>JANAVB010041420.1:20979803-21204803 GCA_029216955.1 Iris pallida
AACTCTGATCGCCTGGAGCTGGAGCTGGACCCGGTGCTGGAGCCGGAGCTGGAGGAGGAGCGCCACCAGATGACTGTCGTCGCACCCCCAGGATCGTCTGATACTCCTTCGGTGACAACAAGGGATGAACATGTCCTCCCGTGCACCGTCGGATGTAGACGATGCTCCCAACGTACCAGCAGACGGTCGCTCCGTAGCCATCTCCTGGAATTGCTGCATCTGCTCGACCAACCGCTGCGTAGCCTCCAGCGTAGCGTGGGTCATCTGTCACAGCGCCTCAGTAGTCTCCTCAAGCCTCTCAAAGCGTGAGATGAGCGCATAATCATCTATATGCGGCTCCACTATCCTCTACAGCATCTCGTCACGCAGAGCTGCGATCTGCGCATCGACACTCTGCTGGTGGCGGAGCGACTCCTCCGTCTGTGCGGGGCCGGGTACACTAGTGGCGGTCGTAGAGGCCTGTGACGCAATGAAGGCACCATAGGAGCCTGTACCATAGTACGTACCCCTATGCATGCCACCAACGGCCCTCATCCACAGCTCATCATCTGACTGAGCTGCGACGGCCGGGGGCTGCTGGAAAGTGCCAGCACCAGCTCCCTCTGACCGTGTCGGCCCGACCTCCCTAAGCCTCAAAAACTCGGCCTAGAAAAACATCTATATGAATTCTCATGTGGTCGCTAAAAATTAATATAATGAACTAGCATTAAGTAAAACTTCAAAAACTCGGCCTAGAAATAACATCTATATGAATTCTCTACGTAACTAAAAATTAATATTAATGAACTAGCATTAAGTAAAACTTACGTAGGTGTCCCGGGCCTTCTCGTCTACGAACCGCTCCCCCTTCGTGTGCGTGACGAGGAACAAGGTCACCATATTCGGGTCTTCTTCCGATTCAACCTGTTACAAAATTATTATAATTTGTCAGTTAAGTTGAAAGAAATATATTAATATAAAGTATTAATTATGGGTATACGGCGAGATATGTACCATATGAGTGAGAAATCCATGATAGGACCGTGACCCACCACACCACTGCGACCCCGCCTGTCGCACTCTTTTAGACTTCGTGGACTTCTCCTTGTAGGTTCCCTCATCGAATCTCCTCTTCATTGCCGCCCAGTCAGCGGTAGAGATCCAACCCTGAATAGGCTCTTTCCGGCGCTCGCGATCCTTTTGGTCGAGGATTGCGTCCCTAATGAGCTTGCTAGCGACGCTAGATAAAATAGACTCGACAGCAACGGCGCGGTGGGGAGGGAAGAAGTAAGTCTGCTGAAAAATCATAGAAGTACGTAAGTTATAACATAACATACTAAATGTTAAAAGAAAATAAACTTTTACATACCGAGAAGTGCTCAAACCAGAAGGCCTTCTTGTCGGCCGGGACATCCCTCCAGTTGATCCAGGCCCCGCCGTAGTTCTGTCGCAGGAATGTCCCCAGCGACCGGTGTACGGAGGAGGGATAATACCTGTAAAATAGAAATTAAAATTTATTAAACAAGTTATAATAAATTTAAACAAATTAAATGCAACAATATTTTTACTTACCGTCTGGTCCGAGTACAGGCCCAAATCTCCAACCTCAGATCCCCCTCCGGGCGACACGGAGGATCTGTCTCAAATGGGAGCTGCAGCCTGCCCCTGCCACCCTGTCCCCCGCCCTACCCTGCCCCTGCCCGCAGCCTGCCCTTCGGCCTCGGCCTCGCCCTCGGCGTGGGCCTCGCCATCGCCCTCGCCCTCGCCCTCGGCCTGCTCCTCAGTAGTGGGGTCAGCCTCTGGAATACTCGACGGTACTGGCTGCATAGAAGAAGAAGGCCCTAGCCTGGAACTGCTAGAGCCGGGTATGGAGACACTGTCGGCGACTAGACCGCTAGTGTATACTGGAGTGCGGGGGGATGACGAGTCGGTAGGAGGAGTGGTAGATGGAGACTGTCGGCCTCGTCGACTCCCACCAGCACCGAAACCAAAGGATCAACGTCGAGCCATATCTGAAAAAATACAGAAGTAAACCATACTATATCTAAAAAAACAAAAGTAAACCATACTACATCTGAAAAATAACAAAAGTAAACCATATTATATCTGAAAATTAAACATATTCAATCCTCTTCTGAATATTCATCTTGTTCCGAGTCCTCTTCCTCTTCCTCTTCCTCTTCACTTCTATCAACTTCCTCTTCCTCTTCTGATACTTCTACCTCTTCCAATTGATGAAACATGTCATGAGGAACTTCCGTTGAGTCCACATCGACAATATTTGTAATAAGAGGTAGTTCGTCTTCCTGATAAGCTATCTCGTCGACATCGAAGGTATTTCGAGCTTTAGTCTTACAGACTGCCCACCAATTTGATCTTTCGGCTCCTCGTTTTGGATAGCTGGTAAAGTAAACTAGATGAGCCTGGCTTGCTGGAACAAACGGCTCATAAGCTTGATATCAACGACGATAATTTATGTCAACAAGACCATGTTTGTCAACCTCTCCAACCTCGACCTTGGATTGGATCGAACCAGTCACATTTGAACAAGACGATCATACAAGGTTCTATAGCATAATTGTATGTCAGTTCCACAATCTCCCGTAAGACGCCAAAGAAGTCATTGCCTGGGTCAACGTCTTTGTAGTTTGAAGATTTTATGCACAAACAGCAATTCTTCGTAGAATCCAAATCTAAGAAGTCGTCTCTTATTCGAGCATTTGTTGACTTGAACCTGAAGCCATTTACGCAGTAACTTGGCCAGGTCTTCACTTGATAAATTGGTCCCTTGGCTAGAGTTTTAATATACTCATTCTCAAGGATTGCCTCCGGACGATCAACCTAAATACCAAATAAACGATACTAACTTAATTATTCTGTACAAGTATATACGTACAGAAAAAGTAAATTGTGAAGATATCCGTACATATGCTCTCAACCAAAAGGAAAATGAAGTCTCATTTGTTGTTCTACTTCCTCCTCGGTTGCGTACGGATTGTTGGACGTTACCTTATCCTTAAACATGCTGAAAAACAACGAAGCATAGGTATATTAGTTATATTGAGAAGCAACAAAGCACGTGAAATAATTTTACTTACCCCTCTAGCTTGTCTACTTCTTCCTCGTCGCAGTTGAGCAATACATATAACATTGCAGCGCTAACCTCGTTGTCATTTAGATATCTTTTTTTCATTTACCAGATGGTTTTTCGTAGGCAGTAAATACTTTCAGCTTTGCCTCAATACCAACTTCATAGCCGTCGTCATTTCTGGGAGCTCTTGTTCTGTTTGTAGCAATATGAGGCTGAAAATACATGGAACAGAAGTTTGAAATCTCCTTAAGGACATATGCTTCACAAATAGAACCCTCCACCCGTGCCTTATTTTTTACCTTCCTCTTGACGTGGTTCAACTGTCGCTCAAACGGGTACATCCAACGATAACCGACAGGTCCAGCAACAAGAGTCTCATGGATAAGATGAATCGGCAAATGCTCCATTGAGTCAAGAATGCAGGAGGAAAAACTCTCTCAAGTTTGCAAAGTGTTACCACAATGTCCTTCTCTTGCTTCTCTAAACGATCGACGGGCAAGTTGCAAGAACAAAGATCTCTGAAGAATATGCTAAGCTCTGTTAATGGATCCCAGACTACCGGCGGTAATAATTTCCGAAATGCAATAGGAATTAACCTCTCCATGAATACGTGACAATCGTGGCTTTTTATTCCGGTCAGTTTACACTCCTTTATGTCGACACATCTTCTTAGATTGGAGACGCATCCGTCCGAAAATTTTAAGTCCTGGATCCATCTACAAAGTTTCACTTTGTCCTCCTTGTCCAGCGAGTAGATTGCCTTAGGCCGCAAAAGCTTTTCCTTCCCGTTGTCTATCATATACAATGTAAGGCGTCTGCATATTTCGGCTAAGTCCAATCTAGCCTTCTAATTGTCTTTTGTCTTTCCCTTGACGTCCATTACAGTATTAATTATGTTATCAAACACGTTCTTCTCGATATACATGACGTCAAGGTTATGTCTAATCAGATTTGTGCTCCAATATGGCAGATCCCAGAATATACTCCTTTTGGTCCAGTTATGATCTTCGCCAAATCCCTCGCAAAGGCTGCTCATTATAGGATTTTCAATAGCACTTGGGATTTCTTTTACTTGCTCCCATGTGTCCTCTTCGGACCACATTGGCGTGGATCGTCCTTCTCCATAGCTCCGGCACGGAAAGCAGTTCTGTTCCTACGGTACGGATGGTCTTTCGCCAAGAACTGCCGGTGATAATTAAAGAAGCATGGCTTTCCTCCGTGTCTCAAACGAAAAGCCTTAGTGCGGTCCATACAATACGGACATGAAAGCCGACCATGAGTGCTCCATCCAGATAACATTCCATAAGCCGATAAGTCGTTGATTGTCCATATTAGTGCTGCCTGCATCTGAAAATTCTGTTTTTTTCGAAGCATCATACGTATACGCCCCTGTTTCCCATAGCTGCTTCAGCTCATCTATCAACGGCTGTAAGTACACGTCGATGTTCCTCTTCGGGTTGTTCGGACCGGGGATGATAATAGTTAAGAACATGTAAGGTGTCTTCATGCACATCCAAGGCGGTAGGTTGTACGGAGTGAGGATTACCGGCCAGCATGAATATTGGAAGCCTGAAAGACCAAATGGGGTGAAACCATCAGAGAAGAGCCCCAACCTTATATTACGCGCATCAGAAGCGAAATTAGGATATGCTCGATCAAAGTGCTTCCACGCTTCTCCATCAGATGGGTGATCCAACACTTCTTCGATCTGTTGTCGCTTGTGCCAACTCATATTTTCGGCAGTCTCTTTCACCATGAACAACCTCTGCAACCGCGGCGTCAATGGCAAGTACTGCATTGAAGCAGTCGGTCGTCTAGACTTGCCTGCAGCAGTTGGCTTGTAGCGATCAGCACCACAGAATCCACACACTTCTACATCCTTGTGATCTTTGTAGTAAAGTATGCATCCGTTCTGACAGCAATCGATCTTGTCGTATCCCATCCAGAGGGATCTCACCATCCTCTTAGAGCGGTAGAAGTCTTTCGGTAACTTGGCACCCTCCGACAAGATATCGGTAATCAACTCGAGCACTCTATTGTAGCATTCTTGCGACATATTAAAGTTAGACTTTATGCTCAAGAGCTGAGTGATCACCTCTAACGGTGAATGGTCCTCACAGCCAGGGTATAAAGGAGTCCTTGCATTCTCCAGCAACTCCATGAACTTCGCGGCATCTGCATTCGGTGCCTCCTCAGCTGCGTCACGATTGTATGGATCAAAACTAGGCCCTGTAGCGTCGAAGACCATGTTCACGTACTCGTTGTCGACACCAGTTCGGTTGTGGACATTCGTTTAAGGCTCCACATAAGGCTCAACATAAGCCTCCACATAAGGCTCCACATAAGGCTCCGTTTGGAATGCTAAAGGTACAAGCTCTCCGTATGCGGTCCATTGGTAGTAATTCGGAAGGAAACCCTTTGTGTATAAGTGATACGTCACATCCAATTCTGGTTGAAATTTTATGTTCCGATATTTTGCATACGGGCACTTAATGTCCATTCCATCCATGGATCGAGGAAACGCCTTCACAAATTGGAGGAATTGTTCTACTCCGACGATGTATTCATCTCGTACACCGTACCTGTCATCTCGAATGCGGTTGTACATCCACGAACGGTCTAGCATATACATGGATATAGCCATTTCTAGATATCTGCAAATATGAATAAACTTCAAAACTAAAACGAATATACTACATACTACATACATACATATATACTGCGAGCCCCCTAGGGGCCCCACCCCGAGAAGCAGACCCCCCAACCCCACGAGCAGTAAGAAGGTCCTAACTCGACATACATCCGTGACTCGGGACCATTTCTATGAGTATCGGGATCAAGGAAAATAGACAATGACATTAACCAACCAACAAAACTACGTGTTACAAATATCGGCACTATCGGTACGTGGTTTCGAATTGGAGTATTAGATTTTTCGGTATCGAAAAATAAATAATTATTACTAAATTATCAGATTTTTCGGCACTATCGGTGCCCTAACCCAGCCCCCCCGCACCCCTCCCCCCTACACCACCGCTAACCCTAACCCGAACCTTATCCCTAACCCCTCCCCCACCAGCCCCCCTCTCCTCCCCAGCCCCCCTCACCCGCCCTGCTTCCCTCCCCCACCAACCACCCCTAACCCTAACCCGAACCCTTACCACAACCCTCGCCTCCCCCCAACCCCCCCCGCCCTCACCCCCCAGCCGCCCTCACCCCCCCGCCCCTCCCCCCTCCTCCACACACCCACCCCTAACCCGAACCCTAACCCTCCCCTCCCCCCAGCCTCCCTTCCTCAACCCAGCCGCCCTCACCCCCCTGCCCCACCCTCCAGCCACCCTCCAACCATTCCTCACCCCTAACCACCCGCACCCCCTGCCCCTCCCCCCAAGCCACCAGCACCCCCCCATCTACGAACAACCAAAATAGAGAGAGAGAGAGAGAGGGGAGTCACGTACCGGAGGAGAGTCGTCGGAGAGAGTGAGAGTCGCCGGAGAGAGTGAGAGCGCCGGAGAGAGTGAGAGTCGCCGGAGAGAGTGAGAGCGCCGGAGAGAGTGAGAGTGAGAGCGCCGGAGGGAGAGAGTGAGAGAGTAAAATGGATGGGGGGAGGGAAATGAATCGGGGGGGGGGAGAATTTAATTTAATTAGAATTTAGCGACGTTCATACTAACGTCGCTAAATTAGTCGCTATTAGCGACGTCATAGCGACATTACGCGACGACTAGCTCATGTAACTAATATACGTCGTTGTCACGTCACTATTTTTGTCGCTAGTAGCGACTGTTAGCGACGTTTCAATTATACGTCGCTAATGTCCATAATTTAGCGACGTTTTACGAACGTCGCTAAATTTACTCGCCAATTGAGCAGATTTTAGTAGTAAATAAATTCAATATTGTACCTCATAGGCCAACTCCGATCAGTGCCGGACTTAAAATTTTGAGACCTGAGGCAAACTCTAAAAGTGGTGCCACATTGCTTAATGCTCATATAATTCATTTTATGGACGACGAAGCAATAGTATTATCAACACAAAATTCAAGAAGTAAAACAACAAAATATAATATTTAAATAATATATGTCATAATGAAATACTTATAAAATTGAAGATATTCAAACCAAAAAATAAATTTGATGTTCCATACAAATAATAAATAAAAACTAACAATGTTTGGGGTAGTTCATAAGATAAAATAATAAATATTGTAACTTGTTCTTTTGTTCAATTACCTCCAAAAGGAGAGAGAGAGAGAGAGAGGAGAGAGAGAGGAGAGAGAGAGAGAGAGATAGAGAGGGTATTGACAATGACGGACGAGTAAAGAAGATTGACAATGACAGAATGGTAGAAGGAGATTGGGAGCGTCGGACTGTTAGAGGGACGAAAAGGGAGATGAATATGGTACTGGTTTGGGTCACACCGCATTCCCAACAAGTGATATCAGACCCCATGGTTAGAAGGCTGGTTTGGAGATGGTGATGAACGTTTATGCGTATACACGGATATACGAGCTCTCTTCTCAAGGTGGAATTAGAAGTATATACAACTACATGAATTGACTACGAATATACGGGCTCTCTTCTCAAAGTGGAGTTAGAAGCATTTGCAACTACATGGATTGGATTTAAAGGTGGGTTTGACGAGCCCATGGTAGAGCAAGACGTTGTGGTTAGCACATAATAAAGGTAGCACACTACCAAAATAAGACACTTTAGCGACGCCTAAAAACGTCGCTAAAGTGAATAAATACGTCGCTAATCTTCATTAGCGACGTATTTAGCGACAGAAATACTTTGTCACGTATTACGTGGTTGCTAAAACAAAAAACGTCGCTATTGATCGCTATTGCGACGTCTTGTAGCGACGTATGCACGTCATTGTCTTTGAAGTGGGTAGCGACGTTTACCGACGAGACGTTGCTAATCAGCGACGTATATTTTCATTGCTAAACGTCGCCGACAGTTCAGTAGTTAGCGACGTATTATGCAAAGTTTAGTGACTACGGTGCTGACATGGCAAAGTTTGCCATGCCATTAAATTAGCGACGTCTAGCGTCTGTTAGCGACGTTTGCAATACAGGCTAGCGACGTTCGGATACCACTTTAGCGACGTAATCCCTCGTCGCTAGCCGTCGCTAAACGCCGCTAAACTGCAAAAAGAAAATAAAAAAACAGAATTATGTTTGCTTTTATTTTCCATCCAGAATCTACCTGCAGTTTAAATTACAGTTTACAAATAGTAGACCCGGAGCAACCCTCCGTAGAATTCTCGAGGTTCGCCGACCCCTTCGCTAGAACACTCAACACGGTAAACCAATATAGAGATAAATGATAAAAATGCACTACCAATAATCAAATAAACAGAAACAAATGATAAAAAAGACATAAAATAGTCGGGTGGAGATAAATCTACTACGAAACAGCTATAAAAAGAGTTTGTCCAATAATGTTCTAACAATGGGTCAAGATAACACAAACTGTCACTAAATGTAGAAAATAAATAAATAAAGACCCAAGAATGGGCCACCAAACCACAATACAACACATAAAAATAAGTCCAATGAAGGACTACGCCTGGTCAAGAGGAGGAGGAGTACGACCCTACATCTGGGACAGCATGAACCTATACTGCTCTGGTGTCAGCGTCACCGGTGACGACTCATCAATAGCAGGAGGAGGTGGCAGTGGAACCGATATAGTCGGTGTCGATGCCGATGCACGATCAAAAAGCGTCTGCTCTATAGCTAGCAGTCTAGAGTTACAGGAATCCATAACAGCCGTCAGCCTCAAAAGTTGATCGCCCATGGCCACCTACGACCCCTGTACTGCCTAAACGGCACGATCCTTCCTCTCCCTCGCCTCCCTCATGGTGCGCTCGAGCATATCAAATCGTGCGGTGAGCGCCGTATCGTCCGTCTACGGCTAAGATTGGGGCTGCTACGCAATCCTCCACAATAACTCGTCACGCAGCTCAGCAACTTGGTGACGCAAGCGCTCCTTGACTCAGGCCGACTCCTGTGAGGGCTGTAGGGAATGCACACTGCCAAAGGGGGCCCTAGATGACTGTGTTTCTACAAAGACGTCGTAGGATCCCGTACCGTAGTACATACCCCTCTGAAGACCACCAACAGCAGTCATCCAGAGCTCGTCCACCGACTGAGGCAGAGGGGGCTGTGAGGAAGTACCAGCCCCTCCCTCTACAGGTGCACTAGCACTCGCACGCTCTAGCCTAAGATACTCTTCCTATAAAGGTACGCATCTCGATAAGCATAATATTTACTAT
This sequence comes from Iris pallida, assembly GCA_029216955.1. NCBI lineage: Eukaryota > Viridiplantae > Streptophyta > Magnoliopsida > Asparagales > Iridaceae > Iris > Iris pallida. Next base: position 20,989,154 of record JANAVB010041420.1, read on the forward strand.
ATATCCAATTTCTAAGTCGTACTTGCTAATGTCTAAGGCACTTACTAATAACTATATGGATATATATTACATATTTTCTAAGTTATATTAAAGTTAATAAAACGTAAAGTAATACTTATATAGCTCTGTGTGGCCCTATCATCGATGAACTTTCCGTCCTTCCGATGGGTGGCCAGGAAGACGGTCACCATATTGGCGTCCATACCCCTTTGTATCTGTTAAAATTAACTTGTTTGTTATTAAAATTAAATATTTTATTCCTACTTTTATTAAAATAATATATTTTAGTAAAATAAATACCAGGCGACGGAAATATTATGTCAGGGAAATCGAGCCACCACACCACTTCCCTGCCCTCGTCCAAGCCGCTTTCGCCTTCTCCGACCGTTCCTTGTACCTAGGATCGTTGAATCTATCCCTCATTGCAGTCCATTGCTCGGGCGTGATCCAACCTTAGATTGGTCTTCCGGAGCGCTCTCGAGCCTTCTGGTCGTCAATCGCATCATGGATCAACTTGGCAGGAACGACAGGAAATTGCTTCTCGATCATCTCAGCCCGGTGTGGTAGATAAAAATTTGTTTTCTACAAGAATTAAAATAGTTAGTTATATAATATGCATAAAAGATGATTAATACTAAAAGCAATATACTTTAGTTACCTTGAAGTGGGCAAACCAGAATGTCTTCCTCTCGTCCGAAGAATCCGAGTAGTTGATCCAAGGGCCATCGTAGTTGGACCTCAGAAATAGCCCCAGTGCCCTAGCTCTAAACCGACGGGGGATAATATCTATACAACGATAATTATATTCATGAATATATATATATATTAATGTTAACAAATTAACTTACTTTGTAGGCTCGTCGGTCCAAATCTCCATCCTCATATCGTCCGGAGGGACGCATGCGGGATCGCTCTTTTACGGAGACGGAGTAGGTGCGACCTCCTTCACCCACTCCTCCATCTCCATAGTGTCGTCAGCAGGAGGAATACTGGACGGGGTAGTCTCAGGCCTGGAACTACCCATCCTAGGAGTATTGTCACGTACCGTCGACGCAGTCGAAGATGTGACTGGTCGGTACACTAGAGTACTAGGCAACGAGGGTCCGGAACCGTCATCCGATAACGGAGGAGCACTTCGTCCACCGGTGGAACCTCTACCTACACTGGGTACTCCTCTACCTCGGGACTGATCGAGGTATGATCATCTTTGTCTTGCCATACCTGATAATAACATATCATGAAAAAATAGATATATACAAGAAATGTAATACATATTCTAAATCAAATATGCATGTATTTAACAAATCATAGTCTCCTTCACCAAAAACAACCACTGCAACAGCGACGTCAAAGGCAAGTAGTGCATCGAATCGGTAGGTTTTCTTGCTTCGGGAGTCCTACTTGTACTTGTTGCCTTGTAGTGATCAACACCACAAAATCTGCGTATGTCTTCATCCTTGTCATTCTTGTAGTACAACATGCATCCGTTGTGACATGCATCAATTTTATCATATCCCATCCAGAGCGATCTCACCACTCTTAGATCGGTAGATTAAGTTTGCAGGTAACTTGGTACCCTCCGACAAGATCTCTATAATCAACTCGATGATTCGATTGTAGCATTCTTGAGATATATTAAAATCGGACTTGATGCTCAGCAGTCTTATAACCACCTCCAACGGTGAATGATCCTCACAACCAGGATACAAAGGAGTCATTGCATTCTTCAACAACTCCATGAACTTTACAGCATCGACATTTCGTGCCTCCTCAGCTGTATCATGATTGTTCGGATCGAAACTAGGCCCCACAACGTCGAAAAACATGTTCACCCACCCTCCGTCGTAATCCGTATGGTCGTGGACATCCATGTACTGCTCCAAATTACCACTACAAAAATTTGTCAGATTAGCGACGTTCCAAAACGTCGCTAATTACGACCAAAACGTCGCTAACCTAAATTAGCGACGTTTTCAGCGATATTTTGGAAACGACGGAAAAAAATGTGTCGCTAATCGAGAAAACGTCGTAAAACGTCGCTATGGCGACGTTATTTAGCGACGTTGATAACGTCGCTAATTAGCGACATTATTTGCGACGTTCTCACGTGGACGCTAATTAGCGACGCAATTTGTGACGTTATTGTGTGGTCGCCGTTTAGCGACACTTTTGCGACGTTTTGGCGACGACGTGCTGACATCAGATTTGGTGCCACGTGTTGCCACGTCAGCAATTTAGCGACTGTTAGCAACGTTTCAATTATACGTCGCTAATTGCCACAATTTAGTGACGTTTTATGAACATCGCTAAATTTACGTCGCCAATTGAGCAGATTTTAGTAGTGTACGCTCTGACTCTGATGCTAATGGCACAAGTTCTCCGTGTGATGTCCACTGATTATAATCGGTATGAAACTCCTCGAGTACAAATGATATGTCACATCCACTTATGGATGATATTTCAAGTTGCGATATCTCACACATGGACACTTAATTTTGGTACAGTCAATGTACTGAGGGAACGCCTTGGCGAACTGCATGAACTACTCTACCCCCTGTATAAATTCATCCCGCACACCGCACATGTCATCAGAATGACGATTGTACATTCACGAACGATGCCGCAGATAGTAATTCATATCTATTTGAAGATAATTTTGCAAAGATGGATACACATTATTCTAGTATATTATCCAAATGGACGCATAGATGGATACACAGAGTATTAAATAAGTTTTGTCACGTGTTTAATGTCAGCCCTTCTCTTCAAAGAAAATTACTTCTGCAAGCCTTTTAAGGCTTTTAGAGTTCTACAAGATTTCAGAAAAATAATATAAAAGGCTAAGTATTATAATTTTCTTTTCTAGGATTTATTGTTCTTTGTTTTTTTAACTATTTTTTTACTCCTTTCGTTCTTTGCCTTTTCTTCTATTTTTCTGAAATTTTTAGAAATCTAAAAGCCTCAATAAGTCTTACAGATGTAAACTTATTTTTTCAGAGAAAAGCTGACATGGACACTTGACTTCGGGCTGACATGGACACTTACCTAAGTATTTAAGATACCTAGCTAGCACTTACCTACATATAACTTTAACTCTAGGTATTTGTGTATCATGTGGATATCTTGCACCATGGTACACAATATCATATTGATACTCTCTTGTATCTTGATACTAGGATACAGTTTCAAATATCCATGACACTAACTATACACACGTTCATCAAAGGACCAACATACTTGACATGTGTCGAATATATTATCTAAATGGATGCATAGATGGATACACATGAGTATTAAATGAGTGTAGTCACGTGTTCAATGTCAGCCCTTCTCTTCAAAAAAAAATTATTTTTGCAAGCCTTTTGAGGCTTTTATAGTTATACAGGATTTTCGAAAAATAATAGAAAAGGCCAAGTATTATAAATTTTTTTTTATAGGATTTTTCGTTCTTTGTTATTTTTTGATTTTTTACTCCTTTAGTTCTTTATCTTTTCTTATATTTTTCGAAAATCTGTATAACTCTAAAAGCCTAAAAAAGGCTTACAGATGTAAATTTACTTTTCAGAAAGGGCTGATATGGACACTTGACTTCGGACTGACACGGATACTTACCTAACTATCTAAGATACCTAGCTAGAACTTATCTACGTATCACCTTAACTCTAGGTATTTGTGTATCATGTGGATATCATGTACCATGGTACACAATATCATATTGATACTCTCTATCTTGATACTAGGATACAATTTCAAATACCCATGACACTAGCTATACACACGTTCATAAATGTACTAACATACTTGACACTTGGTTGTTGTTACATGTTCTTTGTGAGCCATTCTCTGAAAAAAAATTTACTTCTGCAAGCCTTTTGAGGCTATCAAAGTTATATAAGATTTTCAAAAAAATTCTATAAAAGACTAAGTTCTTTGTCTTTTTTGGTATAACTCTGGTAGCCTCAAAAGGCTTGCGAAAGTAAATTTAGTTTCCAGAGAAGGGCTCACATGGACACTTGATTAGGCTAATACGGGTACTTAACATAAGAGATAATGATATTTATGTCGTCATGTGTTCCTTGTAAGCCCACAAGAAAATTTGACCTCGGAGTGTCCAAGCTAGCACTTACCTAGCTAGCACTTACCATGAAATACTTGGCGATACCTAGCTAGCACTTACCTACATAACTAGTATCTTGACACATGTCTTGACACTATACCAATCATACCTACACTTGACACCATACCATCTTATAGGCCACTCACTCTATAGACTCTAGAAATGAATGTTCATTTCATATACGAATATAAGGTATTACATATCTATTTTTTAGGCATTACATATAGAAATGTGTATAAATCACATAATAGTGCACAAAAATATCAAATACAGATTAACTATCAAATAGATAATATATAAATAATTCATACTAAAAATCCATAGTGTGTATGTCCACGTGTTAGGGTCCACGTGTCAGGGTTGTGTCTATTTTTGTGTCGAAGTGTCCTGGTTGTGTCCTGTGTATGTGTGTGTCAAAGTGTCCTGGTTGTGTCAAAGTGTCAATGTGCTAAAGTGTCAGAGTGTTGTGTCCTGTGTCAATGTATGTGTCAAAGTGTTGTGTCATGTGTTAAAGTGTTGTCCCATGTCCTGTGTCAAAGTGACAATGTGTCAAAGTATCAGATCTGGGTCCATGTGTCAAAGTATCAAAGTGTCAAAGTGTCAAAGTGTTGTGTCATGTGTCAAAGTGTCCTGGTTGTGTCCGGAAGAGGGTTAGGGTTTACCTAGTGGGGAGGAAAGGAGGAGGACGACTTGAGGGAGGGGTCAACGGTGGAGCACCACGTCGGAGGAGCGAATGGGGGTTGTCGGGGGGAACAGGCGGTCGCTGGGGGTCGGGCGGTCACCGGTGCTCGGGGAACGGGCGGTCGCTAGTGGTCGCCGGATGATAAGGGGTCACCGGGGAGTCGGGCGATCGCCGACGCTCAGGGACGAAGAGGTCGAAGGATGAAAGGCGGCAAATAAAATAATTTGGGGTAAAAATAAAAAGTCGGACCAGCGCCCAGAACCTTATATCAAATAATTTAGCGACAATTAAAGCGGACGTCGCTAAATGTCGCTATTGTTTTATATACTGCGACATATTAAGGCATGAGTCGCTAAACGTCGCTATTGTTTTATATACTTGTTATTTTCATAAAACTAAACTAGTCGCAAAATGTCGTTGGATGTCGCAAACTGTGACATCTTACGACGTTTTTAATTGATGTCGCTAATATGCAAAACATTGGCGATGTTTCCTTCATGCGTCGCTAATTTCGTCGCTGATTTGGCTTATTTTGGTAGTGGCAGGGGTGCTAAGGTTATTCGGCTAGCTAGAACGGACAAATATAGCAAGGGTGCTAAGATTATTCAGCTAGCGGAAACGAGATAAGTTGAAAATTGTTGCATTGTATCTCGTTTTCGGTTGAGCGCTCAAAAAGGGGATGACAATGGTATTGGTAATTTAGTCCCACATCGGGTAGGAGGTGGGATCATGAGATGTAGATAATTGGAATTGGTCAGGTCTTACATGAGAATTCTCTTTTAAGGCATACGAGCCCAATTCAATATCACACCTTATGGGCCAACTCCAGTTTGGGTCACACCGCATTCCCAACAAGTGATATCAGAGCTCATGATTATAGGGATGGTTTGGATGGCTCTAATTGGTCCAAAATATATGATGTTGAACGTTCATGCGTATACACGAATATACAGGCTCTCTTCTCAACATGGAGTTAGGAGTATATGCAACAATATGGATTTGCTACGGATATACGGGCTTGTTGGCCCACTAAGCCATCGATCCTACAGGGCTCTCTTCTCAAAGTAGAGTTAGGAGCATATGCAAGTACACAGATTGGCCTCAAATGTGGGATTAACACGCCCAAGGTAGAGCAAGACGTTGTGGTTGTCACACAATGAAGGTAGCAGGGGCGCTAAGGTTGTTCGGCTAGCAGGAACGAACAAATATAGTAAGGGTGCTATGGTTATTCGGCTAGCCGAAATGAGCTAAGATGGAGATTTTTGGATTGTATCTCCTTTTCGGTTGAGAGCCCAAAATAGGGGTGACAATAGTGTTGGTAATTTAGTCCCACATTGGGTAGGAGGTAGGATCATGAGATGTAGATAATTGGAATTGGTTTAGGGCCTTACATGAGAATTATCTTTTAAGGCATATATATCCAATTTAATATCGTACCTCATGGGCCAACTCTTATGCGGATCACACCGCGTTCCAACAAATCCAACCATTCTACATTCATTTTTTATTACAAATTTGGGTCTCAAGGTACATTTTTGACCTCCATCTACCATTGATGCTATTGGAAACAAAGCAAAAAACACAAGAATCAAGAGAAAATTGGAAGATAGAACGAAGCATATATCAGACACTACAATAATACATGATTTTAACAACAGACGGATCTATCATCGAGTTGCAGCTAAAATGCTTTAGCGGTGACCTGGTTACAAATATGGGACATATTATGGATGTAAGTAGTCGACCCGTTGCTAACATGCTTCCGTCGCCAAGCAGTCGAACTTTCTGTGCGATTACTTGGCGACATAATATTTAGCGACAACTTGTTGTCGACTAGCGACAGACAAGTTTGATGTTGTCTTAGCGACGCCATAACGACCAACCCTTTAGTAGATTAAATGACTGCTTAGCGACAGATTAGCGTCACGTTTGACATCTATTTGGCGACGCATGGGCGACAGCTCCTAGTTTTCGATACTACAATTTGTTTTTGATACTCAATTCGGCGACGGTTTGGCGACATATCAATGTGCCACATGTGATTCACAAAAGCGTCATCGTACGTCAACTAAACATCATTTATTTGAGAATTCTTAGTTAGCGACGACTTCGTACGTCACCTAGGAGTCGTCAAGGCGTCGATGACCATCGTCAAGCCGCCTCTTAGCCGTCGCAAAGCTAGACATAACTGGAAAAAATATATTTAAAATTACAGCACTCAGAGAATATACGCACTATATAACCTATCAATCACAAAAATCACAGTATATCACCACCCAGTAGAAGCCGCCGTAGAATTTTCGTCCAATCGGACCTTCAGCTGCATAAACACATGCTGAAACCACACAATACAAAAAATAGAATATAAATAAAAGTCACATTAAAATAAAGATAAATAATTCATGAACGAAAAACATCACCACAATGTGCTATATGAACATAAATCCACATGTCAATACAAATCTCAAAAAACAATATCACTGGTCTGGCGGTGGTCTATGGCCCCATAGATGAGTCAATACGTCCGTAGGAATTGAGCATACTACGTCAAGTGGTAATAGGATCAACGCCTACGATGGAAGTAAACCCAGTAGACTCGACAAAATGGAAAGAGATACGACAGGGACACTGGAAGGAGCAGAGGCAATAACGGGAGCAAAGGCACAAGAAGGCGCAAACGTCCTGGTGGCACGAGTGTCTGGGACAACGCCCTAGCAGGTGCAGTCATCGGGACCCTAATGGTGGCTTGAATGGTGCTAATATTCTCCTACATCACTGCCACACTGACATGCAATGTGGTCATCACTATAATAATTTGAGACATATGCATGACTACATCCAGAGGCAGAGTAGAAGAAGATGCCGGCGGTTGAGGTCTTGAAATGATCGATATATGCATTTCCAAGGAGCCAATGTCGTATATGCATCCTCCCTTCCCTCTCCCACCAGAGACCAGGGGCGGTCCTGGTCCAGGGCAGACCGGGCGACGGCCCAGGGCCCCCCGGCGAAAGGGGGCACCATCATGGTTCTATCTACAATAGAACTAGTATGTATCAAATGTCATTTTTAACCAAAACAATTGTAGTGTAGTGGTTATAATGAAGGCTTTTACTTTAGAGGTCATTGGTTCAAAACTTGCTGACAACAATTTTTTGTTATATTTTTGTTTTACGTGTATGGAGGGCCCATTTTAAAAATTTTGCCAAGGGCCCTCATTAGCTCAGGGCCGGCCCTGCCAGAGACCTTTATCTAACGGTCGCTGGTTTGAGCAGGCGTATGAGTAGCCACCATTGTGGGAAAATACTTGCGACACTCTTGGATACCCTATGTTGAGTGGCCGGAGTAGTTGTCTTAGTCTGTAGAGGCTAAAACACAACATGTACAAATGTACAAGGACACATGCTTAATATCCTAATGTGTTGAAACTAATATAGGTTGTTTTAAATATTCTAAATTATAATAAAAATTATAATAGTTAATATTATTCTAGCTTGTAATATAAATTCTAATACTTACAGCAGTCTTGCTCGCCTTCTCGTCCACGTAGGTCCTGTCCTTCATGTTCAACGTGTACTCAATAATATTGACGAAGTCGATACTAGAGGGATCTCCCCTCCCCCTTCTTTCACAATCTATTCCGCCTGTGTATGAAATATTAAGGAAATATATTAGTTTGATAACTAATATTATTAAACTGTATAATGAAAGTATTTAAATATTTTAAGTTATCTTACCAGGTGTCGATGGTGCATAGTAGTGAGAATTTATCCACCTGTATATAGAACCATATAAGATCGCACTTTCTTCTCTTACTCGAACCTCTTCTTGAACTCTGGAGTCTCGAGCTTCCCCTTCATTTCCTCCCAAAAATCTTTTTGAATCCAGGTTTTCTTGTCCATTCCAGTAGCTACCTACCTCTTCGCATCCCGTATCTTCTTGTTACAAGCACCCTGATAGGTCTTTCTGGTCACCTCATCTCGATGCTCAGGCCACCAGTAGGTTCACATACAAATTCAAATAAAAATTATAGATAAACCAATAATTAATAATTAAAATAACATTAAATTTTATATATACCTTTATCTGATCAAGTCATATACATCTTCTTCGCCGACACATGTGAGAAGTTAATGTAGGGACCATGGTAGTTTCTCCTAATGATCGCACCAAGTGTCGAGGTAGCAGCATCATGAAAAAACCTAAAAATTATAAATAACAACTATTTATCTAATTATATAAATAAATAAAATATTAAAATGATATTAAAATTTAAAGTACAATTACTTACATCTCCTGCCTGAACTACCCAACATGCCTTTCTGTTGGTGTATAAATATCACTAGGTCGAGGGATATACTGACCACTAGCATCAAAAGCTAGGTCGGGATACTTCGGAACCCATCCTGTAGCTGCGAGAGTGTCTTGTAGATGAACAAACAATAGGGTGGCGGGATCCTTTAAATAATGGAGTGGAAATGGATGTCGATGCTGGAGTGGTGGTATATGAGGCAAATGGCGGCTTCTTCTTCTTCTTCTTCTTCTTCTTTAGAGACGTCTTCCTGGTCATAGACAAAGCCAATTATCTGGTTGTGAGTTAAGTTTTGTGTATCAATCTCTTTCTCACCTCTATTTTCCTCGATAATAGCTTTAACCTTCGTATTATCGACAACGTACGTCTTCTTCTGACTGTTAACCCAAACGTTGACGCTTTTCAACCTGGTCCTCCTGATATGCTGGATCTCCAACATTGAACGTGTTTCTAGATTTAGTCGTACATATTGTCTACTAGTCAAATCAATCTCTATGATGCCTTAGGTTACTTGTATAATAGAGTTTACTATCATAAAAGAGTCGAACCCTTTATATCTCCTCCAATGGTTTATTTCGACAAATTCAAATTGTTTATTAATTTTTCATCCTTCATTTGGTGGTGGTCGAACCAATCACATTTAAACATAACAATATTCATATCATATGGGATGGGGTATTGCAATTCTACAATATCTCAAAGCACACCATACTAGTCAAACTCTTGCTCATCATCATAGATGGCCTCTCTTATACAAACACTTGAATTCTTTGTATTCAAGCCATCAACAATAAATTCAGTATCTATAAGATTTTGAGTTGCCTTAAACTTGAAGCCATTAATGACTTAGCGGGGCTAAGTACTTGCTTCCTTAATCGATCCCAATGCCAAATAACGAAGGCTCACTACAAGAAAAATAACGATTCTTGTCGGTTTATAAGTTGACGGTCGTCGAAAACCGTCAACAATAGGGGTTATCTTGACGTATTTATGCTTACGTCAAGAGATGACATTTTTTGTTACTTTAGCAATTTTATAGCATAATAGTTGACGATTTTAGATGATCCATCAAGAAACATCAATTTATTTATTGACGGTTTGGTGATAACCGTCAAGTAATGTATGTGCAAAAAACTTGGCGGAATTTTTTCAGCTGCCATTTTAGTAATTTTTTCAAATCTTTAATATTTGTTGATGGTTGAGGTTCTTTTTAATTTAGAAACCCAGCAAACTTTCTTCCAATCGTCCCTTCCTTTCCTCCTCTCTCTCTAACCTTCTCCTTCCTAAGATAGAGAGACCCCATCTCCTCTCCTCTCCTCTCCTACAAAGAGTCTCCCACAGCTCTTATTTTTCATCCCTAAGAGAGAAACCCTAACCCTAGTTTTCCTATGGACGACTCCGGTGACCTTCTAATGATGGATGTCGACCCCATCACCTCCACGTGGTCCCCTCTCCTCCTCCGCCCGGCCACCATTGCCTCCTCCTCCTCCTCCGCAAGCGCTACTTCGTCAAGGAGGTCATCACCCACTCACCCCTCTTCTCCCCGGCGGTCGAGCGAACGGCAAATTCGTCATGCGACGACCGACGATGAGCGTGTGGAACTACGTGGTGACGGCCCACAAGTCAACCAACATCACCCACTCCTGCATCGAAAACTTCACCAGTCCCCACGAGCTCAACCTCATCATCGCGTAAGCAATCGCTACAAAGAAATTAGGGTTTCGACGGTTTCGATACTTTATTCTCTCTCTAGGGTTTCCTTTTGCTAACCCCTCTCCCGGGTCTCTCCTCTTTTAGACTTTTTTTTCCTTCTGGTTAGGGTTTCGGCCTGGTTCTAATTTTTTGTTTTTTCTTCCTTCAGCAAGTGCACACGCATCGCGATCCATTCAATCTCTCCCCATCGCTTGCAGGCAAGTCACATCGCTGTTCTCGATACTAGTAGAAATTTTGTGTCTACAAGGATATAAAAGGGGTTCAATTTCTTCAAATTGGTAAACAAAAATGATTCGTTGCGATTTGAACTTTCTTCCTTGTGATTTGTCAAGTATTATTTTCATTTCGATCTGTAACCACCACTTTTCTAAAATAAGGGTAATTTTGAACTTTTATAAAATTGATTATTTAATAATATGTTTAAATAATATATTAATTTATTGATAAATTTTAATTATTTTAATATTATTAAATTAGTGTTTTGTGATTTTATTCTTTGGCTAGTGTAACCATAGAGCTGCTTAGCCTATAGACTAACCATGACCATGGAGGCCTAACCCATGTGATTAGTTTAGCTAATTACCACTTTTTAGGCTTAGGGTATTTTGGTCATTTTGTTACTTTTGAATTATTTAGAATTTTGATTAATTGGTGAATTTTAGATTATTTTAATAATATTTAAATTGATGTATTGTGATTTTGGTCATTTTTCATATTTTAATATTTTGGGAATTTTTATATTTTAATATTGATTTTACGGGATTTATTTAGTCAGGTTTGAGTTTCGTTTCGTTCCGACCTGTGTTAGTGACCTGGGTAGCTTAGACTCTAGTCGGGACCCCAAGATTAGTTAGGCATGGCCCGCAAACCCCACTAATTAAGTTAGTGTCATTAGACTAATCTCACTTGCTTAGAATAGTTAAATTAGAGACTTAAACTTGACCTTTTTGACCACAAATCTTGTCATGACTTAAGTTGACCCAAAGGAGACTTGTAGGGACATCTTGAATATTTTACATAGGCCCATTAGGGTATGTATGGACAGCCACCTATAGGGGGGAGAGGTGTCCCTCTCTTTCATTTCACAATTGCCTCTTTTTTTCCCCAAATTTGTTCTTCCCCAAACTTGAGAGCTTTTCTCTTGATTTTGATCTCCAAATCTCTCCATTCTTCTTCCAATCTTCCATCATTTCTTCTCATTCAACCAAAGAGGAGGTGCTAGCAAGGATTGGGAGCAAGGAGCAAGGAAGGGTATCCATTTTGGAGGAGCTTTCGTGTCGGAACCGTGTCCTTTGAGTGTATCATTGGGATCCCACTTCCAATAGGTATAACCATCTCTCTATTTCAATTTTTCTTGCATTTTAGTTAGATTTGAATCCATAGGATCCACCCCCATGCATGTACAACCATTAGATTTTAATTTGAGGCTCTTTGGAGTCCTTTTTAGGAAGTTTGAATAGGTTTGGTGTCCTACTTGTGGAGTTTCCAATATAGGACACCCCGTGTGTTTGGTTTATTGCCTAATAGGATTAATTGTGTTTTAAATTCAGTTTTAGAATGGTTAGAGAGTGGATTGATCTTAGTTAGGATGGTTAGAATAAGTTTCATTTGGATACCTATGTTGGTATCCAAGTATCTTGGCCTACATGTGTTTCTTTTGTTCAAAACAACCCAAAATTCGTCATAATTTTTATCCACGTTTTTAGTAGCCAGAGCAACTTAGAAATGCCATAACTCCTAGCTCAAGACTCCGATTAATCTCCAGATTTTTTAAAAAAAACCGTATCGAAGTTAGCTTTCCAAATATATATATATATATATATATATATATATATATATATATATTAATAGGCCAAATTCGTTCTAGAACTTTCTGTAAAACTGTTTGAGTGTCAGCTGTCCGAAAGATGAACGCGTTTCGGTGTTTTCGCGATTCCGGGAGCTTTCGGACACGAAAATACGATCCATTTGAATTTTTGGAAAGCTAATACGAAGGGCTACAACATACTTTAATCCTAGAATTTAGTGAAAGCCCAATTGGTACAGTATTGTTTTAAGTAGAAGAGTGACTATGCGATATAGGCATTTTATGTAACCTATGAGCCTAGTATGGATATCATGTGAATGTAGGTATCATAGGTTGTCAAAAATATGTATGATATGGTACACACACACACACACACACAATATATATATATATATATATATATATATATATATATATATATATATATATATATATATATATATATATATTATTTTTAGGTAATATATGTTAGTATAGTGTGTGTGTTTGAATGAGATAAGGATGTGTGTGGTTAGTAGAGAGAAGTAAGATTGATAGAGGATATGTGCTAGTGTGTGTTTGATGTTGTATAGATGGTAGTGTAGTGTGTGTGTTGTGAAGGTGAGAGAGTTGGGAGGATTATGCCATCCTATTTGACTTGAGGCTAGTGTGGTTTGTTGATTTATGTTTTGGTTGAGTGGTAGTGTGTTTGTATATAGATGTGTGTGGGTGCGTTAGAAGAGAGGGGGTAGATTTGGTATATGTGTTTGTGTGTGTGTTAGTGTTGGAGTAGAGAGAAATTTAGATGTTGTATGTATGGATATGTTAGTGGTTATGTTAGAATCTATGTAGAGGTTAGAGATATCTTAGAAGTTAGATAGTGATATCTTGTATAAGTTAGATAGTTAGTTGTGTTAGTCTATGTTATTGTTAGTTAGAGATGACATATGTTAGTTGGTTAGAGTTAGAGATGGATATATATACATATATGTTATGGTTAGATATTAGTTAGTGGATGTTAGTTGTGTTAGGTTTCTAAGTTAGAATAGATGGTTAGAAGTTATATGTTAGAGTTTGTTAGTATCTTGTATTAGAGATATAAGTTTGAATATAGAGTGATATCTTGAGATACCATAGTGGTATCTTAGAATATTTTGGGTATTTGCCTATTACCTTAAGGTAATGTATTTACCAACAAGGTAAAGGAGACTTACCTACAAGGTAGAGGGGGTTTACTTTATACTAAGGTATTAGATACTAAGGTATTGTCTATCTAATATTTTAGGGTAGATGGTTAGAGGCCAGATATTTAAAGTATTAGTATTAGAGGTTAAGGTATTAGTTTCCAACCAAGGTAATGGTTTACCTTACCTTAAGGTAATGGGTTTACCTTTTTACAAGGTAAGGTATTGGGTTTACCTAGGTAACTAAGGTTAGATATCTAAGTTATTGGTTAGCTAGTAGCTAAGGATAGATATTAGATATCTAAGATTGGTATCTTGGTAGTTAAGGTATTTATACCTAGACTAAGGTATTGGATTTTCAACTAAGGTATTGGTATTAGGATATTAATAAGGCTAAGGTATATGGTATCTTGGGGTAAGATATATGTTGGTATCTTACTAGTATCTAGTATCTACGTTAGTGTCTTAGGATGTAGATGAGTGGGTATCCTAAGATACAAATCAGTATCTTAGAGGGTAAATTAGTAGGCTAAGGTAATGTCTAAGGTATTGACAAGATAATGGAGATTACTTATAGTCTAAGGGTAAGGTATTGGTAGAATATTGAGATAGATGGTTAGATACTAGTCTAAAGTATTAGTAGGATCTATTAGCTTAGGTTAGTGAGTTATCTACTAACCTAAGGTAATATATATTACTAAGGTAAGGGTATTACCTAGTATCTAAGGTATTGGATTATCTTGGTAGGTAATGGTTAGAAGTGGGTTATCTTGGTAGGTAATGGTTAGACTTGGGTTATCTTGGTAGATAATGGTTAGAAGTCGGTTATCTTGGTAGGTAATGGTTAGAAGTGAGTTATCTTGGTAGGTAAAGGTTAGGAATATGATACTTGACTTAGATTTTACCCTGTTTGACTAAGGTTGACTGTTTTAACTCAAAGTCAACTACTAGTCAACATTGGACCTAGATTGGGTTAGAAGTTGACCAGAGATGACCAGCTGATGAAAAGTCAACTACAGGTCAACCCTTGACCTAGTATAATCTAGATTGACTTGGTTTGACCTTGTTTGACCTAGTTTGACTTTGTTAGACCTAGTATAACTTAGATTTACTTAGATTGACTTACAATGACCTAGTTTGACCTAGTTTGACTTTGTTAGACCTAGTATGACTTAGATTTACTTAGATTGACTTAGCATGACCTAGTTTGATCACTACAAAAATTTGTCAGATTAGTAACGTTCCAAAATGTCCCTAATCACGGCCAAAATGTCGCTAACCTAAATTAGCGACGTTTTGGAAACGACGGAAAAAAACGTGTCGCTAATCGAGAAAACGTCGCAATGGCGACGTTATTTAGCGACGTCGATAATGTCGCTAATTAGCGACGTTATTTGCGACGTTCTCACATGGACGCTAATTAGCGACGCAATTTGCGACGTTATTGTGTGGTCGTCGTTTAGCAACACTTTTGCGACGACATGCTGACATCAGATTTGGTGCCACGTGTTGCCACGTCAGCAATTTAGTGACGCTTTTAGCGACATTCGTTAACGTCGCAAAAATTTAGTGACGCATATTAACGTCGCTAAAAACGTCTGTAAGTTAAAAAAATATAAAAAAATAGAATCCAGAATGCAAATAGAGCTGGAGCTGGAGCTTGAGCCAAAATACAGAATCCAAAATACAAAATACAGAATCCAATCCATGGGTTCGCCGACCCCTTCGGTGGAACACTCAACACCGGCACGCACAATACATTCCAGAATATACAAAAATTATAAAGAAAAAATAATATCATCAACGAACAAAGTCAATAATATCCTCAACGAACAAAGTCAATATCCTCAAATACGTACAAAGTCAATATCCTCAACGAACAAAGTGAATATCCCCAAATACGTACAAAGTAAAAAATATAGTACAGTCCAAAAATGCAAAAACGAAACTACTGATCGCCTGGAGCTGGAGCTGGACCCGGTGCTGGAGCCGGAGCTGGAGGAGGAGCGCCACCAGATGACTGTCGTCGCAACCCAGGATCGTCTGATACTCCTCCGGTGACAACAGGTGGACGAGCATGTCCTCCCGTGCACCGCCGGATGTAGACGATATTCCCGACGTACCAGCAGACGGTCGCTCCGTAGCCATCTCCTGGAACTGTTGCATCTGCTCGACCAACCACTGCGTAGCCTCCTGCGTAGCGCGGGTCATCTGTCGCAGCGCCTCAGTAGTCTCCTCAAGCCTCTCAAAGCGTGAGATGAGCACAGAATCATCTGTATGCGGCGCCACCATCCTCTGCAGTATCTCGTCACGCAGAGCTGTGATCTGCGCATCGACACTCTGCTGGTGGCAGAGCGACTCCTCCGTCTGTGCGGGGCCGGGCACACTAGTGGCGGTCGTAGAGCCCTGTGACGCAATGAAGGCACCATAGGAGCCCGTACCATAGTACGTACCCTATGCATGCCACCAACGGCCCTCATCCACAGCTCGTCATCTAACTGAGCTGCGGCGGCCGGAGGCTGCTAGGAAGTGCTAGCACCAGCTCCCTCTGACCGTATTGGCCCGGCCTCCCTAAGCCTTAAAAACTCGGCCTAGAAATAACATCTATATGACTTCTCTACGTAACTAAAAATTAATATTAATGAACTAGCATTAAGTAAAACTTACGTAGGTGTCCCGGGCCTTCTCGTCTATGAACCGCTCCCCCTTCGTGTGCGTGGCGAGAAACAAGGTCACCATATTCGGGTCTTCTCCCGATTCAACCTGTTACAAAATTATTATACGATTTGTCAGTTAAGTTGAAAGAAATATATTACTATAAAGTATTAATTATGGGTATACGACGAGATATGTACCACATGAGTGAAGAAATCTATGATGGACCGTGACCCACCATACCACTGCGACCCCGTCTGTCGCGCTCTTTTAGACTTCGCGGACTTCTCCTTGTAGGTTCCCTCATCGAATCTTCTCTTCATTGCCGCCCAGTCGGCGGCAGAGATCCAACCCTGAATAGGCTCTCCCCGGCGCTCGTGATCCTTTTGGTCGAGGATCGCGTCCCTAATGAGCTTGCTGGCGACACTGGATAAAATAGACTCGACATCAACGGCACGGTGGGGAGGGAAGAAGTAAGTCTGCTGAAAAACTCATAGAAGTACGTAAGTTATAACATAACATACTAAATGTTAAAAGAAAATAAACTTTTACGTACCGAGAAGTGCTCAAACCAGAAGGCCTTCTTGTCGGCCGGGACATCCCTCCAGTTGATACAGGGCCCCCCGTAGTTCTGTCGCAGGAATGTCCCCAGCGATCGGTGTACGGAGGAGGGATAATACTCGTAAAATGGAAATTAAAATTTATTAAACAAGTTTATAATAAATTTAAACAAATTAAATGCAACAATATTTTTACTTACCGCCTGGTCCGAGTACATGCCCAAATCTCCAACCTCAGATCCCCCTCCGGGCAACACGGAGGATCTGTCTCAAATGGGAGCTGCAGCCTGCCCCTGCCCCCCTGCCCCTGTCCGCAGCCTGCCCCTCGGCCTCGGCCTCGCCCTCGGCGTGGGCCTCGGCCTGCTCCTCAGTAGTGGGGTCGGTCTCTGGAATACTCGACGATACTGGCTGCGTAGAAGAAGAAGGCCCTAGCCTGGAACTGCTAGAGCCGGGTATGGAGACACTGCCGGCGACTAGACCGCTAGTGTATACTGGAGTGCGGGGGGATGACGAGTCGGTAGGAGGAGTGGTAGATGGAGATTGTCGGCCTCGTCGACTCCCACCAGCACCGGAACCAAAGGATTCACGTCGGGCCATATCTGAAAAAATACAGATGTAAACCATACTACATCTGAAAAAACAAAAGTAAACCATATTATATCTGAAAAATAACAAAAGTAAACCATATTACATCTGAAAATTAAACATATTCAATCCTCTTCTGAATATTCATCTTGTTTCGAGTCCTCTTCCTCTTCCTCTTCACTTCTATCAACTTTTTCTTCCTCTTCTGATACTTCTACCTCTTCTAATTGATGAAACATGTCATGAGGAACTTCCGTTGAGTCCACATCGACAATATTTGTAATAAGAGGTAGTTCGTCTTCCTGATAAGCTATCTCGTCGACATCGAAGGTATTTCGAGCTTTAGTCTTACAGACTGCCCACCAATCTGATCTCCCGGCTCCTCGTTTTGGATAGCTGGTAAAGTAAACTAGCTGAGCCTGGCTTGCTGGAACAAACGGCTCATAAGCTTGATATCGACGGCGATAATTTATGTCAACAAGACCATGTTTGTCAACTCTCCAATCTCGACCTTGGATCGGATCGAACCAGTCACATCTGAACAAGACGATCTTACAAGGTTCTATAGCATAATTGTATGTCAGTTCCACAATCTCCCGTAAGACGCCAAAGAAGTCATTTCCTAGGTCAACGTCTTTGTAGTTTGAAGATTTTATGCACAAACAGCTATTCTTCGTAGACAAATAATTTTACTTACCCCTCTAGCTTGTCCACTTCTTCCTCGTCGCAGTTGAGCAATACATATAACATTGCAGCGCTAACCTCGTCGTCATTTAGACATCTTTTTTTCATTTTACCAGATGGTTTTCCGTAGGCAGTAAATACTTTCAACTTTGCCTCAATACCAACTTCATAGCCGTCGTCATTTCTGGGAGCTCTTGTTCTGTTTGTAGCAATATGAGGCTGAAAATACATGGAACAGAAGTTTGAAATCTCCTCAAGGACATATGCTTCACAAATAGAACCCTCCACCCGTGCCTTATTTTTTACCTTCCTCTTGAGGTGGTTCAAATGTTGCTCGAACGGGTACATCCAACGATAACCGATAGGTCCAGCAACAAGAGCCTCATGGATAAGATGAATCGGCAAATGCCCCATTGAGTTGAAGAATGCAGGAGGAAAACTCTCTCAAGTTTGCAAAGTGTTACCATAATGTCCTTCTCTTGCTTCTCTAAATGATCGACGAGCAACTTGCAAGAACAAAGATCTCCGAAGAATATGCTAAGCTCTGTTAATGGATCCCAGACTACCAGCGGTAATAATTCCTAAATTGCAACAGGAATTAACCTCTCCATGAATACGTGACAATCGTGGCTTTTCATTCCGGTCAGTTTACACTCCTTTATATCGACACATCTTCTTAGATTGGAGACGTATCCGTCCGAAAATTTCAAGTCCTGGATCCATCTACAAAGTCTCACTTTGTCCTCCTTGTCCAGCGAGTAGATTGCCTTAGGCCGCAAAAGCTTTCCCTTCCCGTTATCTATCATGTGCAATGTAGGGCGTCTGCATATTTCGGCTAAGTCCAATCTAGCCTTTTGATTGTCTTTTATCTTTCCTTTGACGTCCATTACAGTATTAATTATGTTATCAAACACGTTCTTCTCGATATGCATGATGTCAAGGTTATGTCTAATCAGATTTGTGCTCCAATATGGCAGATCTCAGAACATACTCCTTTTGGTCCAGTTATGATCTTCGCCAAATTCCTCGCAACGGCTGCTCGTTGTAGGATCTTCAATAGCACTTGGAATTTCTTTTACTTGCTCCCATGTGTCCTCTCCGGACCACATTGGCGGTGGATCGCCCTTCTCCATAGCTCCGGTACGAAAATCAGTTCTGTTCCTACGGTACGGATGGTCTTTCGCCAAGAACTGCCGGTGACAATCAAAGAAGCATGGCTTTCCTCCGTGTCTCAAACGAAAAGCCTTAGTGCGGTCCATGCAATACAGACATGAAAGTCGACCATGAATGCTCCATCCAGATAACATTCCATAAGCCGGAAAGACGTTGATTGTCCACATTAGTGCTGTCCGCATCAGAAAATTCTATTTTTTCGAAGCATAATACATGTACGCCCCTGTTTCCCATAGCTGCTTCAACTCATCTATCAACGGATGTAAGTACACGTCGATGTTCCTCTTCAGGTTGTTCGGACCGGGGATGATAATAGTTAAGAACATGTAAGGTGTCTTCATGCACATCTAAGGCGGTAGGTGGTACGTAGTGAGGATTACCGGCCAACATGAATATTGGGAGCCTGAAAGACCAAATAGGGTGAAACCATCAGAGCAGAGCCCCAACCTTACATTACGCGCATCAGAAGCAAAATTAGGATATACTTGATAGAAGTTCTTCCATGCTTCTCCATCAGATGGGTGATCCAACACTCCTTCGATCTGTTGTCGCTTGTGCCAACTCATATTTTCGGCAGTCTCTTTCACCATGAACAACCACTGCAACCGTGGCGTCAACGGCAAGTAGTGCATTGAAGTAGTCAATCTTCTAGACTTGCCTGCAGCAGTTGGCTTGTAGCGATCAGTACCACAGAATTCGCACACTTCTGCATCATTGTGATCTTTGTAGTAAAGCATGCATCCGTTCTGACAACAATCTATTTTGTCGTATCCTATCCAGAGGGATCTCACCATCCTCTTAGAGCGGTAGAAGTCTTTCGGTAACTTGGCACCCTCCGGCAAGATATCGGTAATCAACTCGAGCACTCTATTGTAGCATTCTTGCGACATGTTAAAGTCAGACTTTATGCTCAAGAGCCGAGTGATTACCTCTAACGGTGAATGGACCTCACAACCAGGGTACAAAGGAGTCCTTGCATTCTCCAGCAACTCCATAAACTTTGCAGCATCGGCATTCGATGCCTCCTCAGCTGCGTCACGATTGTATGGATCGAAACTAGGCCCCGCAACGTCGAAGACCATGTTCACGAACTCGTTGTCGACACCAGTTCGGTTGTGGACATTCACATAAGGCTCCACATAAGGCTCCATATAAGGCTCCGCTTGGAATGCTAAAGGTACAAGCTCTCCGTGTGCGATCCATTGGTAGTAATTCGGAAGGAAACCCTTTGTGTATAAGTGATACATCACATCCAATTCTGGTTGAAACTTCATATTCTGACATTTTGCACACAGGCACTTAATGTCCATGCCGTCCATGGATTGAGGAAACGCCTTCGCGAATTGGAGAAATTGTTCTACTCCGGCGATGTATTCATCTCGTACACCGTACCTGTCATCTCGAATGTGGTTGTACATCCACGAACGGTCTAGCAGATACATGGATATAGCCATTTCTAGATATCTGCAAATATGAATAAACTTCAAAACTAAAACGAATATACTATATACTACATACATACATATATATTGCGAGCCCCCTAGGGGCCCCACTCCGAGCAGCAGACCCCCCAACCCCATGAGCAGCAAGAAGGTCCTAACCCGACGTACGGCCGTGACTCGGGACCATTCCTATGAGTATCGGGATCAAGGAAAATAGACGACGGCATTAACCAACCAACAAAACTACGTGTTACAAATATCGGCACTATCGGTACGTGGTTTCGAATCGGAGTATCAGATTTTTCGGTGTCAGAAAATAAATAATTATTACTAAATTATCAGATTTTTTGGCACTATCGGTGCCCCTGACCCAGCCCCCCCTCCCGCACCCCTTCCCACCTACACCACCCCTAATCCTAACCCGAACCCTATCCCTAACCCCTCCCCCACAAGCCCCCTCCCCTCCCCAGTCCCCCTCACCCCCTGCTCCCCTCCCCCACCAACCACCCCTAACCCTAACCCGAACCCTTACCATAACCCTCCCCTCCCCCCAACCCCCCATGCCCTCACCCCCCAGCCGCCCTCCCCTCCGCCCCTCCCCCCCCACACCCACCCCTAACCCGAACCCAAATCCTCCCCTCCCCCCAGCCCCCTTTCCTCACCCCCAGCCGCCCTCACCCTCCTGTCCCACCCCTCCCAGCCACCCCCAACCATTCCTCACCCCCAACCACCCGTACCCCCTGCCCCTCCCCCCGATCCACCAGCACCCCTCCAACCACGAACAACCAAAATAGAGAGAGAGAGGGAGTCACGTACCGGAGGAGAGTTACCGGAGAGAGAGAGAGAGTCATCGGAGAGAGTGAGAGCACCGGAGGGAGAGAGTAAAATAGACGGAGGGAAATGAATCGAGGGGGGAATTTAATTTAATTATAATTTAGCAACGTTCGTACTAACGTCGCTAAATTAGTCGCTATTAGCGACGTCATAGCGACGTTACGCGACGACTAGCTCATGTAACTAATATACGTCGTTGTCACGTCGCTATTTTTGTCGCTAGTAGCGACTGTTAGCGACGTTTCAATTATACGTCGCTAATGTCCACAATTTAGCGACGTTTTAGGAACGTCGCTAAATTTACGTCGCCAATTGAGCAGATTTTAGTAGTGGATCTAGTTTGATTTAGTTTGACTTAGTTGACTTGGTGTGACTTAGTTTGATTGAGTTTGACCTAGATTTGTATAGCATATACTACAAATCATGTCATACACTGTTAAACCCTAATTAACTCATGATATTTCATCTTTAGGTCTGTGACATCACTCTGAGCATCTATTCTCACTGACAGCTCAGGACCGCAGGCGAGTACATTCTCTGATAGTTTTTATTATCTTGATATCTGCTATATCCGATTCAGTTGTAGTGTTTTACTTGATTTCCGACACGATGGAACACGAAATAGTATACGTCGGATCCTGTCATGAGATGTTATTCTTGGACTTTCTTGGTATATTGGTACATTGTCGATCTTGTTTCCTGTACTTGTATAGACACCGATTTGGGAGTGGGCTGGCCCCCTGCTTTTGAATCCTGTGTCATGACGTACCATGTCTAGATCCGTGATACTACTCGGGGATGGGAAGTTGTTAGTGGTTATGTGATCAATACCATACTTGTATTCCTATACATGTTCATAGCTATACCCTTACTTCACGTAGGGTAAAGCCTGACCCTACTTGTTCATAGCTTTCCATGCTGGCTGGCCTGACCCAGAGTTCTTGTTTTTCTTGTTCATAGCCAGTCAGATGGTACAGCCTGATCTTGACCCAAGCCGATCACATAATGCTCTAATATCTCATGGCACCTTTTATGTTTACCTTTATACATCATATATCCTGTATTGTTCTACATTCCAGTATTTTATACCCTGACATGATATCCAGTTTTACATATCCTGTTTATATTCCAGTCTTGATATTTCATCTTGTATTTTATTATAATTGTCTCTTATAAAATTTTTCAATTCACATGGAACTGCTGTTAGCGTTTGTACTTGCTCATATCCTGACAGGATAACCCCGTTGATGTTTACAGATGATCTAGAGGCCGACTGCTCGACCTTCTATGGCTACGGCATAGATGGAGAGTACGACTTGGATATTTTTGTGGAGCCGGTGCTCTTAGAGGACGCACCGTCTGCTTAGACTTGTTAGATAGGCTTGCCTGGACTGTGTTCCAGCTAGTACTTCAGACTTGTAGTATATATATTATTTAGGATTTCTGTTATGTTTTTAACTCCAAACTTGTGTGGGATCTTGCATCTATTCCTGTTATTTTCCTTCTATCATATCTTTCATATTTCGTGCTATCTTCCTTAGATGTCTTGTGATTGAGTTGTGACATTATATACCTCCGTGCGGAGATAACAGGTACCTTTATATTGTGTCTAGATGTTGTATGTTATAGACGACCTATACAGCGTTCTACCGTCGATTCTGCGGCGTAGGCTGGACGTACCCACGTGCTCGTACCCCTACTTAGGGTGCGGGTTGTGACACGATCACTTGAAAGTGAGAAGAATCTCTGAAATGTTTCTTTCTCTAATCTGAACACCATATGTTCGATAATATGTCTCAAAGGGAGACCTTTACTTCGAATTTTTTTGAACTTCTTTCCAAGAGAATTCCTCCTTATTTTGATTATATAGCAGACTTGTTATTTGCAATGTCGCTTGCATTTGCCTGGAAATGCTCCCATATGAATTCCTTCTTATGTGTGCATATGAGAGCTTTGCAAGGAGTGTTCAACAGCTCATGCCAAGTTCTCCCATATGAGTTCCTCCTTAGGTGTATACAGGATAATTGACAAGTTTCATTTCAGGTCCTACACACGACCCTAAAGAATGCTCCTCCTTCACTCAGTCTAGAAGAGAGAATAAGTTTAGAGTGTATTTTTATGATTACTCCATACTTGCAATATTAAAACTAATTGATACTAATTCTACAGTATCAACCGATACCTACACGTATCGGTGCATGATTTTCATACTCATCGCTGTCACCGTTGTATCCCTCCCACTAGAATGTGGTTTGTCTAGGGAGTAGGATTTTAACAAATGAACATAGATCAAGATTCAGATAAGAATAACAAGTTTGTTCTGGTTGTCTACTTCATGCAAACCCTTGATTAGTTGCTCCTAAAATCTTGCTAAGCTAGTTGTCAAAAAAAGAAGAACTTGCTAAAACCTTTGGAGTAGGGATCCCTACTATAGTTGTCAGTGGTTCATATCAGAGGCTTATTTGATTGGCATTCATTTCCAGAACATGGTTGTCAGTGGTTTATATCATAGGCTTATTTGATCATTCATCTTTTTTCTGAAATAATTTTTTTACAGTAAACTGATAATATCATTATGGTTATGGTCTTCGTTAACAAACAAAGATCCTTTCATGAGTTTGGTTTACATGATATTATTGTCATTGTACTTGCTATTTTATATGTTTAATAGAATGTATTTACAGAACTTATTATTCTCCATACTGATATAAACTTGTACCTCTCTAATATAAGAATATTGTGTTCTACATGATGGCGGGTAGGAACCCAAGTTGGTGTGGAATTGGTCATGGGTACAGCTAAAGAAGAAACATTAGACATATAGGGTGAATAATGTGTCATACCAAACTGAGCATGGACGTGTACTGCTGCTCCAAACTATGCATATCCTGGAAGTGGTGTGTTGAAACTCCCATGTGGTAGCTTTGAGGTCCTTGTTGGTGAGGTTCTTGTGGTGTATGGACATAAGTATGCATGGTTGGCCCTTCCATCTGTACATAACCTGTAGGTTGATGTGCTGAAACTCCCATTGGGAATCCCTGAGGTATCTGCTATTGATATTCATGTAGGGTCTGGACACCTAGGTGAGGATTTGGACCAAATTGCAGAGTTTGAATCCCCCATGGGTACAAACATGAGATTTGTGTGTGCAGAAGCACTCATGTGTGTATAACCAGTATGTTGATATGCTGATGGATTCCCAAATGATGCATTTGTTTCACTTAACAAAATGTCTTGGAGAAATTGGCTTTTGAAAATAAAACGAGAAAAAGTACAAGAAGTACAAATTTGATTCTGGGGAAGTATTGCTATGGAAGTCTGATTCGTAAATGATCACTTTGTTCCTTGGACCATATGATGATGATGAAGATCACTGCTTGAAGTAGAACAACTGGAAGAACTAAGTCACCAGAAAGGTATCGACGCACTTGGGCACTGATGGCGAGGCTGAATGCTTTCCTACTTTGCTTCACTCTGTTCTGAAAGAAAAGTTGAAGAAGAATGCTCTGGAGAATCAAAATCTCTAAGTTCTGATCTCTGTATTCTCTCCTCTCTCTGCCCCCTTTTTTCTCTCTTTGTTTGTGAAAAATAAGTCTATTTATAGACTTGGGCTCTTGTGCGTAAAAACTCAGCAAAAGTTCCATCTTTACGCTAACAACTGCCACCCATGATCGAAGCCATCCGCTGTATATGTTGACGTGTGTCCCATCACTTCAGTAAGAATAGGATGCATGTACACACGTTCTTCGAGAAGAATGGCATGAAAGCCACGTAAGCAAACCACGTTCCAAACTGGTGGAGGAGAATAGGGCGTAAAAATAGCCCCAATGTACTCTGAGCGTAAAGCAGTAGATTTGGCGTAAAATAGCCCTGACATAGACTTCCCGCGTAAAGTGGTTATTAAATAACCTTGAGCGTAAAAGCAGCTCAAATAGACTTTACGCACACGTCGACTGTTGAGCGTAAAGGCTCGTATAATCTTCATGCGTAAAAGAAGCCGTAGTGTGAGCGTAAAGTAGCTCAATCCACACACTAAACGACAACATTGGTCTCTGTGTAAAAATAAATCCCTTTGTGATGTATGCCATCATTAATATCTCCATGTCAGAGTTTGTATTAAATGCGAGATTTGACAGCTTTGTCCAACGTAAAAGTGGTTGCTCTGTCCTTGGCGTAAAACCATGGGTGTAGACCCGAGCGTAAAATGATCAGCCTGCTTAGGCGTAAAGCGATTAGCCTAGTCTTGGGCGTAAAGAGATTACCCACTCTGCTAGGCGTAAAGCAGATCACTTATGAATGAGATGACTCTTTCTTTGAAGAACTTTTTACGCTCCTACAAGACCCCCTTCAAAGTTTTCAAATATCTCTAAAATTTGAAACACTTTGAACAGATGCGTAAAAGTTAAAGTTTGGTGAGTCAGCGTAAAATTCGGGATACGCAACTGTCATCTGCGTAAAAGCGGGGATATCCAACAGTCGGCATAATTTTCAAGAAAAATAATGTCGGTCAACACTTAACCGTCATAATAAATTTCTTTCTCGAAACTTTCGAATGTCTCCTTATCTTCCCGAGTGAGCAGTTTCCAACGAGGAATGTGAAGAGTTGCTTTGATTTGTATAAATAAGAACAAATTCTTTATTCTTGACATTCATCCTCGTTTTGTCATGGCGCCGAAGAACTAGATTACCAACAAAGAGGCTTCGAGCTCCAGGCTTGATTTCGAGCGGGCGTGCAACCTTTTAGAGTGTTTTGGAGTAACTCCTGCCATCTTTAATCGCATTGATGGTGGTCCCCCAACTGCGTACGAAGGGCCAGGAGATGCCGAAGCGTTTCTTAATCTGATGCGCCGCTCCGGGGTTCGCAATATGCACGAACTAGGTGTCTCCCTTCGTCAGCCCAACGAAGGAGAGAAATAATGTTTTTTATGTATTGCGAATCTTTAATTTGTAGGGGTCCACTTCTCCCTTTATAAATAAAATTTTGCTGCTAACCTCATCTATTGATGCGCACTTGTTTATGCACTTCTTTTGACTGTTTCTATGGTTGTTAATTCCCAAGAAACAAACCAACACGTGACATCTGTCTTGTGGTTACGAGAGCCTTTAAATAGGATCTTCTCCCGAAATAGACTCATTCCAACAGTTTCTTCAGTCTTTATAAATAGCCGAGAATGTTTCATATATTCTCGTACTCATTCCTCTGAAGATAACTTTCTGCGATGTTGTTCTCCAACAAATGACAATGGCGGAGCTTTCCCACGGCGTTCTTTTGTACGCCCAGTCTTTAGACGTGGATTCAACCACTATTAGAGCCAAACCATTCAACTTAAGTGGTAAGTCCGATCGTAAGCAAATATCTGTCTTCGAATTTTTTTGTTGAAAACAGCTATTCATGAGCGTAAATCCTTGATGAGCGTAAAAAACCTTGCTGAATCACTGACGTAAAAAGCCTTGTTGAAGTACTGACGTAAAAGCCTTGCTGAATCACTGGCGTAAAAGCCTTGTTGAAGCACTGGCGTAAAAGTCTTGCTGAATCACTGGCGTAAAAGCCTTGCTGAATCACTGGCGTAAAAGTCTTGCTGAATCATTGGCGTAAAAGCTTTGCTGAAGCACTGGCGTAAAAAGCCTTGTGATCTGTTTTTAGTTAGCGTTTAATACGCATCTGATAATACTTCTGTTTAAAACACTTCTTCTTTGTTGTTTTCTGCAGAAGTTTGGCTGAACAGCTTTTCCAGAACCGGCATTGGCGATTTTGACGCTGTGAGGAGTGTTCTTCTGACATCAACATCAGGGAGCTCATGCGCTTTTGACGCGCAAATCAGACAACTCAGAACTCTTCGTGGGATAGAAGGGTCTTCCTCTGTTGGTAGGAAGAGCCTTTATACACGGAGAGTTGGACGGTGGAGTCAACTCTACCCCGAGAAATCGGGTAGTAGAGTTCCTTTCGCGGCAGAACTAGGAATCGTATCCCAATGCTGGATACATTCCTATCTCCTCTGGAAGGCCGCCCCTAATCTACCAGTTGTATTGGCAGCAACACGCCTTCGGGCTGCCATACTCTGGGGTTCTCCTCTCGTCTGAGAGAGAAGACCAGAGTTTGATTCCTACTGCTCTAGTTGCCACTGGAGCTCAGACAGTCATGAATTGCCACCAACAACGAACCCGTCAAAGAAGATCCAAAGAAGAAATATATTTCTATTAGGTTATCGTTTGTGTATAGAATGAAAATCCAAGATGTAATAGATTTCCATTTTGATTTGTGAGAAAGTCTAAGAATTGTAATAGACTTTTATGATATGAGAATGGAAATGATAATTCTTCTAAACTCAATGATTTGTATCTATCTAGATGAAATATGGACATGATAGATAATAAAATCTTGTCTTCTGTTTTTAGAGTATACAATGCTATCAGAGGTAATATGGACATGATAGTATGTAAGAACTCAAAAGAAAATTAGATTAATATCTATGCAGAGGTCAAAATGGAAATGATATATAAGAAAAGAAGGTGGATTTAGTATTTACCCAGAGGTTATGAAAACATGATAAATAACGAATCCCATTTTTTTTAATCAATTGATAAAATAGAAGATTTAAAATCCCTCTCCCAGGAGACAAGAAATCAGCTTAACCAAACCTTGGTAGCTGGGGACTAAGGAGACAGATGTCATGAGCATATAAGTCCATCTTAATGTATGAATGAATCGTAATTTTCGGGAAAAGAAAACATTGATTCGATTCCGCAATTAAATGAATGAACCCAATAGAACGAATGGACAGGTCTTTTCGGAAATGAAAAGTTGTTCTCAATCTCAAAGACCGGTTCATCAACAGTCCTCTTCTATAAATAGGCGAGAACTCTCTTGTAACATTTCATTCTTATTTCTACTCCTCTATTGGAAATGTCTTCCGAGGATGCACAGCAAAAGAATGAAGTCTCCATAAAGGTTGAGGATGTCATTGAGGCACTCCCCGTTGAACCCACTGTATCGGGCCCAACCGAAATAGGTGGAAGCTCTTCTACGCCCAAGCCACCCCAAGACCTCCTTGCTTTCTTAGTAGAGCTAGGGAAAACTCCTGAAGACGAAGCGCTGAGGATGGCTGCCTGCAAGTTTTTTATGACCTCAGGCAACGATGCCTTCTATGCTTTGGCTGACTATGTATTCAATAAGGAAGGGAGTGGCCCTCGTCCTTAATCTTTTGTTTTGAAGTAATAAAAGAAACTTTATTTCCATTCTGTCTTCCCTTTTTTTTTACACATAGTATTTCTTAAGAAATTTGCCATTGATCGGCATCATGAGTAAATCTCCATTGGGCTTTGATAACCAATAGGCGCCATTGGAAAATACGGACTCAATTACATAAGGGCCTTCCCATTTTGCTTGGAATTTTCTTTTGCTTTTATGAGTCATTACCATCGGTCTTCGAACAGCTAATACAAGTTCGCCAACCTTGAATACCCTCTCTTTCACTTTATGATTGAAAGTTCGAGATATACGGGCTTGATATAGTTCAATATGCTATTGTGCTTGAAGACGCTTCTCATCCAATCCTTCAAGTTCTTGGAGTCGTAAGCGATCATTATTCTCTGTAGTTAGCTCGTTAGCAATGGCTATTCGTAGAGATGGGATCTGGATTTCCAATGGGAGGACAGCTTCGCATCCATAAACTAAAGAGAATGGTGTAAAACCAGTAGGAGTCTGGACTGTTGTTCGATAAGCCCATAAACACTCTCCAAGTTTCTCATTCCAATCACGTTTATTAGAAGAGACAAACTTTTTGAGAAGTTTAATGATCGTCTTATTGAAAGCTTCGGCTAAACCATTAGCAGCTGGATTATAAGCCGTAGAAGCCAAATTCTGAATTCGATTCTGATCACAGAATCGATAAAATGTCTGACTGGCAAATTGTGGACCATTGTCATGAATTATTCGTCGAGGGATCCCGAAGCGATAAATGACATGGTGCTTGATAAAGCTGATCACGTTAGATGTTTTCACTTCAGCAAGGGGAATTGCTTCTGCCCACTTAGAAAAGTAATCGGTTATAGCTAATATAAACCGATGTCTCTTAACAGAAGGTGGATTAATAGGACCAATGACATCCATACCCCAAGCTTCAAAGGGCCAAGAGGCTGCTGTAGGATGTAGAAATTCAGACGGTTGATGAATAAAATCAGCTTGAATCTGACATGCTTTACATCTCCTGGCATAGTCTACGGCATCTGCTATCATAGAAGGCCAATAATACCCCATTCTTCGAATGCGGTCTTGTAATTTAGGACCCGGTTGATGAGCACCACAAATACCATCATGAGCTTCTCGCAGTGTTTGTTTAGCTTCACTTTCTGAGAGACAACGCAGCAAGAGTCCATCATAAGAACGACGGTATAGCATATGTAAAGACGAATCATAATAAAATCAAAACGATCGTCTTTTGATTGATGCAGCTTCTTTTGGATCTTCAGGCAAAATCCTATGGACTGCATAATCAATGAATGGAGTTCTCCAATCTTTCTGCTGGGAACTTGACTCTGTAGTATAACTTTGTTCAATATACAAATTATTCTTGACACAGAACAAGTCTCGATCCAGCAAAGTAATTGTATTTTATCTTCGGATTGGAACAGCCAGGTCTGCAGCTAAACTAGCAAGAGCTTCAGCTTCCACATTCTGAGAGCGTGGTATAAATTCAATGAAGAATCCTTTGAACGAAAGGACCAACTCGACTACCATGTGATGATAAGGGATGAGATCAGGATTTCTGACTTCATAAGTCCCTCTAACTTGATTAACGATCAATTGAGAATCTCCATAAGCTTCTAGGAACTCAATATCCAGTTGTTTTGCTACTTGGAGACCGATCAATAGAGCATTATATTCTGCTACATTGATGGAGTATGGCTCATTGAGAGAATAGGCACGGTATATGACCATTTTGTTAGGAGAAACCAAGACGATTCCTACCCCAGAGACAATATTGTCTTTAGGTCCTACTCGTGATGCCCCATCAAAATATAATTGTCATATTTCATTCTTCTGAGTCAGGTTACAATCCACGACTTCATCTGGAATGTCCTCATATAATTTTGATGTTTCAGGTATAGGGTGAGCAACTAAGAAATCGGCTAATGCTTGACCCTTTATTGATTTCTGAGGTACATAAACCATGTCATAAGGAGTAAGCAACATCGCCCAGGTAGCCAACCTGGAGTTAAGAATGCTAGGTTTTCTCATCAATACCCGAATGGAATTTATTCTGGAGATGACATGAATAGTCTGCCCTGTCACATAATGTCTTGTCTTTTGGACGGCAAAAACCAAAGCTAGACATTCCTTTTCCACAGGAGTATACCTGTGTTCAGCTCCGACCATCATTCTGTTCAGATAATAAATTGCTTGCTCATGACCTACATTACTTTTCTGTGCAAGAAGAGCGCCAAGTGAATGGTCCAAGGCTCGAACATATAGCAAAAATGGCCTTCCTACCACCGGGGGTACCAGAACAGGTGGGTTTGTAAGGTATTGCTTAATGTCATTAAAAGCTTTCTGACACACTTCATCCCAAACAAAAGATACACATTTCTTTAATAGACGGGAGAAAGGTTGACATCTTCCCGAAAGATTAGATATAAATCTTCTGATATAAGCAATACGACCCTGAAAGCCACGGAGTTCTTTCAGATTACGAGGAGGACGCATTTCAAGGATTGCCTTAACCTTATCAGGATCAACGTGGATACCCTGAGAAGTAATAACAAATCCTAAAAATTTGCCACTGGAAACCCCTAAGAAAGACTTAGTAGGATTCATTTTCAATTGATGTTGGCGCATCAATTCAAATACTGTCCTCAAGTCCTGAATGTGATCATCCTTTGATCGACTTTTAACAGCAATATCATCTACATAGCATTCAACTATCTTTCGTAGATGTTCTTGAAAGATGTTGCTCATAGCCCGTTGATACGTGGCACCGGCATTTTTAAGACCAAACGGCATAATTGTATAGCAGTAGACCCCAAGGGGTGTACGAAAAGCGGTGTGCTTCTCATCTTCTGGATGCATTTTGATCTGATTGTATCCTGAAAATCCGTCCATGAAAGACATACGTTCAAAATCACATGTATTGTCTATCATGACATCAGTAATTGGAAGTAGAAATTCGTCCTTTGGACAAGCTGCATTAAGATCTCGATAATCTATACAAACTCGGACTTTTCCGTTCTTCTTCATAACAGAAACAATATTGGCAACCCAATCCGGGTGTTGCTCTTCACGAACAAATCCACATGTGATCAACTTTTTGACTTCTGCTTCAATTGCATCCATCATATCTGGTCTAAAATGCCGTTGCTATTGTTTTACAGGTTTAACATTGGGCAAAATATTGAGTTTATGAGTAGCAACTTTAGGATTTAACCCTGGCATATCCTCATAACTCCATGCAAAGATGTCAATATATTCTTTGATAAGTTTTATCAACTCTTCCTTTTCATCTTCGGCAAGATTTTTACTGATGAATATTGGTTTGGACGTAGTTCCATCCCCGACATCAATCTGGATGACCTCATCTTCTGTAGGTGGCTGTCGCTGTTCAAAACGGAGTTCCCACTGAGTATCCATCTGTTGTGCCCAAGGATCATTCTCAAATGGCTTTGATTCACCATCAATTTGAACCATGTAAGCTGAAAATATTTGCTCAGATTTATCATCTGAGGAACGAGACATATCAGTTAATTGGACTTCTTCTGAATCCGATGATTGCGAAGAGCTAGAAGAGAATTCTTCTTGTATATCATCCTTAAACATGTGGGACGGATTATATCCCAACCCATTGTAGTGCCCCGCTCCTTGCGGTCCACTATGTAGTACCTACGGCTTGTTGACTCAATCATGAACTGAGTCTTTGGTGAAACCTTTGCCGGTATCGATTGATCACGGATGAAATGCAATGAACCTTTCCAATTGATGGATTGGCTTCTGTTGAAATAAATCCAAGAGTTTTGCTGAATGTTTTCTCTCGCTGCTTGGTTTTGATGAATGCGTTTTCGTGTTGGTTTTCGATGATTGGTTTTCATTGTTCGCTTTCATCGTATTTCGTATTCATTCCGAATCTTGAGAAAAAGAGACGAAGTATGCTAATCAACTGTTGGTGCCATTGTAGGCCGCGTGAATTGTTCGTGAACGATGCGTGAAGTCCCTCCTTCTCTCTACTAAGATTCATCTCGGTGAGTTGCTTCAACCGAACAAACATTGATCTGTACGCCTAAGAAAAATGATCTCTAGTCTACTCTGTTGCCTTGTCCCAATGATCAACGATACCACATCCATAAAAGATAATAGAAGATAATTGAATTGAATCAACTGCAAGAATATGTGTTGCTACTCTATCTGCTCGATAAGAATGATCATCTGCTTGTCATCAGTATGCTTGAAAATATAGACATGTACAGACGAACTTGTATGTGTTGAGATAAACCTGAAGGCACGAATCAAACGTGCCGTATATCTGTGCATAAGTCCAAGTGTGTCTCATCTGATAGAACGGCTAGAGCATGCATTTGGTCTCGGACAACTTGTATACAAGGAATTATTTGTCTCTCGGGTGGTATCTGGAGGCACCTGGAACCGCTCGGCCTAGGAGAGATTATGAGCACACTGGGTGCAAGGACCCATGTTAAAAGTGTAGCCGATATCTGAGTCCTTAGCGACGAGCTGAACCAAAGAGTCACAGCGGCTAATCATGGGAAAAACCCATGGACCAACATGTAGAATAGTCCACCTGCATGACCCGAATAACAACTTCAATATCTGCAAGAATGAATCATGAATTACTCATTATGCAAATTGTGCTAACGTGGTTTTGTGCAGGGATGACTGCCGGCGAGGGTAAGTTACTTATGATATATTCTACTGTCATGTTCTTATGAATTGTTAAAAAGAACCTAGACAAGTAGAAAGATCACTAGTAAATGTTAGCTCAACATATTGATTTAGTGCAGAGATTTGCGAGTTCGGCCAAAAGCCGCTCGCCAGTACATGATGTGTGCTGACCCACGTCCTTTTCAGAAAGCAAAGGAGTCAGGGGGATTTCAAATGAGGCACCGAAGCTCGTCTAGCCCAGTAGAGCTCGTGATCGCCTCGAAGTTTACTTTTCATTCCAGTCCAGTTTCAAGTTTCTTTTCCTTCTGAAGGTGTCTTTCAATTCCAGCTTGTAATAAAGGGATATCATGTATGGGCATTGTGGCTAATTTCAAAAGAGTATTTCAAAGAGTATCATGTAGCCAAATTATAAGGCAAATCTGAGTTCGCAAAGCTTTGTACTTGTATTCCAATCTAGCTATCAATAAAATGAGTATTTCTATTTCAAATCTCTGTGTTCAATATTTGGTTTTCTAAAATGGGTGCGTGCGTGTGTTTTGCTTAACTAATGGGTGCGTGCGTGTGTTTTGCTTGACTAGTTGTTTTTTGTGTAGGTACATGGCCTTGTGCAAGCGCAACTTAGGCTTGCACGGCATCACGCCTTAGCGAGGACGATCGATCCCGCAGGGATCCAAGCAAGACGAACGACCCTAGCGGGATCGGGGCATGACACCCATGACGAGTCTTTTGGTAAAACGGATCACCACATAGTGGTAGTCGTCTACCCTTGCCTTGATTGAGACCTTGCATAGTCTTCAAATCATATCCCATGTTCTGGATAATCTTGATAGATTGTTGACTATACTTGTCAATTCGGATTCTTCCCTTGTCTTTATCCTTCAGCTCATCTTCCTGAGCAACAGGGATATTTCTAGCCAGGCCAAACACAATTTGGCGCTTGTTTTTCTTATCAGACGGAACCACAAAATAAGATTCTTCATGACGTCTAAAAGTTACGCAAGCTTATGATGAAGCGGCCACAGGTAGAAGATAAGGAGAAGATGTTAGGAACCTTTGAGCATAAGGTCCAACATCTACATGAGGAGGGAAAGAATTTTCCTTATGATCGATGTATAAAGTTTCTTCTGACTCAATGTCGCTTTTGTATGGATGACTTTGATTATCAGAAGATAAGGTCATCATTTCAATAAATTTGACAGCCATATACTCGAAAAGGAAATCTTCATTGATATCAAAAGGTACAGAATGATCAATATTTACATCATTTACAATTCGACTGCTATGCTTCGGATTAATCACCAGTGGACCATTATCTGTCTTCTGCATAGTTTTACCAAGATTGACAATCAATGGTGGTTCTGGATCATTCGTACAAGAAGTACGCCCTTTGACCTTGATCATAAAAGGTTAAAGTTGGCTCTTAGCAGGAATATTTGTTGATTCCTCAGATGAAGTTTGAGTTCTTCCTTTAACTTTGATTATCAGAGGTTGATCATTGACAGATTGGGATTGGATTCGTCCCTTGACTATGATCTTCAAAGGTTCCTCCTCTGGCGGATCTTCATTAATAGACTGATCCTCGGTAGGTGATTGATCTTCAGC
This sequence comes from Iris pallida, assembly GCA_029216955.1. Taxonomy (NCBI): domain Eukaryota; kingdom Viridiplantae; phylum Streptophyta; class Magnoliopsida; order Asparagales; family Iridaceae; genus Iris; species Iris pallida. The sequence continues at coordinate 21,024,364 of JANAVB010041420.1, forward strand.
GATGTCTGATATCTCTTTCACATGTTCTTGTTTACAAAGCCTTGAATCAGAAAAATAGGCTTCGACACCCTTGAAGGGATTGATATCAGCAAATCAGTCTTCACAACTCCTTGGGAATCCACGTACTTGAAGCATTGGTGGAGAGTTGAAGGTACAATATTATGCTCATGAATCCACGGTCTCCCCAAAAGGATATTATAGGAGACGTCTGAGTTGATAACATAGAAAGTTACCATGGTTCGAAGGTCACCAATCTGAATCTGCAGACGAATCTTCCCCAATGGCTTGCTCTTGCCAGAGTTAAAACCGACTATCGTAGTACTAGTGTAAGTCAAATCACTAGTAGGGATCCTCAGGGGTCTTAGCATACTCTGAAGAATTATACTAATTGAGGACCCGGGATCAATGTAAATCCTGTCAATTTCAGTGGATCCAATATACCCAGTGTAGCACAAAGGTCTGTCATGCTTGTTATGCTTCAACAGCATATCTTCTTGTGTAAAGGTGATGTTGGGAATTGCTTCCATCACACTATAACATTGTGGACATGACACTGGTATATTATCAGGAGTCTTGAATTGAGCCAAGCATGAATCTGCTTGAAGTAAAGCTTCACTCAAAGTCTCTCTGCTTTCTCTGGAAAGGCGAAGTAACTCAAATATAGATAGTCTAGCCGAAGTATTGGCTAACTGAGCTAGAATATCAAATTTGTAAGGCTTCATCACTACCCCCTGATTGGAAGCAGACTTCATTGGGACGTCGAAGCGTACTGCTTTCTGTTTCCCCTTTTCAACCACAGAAGGTTTAGCAGGAACAGAAGAGGATTGAGTTGGTAGTGTCTCCACTACGTCTTCAGCTTCTTTGGAGGATCCCTCATGGTCTTTATGGTACTCTTTTCCAGATCTTGTACCAGCAAAAGATTCTTCTTCAGACTCAGGAGAAGGAAGTACCATATTACAGGATTTTGACTTCCCTTTCTTAGCCTTCTTCTTGTGTGGATTGTTACGAGGAGCTTCAGAACCCAATCCAACAGTAGAATTTTGACTTTGAATCTGTAAAGGAAGTCGTATTCCTTTATCATAATTCAAACCTTCTGCCTTTTGAAAGTCATAATCCATCTTCTTCATGAGATGAACAGATTGCTGACTATACAAGTGAGTGGACAGTGGACTTTTAATAAGTGTCTCAACAGAAGAGGAAGAAGCAGGACTTTCTGTAACCACAGGAGAATGAAGAATAGATGTCTCTGTAGTTACGAGAGGAGAAGGATTCGGGATACGAGGAAAAATCCCTGTCGGAGCTTTTTCATAAGCAGCAAAAACTTGTTGTGCCCGATATAAAGGAATACTATTCATGGCTAACCACTGCTGATGAGTAAGCTTGAGCTTGGTAGGAGGAGCTAGACTTGGAGGACAGATGTTCAGTCCTTTCAGTCTATCTTCTAAAGGAAGGCCGTCCCATAGGTGATCCAAGTCATCGGGATCTGGAATAACATGAGAAATCATGTTGCAGGTTCTGACTTTCTTGTCCTTCTTGGATTTTGAAGTTTTATCTTCATTTTCCAACTCAGGCACTAAGTCAGGATGTACCCACATGATTTCACCATTCTTTAGTGTAAGCGGCAATAATCCTGCCTTTTCTTCTCTGGCAGGCGGGATATTCACGATCTTCATCGTCGCCTTCGAAATTGGGATAATTTCATCTGGGACTTGCTGCAGAGGAAAATCTCCGAACTGAAGAGAAACTATATTGGTCGTAACCGTATGGTCATCATTGGTTAAAGCAATAGCACCACCATTTATCAGCTCTTGGATTTTCTTTTTCAAGACATAGCAAGCACTGGTAGGATGATTGATGTATCTATGATAGATACAATATTTGGGATTATCAGTCAAGTTCACCTCATTAGGCCTCTTTCGCTCCGGAATCTGAAGTTTACCACTCTTCACCAGACATTAAAATATCCCTGGGATATCACTTTCGTCAAAAGAATATTCTTCCTTTGGCCTGGAAGATTCTTGATTGTTCGGCGTCATTTTGTTCATGGAAAGATTGACCATAAGAGTATCTTTTCCCCTCACATTACGATTGCCAGGATTATTACTAGGATTACTTTTCTTCTCTTTGTCTTCTGAAGTGAAAATCATCTCATGCTCTCGAGCCAACCTACCATTGGTCTCGGCAGAAACTGCTGCTATGATAAACGAAGCCCATTCTGAGAATTGGGAACCCGTGAAAACAGCGGTGGATGGTCGTAGATTCATCTTGCATGTATCAATCAATGCTGAATCTGGCATACCAGGAGGCATCTTTAAAGTAGCCTGTCGGAAACGTTCGATGAACGTCCGAGTATCTTCTTTCTCCTTTTGTTTGATTTCTATCAAGGAAGACATGTTCATGTCCATACCTCCTTCATAGAAACGGGAGAGAAACATTGCCTTGAATTCGTCAAAAGACGAAATAGAATTATCGGATAAACTACGATACCAGTCGTAAGCTGAACCTGTCAGGCACCCGATGAACACTCGAGTGAGAAGAGTATCATTTTTCTGCAAGTGTACAGTCATAATATCAAAGTAATTGATATATTGACTGGGAGATGCTTTTCCATCGAACAAAACCATAGATTGTGGCTTGAATTTCGGTGGAAAGGGTACATCGTTCCAATGAGGAGGATAAGGTTGCTTGATCCCTAACCTCTGGAGTTGATCTTTGTGCCTCAAAACTTCAAACTGTGCTTTGAGCTCACGCACTGCTTGAATGGCTTCACTGGTTTGGGGAAGCACATTTGATTGAATGGTTGTTGGATGTACCGTAACCCCCACTGGAGGTGGTACATCTTCAGGAATGATGGGATCTGGAGATGCAAAATTCTGATTAACAGCCGGCTCTTGAGTATTCAAAGGTATTTCAGCCCCTTGACTATCTTGAGTTTGTGCTGCTACTGGTACTGGTGTTATTACCGTCGGCTGAGCATTTTGCTGATTCAAAATTATCTGATGCATACTTTGCACCATGTTAAACATATCTTTCAGTTATTGCTCAACGGCAGTGAGACGTTGTTCTGTATTGGCAGATGACGTCTCTGGTTCATCTCCAACAGCGTAGGATTCAACCTCTCTTGAAGATATGGAAGGATTTGTATAGAAGTATGAATCCACACTATCGGTATCAGACTCAAAAGATTGAGTACCCCCAGCTTCTGAATCAGAAGTCTACAATTGCCTTTGTCTTCTTGATCGAGTATTCTGATATACTCCTTCAAAGGAATCAAGAAGTCTGTTGAACTGTTGTTGACCTGGAGTTTGGGACATGTTCCGTCTTGGACGTCGTCATCTGTTAGTATGAGATGCCATGTTGACTGATGCATATGACAGCTCATCTTCTTGGTCTTCAGCTTGATGTTGAAGCGAATTAAAACTCAATCGATCAAAAATTGACCGTTTTGAAGCTGAACAACAACAATTGATCACAACCTGGTGATATTCACAATGATGTTTTTCTTGGGAGAGCGTCACCGGAGATTGTGAATTCTTACGCTTTTGCATTAGCAATTCACGTAAGTCAGAAGGAGTGGAGGGAGTATTCTTCTTTATCACATTAGGGGCAGAAAAATGTTTAGTACCCTGTGTGTAAAGAAGATTACTAGCAGCATTCGCAGAACCAAATTGTGCATTTCTACGCGTTTGGAGTTGTGTGCGTAAATCTTGAGATTTTTGAGCACGAAGGACTCCATCTTCATGGCGCGTGATTTGCAAGTTTGGTACTTTGCGTAAAGCAGTATGAGAAGGTTGTTGGTGTAGGACAGAAGTTTTACCAACAACATTTTTACGCTGTATGCGTTTAGGTACATTCACATTAGATGTGCAAACATCGTTGTAAATTTTATCTACACTGTCACAAACAGGAGACTTACCTTTACGCGTAAAACGTAAAAATTGATTATCTACCACGTCACAGACGGGAAATTTTATTTTATGCGAGGAGCGTAATTTGTGTGTGTCTACCACGTCACAGACGGGAGACTTATTTTTACACTCAGAAGCATTAGAATCTGCCACATTACAAATGGGAGACTCATTCTTATGCCTTGAGCGTAAAACTTGGTTTTTATCCAGTGGGCATAAAACCTGGTTCTTACACAGTGGGCGTGGAACCTGATCATCTACACCGTCACAGACGGGAGACAAATTGTCACACTTAGAGAGCGACGTCGAAGTAAGGACTGCCTCGTTATGAACGGGAGCCCCTACGACAGGAGAGGGAAGAATTCCCTTGTTATCAGAAGCAACAGAGAGATCAGCAGCTACTTTGGACTTAGAGATCCAAACTTTTCGTGCTTTGCGAGACTTTTGAACATTGGAGCAGCGAGAACCACCCCCAGTTCGGAGTATTTCATCGTAGGCAGTCTGGTCAAAGTGCACAACCAGAGTCTTCTTGGTCGAACCGACCGAAACATCATCATATTGAGCAATTGCCTCCTCGTCAGAGGAGAAGGTCGTCCCCAGCAGAGTCGCCATTTTTGTTTCACTTAACAAAATGCCTTGGAGAAATTGGCTTTTGAAAATAAAACAAAAAAATGTACAAGAAGTACAAATTTGATTCTGGGGAAGTATTGCTATGGAAGTCTGATTCGTAAATGATCACTTTGTTCCTTGGACCATATGATGATGATGAAGATCACTGCTTGAAGTAGAACAACTGGAAGAACTAAGTCACCAGAAAGGTATCGACGCACTTGGGAACTGATGGCGAGGCCGAATGCTTTCCTGCTTTGCTTCACTCTGTTCTGAAAGAAAAGTTGAAGAAGAATTCTCTGGAGAATCAAAATCTCTAAGTTCTGATCTCTGTATTCTCTCCTCTCTCTGCCCCCTTTTTCTCTCTTTGTTTGTGAAAAATAAGTCTATTTATAGACTTGGGCTCTTGTGCGTAAAAACTCAGCAAAAGTTCCATCTTTACGCTAACAACTGCCATCCATGATCGAAGCCATCCGCTGCATATGTTGACGTGTGTCCTATCACATCAGTAAGAATAGGATGCATGTATACACATTCTTCGAGAAGAATGGCATGAAAGCCACGTAAGCAAACCACGTTCCAAAATGGTGGAGGGGAATAGGGCGTAAAAATGGCCCCAATGTACTCTGAGCGTAAAGCAGTAGATTTGGCGTAAAATAGCCCTGACATAGACTTCCCGCGTAAAGTGGTTATTAAATAACCTTGAGCGTAAAAGCAGCTCAAATAGACTTTACGCACACGTCGACTGTTGAGCGTAAAGGCTCGTATAATCTTCGTGCGTAAAAGAAGCCGTAGTGTGAGCGTAAAGTAGCTCAATCCACACACTAAACGACAACATTGGTCTATGTGTAAAAACAAATCCCTTTGTGATGTATGCCATCATTAATATCTCCATGTCAGAGTTTGTATTAAATGCGAGATTTGACAGCTTTGTCCAACGTAAAAGTGGCTGCTCTGTCCTTGGCGTAAAACCATGGGTGTAGACCCGAGCGTAAAATGATCAGCCTGCTTAGGCGTAAAGCGATTAGCCTAGTCTTGGGCGTAAAGAGATTACCCGCTCTGCTAGGCGTAAAGCAGATCACTTATGAATGAGATGACTTTTTCTTTGAAGCACTTTTTACGCTCCTACAGCATTTCCAAAAGATACATTCCTAAATTATGCAAATATTGGGGAAAATTCAACCCATTTGGTGCAGTTCCATATGGGTGTACCTAGGCAAGGGTTTGCTGATGGTGAATGTATCCTAAACTCTACACAGGATATGCCATTTGGGAGTTATTGCGCGTGTCATTGACCAATATCAGAGGATTAGGGTTTTTATTAATCCAAGAATTGGGAATTAATATTATGGCATTAGGGTTTGGAGTAGGTTGGTTTTCTTGAAAGGTACCTAAATATGCAGGTTGGTGTAGGAGCGTAAAAAGTACTTCATAGACCAAGTCAAAGAAGTTAAGAACTTTACGCAATTCAAACTGAGTCAGACTCAGACTTTACGCGGAGATCAAACAGAGTAAAACTCTACACGAGAGCTATTCACTGAGCTTTTACGCGAAGAACAGGCTGTCAAATCATCACATTTAATACGCGTGATACTGTTCTGACGTAATGATTTTCTGATAGCGGACAGCACAGAAGTCGAGAAGATTTGATTTACACCAAACCCAACACTGTCGTTTAGTGCGCAGATGGGCTCCTTTACGCTCAAGAGATTGCTTCTTTTACGCACGAAAGCTATTCAAGCTTTTTACGCTCAAGGCTGTTGTGCGCATAAAGTTTATTTGAGCTAATTTTACACTCAAGACTATTTTTCGGCCACTTTACGCGGGAAGTCTATTTTGGGCTATTTTACGCCCAGTCTGCTACTTTACACAGAAAGTATATTTTGGGTCATTTTTACGCCCGATCTTTTCTGGCTATATAAGAACGTGGTCTGCTTACGTGGCTTTCATGCCACACTTATCGAGGAACGTGTGTACGTGATTTCCTCATTTTATTGAAGTAGTGGGACACGTGTCACCATGCGTAGAGATCAAAACTTTACATGGGACACGTGTCATCATGCGTAGAGGATGATTTTCATCGTGGGTGACAGTTACTCGCGTAGAGACCCAATTTTGTTGCTTTTTACGCACAGAGGGTCTAGTCTATAAATAGACTTATTTTTTAACACAGACATCATTAAGAGATCAATAGAGAGACAGGAGAGGAGATTCTGAGAAAACTCATACTTTCATAGTGATATTCCCAGAAGCATTTCTTCAACTTTTTTTCAAGAACAGGGTGAAGCAAAGCAGGAAAGCATTCGACTGTGCCATCAGTGCCGTTGCTCGATACCTTTCTGGTGACTTAGTTCTTCCGATTGTTCGTCTTCTTCAAGCAGTTTTCTTCATCATCATCGTATGGTCCAAGGAACAAAGTGATCGCTCTCAGATCAGACTTCCATACCAATACTTGCCAGAACAATTTGTACTTTTGTACTTTTTCTAGTTTTCTTTCAAAAGCCAATTTTAGGCATTTTGTTAAGTAAAACAAAATGGCGACTCTGCTGGGGACGACCTTCTCCTCTGACGAGAAGGCAATTGCTTAATATGATGATGTGTCGGTTGGATCGACAAAGAAGACTCTGGTTGTTCACTTTGACCAGACTGCTTACAAAGAAATGCTCCGAACTGGGGGTAGTACTCGCTGCTCTAATGTTCAGAAATCGCGGAAGGCGCAAAAAGTTTGGATTCCTAAGTCCAAAGCATCCTCGGATCTCCATGCTGTCTATGAAGGAAAAAAGAATCCTTCCTACTCCTGTTGTAGAGGCTCCCGTCTGTGACGAGGCAGTCTCTACTTCAGTAATACGCCCTGGGCGTAAAAATAAATCTCCCGTCTGTGATGTGGCAGACTCTCAAGTTTTACGCTCTACGCGTAAAAATCAATTTTTACGCTTTACGCGTAAAAATCAATTTTTACGCTCTACGCGTAAAAACCAGTCTCCCGTCTGTGACATGGTAGACTCCCAAGCTTTACGCTTTATGCGTAAAGGAAAATCTCCCATCTGTGACATGGCAGATATTCATGTTTTACGCTCTACGCGTAAAGGTAAATCTCCTGTCGGTGACAGCGTAGATAAAATTCACAATGATGCCTTTGCATCTAAAGTAAATTTGCCTACACGCATGCAGCGTAAAAACAAGAATCCTATTGTTGGTAAAACTTCAGTTTTTCACCAACAACCTTCTTACACTGCTTTACGCAAGGGTACCAAACCTTCAAATTACGCATAATGCGGATGGAGTCCTTTGTGCACAAAAATTGCAAGATTTACGCACGCAACTCCAAGCGCGTAAAAATGTACAGTTTGATTATGCTAATGCAGCCAGTAATCTTCTTTATACACAAGGGACTAAACGTTTCTCTGTCCCAAATGTAATAAAGAAGACTACTCCCTCTACCCCTTCTGATTTATGCGAGTTACTCGTACAAAAGCATAAAAACAGAAAATCTCCTGTGACACTCCCCAAAGAAGATCACCATTGTGAGTGTCACCAGATTGTAATCAAGTGTTGCTGTTCGGCTTCTAAACGGTCAATTTTTGATCGGTTAAGCTATAATTCGCCTTAGCAACAAATTGATAACCAAGAACATGAGTTGTCATATGCTTCAGTCAATATGGCATCTCATACCAATAGAGGACGACGTCCAAGACGCAATTCGTCCCAGACTCCAGGCCAACAACAATTCAACCGACTCTTTGATACTTTTGAAGGGGTATATCAGAATACTCGGTCAAGAGTTCAAAGACCGTTGCAGTCTTCTGATTCAGAAGCTGGGGGTACCCAGTCTTTGGAGTCCAAAACTGATAGCGTTGATTCATACTTCTACACCAATTCCTCTGTATCTTCAAGGGAGGTTGAATCATATGCTATCGGAGATGAACCAGAGACGTCAACTACTAATACAGAACAACGTCTCTCTGCAGTTGAGCAGTCACTGAAAGACATGCTTGCCATGATGCAAAGTATGCATCAAATAATAATGACTCAGCAAACTGTTCAGCCGGCAGTAGTAACACCGGTGCAGGTAGCAGCACAAACTCAAGATAGTCAAGGGGTTGATACACCTTTGAATAATCTTACTCAAGATCCTGCTATCAATCAAAATTTAGCAATTCAAGATCCTCTCATTCCAGAAGATGTACCACCTCCGATGGGGGTTACGGTACATCCGACAACTATTCAATCGAATGTGCTTCCTCAAACTAGTGAAGCTATTCAAGCAGTGCGTAAGCTAAAAGCACAGTTTGAAGTTCTGAAGCACAAGGATCAGCTCCAGAGGTTAGAAATTAAAAAACCTTATCCTCCTCACTGGAATGATGTGCCTTTTCCTCCAAAATTCAAGCCACAATCGATGGTGTTACTTGATGGAAAGGCCTCTCCTAGTCAATATATCAATTACTTTGATATTATGACTGTGCATCTACAGAAGAATGATGCTCTTCTTACCCGAGTTTTTATTGGGTGTTTGACGGATTCGGCTTATGACTGGTATCGCAGTCTACCCGACCATTGCATATCGTCTTTTGACGAGTTTAAAGCAATGTTTCTCTCCGGCTTTTATGAAGGAGGCATGGACATGAATATGTCCTCCTTAATAGAAATCAAACAAAAGGAGAAGGAAGATACCCGGACGTTCATTGAATGTTTCCGACAGGCAACTTTGAAAATGCCTCCTGGTATGCCCAGATTCAGCATTGATTGATACGTGCAAAATGAATCTGCGACCATCCATTGCTGTCTTCACGGGCTCTCAATTCACAGATTGGGCCTCGTTCATTATAGCAGCAGTTTCAGCCGAGACCAATGGTAGGTTGGCTCGTAAACACGGGATGATCTTTGCCTCAGAAGTCAAAGAAAAGAAAGGCTCTTCTGGTAATAATTCTGACAATCGCAATAGAAAGGGGAAGGAAACCCTAGTGGTTAATCTTTCAAAACCCAAAACGATGCCAAATAATCATGAGTCTTCCAAACCAAAAGAAGAATACTCTTTTGATGACAGTGATATCCCAGGGATATTCCAATGTCTCGTTAAGAGTGGCAAACTCCAGATTCCGAAGCCAAAAAGGCCTAATGAGGTAAATTTGACTGACAATCCCAAATATTGTATCTATCATAGATACATAAATTATCCTACCAAGGCTTGCTATGTCTTAAAGAAGAAAATCTAAGAGTTGATAAATGCCAATGCCATCGCTTTAACCAATGATGAGCATACGGTTACAACTACTATGATTTCTCTTCAATTTGGAGGTTTTCCTCCACAGCAAGTTCCAGATGGGATTGTCCCAATTCCTAAGGCAACAATGAAGATTGTGAATCTCCCGCCTGCTAGAGAGCAAAATGAAGGATTGCTGCCTCTCACATTAAAAAATGGTAAAATTATGTGGGTACATCCTGACTTAGTACCTGAACTAGAAGATGAAGGTAAAACTTCAAAATCTAAGAAAGGTAAGAAAGTCAAAATCTGCAACATGATTTCTCATGTTATTACTCCAGATCATGATGATTTGGATCATCTTTGGAATGGCATTCCTTTGAAGGATAGGCTGAGGGGTTTGAATATATGCCCTCCATGTTTGGCTCCTCCTACCAAACTCAATCTTACTCATCGGCAATGGTTAGCAATGAGTAGTGTCCCTTTATACAGGGCACAACAAGTCTTTGCCGCTTATGAGAAAGCTCCTGTAGAGATTTTTCCTCCTATCACGAACACTCTTTCTCTTGTGGCTACAGAGGTTTCTATTTCTCCTTCTCCTGTGGCTACAGAAGTTTTTGTTCCTTCTTCCTCTGCTAAATCATGTATGGAAAGTCCGCTACCCACTCATTTGTATAGTCAACAATCAGTCCATCTTATGAAAAAGATGTGCTATGACTTTCATAAGACGGAAAGCTTGAACTATGATAAAGGAATGCGACTTCCTTTACAAATTCCAAGTCAGAAATCTACTGTTGGATTGAGTTTTGAGGTCCCTCATAAAAATCCTCGCAAGAAGACGACTAAAGGAAAGAAGAATAAAATCTGTAATATGGTACTTCCTTCTCCTGAGTCTGAAGAAGAAACCTTTGCTGGTACGAGATCTGGTAAAGAGTACCACAAAGATTATGAGGGGACTTCTAAAGAAGCAGAGGACGTTTCGAAACACTACCAGCTCAATCATCTCATATTCCTGCTGATACAAGACTTTCTAAACCATCTGTGGTTGAGAAAGGTAAACAGAAAGCAGTACGCTTTGACGTCCCATTAAAATCTGCTTTAAATCAAGGGGTGGTGATGAAACCCTACAAGTTTGATATTCTAGCCCAACTAGCTAATACTCTGGCTAGACTTTCGATCTTTGAGCTGCTTCGCTTTTCTAAAAAAAGGCGCAAAACTTTGAGTGAAGCTTTGCTACAAGCTGATTCATGCTTAGCTCAACTCAAGAGCCTTGACAATATACCAGTATCGTGCCCATAATGTCATAGTGTGATGGAAGCAATTCCTAACATTACTTTCACACAAGAAGTTATGTTGTTGAAGCATAATAAGCACGACAGACCTCTGTGCTACACAGGGTATATTGAATCTACTGAAATTGACAGGATTTATATTGATCCTGGGTCTTCTATTAGCATTATTCTTCAGAGTATGCTACGACCCTTGAGGATTCCTACTAGTGATCTAGCTTACACTAGTACAACAATAGTTGGTTTCAACTCTGGAAAGAGTAAACCATTGGGGAAGATTCGTCTGAAGATTCAAATTGGTGATCTTCGAACTATGGCGACATTTTATGTTATCAACTCGGATGTATCATACAACATCCTTCTTGGAAGACCGTTGATACATGAGCATAACATTGTGCCTTCAACTCTCCACCAATGCTTCAAGTATGTGGATTCTCAAGGGATTGTGAAGACTGAATTTGCAGATATCAATCATTTTAAGGGTGTTGAAGCCAATTTCTCTGATTCAATACTCTACAAACAGGAGCATGTGAAGGAGATATCGGATATGGCCGAAGATCGATCACCTGCCGAAGATCAATCTGTCAATAAAGATCCTCCGGAAGAGCAACCTTTGAAGATTAAAGTCAAAGGTCGAATCCAACCCCAACCTGTCAATGATCAACCTCTGATGATCAAAGTCAAAGGAAGAACTCGAGCTTCGTCTGAGGAATCTGTGAAAATTCCAGTCAAGGGCCAAGTTCAACCTCTCATGATCAAGGTCAAGGGACGTACTTCTTGTACAAAGGAGCCAGAGCCACTGATCATCAACCTTGGCAAATCTACGCAGAATACGGATGACGGTCCATTAATAATCAATCCAAAGCGTAGTAGTCAAATTGTAAATGATGTAAATATTGATCATTCTGTACTTTCTAATATCAATGAAGATTTCCTTTTGGAGTATATGGCTGTCAAATTCATTGAAAGAATGACTTTATCTGCTGATGATCAAAGTCATCAATATAAAAATGACATAAATACAGAGGAAACCTTATACATTAATCATAAAGAAAATTTATTTCCTCCTTAGGTCGATGTTGGACCTTATGCTCAACGGTTTTTAGCATCTTCTCTATATCTTCTTCCTGTAGCCGCTTCATCACAAGCTTGTGTAACTTATAGACGTCACGAACAATCTTATTTTGTGATTCCGTCTAATAAGAAAAACAAGTACCAAATTGTGTTTGGTCTGGCCAGAAATATCTATGTTATTCAGACAAATGATCTTAGAGATAAAGATAAAGGAAGAATCCGAATTGACAAATATAGTCAACAATCTCTCAAGATTATCCAGAATATGGAACATGATTTGAAGACTATGTAAGGTCTAAATCAAGGCAAAGGTAGACGGTTACCATTATGTGGTGATCCGTTTTTCCAGAAAACTCGTCATGGATTGGGATACGATCCGTCCCACATATTTAACGAGGATATACAAGAAGAATTTTCTTCAAGTTCTTCACAATCCTCAGATTCTGAAGAAATCTAGTTCATCGAATCGAATACATCCCACATGTACAAAGAAAATATGGAAGAATGTTCTTTCAGTTTTTTACAATCCTCATATTCTAGAGGAGACTATTATGATGAATCTGAGTGTGTATTCTCAGTTAACATGGTTCAAACTGATGGTGAATCTGAGCCAATTAAAAATGACCCTTGGGCACAACAAATGGACACTCAGTGGAAGCTTCGTCTTGAACAGCGACAGCCACCTACGGAAGATGAAATCGTCCAGATTGACATTGGAGACGGAACTACATCCAAACCGATATTTATCAGTAAAAACCTTTCTGAAGATGAAAAGGAAGAGTTGACAAAACTGATTAAAGAATATATTGATATCTTTGCATGGAGTTATGAGGATATGCCGGGTCTAGATCCTAAAGTAGCTACTCATAAACTCAATATTCTTCCTAATGCCAAGCCTGTAAAACAACAGCAGCGGCATTTTCGACCAGATATAATGGATACAATTGAAGCAGAAGTCAAAAAGCTGATCACATGTGGCTTTGTTCGTGAAGAACAACACCCAGACTGGGTTGCCAATATTGTTCCTGTTATGAAGAATAATGGAAAAGTCTGAGTTTGCATAGATTTTTGGGATCTTAATATCGCTTGTCCAAAAGATGAATTTCCACTTCCGATTATCGATATCATGATAGACAATACATGTGGTTTTGAACGCATGTCTTTCATGGACGGATTTTCAGGATACAATCAAATTAAGATGCATCCAGAAGATGAAAAGCATACCACTTTCCGTACACCCCTTGGGGTTTGTTGCTATACGGTTATGCCATTTGGTCTGAAAAATGCCGGTGCTACGTATCAACGGCTATGAACAACATTTTTCAAGAGCATTTATGAAAAATAGTTGAATGTTATGTGGATGACATTGCTGTCAAAAGTCGATCAAAAGATGATCACATTTAAGACTTAAAGACAGTATTTGAATTGATGCGTCAAAATCAACTGAAGATGAATCCCACTAAGTCTTTCTTAGGGGTTTCTAGTGGCAAGTTTTTGGGATTTGTCATCACTTCTCAAGGTATCCATGTTGATCCTGACAAAATCAAAGCGATTCTTGAAATGCGACCTCCACGCAATCTAAAAGAACTCTGTGGTTTCCAAGGTCGCATTGCTTATATCAGAAGATTTATATCTAATCTTTCTGGGAGATGCCAACCTTTCTCCCGTCTATTAAAGAAAGGTGCATCGTTTGTCTGGGATGAAGCATGTTAGAAAGCCTTCAATGACATCAAGCAATACTTTACAAATCCACCTATTTTGGTACCTCCAGTGGTAGGAAGACCATTTTTGCTCTATGTTCGAGTCTTGGATCATTCACTTGGTGCTCTTCTTGCACAGAAAAGTGATAAGGGCCATGAACAAGCAATTTATTATCTTAGCCGAATGATGGTCGGAGCTGAACACAGGTATACTCCTGTAGAAAAAGAATGTCTGGCCTTGGTGTTTGCTGTTCAAAAGACACGACATTATGTGTCTGTACAGACTATTCATGTCATATCCAGAATAAATTCTATTCGAGTATTGATGAGAAAACTGAGCATTCTTAACTCCAGGTTAGCAACCTGGGCGATGTTGCTTACTCCTTATGATATGGTCTATGTACCTCAAAAATCTGTGAAAGGTCAAGCATTAGCAGATTTCTTAGCAGCTCACCATATACCTGAAACATCTAAGCTATATGAGGACATTCCAGATGAAGTCGTGGATTGCAACATGACTTTGAAGAAGGATATTTGGCAACTATATTTTGATGGAGCATCGCGGGTTGGACCTAAAGGCAATGTTGTCTTCGGAGTAGGCATCGTCTTGGTCTCTCCTGATAAAATAGTCATATACCGTGCTTATTCTCTTAATGAACCATGCTCCAACAATGTGGCAGAATATAATGCTCTGTTGATTGGTCTCCAAGTAGCAAAACAATTGGACATCGAGTTCCTGGAAGCTTATGGAGATTCTCAACTGATTGTTAATCAAGTCAGAGGGACATATGAAGTTAGAAATCCTGACCTCATTCCCTATCATCAAGTGGTAATCGAATTGGTTCTTTCATTCAAAGGATTCTTCATTGAATTCGTACCACGTTCTCAAAATTTGGAAGCTGATGCTCTTGCTAGTTTGGCTGCAGATTTAGCTGTTCCAATTAGAAGACAAAATATCATTACTTTGTTGGATCGAGACTTATTCTGTGTAAAGACTAACTTGCATATTGAACATATTTATACTACAGAATCATGTTCTCAACAAAGGGATTGGAGAAGTCCATTCATTGATTATGCGGTCCATGGGATTTTACCTGAAGATCCAAAAGAAGCTGCATCAATCAAGAGACGATCATTTTGATTCTATTATGATTCTTCTTTACATATGTTATATCGTCGTTCTTATGACGGACTTTTGCTGCATTGTCTCTCTGAGAGAGAAGCTAAACAAATACTCCGTGAAGCTCATGATTGTGTCTGCGGTGCCCATCAATCGGGTCCAAAATTACAGGACCGTATCCGAAGAATGGGATATTATTGGCCTTCTATGATAGCAGATGCTGTGGATTATGCCAGACGGTGTAAAGCATGTCAGATTCATACTGATTTTATTCATCAACCATCTGAATTTTTACATCCGACAGTAGCTTTTTGGCCCTTCGAAGCTTGGGGCATGGATATTATTGGTCCAATTAATCCTCCTTCTGTCAAGGGACATCGGTTTATCCTAGCCATAACGGATTATTTCTCTAAATAGGCGGAAGCGATTCCCCTTGTAGAAGTGAAAACATCAAATGTGGTTAATTTTATTAAACACCATGTCATTTATCGTTTTGGGATTCCCCGACGGATAATTCATGACAATGGACCACAATTTGCCAGTCAAGCATTTTATCGATTCTGTGACAAGAATCGAATCCAAAATCTGGCTTCTACGACTTATAATCCAGCTGCTAATGGTTTGGCCGAAGCTTTCAACAAGACAATCATCAAACTTCTCAAAAAGTTCGTCTCTTCTAATAAACGTGATTGGAATGAGAAACTTGGAGAATGTTTATGGGCTTACCGAACGACAGTCCGAACTCCTACTGGTTTTACACCATTTTTACTAGTTTACGGATGTGAGGCTATTCTTCCACTGGAAATTCAGATTCCATCTCTTAGAATAGCCATTGCTAATGAGCTAACTACAGAGAATAATGATCGGTTGAGACTTCAAGAACTTGAAGGTCTAGACGAGAAGCGTCTTCAAGCGCAACAACACGTTGAGCTGTATCAAGCCCGCATATCTCAAACTTTCAATCGTAAAGTTAAAGAGAGGGTATTTAAAGTCGGTGAGCTAGGTCTAGCCGTCCGAAGACCGATGGTGATGACTCATAAGAGCAAAGGGAAATTTCAAGCAAAATGGGAAGGTCCTTATGTAGTCGAAACAGTCTTCTCCAATGGTGCCTATATGTTGTCTAAACCTAATGGAGATTTGCTCATGATGCCGATCAATGGCAAATTCTTGAAGAAATATTATGTTTGAATTTTTTCTTTATTCTCCAGCTACCAATGTTTGGTTAAGCTGATTACTTGTCATCTAAAAGAGAATTTTTGATCTTCTCTCTTGTCAGCTGATTAAAAAGAGAGATTTATTATTTATCATGTTCTCATGACCTTTGAATAAATATTAAGTCTACTTCTTTTCGTATCTATCATGTCCATTTGGCCTCTGATTAGATATTAATCTATTTTTCTTTGAGTTGTTACGATCTGTCATGTTCATATTACCTCTGATAGTATCGTATACTCTAAACAGAAAACGAGATTCATTATCTATCATATTCATATTACCTCTGGATAGATATAATTTATTGAGTTTAGAAGACTTGTCATGTCCATATTACCTCTGATAAGTGTTTTCTATCTCATACCTATTATTTAATTTCAAAATAAATGATAGGGTCACAAAACAAATATTTTATTCATTTCTTGTAAACATTATAGAATGAAAAAGATAGAAGAATACAAAAGCTCTTTATTTGCCTAAGGCGGAGCAGATACATCATCTAGCAGTTTCTGCAGCTCTGCTAGACGTTTCTCGCGAGAATTCATCACAGTTGTAGTAGCTAAAGTACGTCGAGCTTCTGGATTGCAAATATGGGAGAAGTCGACGAAAGTAGCTATCATCTTATTCTTGGCTTCGTCAAGGGTTTTGATGGTAGATTCAGCTCCGAAGACTTGTTCCTCCAAAATTGAGCTCTGTGTTAGTTGCTGATCTCGAGCTTTGATCAATTGCTCCCTCTCCGCCTTCAAGCGAGCCAATTCAGCCTCAACTTCTCGAATTCTATCATTCTGTTGATGAATTCTCATATTCGAAGTTTCATAGGCTTCTCTCTGGATATCCAGCTGAGGCTTAGCTTCAGCCAAAAAAGCTTTTTCTCTAGCCACCTTGATGATGTACTCATGGAGAGCTTCATTAAAAGTAGTCTCCCGAGCGAGGTATTCAGCTGATAAAGCGTCATACTCGTCTTGGATGAGACTTTCAGTAGTTTCACTTGACAGCCTTAGATATTCTCTAATGGGCTGTTCAAGTTCCTCCACGACCTTCTCCAGCGCCGCTGCTCTCGCTGCATCGTTGAACATGGCGACGTTCCTGATAGTAAGAGTAATAGCCACCTTCAAGCTTTCATAATTGAGGCCCTTCTTCAGGACAATGTTGATTAGAGCTGCAAGTGTTTTGTAGAAAGTCTCAGTATGAATCTCAACTAAGAGATTCATTTCTGCGTTTGAGCACAGTGTGGCGACAATCTCTACCAAACCTCTTTTCTGAAGAGTAGGAGAAGATGTTGTTGCCTTGGTAGCAGACTAAGATGAAGCCATTTTTGTCGCTGCTACTATGGCCAACTGATTCCCAGGAGCCTCAGGGACAATATTTTCAGTATTTGTTACTCCAGCCATTTCTGGAGTCGAAACTACTTGAGTTTCGGTGGCGGTGATCGGTGCGGGTGGAATGGTAGTAATTGTAGCTGACTCCAGTTCAGACATGGTCTCCTCAGGAACTTGTACTGGATTAGTAGCAATAACTGAGGATGTTATTACAACGTCTCCAGCTTCAGTTGATGGGTCAACTATATCCTCATCACCTTCATAAACTACTGGCTCTCCAGGCTCTGGGAGTACTTCAGTTTCTTCATTGAAGTCTATTTCTTCCTCAGCAGCCGCTTCATCATCTACAGTGGGTTCTACTGCAGTTTGTTCTTTATCTCTTCCCTCAGCAGGAGGAGACAATTCTGGCTGAGCCTGTATTTCGGGCTCTTGTTGTACCTCCATAAATGGAGGACATTCTTCTTGAGCAGAGTCTTCTTCTGAAGAAGAATCCTCTTCCTCAGACTCCGCGTTTTCCTCATAAATATCTTCTTGAGAAGGAGGAGGAGCCACAGGCTTTGTTGCAATGATGACACCTACAAAAATTATGCAAAATAAGTTAATATACAAAATCATAATACATAATCTTGTATAGATTTTATATGATTTATATTTACCTGGAGTAGGTGCAAAACGTGCCAAGTACGAGTCATAGTCCCCATTCCAGTCATCATCATCGAAGGTAATAGCCGGTTCATCTGATAGGATAAGCTCTGAATCAACAGTATGTGTTACGACGGCATCCTCAATAACTTGTGCCTTTTGAGGCAAAGTTAGATGAAGTGATGAGCTGAGGCGTCCAGGAGATAGGACCGTCACCGCTTCTGTTGACGCTGCTGGTTGGGATGCCGAGGATCCTTCTCTAGGGTGAGCTGAAGAAGATGCCAGATATTGCGGCTCCTCGACCGGAGTGTCACTCTCTGGGGTAGTGGCTCTTGTTCTAGAAGGTCCTTTGACGGTAACCTTCTTCTTCTTCTCAGGGAGGGTCTTCTCTGGAAGAGTAATAGCTGCACCTTGCTTCCGTTTCCGGGTCTTGCCAATAATGATTGGTCCTGCAGCTATTTCCCCATCACCCGTAGGAATGACTTTCAGATACTCATCTAGAACAGCAGCGTTATCGGGTATGTCTGGAAATACCCTGACTGGCTCTTCAACATTCCCTTCCCTGGGCCATCTTAGACTCCCTTTCAGGTTGTAGCTATGGGGAAAGGAGCGGATGGATGCATAAAAGCGAGCATACGTATGAAGTATACGTAGCTCGGTCGTGCTGGTAGCAGTCGATACTCTGAATTTAGCACCGGTACAAGCAGTGCTAAAGTATCTCCAGGCTCTCGTACCATCAATTAGCTTCCTATAATGGTAGAAGCTAGTGGCGGGATTGCCAATATGAAGTTGGTCATATCCAAACTGGCGAGCGAACCGACTTGGTAGATATGGTTCGAACGCACAGCTGTCTTTATTTCTGTACATCAGATGTGAGGGGCTGATGCACTGTAGCCATTTGAGGACTAGCACAGGCAATGAAGTCCTCCCTTCTACTTTATCTTCAAACTGTACACCGAGGCAGTCGGCTGGAACTGGTGGTCTTGTACAGAAGAAGTTCCATCCATGGGAATAGTTCAGCACTGCACGGGTGTCTGCCACGGTAGTTGCAATCCATGTGGCTTTGTTGAATTTTTGGAGGAAGAACTCCACATTATCTCCAGGGCCCGGTGGCAACAAACTGTAATTATGATGCAGTAACCAGCCCATCAAATAAGTGTAGGGCATTCTACCCTAGGAAAATTCTTTCGGTGAGGAGCATTATTGATTAGTTCCTCACCAAAGGTCCGCAAACCTATGTTTATTCGGCACACCATTGCCGATAGCAGGTTGATTCTGGCCTTAAACACCAAATGTACTGCCTGCCACAATACGTTTCGGTCAATTCTATCTACTGTGCTAATCCCGGGCACAACCCATCTCCGCAGCCACAGAGACAGAAAGCCTGCCAGCAAAGCTTCCCTAGAGATCTTCTGACTACCATGCCTCAGATGGCTCAAAGTTTCAGTCCCCGCAGGGATGTTTTCGGTCTTTTTGGACAGATACTGATCCGGAGACTTATATGAGATCATTAAACCATTGATCAGATCTGAAGGAATTATCGAACAAGGGTTGATGGTTGGAGCCTTGTTTTCTTGAAATCTCCCCTTCTCATTCTTGGCTATCCTATTCTCATGGTAGAATAGATAAGTTGTCCATTTAGTAGTATATTCCAAGTGAGACCCACTGTCATACATACTGGTGCAAATTAAGTAATGGCACATAAGCTCTTGGTAGACCTCAACCAATCGAGGATTTTTCTCTCTGATTTCTGCCAGTTCCTGATTGGAGGGAACATATTCTTCATAGGGCGCTTCACCCATCGACAGTTTCGAGATGAATTACATCTCGTGCAGGGCGAGACCCATCTCACCTTGTGGAGTTACAAAAGTTTCTGTTGAACTCATATACAACTCCATCAGAGCCAAGAATAGGTTATTGTTTATCGGTATACCCTGGCTCGTAGAGGCTACTGCTTCATACAGACCGATGGCTTCCAAGTCTGTCTTGAAGTTCTTCATGATCCAAGCACTAAGCTGGATCCAGTTCTGGTTATAAGGTGACAACCACCCTGGTAGCCTAGGGTTGGCCTGAGGATATAATACTGCAGCCCTTATGAACTTATTAATGAACATTTGGGTCTGTACTGGCTGAATCAGAGCAGAATCTTCACTCGGTGTGAACCCAGGTAATAAACCAGAGAAAGGGACAACACCACCATTGGGAATACTGACGTGATACCCCATATCGTTGGCTCCATCCCTCTTGAAGATGATTTTGCCCGACCTACCATGACTGCTGGGAGTCAGGTTCCATAGCATCTGTCGGGGATGGGTGGCATGGACAAATGCAGATAGGGGATAATCCATGTCCATGTCGGAAAGATACATCGCCCTTTCTTCAAACATGAACACCCAAGCCTCTCTCTTAGGGTGTGTTTGTGATTTGAAGTCTATCGCATCCCCGAATAAGAAGGCTGGCTTCAAAAATTGTTGGTCATCTAGAGATACCAATACTTTCCCATTTATCATGGATAACAGCATTATGTTCCCTTGAGCAGCTATCAGCTGTGCTCTCCCTTCAGGGTATTCTGGATTCGACTGAGGGAACTCCACGTGGGAAAAATTCTCCAAGTAATTTGAACCCACCATAACAGCTGGCGAGCCAAATATTTCTGCAAGTGGGTGAATTTGCAAGTCCACTGCCAAAAGAAAAAAGAAAAAAATCAAGTTAGTAAAAATCTAATTTGAATTTTTACGCAGATGATTTGGTCTGAGTTTTTACGCATAAAGATTAAAAAACTCTGACTATGTAAACTTTACGCTTATGCGCAAAAATTAAAGTATAAAAGTTCTTTGCTTTTACGCAAAGTCTTTTCTGGTGAATTTTTACGCTGGCACATATTGATGTGAGCGTATTGCAAAATTTACGCTGGCATGTGTTAATATGAGCGTATTTTAATTTTTACGCTGGCACGTGTTAACGTGAGCGTATTTTGATTTTTATGCTGGCACATATTGATGTGAGCGTATTGTGAAATTTACGCTGGCATTTGTTGACATGAGCATATTTTAATTTTTACACTGGCACGTGTTGACGTGAGCGTATTTTAAATTTTACGCCGGCACATATTGATGTGAGCGTATTGTGAATTTTACGCTGACACGTATAACGTGGGCGTATTTTGTTATCTCGGTTTTTATGCTGACACGTATAACGTGGGCGTATTTTGTTATTTTGATTTCTACGCTGACACGTATAACGTGTGCGTGAAATAAAAAGTTCGGGTCTTCTTCTCCGTCGAACTCACGGCCGAAGTTAGGTAGTATTCTACCTTTCATGGCCGGAGCTACAGTGGGATTTGTCTGTCGGAGCGTCGCCGATGATGGACGGTAGTTTTTGCGCAGTCGGCCGACGATGAATCAGCGGCAGGCTTCTTGCCCTTGCTGCCGGCGGCGGTCTTGCTCTTAGGGGCCATGGATTTGGATCGACGTTTCAAAGAAAGAGAGAGAATAAAGAAAGTTTGGGAATGCAAAAGACGAGTAAAGTTCTCTATGTACTCGTAAGGCTCTATTTATAGAGAAATTTTGAAATCGGTTCAAATTCCCGAAATTCACGCTGACGGTTGGATATCTCGACTTTTACGCGGACTGTTGATATCCCGAATTTTACGCAGATGATCGTTGAGTATCCCGACTTTTACGCGGACTGTTAAAATTCCGTTATTTTACGCTTCTGTTCAAAGTATTTCAAATTTTGAAAATAATTTGAAAACTTTGAAGGGGGTCTTGTAGGAGCGTAAAAAGTACTTCATAGACCAAGTCAAAGAAGTTGAGAACTTTACGCAATTCAAACTGAGTCAGACTCAGACTTTACGCGGAGATCAAACAGAGTACAACTCTACGCGAGCTACTTTACGCGAGAGTTATTCACTGAGCTTTTACGCGAAGGACAGGCTGTCAAATCATCACATTTAATGCGCGTGATACTGTTCTGACGTAATGATTTTCTGACAGTGGACAGCATAGAGGTCGAGAAAATTTGATTTACACCAAACCCAACGCTGTCGTTTAGTGTGCAGATGGGCTACTTTATGCTCAAGAGATTGCTTCTTTTACGCACGAAAGCTATTCGAGCTTTTTACGCTCAAGGATGTTGTGCGCGTAAAGTTTATTTGAGCTAATTTTACGCTCAAGGCTATTTTTCAGCCACTTTACACGGGAAGTCTATTTTGGGCTATTTTACGCCCAGTCTGCTACTTTACGTAGGAAGTATATTTGGGTCATTTTTACGCCCGATCTTTTCTGGCTACATGAGAACGTGGTCTGCTTACGTGGCTTTCATGCCACACTTATCGAGGAACGTGTGTACGTGCTTTTCTCATTTTGTTGAAGTAGTGGGACACGTGTCACCATGCGTAGAGATCAAAACTTTACTTGGGACACGTGTCATCATGCGTAGATGATGATTTTCATCGTGGGTGACAGTTACTCGCGTAGAGACCCAATTTTGTTGCTTTTTACGCACAGAGGGTCTAGTCTATAAATAGACTTATTTTTTAACGCAGACATCATCAAGAGATCAATAGAGAGACAGGAGAGGAGATTCTGAGAAAACTCATACTTTCAGAGTGATATTCCCAGAAGCATTTCTTCAACTTTTTCTCAAGAACAGGGTGAAGCAAAGCAGGAAAGCATTCGACTGTGCCATCAGTGTCGTTGCTCGATACCTTTATGGTGACTTAGTTCTTCCGATTGTTCGTCTTCTTCAAGCAGTTCTTTTCATCATCATCGTATGGTCCAAGGAACAAAGTGATCGCTCTCAGATCAGACTTCCATAGCAATACTTTCCAGAACAATTTGTACTTTTTCTAGTTTTCTTTCAAAAGCCAATTTTAGGCATTTTGTTAAGTGAAACAGTTGGTTTTCTTGAGATGTAAGTGCTTTAATTTAGCACTAATTGCTTTAGTATGTTTTTTATATACCATTTATGGAACATTATTATCGCATCATAAACTTCAAGACACAAAAGCTACGATACCTTTTTTTATATATTTATGCAATTCCATTTCTTAAGTAATGTTCAGTTTCAGCCCTTTCTTTTTCTTACCCCCACTCATATATGGGAATCACCATCATACTCTAATTTGGCTAACTCTTGCTTGTAGCTAATGATTTTCATTGATGTAACTCTCAACTTCACTAGAAGTTACAAACCCTTATTCATTGAGTTATTGTTCATTGATGAATTCCCTTTAGGATGGAAGTCTATTTACTGATGTTCCTGCACATATGGTGATATTATTTACTGTAGGTCTGCTGCTAATATTTTCATGTATTTGCTTGCAGCTTTTTCAAGTGATAGAAAATATCTTGGCAGTATTTCACATGATCAAATGCTTAAGGTGAGAACACCTTCCGAATATCAAAAATAGTTTTTTTTATCAAAGTTGTGTTCTGGAACTTCTTGCCAACGTTAATTTTGTTTCATTTGACAACTTGTCACTATATTCTTAGCCCCATGGCCTACAGGTGTCCTGCAGGCCCTTGGCCAATGCCACACCTTTGCCTTTAATCAAAGAATTCCTGGCCAGATTGCCACACCTTTGCCTTTAGTCAAAGAATTCCTGGCCAGATTGCCTGCTGCCAAACACAATCTTATCTTTCTAATCCCTTCTTACCTATTGCTGCCTTATGTATATATATACCCATACATCAAAACATATATTTGTACATGTATACACATCTAGATATAAACACTAGCACACATCTTATCTTTCTAAAAACTCTATGATCTGATACCACTATGATACTCTCACATTCTTATTCCTAGAACAGGTATTAACCCTTTCCAAATTCCTTATTCAAGTGCCTTCAAGGTATCTAGCTATACGACACCACAAACTGAAATTTTAAGTGTTCTATACAACATCGTACTGAATACCAACACACATCTTATCTTTAACTTTTGTAGGTGGCTTCTCCTTCAACTGATGTACCTGCCAAATCATAAAGTTATAAAGATAAGGGCTTAATAAAGAAGATTAAGGGGTTTGATGATCTTGCTGTATCACATAGTTTTGTCTTACAGTTACTTTCTTTTGTCTTAATTATGTTCTCAGCTCTCAAGTAAAGTAGTTGTTTAGTATATATATGAGTAATCAGGTTCTAGGTGGATCCAGTTTAGACAAGTACTAGAAATGGTTTGGTTATTGAGACTATTCGGCATATTTTTGGATTTAACTTCAGAGTCTTGTTTACTTTGTGATTGTATAGATATGAGTTTGTTAGTTAGATTTGTTCAGATAGTTCAGAATTGTTTATGAAGTTCTTTGTTTTTATTTGTTCTTGTATATAGATAATATCTAATGGCTATAGAAACATTATATCGAGGGAAGGGTCGAGATTTATTTTTGTGTTAATGTATGAGTTGAGTGTTACCCTAAATAAATTCTCTCCTTTATTTGCTCCAGAAAAGTCCCAAAATCCCTTTGTCTTTTTTACAGTTTATTTATAGCTTTAATGTTCCTTATTGGTACTAATATAACTTCTCTAGCCCTTCGTGGTTCGGGGTACCTGCGTGGAGAGCGAAGATCAGTACATTACACTTTGTACTGGTGCGTGGCAAATTAAGTTCCAAGCTCTCATTTGGTTGAAGAGTTTATATGACTTAGTTCATGAATGTTTCTAACCATCCTAATGAATTTCAAGCGAGCAATGACAAGCATAAAGTAAAAATACGTTGAAACTTACCCCTGGCGGACCGTGCCGCGCCTTATGAAACTTACCATGTTCTTCCCTGTCAATTGTTATCATTTTCATACCAAGTACAATATTACGTGTGATTGGTCACTGGCATAACAAGCCATCCTGGACTCTATAGCTTTTGTTAGCCGGGGCCCTTGCAGCGTAAGTAACGAGCCCCGCTGCAAGTCCCCGCTTAACCCGTGCTATCATCCAACACAACTATACATCGTGTTTCCTTTCTTGGCCGAAACGGTCCCATGGCCTTGGGTTGCCGTTACGGGGAAACTTTACCTTGTCGATAAGTTGTCCAATGACCGAGTTCAGACAATATTTAGTTATTAAGGTCTAGCCTACATTCTCTTTGAAACTTGATCATTTTATCGTGTAAGTGCCCTTGCATTCATTCTTTCATCTGCAACAACACTATCGATTTACCTAAGAAGGGGTCGAGAAGAGAAGGGTCAGCCACTCACTTTGAGTTTACTTCAGGCGAAAGAACTTGTTGGTCGCGCTAGACGTCGTCTACGCGATTACCTGAAATCGCACAAGTAACCGATTAGAACACTGCATTATTCAAGAAGTTCGATAGGAAATACGAGTTCGAAATGCAAGCCATGAAACCATCGAAAATATTCACGAAAACGCATTCAGAAAACAAAGCCAAAACCTACGCAAGCGGCGTGAAAAGCAGAGCAACGGGAGGTCTCTCCTGACTCAGCCGCAGAGTCAATCCTTGAGGCGCAACCCGCTGAATATGGGACTTGGTTCCGAAGAAGCCATTCCATAACGGGGAATGGATCTTAATTCAACCGTTCCCGTTCGATCGACTCCTCGACCGAATGGTTTCTCCAGAGGATACGAACAAGAGGGATCACTCGACTTCGCAGCAACTTGTCCTTGTGTTCTAAGATTTGAACTGGCTCTTCAACATAGGATAAGTCGGACTTTAGCTCCAGCTGGCCAAAATCCACCATGTGGCTAGGGTCGTGCATGTACTTCTGCAGTTGAGGGACGTGGAAGACATTGTGCACACCTTCAAGCACCGGTGGTAGGGCAATTTTATAGGCCGCTGGGGCGACCCGCTCGAGTATTTCGAACGGCCCAACGAATCTCGGACTCAGCTTTCCCTTCGTGCCGAACCGAGTAACTCCTCGCATGGGCGACACCTTCAGGAACACGTGATCGCCCACCTGGAACTCAAGCGGTCTTCGATGGGTGTCGGCGTAGCTCTTTTGTCGACTATATGCAATCTTCAGTCTTTTTCGAATTAGCTTGACCTTTTCCACTGTCTGTTCTACCAACTCCGGGCCGAGTACTTGCCGTTCCCCGACTTCATCCCAGCAAATGGGCGATCTGCACTTCCGGCCGTACAAAGCTTCATACGGCGCCATTTGGATGCTGGACTGGTAGCTATTATTGTATGCAAATTCTGCCAACGGTAGGTGGACGTCCCAGCTTGATTTGATGTCAATTGCACAGAGTCGTAACATGTCTTCGAGAATCTGATTAACGTGCTCCGTTTGGCCGTCAGTCTGAGGATGATAAGCTGAGCTGAACTGCAACTTGGTACCCAGCGCCGACTGAAGGCTACTCCAGAATCGCAATATGAACCGTGAATCCCGATCAGAGACGATGGATACTGGAACTCCGTGCAGCCGTACTATCTCGTCAAAATAAATCTACACCAGGTGATCAACGCTCCAAGTAACTTTAATGGCAAGAAAGTGCGCTGACTTGGTTAATCGATCGACGATGACCCAGATGGCGTCACTCTCCCGTGGTGTCTTCGGCAGACCAACAATAAAGTCCATAGTGACGTGATCCCATTTCCACTCTGGAATAGCGAGGTTCTGTATCTCCTCGCCCGGTCGCTGATGCTCAGCTTTCACCTGAAGGTCGTGCGGAGGTCCTTATACATCTTGGTAGTGCTTGGATGCAAGGTATATTTCGCATAATGCGCCTCCGACATTATCTCCTTTCGTAGTTCTGAATCATCCGGAACACATAGTCGACCATTCAATCTCAGCACACCGGTTTTATCTTCCGCAAAGTCGGTCGTACTACCTGTTGAAATTTGCTCGCGTATTTTCTTCATGTACGGATCATCCTTCTGAGCGGTCATGATCTTTTTCAGCAAATTCGGCTCTAACTGCAGCTGCGCCAACCGTATATCCCTGAATCGAACCCGGAGATCGATACCCATTTCTTCTAGATCTTATAGTAGTCTGCGGTTGATGGATAGCGAGGTAAGATATTTTTGACTCAGAGCGTCCGCCACCACATTTCCCTTGCCCGGAGTGTAGTCGATCGTCACGTCATAGTCTTTGATCAGTTCGAGCCAGCGCCTCTGTCGCAAGTTCAATTCCTTATGGGTGAAGAGATACTTGAGGCTCTTGTGGTCGGTATAGATCGTGCACGCCATGCCATATAGATAGTGACGCCACAATTTCAATGCGAACACAATCGTCGCTAACTCCAAGTTGTGCGTAGGATAGTTCTTCTCGTGCAGCTTTAACTGTCTGGAGGCGAAGGATATCACCTTGTTTCGCTGCATGAGCACACATCCCAAGCCCTGGCCTGAAGCATCGCTGAATATCTGAAAACCCTCTGGCCCATCCGAAAGTGCGAGTATATGGGCCAAAATTAGTCGTTGTTTTAGCTCCTGGAAAGAAGCTTCACAGTCTTCCGACCACTCAATGGCGATGCAATCTTCGCGAAGTCTTTCACGAAGCGTCGATAGTATCCCGCCAAACCAAGAAAGCTTCGAATCTCACTAGCAGATGCAGGCCATTTCCAATCAGTAACAGCTTCCACTTTCTTCGGATCGACTGTAATGCCTTCGAACAAAATGATGTGACCAATAAAGGATACGCTGCTTAGCCAAAATTTGCACTTACTCTGCTTTGCATACAACTCATTCTCTCGAAGTGTCTAGAGCACGGCCCGTAGATGTTCTGCATGCTGCGCCCTGTCCTTCGAGTAGACGAGAATATCGTCAATAAAGACTACCACAAATTTATCAAGGAAGGGTCGAAATACCCGATTCATTAGATCCATGAAGGCGGCGGGGGTATTCGTCAGGCCGAATAGCATCACCAGGAACTCGTAGTGGCCGTACCGAGTGCGAAAAGATGACTTTTGCACATCGTCTGACTTGATCTTGAGTTGATGATAGCCCGAGCGGAGATCAATCTTCAAAAAAACCGAGGCGCCTTGCAGTTGATCGAATAAGTCGTCTATGCAGGGCAATGGGTACTTGTTCCGGATGGTGGCCTTGCTCAGCTCTCGGTAATCGACGCACAGACGCATGGACCCATCCTTCTTCTTCATGAACAATACGGGCGCTCCCCACGGTGAAATACTAGGCCGAATAAATCTTCTGTCGAGTAACTCTTGTAACTGGACCTTGAGTTCCTTCAGCTCGGCGGGGGCCATTCTGTACGGGGCCTTGGAAATCGGTCGAGTATCGGGGAATGTATCGATGCTGAACTCGACTTCTCGATCGGGGGGCTTGTCGGGTAGCTCGTCCGGGAACACATCGGAAAATTCTGCCACAACGTCGGTCTGACCCGCATTTGCACCATCATGTCGCATGTCTCAGACGGACGCCAAATAGCCTTCGCACCCAGAATGCAGCATCCTCCGAGCGAAAATTGCCGAGATCAGCATGCAGGTCGACGACGCCTCACCACACGAAAAGCAGAATTTAGGCACTCTTGGTATGCGGAAGGTGACCGTCTTTCCGGCGCAGTCTATGGTTGCGTTGCACGGCCCGAGCCAATCCATTCCCAGAATAATGTCAAAGTCCTTCATGTGTAGAACTATCACGTCTAGACCGATCTTTTGACCGCCGATACAGATAATCCCGCCGGCGCAGGCTAAGTTTGTGAGTATTGATGTGCCCGAAGGTGTACTTACGCTAAGGTCGAGATCTAATGATATTACGGGAAATTTGTACTCGACGGCAAAGTCCGCCAATATAAAACTATACGACGCGTCTGAATCAAATAACACACGAGCAGGCACATTATTGAATTTTAGTACACCTAACACTACAGCATCTGATGCCAGCGCTTCGTCTCGAGTCATGGCGTAGATGCGGCCCTGAGTGTTGGGGCGACGATCTTGGCCATTTTGTGGTGTGGGTTGAGTGGACAGAGGAGGTCGGGGCGCCTGCCCTCGATTCACTTGGCGATGTTGTTGTGGTGGTGCGTTGGGATGATTTGGTCTTCGGCCCATGCAGTCTCGAGCTCGGTGGCCCCTTTCTCCACAAATAAAACATGCTTCCTCGGTGAAGCAGTGGTTGGCATCGTGTCCGTGATTGTTGCACTTGGTGCATCGAGGTAGTGGGTTCTTTCCTCTATAGCCGCCGTTGTTTGGACGCTTTGACGCGTAATTGTTGCCTCCCGTATAGCTAGGACGTTTGTGATTGGAGTGGCGCACAACGTCGTTAGCACTGGGAGGATGCAGGTTCTCAAGGCGGAGAGCGTGATTCAGAGCCTCGCCCACGGTCTTGTACTCCGGGACCCCGACATGCGCACCGATAGAGTGTCGCAGACCCACTTCGAACTGTCGCACACGGCACTCCTCTGTAGGAAGAAACGCACTAGCAAATTTAGACAACTTGTTGAATTCTGCGGCATACTGTTCCACTGTCCGGCTCCCTTGCTTCAACTGCATGAATTCATTTTCCTTCGCTTGACGAACGGCTGACGGAAGGTACTGGACTTCAAAAGCTTTGCGGAACGTGGCCCAAGAGATCGGCGCGGTGGTATTGTCCGGTCGGATCGCTCGCTTGCACATGGCCCACCAGTCGTGCGCGTTCAACCGAAGTTGAAGTTGTGCGCAAGCGACTTGCTTTGATTCTTCAATGCCGAGAAGCTCGAAGTGATCTTCCAGCTCTTCCAACCAGTCGATCGCCATGGAAGGGTCTTCGGTACCGCTGAAGGAAGTGCGGCACGCCTTCTTGAATTCTGACACTTCAAAGTTATACTTTTTTGGTGCCGCTGGTTGATGCTCGGGCTCCTCCGTATCGACTTCAATGGGTTGGATCGTCGGCACGGTGGCAGTAGGTGCGGTGACGGTAGGCGCAGTCACAGAATTTTCGTTGGCCGTCATTGTCTGTACGATCTGCTGCAGGTATCTAGCTGCTTTTGTTGAAGTTTAGCATGTGCGTCGAAGCGAGCTTCGAACTGGGCCTGTCGTTCCTCTGTCTGTTGATGTCGGTTCTCGGACTGGTTCTGCTACGCCTCCATCATGTGCAGCATCCTTTCGATGGTATCGTTAGAAGGTCCGGCCCGCGAACGATGCGAACTAC
Source organism: Iris pallida (assembly GCA_029216955.1). Classification (NCBI taxonomy): domain Eukaryota; kingdom Viridiplantae; phylum Streptophyta; class Magnoliopsida; order Asparagales; family Iridaceae; genus Iris; species Iris pallida. The sequence continues at coordinate 21,054,479 of JANAVB010041420.1, forward strand.
TAGAGCCGCTGGAAGCGCTCTGTTCTTGCTCGGCCGTGGGTTCCGGCACTTCTGCAATACGAAGGCAAACGCATCAGTCTCAATTTATTACGGACTCATTGTATAGAACAACTTATCTCATCGATGCGAGGTCAAAGGTTTGAAACTCTAGACGCGAGGCCAAAGGATGTAAAGTTACTTTAGTCATAGACAATGCTACAGACAGTTGTGAGAAATTTTGATCAATTTGATACATGTTTGCATCCACACATTTTCAGGGTACCTGTGTGCATCTTTACCCATATTCGTCTAAAAACATTTAGTAATTTGATATTGATACTTCTTTAGTATGAAGGCATCTAGGAAAGTAATATGTGTTATAGTTTCAGTATGGCTAGCCTTTAAATTATTGTCAAGTGATTCAAATTGTCTCGAGTTCTTGTATGTGCAGCAATAAAGTAAAACTGTATTGATAATTCTGTAATAGTGAGTTCAATATCTATATAAGAAAATATAGGGAAGTACTGATAATTTATGTTCTTGTTCTCTCAGGAACTTGCTGAAAATGAAGGTGCTTGCTGTGAATTGGGAAATGTTGTGGATATGGGAGGGATGTGCTCCGATCTGGTTTGCTACTTTTTTGGGTTTCATTTGTATAATTATCACAGTTTGGATGTTTAAGTGGTATGAAAACTATATACAGATGTTGGATATGTGTACTTTATGGTGGGATATTTTTTTGTGGTTGGATAAGTGATGGATGTTTGTGGTGGGACGTATTGGAAGTTTTTGGTGTATGAACAATACAGTTTGTTAATATGAAAATTAGATTTTATAGTAATTTGATGTATGTGTATCTTCTGGATTGATATTATGTGTGTTTGATTAATATTATATAATTCTTGACGGACTTTTGGCAAGCTTCTCTTGACGACTTTGGATAGCTTCTCTTGACGGTTGGCAAACGTTAATTTTAATTCAAATCATACTGCATAATAGCTGTGAATTACTACTTTTCATGACGGGTTTTGTCCGTCAAAACAAATGCTATTCTTGATGGCTAAAGGCCGTCATCTATGCCGGAGTCAAGAAAAGTTTTTGCCTACGTTGACGGTTTCTAAAAATTGCTATCTTGACGGCTAAAAATAGTCAAGAAAACTACTTCATATGACGGCCAAAAACCGTCAAGAAAAGTCCTACCAGCGATCGTCAAGAAAAAGAGGAGTCTTTTCTTGACTTTGGCCTACTTGACGGATCCACAACCGTCAAGATACCCCTTTCTTGACGGGAAAAAGCCGTAAAGAAAAGCCATTTTTCTTGCAGTGGCTCTCATTTACAAGTTAGTTTCAGGAAAGAAAACTTGTAATCATACATATATAGTCACATGTAAGTAGCGTCATCTACAGAAATCGTACAAAATTAGTAAATTTAACATGTTATATGAGTTGCTTACATATTTGCTAAACCAGGACGTGAAGTTACTATCGACCTTTCTTTTGAGTTGCTCCTAATTAATATTAGGTCTCCTCATTTCACTTCATCTCTAATAAGAGATAAGAAGTAGAGTTAGTATATTTCATTGACGGTATCAGAGAAAATGTCAAAGTCTAGTCAGTCATATCTCAAAATCACTTTTTTTGTATGCCACAATTTACAGTACGTAATAATGAGTTGCTTCCAACTCATCGCCCCATAACCACCATTTAGCAATAGGCATGCCCCTCACATTGGATATCGACAATGCTCTATTGTATCATGTATCTCCTACGGCTTCATCATTCCTTGGAACCTTATTTTGATTTGTTGGACATAAGTATTGGAAAAAAATTAAGCAAAAGTTTGAGACCTCTTCGATAATATATGCTTCGCATATCAAATCCTCTACATGACCCTTATTATCAACCTTCATCTTAAGATGATGGATGTACCCAGAAAGATATATTATCAAAAAAAAGTTAGGTCGCAACATCTGCAATTTGTTACAAAAAATTAATTATATATTGATATTTTACCTTTCAAATGAATACATCCATTGACACTGAACAGGTCCACCGACACATGCTACATTGGTAGATGAATCGACAAATGCTCTATAATATCGAAAAATCCATGAGGGAAGACTTTCTCTAATTTACAAATTGTCAAGACAACCTTCTCCTCAAGTTCAACCATATGTTGTACCATCAGCTTACTTGAACAAATATCTTTAAAGGGTATAGATAGGTCGGCCAACGAAATCCATACAATGAGGCAATATACGTCTAAAAGCAATAGGTAGTAACCTTTCCATGAATACGTAGCAGTCTTGACTCTTTATTCCCGTAAGTTTGCGTTTACTAAGATCAATGCATCTAGCCAGATTTGAAACATAGCCGTCAGGAAATTGTAAACCCGCTAACTAGTTGTATATTTTTTTCCTGTTGAATGTGAATGGTACTACTGGCTTCACAAACCCACTAGCTCCCTTTTGTATTTAGTTCAACTGCGGACACTTGCTTATCTCTCACATGTCTTATCTTGCTTTGGGATTGTCCTTTGTCTTTTCTGTAATGTCCATGACAATATTAAATACATTATCAAATGCATTCTTTTCAATATGCATTACATCAAATTATGCCTTGTCAAACTGTCCCTATAATAAGGTAAGTCCCAGAAGATACTCCGCTTGGTCCAATTAAGACTACGCCCAAATCCTTTAACACAATTGTTCGATATTGGATCTTCTACCACGGTCGGCAAATCCTCTACCTCTTCCTAAATATATATCATGTAAATCTCGTGGGTGGATGAGATAGTTCTTGTTTACCTGCACTAAATGCCCTATTTTTCTTTTCCCAAGGATGTGATGCAGATAGAAACTGACAGTGACAGCTAAATAATGAAGCTTTCCCATGCTTAAGATGGACCACCTTACCCTTTCTCATATATATTAGACAAGCCTTAGTAATGTGGGTACTCAATCCCAATAATAGATCATATGTAGGAAAATTATTGATAGTCCACATAAGTGAAGCTCTCATATGGAAGTTGTAGAGCCTAAAAAATAAGATACGCCACCCATTAAAATATTCGATCATCAGATGGCACAAAAATATATATGGCATCAAAGAATCAAGTTACGCAACATCAGGTTGCGCCAACGCCAGGTTGCGCTGGAGTCAGGGTGCACGGAGCGACACGTGGCGCACTTCCTCGAGAAGCTGTAACGGCATCATTATTTCCTGACAACTGACAGCACGGAGATTAAGCAAAATCCATTCGAATCCCGCACAATGCGACGCTCGAGAAAATTTTGTCAGCATGTAATTAATGTTGACAGCTGGTTCGCGCAAGTCACTGAATGGCGCGAGGATTAATCGGTACCGCACAACCTAGTCAAAGGCATCAGTTGTTAAGTTGCGCCTATGCACAACCTGACAAATTGGTGCCACTTGATCAACTCTTATTTTAAAAACAGGGTGACGTGGCGCACAAGCCATCAACTTCGTAGAACGTGCCACTACACTGCCCACGACCACGTACATCTCAATCAAACGATTCCATGCGTCTACAGCAGTTGGTGTAAACCGCTCGCGCAGGTTGTTGCATTGTGGCCACGCTCAACCCGATAAAGCACGCGCAAAGTGATCAAATGGTGTTCAAGACAGAGTGACGTGGCGCGCAAGCCACCAACTTCGTAGAACATGCCCACTACACTGCTCACGACCACGCGTATCTCAATCAAACGATGCCACGCGTCCACAGCAGTTAGTGTAACCGTTTGCGCAAGTGAACAGGAGGCGCGCAACCTGAAGCGTGCGCAATCCAGAATAACTACTAAACAGTTATTTCAAGAACTCTATAAATAGGGTTTCAAATCAATCACAAACATGAAGAGTGATCATAATCTCCTGCTAAAGTGCTACTGTATTCTCCAGAGGCTCGTGTCTTCGATATCACATCGTCCAAGGGATAAAGTGATCGTCTTCTGATCAGATTCCTATAGTTGTACTTTCCCCGAAATTAATTGTACTCCTGTACTTTCTTTTTTCTTAGTTTGTAATAAAAATATTGTTCTTTGCAAACAAAATGGCGACTCTGCTGGGGACGACTTTCTCCTCCGATGAGAAAGTGACAACTCAATGTGATACAGCGTCAATCGGCAAGACGCAGAAGACCCTGGTCGTTCAAGTCTACCAGACAGCCTATGAGACCATGATCAATGCTGGGGGTGCCAAGCGCACTGCTGCCGCTGTTAGCAAGACGCGCTCTGTTTGGACTCCTAAGTCCTCGATGGCGCAATCTCCTGCCTCTACACAACTTGCGCCCATCACTGCTTCGGCGCAACCTAAGGAAAACAACCTTTTGACTAATGCTTCTATTTCTCCGATTCTAAAATCGAAGGAGACTATCTCGATGCACCGCTCTTCAAAACAAAGGAAAGCGCCTTTTGGCCTTTTCTTCTCTGGCGCAACCTGCGCATGTTCCTGCTCCAGCGCAACTTGCGCGTGTTCCTATTCTGGCACAACCTACGCCAATTCATGCTCTGGCGCAACCCGCATGTACTTCTGTACTAGCGCAATGTAAAGAGAAGCACTCATTTCTACCAAATCAGAAGTTTAGTGAGAAGCCACTAAGTCAAGGAAAACGCTCTTTAGTTGTTCCTCATTCTGCTCGAGTCGTTGACTGGGTGGAAAGTACTGCTCTCCTTAACAGAGACAACCAAATCTCTGTCAGAAAGATGGGATCTATTCAGAATAAACCTTCCATGCAAAAGGGCATTATGCCTACTCCAAAGAGATCAGGACAGGATCTACCAACCTTGTGTACTTCAAGATCCTAATGAGGCAAACTACTAGTATCTCAAGTAGATGCACAAGCAGCTCCTCTGTCAGACTTACGTACCTATATCAACAGGTGCCAATTAGGTTCAACCTCGAGAAATCGTAAGATGTATCAAGCACAATCTGCACCAGTTGCTAACTTGCACCAGAGAAAGAATGCTGAGGTAAAAAATTCTGTGACTTATGCTAACCAGCTTAGCACGTCCTTGTACACTCAAGGTACATGACACCTCAGGAACAGGAACCATGTCCCGAATATCATCAAGGACTACGTTCCTGTAACTTCTTCTCGTCCTGTTAGTGACCTCCGTGAACTCTTAATACAGAAGCGAAAGGTTGCAAATCCATCCCGTCCAGCGGTGGTCCAGCAACAAGAACATCATTGCAACCACCATCATGAAGTTGTCATCAAATGCTACTGTCAGTCAGCCAAGCGGTCCGCCTTTGACCGTTTGAATTATGTTCAGACTCCTGAACCAATCCTAGTGGACGAAGATGAATTACTCTTTGCTCCTGTCAACATGGCATCTCGAAGCACTGGAGGTAGAAAACGTCCAAGACGTAATGCATCCTGCAATCCTAGTCAGCAATACTTAGATCGGATTCATGAATCCGGTAAAGGAGTATACCAATATACTCGATCAAGAAGCCGAGACACAATCGGTCAAAGGAATCTTCTAGATTCAAACCAAGATTCCTTCAGTCAAAAAGATATCTCTATTTCTGGGAGTAGTTCTTTATGTCACTTTGATGCTGACAGTGAAAGTTCTGAAAGGACTATCCTTTCCACTAGCTCGTCTTCAAAGGCTAGAGAAGTAACTGCTTATGCCGTCACAGAAGATCAAGATACCTCCACTTCTTCCAGTCAAGAGCAGAGAATTGCTGCTTTGGAGGCTAGTTTGAAGAACATGACTGAGATGATGGCAGGCATGCATGCTGTGACTATGGCACAACATACAGTTCCACCAGTCGTGAATCTAATTACGACTCAAGAACCTGTGACAACATCAGTTCCCACTAATATTGATCTGGGGGTACAATCTCCTCACACTGCTCTTCTTACTAGAGAATTTGTTGGCTGTTTAGCTGTGCAGCATATGACTGGTATCGTAGTTTACCAGATGGGTGTATAACCTCTTTCGTTGGCTTCAAACAACTGTTCTTGGAACAATTTTATGAGGGAACCAACGACATGACTATGTCTGCTCTCATCAAAATCAAGCAACGACATAATGAAACGACTGAACGTTTCATTGAACGGTTCCACCGTGAAGCACTCAAAATGCCTCTCGAAACTCCAGATGCTTTAACTATAGACACCTGCAAATCAAACTTGTTGCCTATAATCAGCATGTGGACAGGATCAACACAGTTCCAGGATTGGCCTTCTTTCATAATGAACGCCAAAGCCGCGGAAGAGAGCGCTGACTAATTCAAGCAATTAGGCATTCAAATGCCTAATCTTAACAAAGATGAACGTGCTACGCCTAATAATAATGACCGTCAGAACAATCACAAGAGCAAGGAAACTTTAGCCATTAACCTAAAAGGCAAAGAAGCTCTAGCCATCAATGTAAATAAGCCAACATCTGCCCCTACAGCACCACCACAACGGGCACCTCGTCCAAAATAAGAATACTCTTTCGATGAAGATGACATGATGAGTATCTTTGATTGCCTTATCAAGAGCAATAAACTCCAACTGCCAGAACCTAAACGGCCAAATGAAGTTGTGTAAACCCCCAATATTTTCCTAAATTATTTTAGTGCATTAAAAGTTATTTTTATTTATTTGGTATATACACGTAAATAGAAATGCATGTGTGTATATATTATATGTGTGCTGTTAATATTTCTATTAAATAAGGTATATAGTAAATTTTAGAATTTTTAGGAATTTATTGGTAAATTTTTAGGAGTTTATTGCTTGCTTAAAATATATATATACTTATATATATATATATATATATATATATATATATATATATATATATATATATATATATATTTTATATATATATATATATATATATATATATATATATATATATATATATATATATATATATATATATATATATATATATATATATAAAACTGGTTATTGTTAGAATAATAAAAAAACAAATGTATGGGGAGGGGACCAACCCACGTGGGGCCAGTCCACCTCACCCGGCCCCCCTCTCTTATGCAAAGCTTAGCTTTGCATCTACAGCTGCTATTAGCAAACCTGACCCCACCTAATATATGGCATAGAAGCAACTGCTACTAAGAGTAATAACCCGAGCCCCCTTAGCTTTAGTCCTATTCGAAATAGGATCAGCGACAGTATATATTTGCATCCACTCAAAGCCGAATCCTAACCCCCTCTCATAATCAAAAAGCCTCTCGACCCAAGGCCGCCAACCTTCCCCCACACCCCGCGCTCACCGACGATCTCCTGCCCACCGTCGTCGACGTCCGGTTCGTCGTCCAACCGCTCGGAGTCGACAGTTAAACAGAGAACACTCTGTTTTCGAAGAACCCAGGTACCCGACTTCAATTCCAAATATTTTTGATTCTATCCAACGAAAGTTTGATCTATCGAATGCTATGCGTAGTAGACATAACCCTTTTCAAAACCCTTCTGATAGAATCGAGCGAAACCCCATATATCGCTCGGTATTTCGAAACCAAATTCCCGAAAAACTGTCGGAACAGAGCAGTTTTTGGGCAGTCCCAAACCTCAACTTAGAAGCCAGATTTCGAACTGTGTGTCAAAATTTTCCAGAATCTAATTGAACACGTGTGAAGACAACATAACCACGATTGAAACGCAACTTGTAGATCTATATTTCGATTTCTGTGTGAGAAATAAATCAGTGTTGAACTTGAGAGAAAAACTGTTTTCAAAATAGTAGATTTTAAAAACTTTCCTCCGATACGACGTATGCCCCGACAAACCGGGCAACGTGGTCGTGTGCTATACGCATCGAAAGGCGCGTATGGACGTTACCGACATGTAGGAACAGACGGAACTCAGTTTCGTCGCGTGTGCGCGACGAAATCAACGCATATCCGTTGAGATATCCCCATATCGACGTTTTGCAAACTTGTCCATAACTTCGTGTACAGTCGTCGATTCAGATTCTGAGAAGGTCGAATCGAAACCCATTTTGGCGAGCCCGCGACCCACTCAAATGGGCGATTTTGTACACGGCTCATCGGAATCCAAAACTGGACATACCGTTGAGTTCCTCTCCTCAAACTGAAACTATAGACATGTAGTTTGACGAATTTAGAGACCGTAGACTTTGGCACGCGTTTCGGTGCAAAGCGGGTCCAATGACGGACATCGTTTTGATCCGAAATTATGATTTTGTCCCTGTTCCAGAATTTGACTTTTGGACAGGCGTTTCCTAGGTATATCTTCTTTACCGAGATCATTTTTTATGTTTGTTTCAGTGTCCGGAGTTGTTTGGAGATTGTGATGTTTCTTGGCTGACATTGTGATTACTTGGACTTGCCACTTTGCACCACCAGGCAAGATACCTTGCCACCGTACTCTGTGTTTATTATATTCTTATTTTTGGTTGTTATTTTCAGCATTTCGTTTCATGATATTTAAACTGTGCGTCCAAGTCACACTTGGGTGCAAGCAACTCTATCGGTCGTTTTTCTTGCTTTATTTATTCTCTTGCATTGACTTAGTTTATTGACCACCCATTGATATTGAGGTATTGGTATATCTCTTACGGCCTTGACACTTGTTGTATCACATGATATGAGTCACATGTAGGACACGTTTCCGCGTAGTTGGCTGGCCACCGATACTTATGGAGCGTGCGACGGATAGGAGTAACTGCCAATAGTATTGCATGTTAGAAGACTTGGCGGTTACTAAAGGTTCATATCAGTCATGGAGATGATGATACTAGGCATTGGGTGGGGAGAACAATACCTGACGTATGGGCTTCTTTACACTTCCATGATTACCTGTGCGCTCCTCCGGAGACGTAGGCTCCAGGCACCCTCTGACGTTTCCCAGAGCGTTATGGACGTAGCCCTTGCACATGGTGCCCTCTGACGCTTCCCGAGCGTTATGGACGTAGGCCCCTGGTACCCTCTATGGGAACTATGCTGATCCCATTTACAGCCAGGGCTCATGCGTCGAAGGATTGTATCTCAACTGCATATTCACAGTAGAATGGTCAGGAACCCGATTGCATGCATACTTTTTCTCTTATTATATTATCACAGTTTATATGGCATGGTGTTTTCTTGTATCTTGCTATGTTTCCTGAGGACCTGGTTATCTCTCCAGGTTTAGACGATTTTCCACAGGAATACGGAGTAGCATTGGAGCTATCTTACATTGATGACGAGGCAGTGCCTTATGACTTCTAGTCTATTTCTTATCTGAGACAGTTGTAGATATTCTTTTACATCTCTTTTCTTTCTATTTTGTGGAGGCTGGACTCCGATCTTGTGAGACTATTTTTCATAGCTGTTTGGAGTGAGTATGTTCACCCGGCTATCTTTTTATACTCTGCTTTATTCATTTGGACTTATTATCTTCTGTGTTGAGCTGTGATGAGATTAGATATGTTTTTCTGGCCTGTGATTATATTTATTTACAGCTTATGTGCATATATGAGGATTCCATATATTGGAGTATTCTTCGTATGTGTACAGCTGGCATGTTCACGTACTCGGTCCTACGTATTTTGGGACTGGGGCGTTACATGTTTTTGTGGTGGCCCATGCAGGTCGAGTTTAAATATTATTGGATTACATGACTGTGCCCAACAAGCCTGCATATAGGAATAGGAATATCTCATCCAGAACTACTACTATCTCTTGACTTCCAATCTTTTCGAAACTTCCTTGATTATTCGATTTACTTCATATCTAATCTTTCCTAATTTTAACTTATCTTCCTCGTGCCAACAGTATGAATCTACGAAGCGGACGCACTTCTGCCTTGGCCCTCATATCTGGTGAGGAGACTACTTCGGAGGGACAGAATCCTCCCATGACTCTAGCGACACCCTACCAGCCAGGACTGTCGCAGCCTACTACGACACCGACGACGGAGTACCCAGATATCGCAGCACCCCCAGGCGGCCAGGCTGGACAGACTACTACCATGCCATCGGGAGGGAATGTACTGCCTCCTCTACCACCATTCCCTCAGCAGTTTCCTCCACAGTCGGGACCTCAGATGCCTCCACCACCGACTGACGGGAGCCCTACCACTCAGTTTATGTATACCATGATGCAGGCTCAGTAGCAGCAGACTGAGTTGATGAGACAGAAGATGATGGCAGCTATGCCTAGACCTCCACCACCACCTCCAGCACCAGTAGCAGCACCGGCTCTGCATCCCTATGAAGGCTCTATCAAGAATTTCACAGATATGAATCCCAAGGCCTTTAGAGGGACGGAGAAGCCATTAGAGGTGTCACAGTGGCTTATTAGTACCGAAAAACTACTGAAGGCATCCCAGTTGCCAGCTCGAGATTGGATGACAGCAGTGGACCTACTGTTAGAAGATAATGCGCACCACTGGTGGAAGGCGGAAGAGAGACGATTAGGCACCGGGATCACCTGGAAGCAGTTCTATGATGCATTTTATGAGAGATTCTTCCCTATTCATGTTCGAGATGGTCTCTATGACCAGTTCCTTCATCTGAAATAAAGGAATATGACAGTTGATGAGTATGACTCGGAGTTCAATCGCCTGAGTCGATTTGGTGCGGGATTGATTCCGACAGAGTTAGAGAAGGCGAGAAGATTTCACCAGGGGCTTGCACCAGAGCTCAAGTCTTATACGACTACCCAGTCTCGAGTCTCCCATTCAGCTGTCTTGGAAGAAGCTCGTGCTCAGAAGATTCTTCGCAAAGAACAGCAGCAGACATCGAGGCGTCATACCCCAGCAGTTACACTAGCCCGAACCACTCAGAGTGGACCTATTAGGAGGGCCACAGGACAGTTCCAGCAAAGACCCACACCTTATCAGAAGCCCGTTTGCCATTACTGCGGAAAATAAGGACATATCCAGAACGACTGCAGGACTCGCCTTGGATTATGCTTGAGATGTGGATCCAATCAGCACATGCTCAAGGATTGTCCGGAGCAACATGCAATAGTTCAAGCTCGGCAAAATTCGAGGCCCACAACCCCAGCTCTCCCAGCACCATGGCCTATAGCAGGAGCACCTCGTCCACCATTGCCTCCCTAAGGCACACAGTACAACAAGGCCAGAGCTCAGGGCCCGGGACAAAATTTTGGGCAGGCATTCTCACTTGCTGTTGAGGATATAGAGACAGAGGCGGAGGTTATAGCAGGTATGGTTCTAGTTGCATCTTTTCCTACTATTACCTTATTTGATACTGGAGCCACACATTCATTTATAGCCACTAGTTTTGCCACTAGACACAGCATTCCCATCACACCCTTAGCTAAGAATGTTAAAATCCTCACTGGAAGAGGAGTTGTACCTGTTAGTGGTATTTTTAGACTTTGTCCTGTAGTGATAAATGGTAGAGAGATGATGGTACGACTTCTTGTGTTCCCTATGCCGACATTTGATGTGGTTCTTGGAATGGACTGGTTGAGCCAGCATTTCGCTCTTATCGACTGCCATAGGAGCAGTATTATCTTTAGACCACCGAATGCGGCAGAGTTTGAGTTCACCAAAGAAGACGGAGAGAGTTGTGATGCACCTACATCGGGAACTCACATGATGATGCATGACACCCCTCAGCACCCTATTATCACCGAGTTCGAGGATGTATTTCCCGAGGAGTTGCCAGGACTACCACCTGACCGAGATATTGAGTTTTCTATTGAGCTTATTCCCGGAGTCGAGCCTATTTCATCTCGAGTATATCGTCTGGCACCCAAGGAGTTGGTAGAGATAAAGATGCAGATTGATGACTTATTAGAGAAGGGATTTATTCGTGCCAGTACGTCACCATGGGGAGCACCTGTTCTTTTTGTGCCTAAGAAAGACGGGATAGTGCACATGTGCATCGACTACAGAGCATTGAATGCAGTGACGGTGAAGAACAAGTATCCCCTGCCACGTATAGACGATCTATTCGATCAACTAAATGGAGCAAAAGTATTCTCCAAGATTGACTTACGATCGGGCTATCACCAATTGAAGGTTCGGAAGGAAGATATTACCAAGACGGCCTTTCGATCGAGGTATGGACACTACGAGTTCTTGGTCATGCCTTTCGGTTTGACCAATGCTCCCGCAGTTTTCATGAATTTAATGAACAAGATCTTTCACCAATACTTGGACAAATTTGTAGTAGTCTTTATAGACGATATCTTGATTTACTCCAAGAGCCAAGAGGAGCATGAGCAGCATCTACGGATAGTTTTGGGAACATTGAGGAACGAGAGACTCTTTGCAAAGCTTAGCAAGTGTGATTTCTTTCTCAAGGAGGTATCATTCCTTGGTCATATTATTACGGGCGATGGTATATCAGTAGACCCAGAAAAGATCACAGCAGTCAAATCGTGGCCCGCTCCCACAACAGCTTCTGAGGTGAGAAGTTTCCTCAGACTTGCAGGTTACTACCGATGGTTCGTAGAAGATTTCTCTTGAATAGCGGGGCCTATGACTCGATTGACTTGCAAAGATCAGGAGTTTGTATGGACAGACGAGTGTCAAGACACTTTTGACGAGTTAAAGAAGCGATTGACCACAGCACCGATCTTGACACTACCATCGGGCCCAGGAGGATTTGTGATCTACAGCGACGCATCCGGAAAGGGATTAGGATGTGTATTGATGCAGCACGGTCGGGTAGTAGCATATGCATCACGACAGTTGAGAGTGCATAAAAAGAATTATCCGACCCACGATCTAGAGCTCGCAGCGGTTATCTTTGCTTTGAAGCTATGGAGACACTACTTGTATGGCGAGAAGGTTGATATCTACACTGATCATAAGAGCCTCAAGTACGTGTTCACACAAAAGGAGTTGAATATGCGACAGCGTCGTTGGTTGGAGTTGATGAAGGATTATGAGATCGAGCTTCATTATCATCCGGGCAAGGCTAATGTCGTGGCAGACGCATTGAGCCGTAAGCCCATGGCACACTTTTTGACTACACAGAAGGAATTGATTAGAGACTTGGAGCAGCTTGGTATTGAGGTAGTATTGCCCGGAACAGACGGCGTATTAACCAACCTTCAAGTGCAATCATCATTGGTAGAGCGCATCAAGGCAGCATTGCCTAATGATGCAAGATTTCGACGGCTGAAAGAGAGGACTGAAGCAGGAGAACAAACAGGATTGAGGATCCACTCAGATGGGACACTGCGATGTGGTGATCGCATTTATGTACCCAATGGAGATCTACGGCAGGAGCTGATGGCCGAAGCTTACAGTTCGACTTATTCTATTCATCCCGGCGGAACCAAGATGTACCGTGACATACGACAATATTATTGGTGGCATGGAATGAAGCGGAAGATAGCTCGTTTCGTTGCCAAGTGCTTGGTATGTCAACAAGTTAAGGCAGAGCACCAGAGGACGGCCGAATTATTACAGCCGCTACCCATTCCCGAGTGGAAGTGGGAGCACATTACTATGGATTTCGTCACGGGTTTTCCTCGGAGCCCTAGAGGACGTGACGCAGTATGGGTGATTGTTGATAGACTTACGAAGTTAGCCCATTTCTTACCTTTTAGAGTGGGCCAGTCGACAGAGGTATTGGCAGAGATGTATATGAAGCAGATTGTGAGATTGCATGGTGTGCCTGTTAGTATTGTATCGGACCGTGACTCGAGATTTACCTCGTATTTTTGGAGGAGCATGCAAGAGAGTTTGGGCACTCGATTAAAGTTTAGCACATCGTATCATCCGCAGACAGACGGCCAGTCGGAGCGTACCATTCAGACGCTAGAGGATATGTTGAGAGCGTGTATGCTTGATTTTGGTGGTTCGTGGGAGGACCATCTTCATCTTGTTGAGTTTTTCTACAACAATAGCTATCAAGCGAGCATTCAAATGGCTCCGTTTGAAGCATTATATGGTAGGAAGTGTCGGTCTCCTGTTTGTTGGAACGACATAGGAGAGCGACAGCTATTGGGTCCCGAGTTGATCTTGAGCACAGTGGAGACAGTGAAGAAGATTCAGGACCACCTGCGAGTAGCGCAGGATCACTAGAAGCAGTGGGCAGATAATCGTCGTTGACCCTTGAAGTTCAAAGAGGGTGACCATGTGTTCTTGAAGATATCCCCCACTAGAGGCACGATTCGATTCGGAGGACGTGGCAAGTTGAGTCCAAGGTACATCGGCCCTTTCGATGTCTTGGAACGTGTTGGAGAGGTTGCCTACAGATTGGCATTGCCACCGTCGCTAGAGGGAGTACATGACGTATTCCATGTATCTCAGCTGAGGAGGTACGTGGCGGACAGCAATCATGTGCTTGATCACTCTGAGATCACAGTTGGACCGAGTTTGTCGTACGAAGAGCAACCAGTAGGTATCCTCGATCGCCGAGTGAAGGTGTTACGGAATTAATCTATTCCATTGGTTCGTGTGGCATGGAAGCATCACTCGCCAGGGGAGTCTGCTTGGGAGCGCGAGGACGACATCCGTAATCGCTACCCGTATTTGTTCGAAAACGAAGGTATGTCTTGCATTTTAAGTGCTATTATATTTCCTTGCATTGCATTGATCCCCCGACCTTAGTTTAATTTCGAGGACGAAATTTTCTTTAAGTTGGGTAGGATGTAAACCCCCAATATTTTCCTAAATTATTTTAGTGCCTTAAAAGTTATTTTTATTTATTTGGTATATACACGTAAATAGAAATGCATGTGTGTATATATTATATGTGTGCTGTTAGTATTTCTATTAAATAAGGTATATAGTAAATTCTAGAATTTTTAGGAATTTATTGGTAAATTTTTAGGAGTTTATTGCTTGCTTATATATATATATATATATATATATATATATATATATATATATATATATATATATATTTTGGAACCAGGTAAATTGTTTCTGGAATCGCTTCCACTGGGAATCGAACTCCTGACCACTCGGGCCGCATGCATCTCTCTTAACCACTAGGCTAAAGGTCATCTGCATATATATATATATATATATATATATATATATATATATATATATATATATATATATATATATATATATATATATATATATATATATATATATATATATATATATATATATATATAACTGGTTATTGTTATAAATATATATATATATATATATATATATATATATATATATATATATATATATATATATATATATATATATATATATATATATATATATATGTGGGGAGGGGACCAACCCACGTGGGGCCGGTCCACCTCACCCGGCCCCCCCTCTTATGCAAAGCTTAGCTTTACAGCTACAGCTGCTATTAGCAAACCCGACCCCACCTAATATATGGCATAGCAGCACCTACTGCTAAGAGTAATAACCCGAGCCCCCTTAGCTTCAGTCATATTCGAAATAGGATCAGCGGCAGTATATATTTGCATCCGCTCAAAGCCGAACCCTAACCCCCTCTCATAATCAAAAAGCCTCTCGACCCAAGGCCGCCAACCTTCCCCCACACCCCGAGCTCACCGACGATCTCCTGCCCGCCGTCGCCAACGTCCGGTTCGCCGTCCAACCGCTCGGAGTCGACAGTTAAACAGAGAACACTTTGTTTTCGAAGAACCCAGGTACCCGACTTCAATTCCAAATATTTTTGATTCTATCCAACGAAAGTTTGATCTATCGAATGCTATGCATAGTAGACATAACCCTTTTCAAAACCCTTCTGATAGAATCGAGCGAAACCCCATATATCGCTCGGTATTTCGAAACCAAATTCCCGAAAAACTGTCGGAACAGAACAGTTTTTGGGCAGTCCCAAACCTCAACTTAGAAGCCAGATTTCGAACTGTGTGTCGAGATTTTCCAGAAACTAATTGAACACGTGTGAAGACAACATAACCACGATTGAAACGCAACTTGTAGATCTATATTTCGATTTCTGTGTGAGAAATAAATCAATGTTGAACTTGAGAGAAAAACTATTTTCAAAATAGTAGATTTTAGAAAATTTCCTCCGATACGACGTACGCCCCGACAAACCGGGCAACGTGGTCGTGTGCTATACGCATCGAAAGGCGCGTATGGACGTTACCGACATGTGGGAACTGACGGAACTCAGTTTCGTCGCGTGTGCGCGACGAAATCAACGCGTATCCGTCGAGATACCCCCGTATCGACGTTTTGCAAACATGCCCATAACTTCGTGTACAGTCGTCGATTCGAGACGAAACTTACGCCAACAGGTCCGGATCGAAATTTTGGTCCTTTGTGCCAAGTTTGGTTCGATTCTGAGAAGGTCGAATCGGAATCCATTTTGGTGGGCCTACGACCCACTCAAACGGGCGATTTTGTACACGGCTCATCGGAATCCAAAACTGGACATACCGTTGAGTTCCTCTCCTCAAACTGAAATCATAGACATGTAGTTTGACGACTTTAGAGACCGTAGACTTTGGCACGCGTTTCGGTGCAAAGCGGGTCCAACGACGGATATCGTTTTGACCCGAAATTACGATTTTGCCCCTCTTCCAGAATTTGACTTCTGGACAGGCGTTTCCTAGATATATCTTCTTCATCGAGATCATTTTTGATGTTTGTTTCAGTGTTCGGAGTTGTTTGGAGATTGTGACGTTTCTTGGCTGACATTGTGATTACTTGGACTTGTCACTTTGCACCACCAGGCAAGATACCTTGCCACCGTACTCTGTGTTTATTATATTCTTATTTTCAGTTGTTATTTTTAGCATTTTATTTCGTGATATTTAAACTGTGCGTCCAAGTCACACTTGGGTGCAAGCGACTCTATCGGTCGTTTTTCTTGCTTTATTTATTCTCTTGTATTGACTTAGTTTATTGACCACCCATTGATATTGAGGTATTGGTATATCTCTTACGGCCTTGACACTTGTTGTATCACGTAATGTGAGTCACATGTAGGACACATTTCTGCGTAGTTGGCTGGCCACCGATACGTATGGAGCGTGCGACGGATAGGAGTAACTGCCAATAGTATTGCATGTTAGAAGACTTGGCGGTTACTAGAGGTTCATATCAGTCATGGAGATGATGATACTAGGAATTGGGTGGGGAGAACAATACCTGACGTATGGGCTTCTTTACACTTCCATGATTACATGTGCGCTCCTCCGGAGACGCAGGCTCCAGGCGCCCTCTGACGTTTCCCAGAGCGTTATGGACGTAGCCCTTGCACATGGTGCCCTCTAACGCTTCCCGAGCGTTATGGACGTAGGCCCCTGGTACCCTCTATGGGAACTATGCCGATCCCATTTACAGCCAGGGCTCATGCGTCGAAGGATTGTATCTCAACTGCATATTCACAGTAGAATGGTCAGGAACCCGATTGCATGCATACCTTTTCTCTTATTATATTATCACAGTTTATATGGCATGGTGTTTTCTTGTATCTTGGTATGTCCCCTGAGGACCTGGTTATCTCTCCAGATTTAGACGATTTTCCATAGGAATACGGAGCAGCATTGGAGCTATCTTACATTGATGACGAGGCAGTGCCTTATGACTTCTAGTCTATTTCTTATCTGAGACAGTTGTAGACATTCTTTTACATCTCTTTTCTTTCTATTTTGCGGAGGCTGGACTCCGATCTTGTGAGACTATTTTTCATAGCTGTTTGGAGTGAGTATGTTCACCCGGCTATCTTTTTATACTCTGCTTTATTCATTTGGACTTATTATCTTCTGTGTTGAGCTGTGATGAGATTAGATATGTTATTCTGGCCTGTGCTTATATTTATTTACAGCTTATGTGCATATATGAGGATTCCATATATTGGAGTATTCTTCGTATGTGTACAGCTGGCATGTTCACGTACTCGGTCCTACGTATTTTGGGACTGGGGCGTTACAAGTTGGTAAGACTTATCATCCTAAATATTGTGTTTACCACAGGTTTATTGGACATCCAACTCGAGCGTGCTATGTGCTCAAGGTTAAAATTCAAGAGATGGTCAATTCCGGTGTAATCACTCTCCAGCAAGACAAGAAAACTGTAACGGCTAATGTCATCTCTTTACAGTTTGGTGATTTTCCAGCTCAACTTATGCAAGACGGCGTCATCCCCATTCCGAGAACTACTATAGAAATTGTTAATCTTCCACCTGCATGGACAGATGGTCTTGTTCCTCTGTCTACTGATAAAGGGGATATCATATGGATCCATCCAGATTTAGTGGCGGACTTTGAAACACCATCTTCTTCCACCAAGTCCAAGAAGGCCACTAAAAATAAATTATGTCACATGATTTCATTTGGTGAGCATTGTCTTCCACCTCTAGCTGCTACCTTCATCCCGACAGCAGATAATCCTTCTTCTTCTTCCACTAATAAGACAACATTGTCAAAATCAGAAGCCAAATACCAACCAGCTTTCCATCTGTACAGTCCATAATCTCGTGAACTCATGACAAAGATGGGATATGATCTACAAGAGGCCTCTGGGTTGAATCATGGAAAGGGATCTCCTGTACCCCTTTCCCTATGTCATTCTCACAACCAATCTCGGGTTGGTTTGGGTTACTGGACAAACTCTCCATCTTGCCGAAAAAAATCTTCCAGAAACAAGATCCAGGCAAAGAGTTGCAATATGGTCTCCTTTGAGTCTGTATCCGAAGAAAAAGTCTTAACTGGTACCAGATCGGGGAAACCACACCTAAGGGACAATTCAGAAGGTCAAGAAGACTCTGCTCCAGCTCCGGAGGCTCCTCAAGCATCATCTTCTCCTGCTAATAATAATTCATCAGCTTCATCACCTCCAATAGAGTCAACTCTTCCTAAATCGACGACAGCCGACAAAGGAAAACAGCCTGTCCGTTTCGACAAAGTATTGAAGAAGACTTCAACCTTGGGACTTGAGAAGCTGTATAACTTTGATATACCGGCTCAGCTGGCTAATACTCCGGTAAGATTGTCAATATTTGAGCTACTCCGTCTTTCGAAGGAAACTCGAGAAACGTTGAGTGAAGCTTTAACGCAAGCTGATACTTGTCTAGCACTTCTCAAGAAACCAGAGGATGAGCCAATAACATGCCTTCATTGTCATAGTGTGATGGAGCTGATACCAAACATCACCTTTACACAAGACGATATGCTGTTAGAAGATAATCGTCATGATCGACCCCTCTACTTCACGGGATATGTTGATACCATGAAGGTTGATCGTATCCTGATCGATCCTGGGTCTGCGCTCAGCATCATGCCAAAGACTCTACTAGATGCATTAAAGATTCCTGTACATAATCTTTCAACAACCATCACGACAATCCTGGGATTCAATTCTGGGAGAAGTGAACCTTTGGGAAAGATTCGCCTGAAATTTCAAATAGGCAATCTTCGTACGAAGGTTACTTTCTACGTGATCGACAATCACGGCTCTTACAATGCTTTGCTGGGAAGAACCTTTCTGCATGAGCATAACATTGTACCATCCACTTTACATCAATGCTTCAAATATGTGGATGCCAATAGAGAAGTCCAAAAGGAAGTAGCTGATTTAAACCCTTTCAGGGGTATTGAAGCATATTTTACGGACTCTCGGATGTACAAAGAGGAGTTCATGAAAGTTGTATTGGCAATGGATAGCGAGGAAGATCAGAAACATACTTCAAAAGATGTTCTCATGATCCCCGCCAAAGGACGTGCTATTTGTCCTTCTTCTTCGTAGACATTGACCATACATCTTTTCTCTCATAACAAATAGCCTCCTGCTGTAGAAAAGGAACAAAGGGAGCTCACCTCTTCTGAGCCTCTTGTTATCGACCTTCATCGAAACAAACCTTCACCTTCTCCTTCTCCTCCTCTGGTTATCAACCTTACTAAGCCTTCTGTTAAGGCTAAGAATCATGTTGTAAATAATGATGTACAAATCAATAAAGTAGCATCTCCTTTACAGTATACTGATGTCTTTTATTATATTCGATGTTATTTAAAAATGTTAGATAACTTCGAACTACTTGCCATAAGAGCAGTTGAAGCTTCCCGAAACGAAGTATTGCTCGAGCCAATGCAGGACTCCTTCTTCTTAGTTCCTTCCAGGAAGAAAGATGAACTTCCTATACTTTTTAGTAAAGGAACATAACAAAAGGTCACGCCTGATAGCGAGGAAGAAAATCACGATAACGGAAGACTTCAACTACGTCGTTATAGTCAGCAATCAAAAGATATTATTCAAAATATGGGCTATAATTTTAAAGCTGGTCTCAATGGCGGCAAAGGAAGGTGAACTCCTATTCGTATTCCTGCTCCGAAAAGAAAATCACAACAATACTACAGCAAAACGAAGCAGGAATTAGGTTATACTTCACCAACTCCGACTCCAGAAGCCTCCGAATCCGAGAAAGAAGAAAGATCTAACTCTTCTGATTCTATCTCATGGGATTCAGATACCAGTGTAGGGCACGTCCATCGCGTGACTCTATCTTCCAATATGGTGCCTGCCGAGTTCTCGGAAGATGACAAAGACTTTGTCGAAACTTCTGAATCTGATCCTTGGGCACAAAGGATGGATACTCAATGGGAGCATCGCTTTGAGCAATGTGAGCCACCTACTGAAGATCAGTTGGTTCAAGTTAATATTGGAGACAAAATTGCCCCAAAACCGATATTTGTCAGCAAAAGCCTCCCTGAAGCGGATAACAAGAACTAATCTAACTCATTAGGGAATACATTGATGTATTCGCTTGGAGCTATGAAGATATGCCGGGATTGGATCCTCAGATAGCTACCTACAAGCTCAACATTCTGTCAAATGTGAGGCCAGTCAAACAGCAACAACGTCGATTTTGACTTGACATGATGGATGCCATAAAATCTGAAGTCAAGAAACTCATCGCCTGCGGTTTCATCAGAGAAGAACAATATCCGGACTGGATGGCTAATGTTGTCCCAGTTTTGAAGAATACAGGGAAAGTCCGGGTTTCCATCGACTTCAGAGACTTTAATGAAGCATGTCCCAAAGACGAATTCCCTCTCCCAATCACTGATGTCATGATTGACAATAGTTGCGAATTTGAACGTATGTTCTTTATGGATGGATTTTCAGGATACAATCTGATCAAGATGCATCTAGAAGACGAGAAACATACATCTTTCCGTACTCCTCTTGGAGTCTATTGCTACACTGTCATGTCATTCGGTCTTAAGAACGCTGGTGCAACTTATCAGCGGGCCATGAGTACCATCTTTCGTGATCATTTACGAAAGACTGTTGAATGTTATGTTGACGATATTGCTGTCAAAAGTCGTCTAAAAGAAGACCATATTCAAGATTTGAGAACTATTTTCGATCTAATGCGCCAGCATCAGCTCAAGATGAATCCCACCAAGTCATTCCTGGGAGTCTCTAGTGGCAAATTTCTTGGATTCGTTATTACCTCTAAAGGTATACACGTTGACCCTGAGAAAATCGAAGCCATTCAAGAGATGCATCCTCCACGCAACATAAAAGAGCTACGAGGATTCCAGGGACGGCTTGCGTACATCAGGAGATTCATCTCAAATCTCTCTGGACGTTGTAGACCGTTCACTCAACTCATGAAGAAAGGCGTGTCTTTTATTTGGACTGAAGAATGTTAACAAGAATTTGAAGACATAAAGCGATATTTGATGAACCCTCCAGTTCTAGTGCCTCCAGTGTCAGGAATACCTTTCCTGATGTATGTTCGAGCAATGGACCACTCCATAGGTGCTTTATTAGCTCAGAAGAATACAGAATGTCATGAGCAGGCTATCTCCTACCTTAGCTGCATGATGATTGGAGCTGAGCATCGATACACTCCAGTAGAAAAAGAATGTCTAGCTTTGATCTTTGTTGTTCAAAAGACGAGACATTATATCACTGGCTAAACTATTTATGTTATTTCTCGAGTTAGCCCTCTCAGGGTCCTGATGAAGAAGTCCAGTACACTCAATTCTAGGCTTGCAACATGGGCCATATTGTTAGCACAATATGATATGGTTTATGTTCCTCAAAAGTATGTTAAAGGTCAAACCCTTGCTGACTTTCTAGCAGCTCATCCAGTTCCCGAAACATCTAAACTCTACGATGAGATTCCAGATGAAACCTTGGAGTCCAACATGATTTCAGAAGAAATTCTTATTTGGCGTTTATTCATTGATGGTGCATCCAGAAATGGACCAAAAGGTGCTATTATTGCTGGAGTTGGAATCGTTCTCGTCTCACAGAAGGGTTAGCTATCCAAAGATCTTATTCTTTAGATGAGTCATGTTCCAACAATGTGGCTGAATACAATGCTCTGCTCATTGGTCTCCAATTGGCTCAACAATTAGATATTGAGTATCTTGAAGTTTACGGAGACTCCAAACTGATTGTCAATCAAGTTAGAGGCACATACGAAGTTCGACATCAAGATTTAGTTCCATATCATGATGCGGCAATCAGGATGGCCACTTCATTCAAAGGTTTCTTCATCGAGCATGTATGCCGAGCATGTAACACGGAAGCTAATGCACTCGCTAATCTTGCAGCAGTATTAGCAATTCCCGTCATAAGGCAACAAATGATCGTCATCACTAATAGAGAGTTATTTTGGGTCCAGAATAACTTAAATATGGAAGTTAACAACCCAAACATAGAATTCAACAATTCAGTTGAAATTTGTGCCATTAATGAAGATTGGAGGACTCCTTTCATAGACTTTGTAGTCCATGATATCCTACCCGAAGATCCCAAGGAGGCTACAACAATTCGACGACGGTCACTCAGATTTTACTATAATCATACTACAAAGTCACTCTACCGACGAACTTTCGACGGCTTACTCCTACGTTGTCTTGCAGGAGAAGAAGCAAAACAAATACTTCGTTAAGCTCATGACAGTGTTTGTAGTGCACATCAACCTGGTCCTAAATTACAGGATCGTATTCGCTGTATGGGCTATTATTGGCCCTCAATGGTATCAGATGCAATCGAGTATGCAAGAAAGTGTCGAGCATGTCAAATCTACGCTGACTTCATTCATCAACCGTCAGAATTCCTTCACCCGACGGCAGCATCTTGGCCCTTTGAAGCTTGGGGAATGGATGTCATCGGTCCTATCAACCCTTCCTCGTCCAGAGGACATCGGTTCATATTAGCCATAACTGATTATTTCTCAAAATGGGCTGAAACTATACCTCTAGCTGAGGTTAAGACAAGCAGCGTCATCAACTTTATCAAGCATCATGTGATTTTTAGATTCGGTGTTCTTCGACGAATCATTCACGATAATGGGCCACAATTCATCAGTCAGAAGTTCACCCGATTTTGCGATGACAACATGATCAATAATATTGCTTCTATAGCTTACACTCCTGCAGTTAACGGGTTGGCAGAAGCATTTAACAAGACCATCATCAAACTCCTCAAGAAGTTTGTTTCTATCAACAAACAAAACTGGAGTGAGAAGCTTGGAGAATGTATGTGGGCTTACCGTACTACTATACGTACTCCTAAAGGCTGTACACCTTTCTCTTTGGTATACGGATGTGAGGACATCTTACCATTGGAAATCCAGATCCCTTCCATAAGGATTGCCATTACCAATGAACTCACAACCGAAAACAATAATCGCCTGAGACTTCAGGAGCTTGAAGCGCTTGACGAAAAACGGCTCCTAGGTCAACAACATATTGAGTTATACCAAGCTCGTCTACCAAAAGCCTTCAACCGTAAAGTCAAAGCCCAAACATTTCAAAAAGGAGAACTATTTCTAACCGTTAGACGTCCTATGACTATGACGCACATGAGCAAAGGCAAATTCGAAGCGAAGTGGGAAGGACCTTATGTTGTAAGTGAAATTTTCTCCAACGGAGCTTATCAATTAACTGGTATGGATGGTCGAGTCGCCATAATGCCCATTAATGACAAATTTCTCAAGAAATATTATGTTTAAAAAAAATATCAACACAGAGACTCAGAATGTAAATAAAATTCCTTTTTATTTGCATAAATTTAAAATAGAGGGAAATACATAAAATTAACGAGGACCGGAGCCCTCTTGATTGAAAACGTATCTCGCAAGAAGCTCGAAGACATTATTGTACGATGACACCAGCAGTTCACAAGCGGCCTTCCTCAAAGCTTCTTCCTCGGCAGTACTCCCAGGCTCCACTAGCTTGGCGAGAATTTCCTCCTGCTTCTGTCCAGTGACAGCCGAGCTTTCTTCGATTTCTGGCTAAGTAGGCGGCAGAGGCTCATCAGAAGGAGTGTTAAGGACGGCTTCGATCTTCGGAATGACTCTCGTATCCTTAGCCATTTCTTCTGAAGACATTTGTGAAGGAAAGAAAAGCAGTGAATGATGTTTTCAGAAAAGTTCCACACTATTTAAAGGCAGATGAAAGCCAAACGTTCTGTCTCACGAATCGAAATAACCTTTCCTCGAAAAAGCATGTTCGTGAAAAGATCTTCACTCACTATTTGTCTCGAGAATCGAAGCAACCTTTCCTCGAAAAGGCATGCTTATTCATCAGTCTTTTCATTTCTATTTCATTTTATTTACTCTTTCGTAAATAAAGTCACAAGATAAATACTCAAAATTCCTTGTGGAGCTTATCCAAATCATCAATTCTGCCTTTTGAAACCCAGTTGTTTGGAAAGATGTCTTTTCTTTACGATAAGTCCGTATTATCGTAGATATTGTCTTTTTAGACACGATATTCTGTCTTTAAAGTCCCAGCAGACTTGAAGATCATTTATAGAAAAATGAATTCACGTCCACATTACCTCCGGATTCTATTTTCTATATCATCACATCAAAATCAAATCATAAAGAAAAGAAAATTATTCTTTATTCCTTCTTTAAAAACATAGATACATCTTGATGGAAATCTATTACATCTCGGATTTTTATTCCAAATCTAATAAATGAAGGTCTATTACATCTTTGGATCTTCTTGTTGGAGCCAGTTCCTTGTCGTCTCGACCTGAAGCAGCGAGCAAGGCAACGGAATCAACTCTGGTCTTCTCTCTCAGAAAGACGATAGGAGAACCCCAGAGTACAGCAGCTCAAAGATAAGCTGCTGTCAATACAACTGGTGGAGAAGAGACGGTCCGTCATAAGAACTAGGAATGAGATCACCCTCGTGATATGATTCCTAATTCTGTCTCTCAACCGTCCAACTCTCATGTATAAAGGCCCTTCCTACTATCTGAGGAAGATCCTTCTGGAATATGGAGAGTCCTGAGCTGTCTGATTTGAGCGTCAGAATCACATGAGCTGTCTGATGTGAGTGTCAGAAGAATGCTCCCCACGGCATCCAAGTCGCCGATGCCAGTTCTGAAAAAGCTTGCCAACCAGACTTCTGTAAATATCAACAAAAAAGAAAAGTTAGCAAAATCTATCAAACTGCGCGCCTTTGATCAACAGGCACACATCATCAGAGTCAGCCTATAGGCGCCTATAATAAAACATGCGCCTCTGACCGAAGTCAGGCACTGGATTGCAGTGCGTGCCTCTTTTCAAAATTTTAGGTGCACGTCTACAACATGCGCCTCATTTCTACAAATCAACGCCTGTCTTCAAAACAGTCTCAGTAAAAAGTGGCGCAAGTTAAAAACAATTCATGAATGGCGCTCATGTATAGAAACCACTAGTTCTTTGTCGGGACTTACCATCAAAATCAACTATGTTTGTGCTGAAGATCGTCGATGATATAGAGCACGGCAAACCAACATCCGAAGACGCGGTATGCAGAAGAACAGCATCAGATTTTGGTGGCGCAGAAAGGCTCACGAACGTTGAACTCTTGACCGCCGAGGCGATTCTGTGAAGAACCATCGCCATCAACAGAAAGAAGAAATGAAAAGAAAGAGTTCATGGACATTTATTTTTGATTTCTCCTGTCAGCTATTTAAAGAGCTTAAAAGATGTGAACAGGCGCGTCATTCTAGGAGCCTCGGGAAGGACATAAACGAGAGGTGCTCAAACCACACGAAAACTGTCACGTGTTCTTCAAAAAATAGCAAACATTTGAGTTGGTCAAAATGGTGCATTGGCACGCGCCACTAAACAGATCATACGAAAAGGTTTGCAAAAGGGCGCCAGAAATAGATTTTTCATTTTCTCACAAAAGAAAAGGGAAAACAAGTCCCTACAAAATGAGTTGCGTAAAAGACAAAAGAAAAAGTGACACCCCTACAGAAACTATTACTTCTTCTCGTCTTCTTCACCAGCTTGGCGAAGAGAAGCGCCTAACTCGCGCATATCACGAATCCCTGAACGATGCATCAGACGAAGAAATCCTTCTGCATCACCGCGCTCTTCGGAAGAGGACAAAGGACCACTGTTCTGACGATCAAAGACTGCTGGGGTCAATCCAAAGCATTCTAAGAAATTATTTGCTCGCAGTGATCGGCCAGCCTCAGACAGGACCGTAGGTGCAGTGTCAGGCCTTGTCTCCTTAGCTTTCACTTCGGCATTAACGCCGGTCGCTATCTCCTTCTTCTTAGGTGCCATGGAAGTACAAAAGTGAGGAATGAGTACAAGGACCTCTCCTTATATATCTAATCAACCAATGCTCATATTCCCCATGGGAAATCGAACTTCATCAATGAAACTCGGGAAGACGAAGCGGAGATAGAATGTTTTCGAGAAGAAATTTATTATGACGGTTGAGCATTGCCTGGCACAATCCAAACAAAACTAGCATAGTTCAAAGTATTTCAAAACTTTGAAGTATTTTCAAGTTTTGAAAACTTTGAAGGGGGTCTTGTAGAGCCTAAAAAATAAGATGTGTCACCCATTAAAATATTCTATCATCAGATGGCGCCAAAATATTATATTGCGCCAAACAATCAAGTTATGCAACATCAGGTTGTGCCAACGTCAGGTTGCACTGGAGTCAGGGTGCGCAGAGCGACACGTGGCGCACTTCCTCGAGAAGCTGTAATGGCATTATCATTTTCTGACAACTGACAGCACGGAGATTAAGAAAAATCCATTCGAATCTCATGCAATGCGGCGCTCGAGAAGATTTTGTCAGCATGTAATTAATACTGACAGCTGGCTCACGCAAGTCACTGAATGGCGCGAGGATTAATCAGTACAGCACAGCCTAGTCAAAAGTGCCAGTTGTTAAGTTGTGCCTATGCGCAACCAGATAAATTGGTGCCACTTGATCAACTCTTATTTTAAAAACAGGGTGACGTGGCACGCAAGCCATCAACTTCGTAGAGCGTGCCTACTACACTGCCCACGACCACGCACATCTCAATCAAACGATGCCACGCGTCTACAGCAGTTGGTGTAAACCGCTTGCGTAGGTTGTTGTATTGCATCCACGCGCAACCTGATTAAGCACGCGCAAAGTGATCAAATGGTGTTCAAGACAGAGTGACGTGGCGCGCAAGCCACTAACTTCGCAGAACATGCCTACTACACTGCTCACGACCACGCGTATCTCAATCAAACGATGCCACGCATCTACAGCAGTTAGTGTAACCATTTGCGCAACTGAACAGGAGGCGCGCAACCTGAAGCGCGCGTAATACAGAATAACTACTAAACAGTTATTTCAAGAACTCTATAAATAGGGTTTCAAATCAATCACAAAACATGAAGAGTGATCATAATCTCCTGCTAAAGTGCTGCTACATTCTCCAGAGGCTCGTGTCTTCGATATCACATCGTCCAAGGGATAAAGTGATCGTCTTCTGATCAGATTCCTATAGTTGCACTTCCCCAGAAATCAATTATACTCATGTACTTTCTTTTTTCTTAGTTTGTAATAAAACTTTTGTTCTTTGCAAACAGAAGTTCTGTTTCCTCAATGTATCGTAGGTCATGATACCAAACTCTCATAACTATTTTAGCTCATCCATCAACGGCTGTAAATAGATATTGATGTTCTTCTTCAAATTTTTGGGACTGAGTATGATAAGTGTCAATAATATATAAAGAATCTTTATGCACATCAACGGTGGTAGATTATAAAGGATGATAATCACCGGCCAATAGGAGTACTGACATCCCGATTGTGCGAAAAGAGAGAAGCCATCAGAACATAGCACCAATCAGACACTTCTAGGCCTCATGTCAAAATTTGGATGACACCGGCCAA
Organism: Iris pallida; assembly: GCA_029216955.1. NCBI lineage: Eukaryota > Viridiplantae > Streptophyta > Magnoliopsida > Asparagales > Iridaceae > Iris > Iris pallida. Next base: position 21,082,465 of record JANAVB010041420.1, read on the forward strand.
AATCCATCCACGCCTAACAATTAGAAGGGTGATACAATTCTCCACCATCCTTTTTACGTTCCTCGCTATGCCACGTCATGTGTTCTACTGTATTTACGGTCATAGACATCCTCTGCAACCATTTCGTAACTGACAAGTACTACATGTACCTCTAGGAACGTTGTTTCATTATTCTAGATGACTTTTGGTTACCCCGTATTGGCTTGTAGCGACCCGCATGACAAAAAGACCATATTCTTTATCCTTATTCTTGTTAAAATACAACATGCATTCGTTGCGACAACAATCTATCATTTCGTACCCTAGTTCGAGTTGTCGGGCCATCATCTTTGATTTATAGAAGATTTTCAGGTAGCTCTTTCGATCCTTAGGCAACACATCTTTGACCAATTGTACGATCCAATCACAGCAGGCTAACGGTATGTTTAAATCGGACGTTAGGTTCAATGAGCGTATCATTACCGACAATACAGAATGAGTCTCACAACTAGGGAATAAATGAGTATTTGCATACTTAAACATATCGTAGAACTCCTTTGCATCAGATTCGGATCCTTTGGATTAAAATTAGACCCTACCGCAGCAATCACCATATCTCGTGCCATGTTGTGGTTTTTATATTCAACATAGTCTACATCATCATCCACGGTGACATCCGTGACAACATCCGTGATGACATCCACAACAAAAGCATACCGCCTTTTTCACATAAAGTTTTCCTTGTGATGCCTACAGGTCGTAATTACGTACAAAACCTTTAAGGATCAGATGCTCCCTCACAATCGTCACTTCTTCGTAACGTCTATTTCGACAACGAGCACATTGATTTTTGGACCATCCAGGTAATTGGATTTGATAGTGGCATACTTGAAAAATATGTCAACATCTGCTTTAAATTTGTCACTAAAACCAAGCTTTCTATAATGTTGGCGTCTGTACATCCACGTATGATCAACCAAGTAGCGAATCATTGCTTGTTGGGTGCGGATTATTCTGCATCGTAAAATAAAATATAAAGATACAATTAGATGTACAGACAAAATTAGATGGACATTCTAAAAGCATGTTTGATTTCATTTTCCTTATTTTAAGCAAATAAGCAATAACTCATATTTCATTTGTTCTTCCTTCGTAGATTTGATAACTTGCCCAATTTCAACATACATCAATAAATAGCATGGAAGACCCATTTGATTCAGTATGAACAAGGAAGGGGTCATACTTCTCACCTCACTCACTTCAAAAAATAATATCTCCCTCTCTAAGCCCCTTAAAAACTTCTAAGGTTTATTTATGATTAATTTTTAATTATGACAATTAAGTACCATTTTTCGAGCTTGGATTTTAGGAGCACAACATAAGTCGGTTTCTCCAAACCTATTTTATATGAATGATCTAGATGAGTCCACATTCATATATGCCTATCATGTCTTATTCATACAGGTCTTCTTGTACTTTATTTTTATTGTGCAACATTTGGGTCAAAAATTCCAATTCTATCACTTACCGTATAACTATTGTCCTTTCTAATTGAAATTGGAGACCTAACTTCGACTCAAAACTTTTGACCCAATACACGCTTTTGATCAACTTTGAGCCTACTATACACATGTCACTTGTGTCCTACTCAATTGTGTTACTATGTGCTACTTATACACAAAAGTCACAAAAGACGCATTTGTTAAACTTTCGGCACCCAACTAACCCAAACCGACCAACTAGATGTGGAAGAGACTAACCTAGGGTGTCTAAGCCAAGGTTGACCAATCATAAGTAGTATTTATCCCATTAATTGCAGCCAAACACAAAAGATTCAAAGGAGGATATGCATATTAAAGGGGGATGCCAAATTAGGAAACCTTTTAGATCTCCCTCAATCTTTCTCAAGTGGATACACCAAAATCTTCCAAAAACCAACCAAATCCTTATTTAAACAACCCCTCACACATCCCTCGCCCTTATATATATATATATATATATATATATATATATATATATATATATATATATATATATATATATATATATATATATATATATATATATATATATATATATAAAATATATATATATATATATATATATATATATAAAATATATATATATATATATATATATATATATATATATATATATATATATATATATATATATATATATAATATATATATAGGGAAGGAATCGGATGACACATACAATTTGACATCTAAAAAGACATGCAACCTCAGCCGTTCATCAGTAGAAATTAATGGTTCAGATTTGTCTAATATGACCACTAACTATAATTATGGATGGTAGTTTCCTTTTCCAACAATCACAACAGATTAATTGCACATCCCACTAATTAATACAACCCACTATTTAATAGAAATCAATATTCTACATAGATCTGAACTATTAATTTCTATTGATATACGGCTAAGATTGCATGTAATTTTAGATGTTAAATTGTATGTGTCACCCGATCCTTCCATATATATATATATATATATATATATATATATATATATATATATATATATATATATATATATGGCCAGCCACCCCCCTCTACAACCAAAAAATCGACCCCCTTCACAAGTTCAGCCGCCGCCACCCCCTTGTTGTTCGCAACAGTTGTGTGCCCTTCTTGAGCACCCCGACCTTGCCACCACCTTCACAGCATCCCCAAGACACCCCTCTTCGATCCTATTAAGCCCCCAAGTGGCCACAACAAATCATTTGGTAGAAACAAGGCCAAACTCGAGCACCAATTCCAGTCGATCAGCAAATTTGCTGACATCTAACCCTTGTTTCTCTATTTTTTATCGATCAAACCTCCACCAAACCAACTCTAACGTGTACCCCTACGTGTCATCTATCATCTCTATTTTCCACATCACGTGGATCACAATTGTTTGTCCAGGGCAAGTGTTTTACGAAAGTTGGTTCAGGCTGAACCAGTTTTTGTGCTTCGTTGTTTGGACCATCTTGTGACGCGCCACGACAACAAATAACTCTTTGGTAACGATCCTGAAACATCCCTCTATCATCCCATTATGCTATATTTTGATCTCGTTAAGTTTTAGCAAGTTTCTATATTCATCTCGTAGGACAACCCTTCGAACATCGAAAAATTTAGGAAATCAACTTGTAACTTTTCTATGTGATACCATCACCTCGACCTACTAATATTCCATGATATAAATCATGTTTCCTATGTTAGAAACCTTTGAAATTATTTTCCATGTTTATTCCAGATTATAAAAATTATGTTCATATGTCTCGATTTGTTCCAAAATACCGACTACATGACATTTTGTACAACTGGTCGACCAAAGTGAATAGTTACTATAGTTAATGCTCATAAAGATGATTAAATCTTAATTATAGATATTTTAACTATTATTTCCAGAATTATTAAAGTATATTTTAAGTATATTTATGTCAGATTAATGGTGTAGTTTAGTACCAATATAGTATATGTCAACTTGAGCCTAAAAGTATACTTGTTGCCATGTGGCCTAGTTTTGGCCATAGATGACTACAAAATAATTATTGTGTGATGTACCTTAGTATGATAACTGACAAGTAGTATCATATGTTCGTATGAGTTCATGACGATACGACTGGGATTGCCGAAGCAGAGCCGTTGTACGCTCATTTGGAAGGTCCAGGCAAGTGTGCATTGCCGAAGTTTCAGTATATGTGTTTACTTTCTTTTAATTGTTGTTTATATATTTCTTAGTTCTAGATATTGTGGACGTAGGATACTAGTTGATACTTCGCGTCCGATTTATAATCGGGTGCCGATGTTAGTATGTGGATATCGAGTATCGACACTAGTCATGACGTTGCATTTTTTATTCATGTTTCATTTGACATGATGGATCGTAGGACACTGACAAGACCACAATACAGAGTCTTACGTGAGATATGTATGGTTATGAAATCTATGATAGGATATAAGATTTGATACTTGTTATTGAGATTTTACTTGACATGACATGACTCGACTGGATAGATATAGACCATATGGTGGGGAGAACATTACAGTAATATCATGCTACCTTAACACGTTTAACCTTGTCTCTGTATTTGGGACTTGGTTGTTTCTTGACTCGTTTACCATTGTCTCTATAACATGGTTTTGGTGTTGTCTTGACACGTATGCCTAGGGTCCTACGACAGGGTGTCTTGGGCGATGGCCTTGTTGAGGAGCTTCTAAGCACTCAGTGGCCGAAGCCTGATATACAGGAAGTATTCTCACGTGCATTCACATAGATAGTTATTGTAGATACCCTTGTGTACTTTGTACTTTTGTACTTTATTTATTGTTACTTCGACATATTTTTGTACCTTGTTACGACTCTCCGAGGACCTGATGATCTCTCTAGGTTATTGTTGTAACTCCACTTTCCCATTTTTTGAGAAATTTAAAGTTTTCTAATTAATAATTTTGATTAATAAATTTCATGACCTTTTGGAGGGAAATTTGAATTAAGCGAGATTGTAAATAAGGGATTAGTTATAACTAACTTGGATTGGTCCCCACCTTTTTCTAACAACTTGTAACAACCAAACTAATCACTCTAACAGATATTTGGGAGTTCTTGTAATAAATAGAAAGGAGAGCTAGGGGCCTGATTGTTAAAGCCATCTATGTGGAGGGGCCTTATTGCAAATTGTGTTTCCTTTCTTTTTCTCTATTTATAAGTGAGTTTGAGAGAGAAAGCTCACTCCAAACCGAGCTCCTTCTCTAAGCTTCCTTTCTTCTTCATTTTTTTTCCCAACTCTCCGAAAACCCTAACCCTAATTTTCCCTCTCCGATGGATGGCGACCATGGCGACAACAACAATCTTTGTTTTCGATGACTGAGCCGGCAGCAAGCACTTCTGTGTGATTGAATATGAAGCCTCTCTTCAGCGGTGCAACCTTCGTCGTGGTGCAGTTCCTCCCTGTGTTCGAGACTCTCCGATCCAGGGGTTCGACACTTGGTGAGTTCTTTTGATTCTTCAAATTTTTTGAAAATTGTTTGGTTTTGTTTTGATCCTTTCACTTTCTTTTGATCGGTCCAGTTTTGGTTCGTATTGATCGGATCGAGTGGAATTCCATCCTGATCGAGAGTCAATTTCAGATCTGGTGAGAATTTGTGGTTGATTTTCTTTTATGCGTTCATTCCATATTTTGGATTTTTGATCGATAGATCCATGGCAGATTTGTTCTTAATTTGAATTTGGGGTTGCGCGTGGAGTATGTTGTGATCGAACCAACAAATTGTGTTGGTGAGTGTTCGATCTGATATTTCCTTTCTTGATCTGTCGGTAGCAGTTTTCTAAAGCTTTTTCTCCTCGTTTGGTTTGATCTGTTCGTTGTTGCAGAGGAATCGTAGACTGATTGTCGACTGAAGAATTTAAAATCGGATTGAATTCTCTTTTAGGTATATGCAATCTTCTCTTGATTTAAGTTTTTCCATGTCGAGTTCTTTTGAGTTGGCCAGCTATGTGTGTGCGTTGTATGCCAGGAATGATAGATTGGGTGGTTCGTGTCCTGTGGCTCTTGGCTTTGGCTCTTGTGCGGTTGCAATCGATTCGGCTCTGATGTGTCGTGTTCGAGTCTTTCTCTTTAGTACCTGTTTGGCGTACGTACCGTATCCAAGACCCTGTACCAGTTTGTGTGGTGTCCAGAACGTGTCCTGGCATGTCATGTTTGGGTACCGGCCATGGGGCACAATCCTTGTAGCTGAGTTTGGAGTTTGACTGTGTTTGGAGTTCTGAGTCGCATCGGGGGTTCGTGTCCTGGATAGGGATAAGTGGACGGGTTTTTGTCTATTAAATTCTTTTTGTTGCATATCTCTTCTTTTGATTGTTGTGTGATTTTTTTTCAAATCAAGTTGATTTATATCCTTGTATATTCTGGGAACTCTGTGGAGTTTTGGATCTGGAGTTTTATTTGAAATGGAGGGGGTGGTCGTTATCCTTATAATTCAAATTTGTGTTGAGTGTTCTGCAGCTATCCATGTTTAAGTTTCTTATTTTGGGAGTTCGGCTACAGGCCTATTTGAAGTATTGTGTTAAACTGGAATAGTTTTAGATGTGTCTTCTGAGTTTGAATGGGGACACTTCTTGGACGTGGAAGCAGGATTTGTCAAGTCCAAGCTAGTACATACTCTCAAGTGTAGTCATGTGTTTTGCAAGTGGAATTCTGAGTTTGGGCAGTTTGGTGCTTAGTAGAGTTGCTTTAACAAAAGTGAGGCTGGTATAGACATGACTGCTTGTTGCATATAGTTGACTGGGGTTTAAATTCTTTTATTTGATGAACCCCTTTGAGCAGGTTATCCTGAATGATTCTGGGATGGAGATAAGTTAGTTATGGTACTGCTATATGTATAATGTTGTCTAAGAGTTCATCTTCTCCCTATTAATAATATCACCACTTATTTAAAAACCCAGTAGAGGATATCTCACCTTACATGATTAAGTGTTGTGTTGCCTGGATAAGTAGAAATTATTTAGAAAAGAATTTATAATGGATCTAGTGGATTAATGATTATAACATTTGGATAAGTAATATTATGGTAGTAAGTTATGCGTAAACTCATTAGTGAGAAATGGTTAACTAAGTAAATAGCAATTGAACCTCTGATTAAAATGTCTTATTATTTAACCCTAACCAATTTATAAACAACAGGTGGACATCCAGCTCTTTAACCTACCTTTGATTACCCGAAGTAAGGCAAGTACATTATATGGTTTATGTCCATTTACAGTCATACCATGTGATTTCATGTGACACGATGTGACACGATATCATGTACTCTTGTACTTCATGTCTTGTTTTACCTATACTTGGGGAGGGGAAATACACTAGTTATGTGACCAAACTCAGAGATCAGAAATTCATGTGGATAGCTTAGGCCTCGCATCGTGCACGCAGGCCCTAAGCCGTACCCAGTTCATGTGCTTCCTGTACTTACCCTAGCCGGTCACATATGCTAGTTGTATTTCAAACATTGTGCATTTGTCATGTCTTGTACTTCAGGTTCATGGTTTACATTCTCGTACTTTATTTTCTGTACTTCTTGTACTTTACATTCATGTACTTTCCTGTCCTTTTCCTGTGCTTTACATGTTCTCTGGTACTCATTTTCATATCATGATGCTCATGTTCATTACCTAGAATATTACTTTGCTCCGCTCCTGATTGGATATGTTGCAGGTGAGATGGAGGCCATGTGTGACACGTACTATGGCCGTGAGTCTGCTGACGTGCTAGAGCCAACTGGAGCTGCACTAGACCTAGAGGCCGAGGAGGCCTAGTTATCTTTCCTTTTCTAGCAGTTTACTTTCATTGTATTAGAGACTTCAGACTTTACCTTGTTTTCTGGATGAATGTAATAATCATAGAATTGCACTTTGGATTTTGGGATTTTTTATAGAGATGTTGTGATTTGTATATCTTCATATTGTCTTGTAGTTTTCCTAGATTGGTACAGCTAACTTCGTCGTGTCTAACGACGAAGGCTGGCGTGTCCGACTCGTGTCTGATTATTCGGGAGCGGGTCGTGATATATTTTTAGTGGTGGCCCATGCAGGTCTTTCCTAATGGTACCTAGGTATTAGTGTACTATTGGGGGACTTGTTTAAACTAGGGAAACTTGATCACAGCATAGGAAATCGGGTACATCGGGTATATGGATATTATATAAAATATTTACCATTTACTTGTAGGGTTAGGTTTTTATCGATCACGAAGTTTTCTTTCTATTGCAGGATGGTCGCTACGAGGAAGACCGCGGATCAGCCCGAAGTTGCAGGCAGTTCGGGTCAGTCTGCACCAGACATTCCTGTAGAGCAGCTTCCGCCACTGCCTCCTATCTTTCCTCCGGTGCCCCCGATGATGATGTTCGACGGCGCCCAAGTGATGGACATGTTCCAGCAGTTCATGGAGGCTCAAAACCACCAGGCCGTACAGTTCCGGGAGACAGTCGTGGATGCACTCAGGACCCGAGAGCCAATTCCACCAACACCGGTAGCACCTCCAGCACCAGCAGTACCGAGACCGGGGACCGCCAGAGACTATCAGAACCTCTGTCCGATGGATTTCTGGGGCCATGAGGGGATAGTATATGCGGATGAGTGGCTGGAAAACGGCGAGCGGACGCTGAAGATGGCGAGGGTTCCGGATGACCTGAAGGTGGAAGTTGCGAGCATGCAACTTTTTGATCTTGCCAAAGCCTGGTATCTAGAGGAGCCTCAGTTGGCCGTACCCCAGATTCTCTGGACAGACTTTAAAACCCTGTTCAAAGAGAAGTTCTTTCCAAACGTGGAGCGAGACGAACTTCGGATGCAGTTCGAGGCACTACAGCAGGGGAACATGACTATAGCAGAGTACACATCGGAGTTCACCCGACTCAGCAGGTTCGCGGAGAACCTAGTCAACACACCAAAGGAGAGGGCTTGGAGGTTCAAGAAGGGCCTCACCAGTGAGTTGTGGCATGTAGTGGCGATCAGCCAGGCGACGACTTATGCGAGCATCCTCAAGTTCGCTCAGACAGTGGAGAAGGAGATGGACCCGAAGCTCAATAGGGGCCAGGGCATCGGCAGTAGAAGCTACCAGACACCGGCGAAGAGGACTCAGATTCAGACAAGGCCATAGCAGCCAACACAACAGCATCACCGTCCAGCCAGAGTTCATGCACATCAGCCACAGAGGCAGCAGTTGGTAGTTACTTGTACGTTCTGTCACCGTCCAGGACACCACTTTGACGAATGTCGCAAGAGGCTTGGGCTTTGCTTATTTTGCGGATCAGACGCACACCAGATGAGGGACTGCCCACAGGCTACAGCTTGACTGATAGGAGGACCCCGAGGAGCTGGAGGACCACCACTTGCACCACCTAGAGTACCACCAGCTGTACCACAAAGAGTTCAGGCTTTACCTACTCAGCAGCAGCGATTTGTATAGCATCAGCAGCATAGGGGACCACCACAGCAGGGATGTGCTTACGTCATGGCTACAGTTAAGGAGGATGAGGCAGCTCCAGACGTGATTACATGTTCTATCCTCTTATATTCATTTCCTACCATTGTATTTTTTGATTCTGGAGCCACACATAGCTTTGTATCATATGAGTTTCTGCATAGACACGGCTTCACACCTAAGCCCACTAGGAGGAACTATCGGATTATGACAGGAGGAGGGGTAGTGCCAGTTAGTGAGATGGTTGATTGCCCTATCACTATAGCTGGGAGGGAGCTTAGGGCTCGATTCCTAGTGATGCCATTGCCTGGATTTGACATAGTCCTCGGCATCGACTGGTTGAGTGAGCAGTTTGCTGTAATAGACTGCTATGAAGGAAAGGTTACTTTCAACCCGCCTGGAGTTTCGCCGTTCGAGATCAGCAGACAGATCGCAGAGAGGCCAGAGGGAGTCTACTTCGGAGCAGTTGCAGAAGACCAGGAGTTGCCACATTCGCTGATTGCAGAGTTTCTAGACGTCTTCCCCGAAGAGTTGCCAGGATTGCCGCCAGATCGAGATATGGAGTTCACTATTGACTTAGTGCCCGGATCAGCGCCAAAGTCCAAGCATTGCTACAAGATCAACCCAAAGGAAGCTGTAGAGTTGAAGGCTCAGATAGATGAGCTTGAAGGCAAGGGATTTATTCGGTCCAATGCTTCATCCTGGAGAGCACCGGTACTCTTCGTGCCGAAGAAGGATGGGACTGTTAGAATGTGCATCGATTACCGTACACTTAATAACATCACCATCAAGAATAAGTACCCGTTGCCGCGGATAGATGAGTTGTTTGATCAACTGAGTGGGGCGAAAGTTTTCTCGAAGATTGATCTTCGGTCCGGGTATCATCAGATGAAGGTTCGGGAGCAGGATATTCCGAAGACAGCCTTCAATACTCGCTATGACCAATATAAATTCTTGGTGATACTGTTCGGACTCATCAACGCTCCAGCAGTGTTTATGAACCTTATGAATAAGGTCTTCCACAAGTATCTAGACAAGTTTTTCGTAGTCTTCATTGACGACATCTTGATTTATTCGAAGACTGAGGAAAAGCATGTGGAGCATCTACGAATTGTTTTATAGATTCTGCAGAAGAAGAAGTTGTACGGGAAGCTCTCGAAGTGAGAGTTCTTTCTGGACATAGTGGAGTTCTTGGGGCATGTGGTAACTAGAGAGGGGATTTCTGTAGATCCCAAGAAGATTAAAGCTGTGGAAGCATGGGCATCTCCCAAGTCGGTAGCTGAGATTCGTAGTTTCTTGGGGCTAGCAGGTTAGTACAGGAAGTTCGTGAAATTTTTTTCCAAGATAGCGGAGTCGATGACCAAGCTTACGCGGAAGGATGAGGAGTTCATCTGGAGCGACGCTTGCCAGTCAAGATTTGAAGAATTGAAGAGAAGACTCACTACAACACCAGTTTTAGCTTTGCCATCAGGATCTAGAGGGTTCGTCATCAACAGCGATGCATCAGGGAAAGGCTTGGGATGTGTGCTTGAGCAGAACAAGAAGGTCATTGCTTATGCTTCGAGACAGTTGAGGCCTCATGAGAAGAATTATCCTACTCATGACTTAGAGCTTGCAGCAGTCATTTTTGCCTTGAAACTGTGGAAGCACTATCTGTATGGAGAGAGAGTGGACATCTTCACGGACCATAAAATCCTGAAGTATGTTTTCACTCAGAAGGAACTGAACATGAGGCAGCGAAGATGGCTAGAACTCATGAAGGATTTCGATATCAATCTGCAATACCATCCTGGAAAGGCAAATGTGGTAGCAGATGCTCTTAGTCGATATCGTGTTGCTATGTTCCTTACTATGGACCGACATCTTCTTGAGGATCTTGAGAGTCTGGGGATCAAGATTATTCTTTCGGGAGTTCGAAGGCAGCTGATGCATATGCAGATACAGTCAGGACTAATAGAGAAGATCAAGTAGGTACAGTTCCTAGATGAGGGACTCCGATGTCTCAGAGGTCAGGCAGAGGCAGGATTACTTGACGACTTCACTATTGCAGAGGATGGATCCCTGAGGCATGGAAACCAGTTGTGTGTGCCCAATGATTTGTGAGAGAAGGTTATGCAGGAGGCCCACTAGTCGCAGAATTCTATTCATCATGGATCTACCAAGATGTATAAGGATCTGCGGGAGTATGTTTGGTGGTATGGAATGAAATAAAAAGTTGCCAGATTCGTTTCTAGATGCCTTGTGTGCCAGCATGTTAAGGCGAAGCACCAGAGACCAGCATGATTACTCCAGCCTTTACCTATTCTGGAATGGAAGTGGGAACACATAACCATGGACTTCGTCTCTGGTTTACCGCGTACACCCGGTGGCAAAGATGCTATTTGCATTATCATGGACAGACTGACGAAGTCCGCTCACTTCATTACATTTAAGGTAGGGCTGTCGATCGAGAAGCTTGCAGACCTCTATATGCGACAGATCGTGCGAATTCACGGAGTGCCAGTGAGTATCATTTCAGACAGGGAAAGCCGCTTCACATTACACTTCTGGAGGAGTCTACAGCTGAGCTTGGGTTCACAGTTGAAGTTCAGCACCGCTTACCATCCACAGACAGACGAGCAGTCCGAAAGGACCATCCAGACATTGGAGGACATGCTATGGGTTTACGCACTCGATTTCGGCGAATCATGGGAGGATCACTTGCACCTTGTGGAGTTTACCTATAACAACAGTTATCAGGCTAGCATCCAGATGACACCGTTCGAGGCACTATATGGACGGAGATGTCGCTCACCTTTATCTTGGGATGACGTCGGCGAGAGGACTTTGCTTGGGCCAGAGATGGTGGTAAATTCAGCCGAGAAGGTCAGACTGATCAGAGAGAGTCTCAGAGTTGCATAGGATCGGCAGAAGCACTGGGCGGACAGCAACAAACGGCCCCTAGAGTTTGCAGTTGGAGATAGTGTTCTTAAAGATCTCGCCGACCAGAGGCACCATTCGTTTTGGCAAAGGCGGGAAGCTCAGTCCCAGATACATCGGGCCCTTCAACGTGACAGCATGGATTGGCGAGGTGGCGTATCGACTTGTACTTCCTGCTAGCTTGGAGGGAGTACACGACATTTTTCACGTGTCCCAGCTTCGCCGTTACATTCCAGATCCTAGTCATGTGGTGGACTACTCAGAGCTAGAGGTGTGTCCGAGCTTGACCTACGTGGAGCAGCCGGTGGAGATCCTTGATCAGAGGGAGAAGCAACTACGATCAAGGAGATGATCAAGAACGGCTATCTACTCAATTCAAGATCGAAGCGTTGTTTGCCTGTTCGAGTCTGTATTTCTTTGAGCAATGTAATCTTTTATTTTATTGAGTCTGGAAATACATTGTACACCGAGTCGTACTGGCAAATAGGCTATTCTAAAATGTTTTTAAAATATCCTTAGTTTTGAAAAATATTCGTATTTACAAAAGCCCCAAAAAGGTTTTCAAAATTCCCCAAAAATCTATTTTGAAAAACCCTAACCAAACCCTGACAGAACTCGGCCAGAGTTCGGCCAGAGTTCGGTTAGTGGCCGTTTTGATTTTTGAATTCCTTGGAACTTGATCCACCTGCAGTTGCGGATTTGATCGAGATTTGCTCATCGAGTTCTGTCCGAATTCTGCCCGAATTCTGCCAGAATTCTGTCTTTGGAACTCCTATAAATAGAGAAGGATTTCGATCATTTTAACTCACTCATTCACTTTCAATCTTCTCTCTATTTAAAGCCTACTGTCTTCCAAAGAGTTTTTCTTGAGCTTTAATTTTCAGATCCCAAGCCAGTTACAATCCTCTAGTCGATTTGCCAGTGCCGTACGGTCTAGAAGTTTCAGAGTGATTGTAATCAGAGGCTTGATAGAAGATTCAACTCTTCACAATTGAAGTTGGACGAGTTCTTCGTATCAAAGCTCGCGTTGTAGAAGTTGCAAGGACTTCGTAAGAAAACTTGCGGTTTTGTAAATAGTGGATTCAACTGGTAGCAAGAGTTCTACCGACTGGACTAGCCCTCAACACAGGGAAACCAGTATACATCGATGTCTTTGCGTTTGCCTTCTGATCACTTTTAAATTCTTTCATTTACTTTTTGTGATTATTATTATATCTGTGATCTAACTGCTAACAAGCATTTAATTAGCAATATTCCGCTGCCTACTCTATTCACCCCTCCTCTAGAGTATTCTGCTTTACAATTTCGTTCCTACAATTGGTATCAGAACTGGTTATACAGGTAAAGCAAGGTAAAACAGCAGTTATATTAAATTTTATATAGATCACAGCTTTACACATGGCAACTGTAAAATTCACAAGTGAAGGCCAAGCCACAAACAGACCTCCACTGTTTGACGGCACAAACTACACTTATTGGAAAACACGTATGAGTTTCTTTCTGAAATCTCTTGATTTTGATTTATGGTCTATTGTTATTGATGGCTATCAAAAGCCACCTCGTATAAATGTTGATGGAGTTTTAACTGAAAAAACTCATAACAGATATACAGAGGAAGAAAAGAAAAAGGCCAGTCTTGACGCATGTGCTATTAACGCTTTATTTTGTGCTTTAGACAGAACTGAATTTAACAGGGTGTCTATCTACACAACTGCAAATAAAGTATGGAAACTTCTTGAAGTCACACATGAGGGAACAACTCAAGTCAAAGAATCAAAGGTCAGCAGACTTACTCAAGAGTATGAGGTGTTCAAGATGAAGCCCAACGAAACAGTTACTCAGATGTTCGAAAGATTCTTGGATATTGTAAATCTTTTGTCCTCCCTAGGCAAAGATTACAGTAACCATAAAAAAATTTGCAAACTCCTGCGAGCACTTACAAAGAACTGGATTCCGAAGGCTACTGCAATCATTGAAGGAAACGACCTCACTACCATGACACTTGAAGTACTCATGGGTAAGCTACTTACTCATGAACTAGAGCTGCAAGACTTTGAAGAGCCTGTACCAAAGGAGAAGACGATCGCTTTCAAAGCTCAGCACAGAAAATCTACTAAAGATGATTCAGACAATAGTGAATCTGATGCCGAAGATCAAGCACTCCTTGCAAGAAAATTCAAAAGATTCTTGAGATATGAAAAGAAGACAAAAGAGAACAATGGCGGCAACAACTGGTATCAAGATGACGCTGTCTGCTACGGCTGCAAGAAGAAAGGACACATGAAGAAGGACTGTCCTAAAAACATAAGCAAGAAGAGCAACAGATACGAGAAAGGGAACATGAAGAGATCAACATCTCGGAAGTATGCCAATACCAGCATATGGCTTGAAAGTGAAGCCAGCGACTCAGAAGATGAACAATCAGAAGACGCTGCAAATGTATGCTTTATGGCATCCGATCAGGTACTCTCTGAACCTATAGTTGATACATATGATGACTTCACCTTTGAGCAATTAGGAGAAGCCTTCAGTGAAATGATAAGTGATTACAGGAAACTGCGTAGCAAATATCAGACCTCTAAGAAGGTACTCAAAGAGTACAAAGGTGAAATATGAAGACTTACCGACCTACTAGCTGAGGTTAAAGATAATGTTAGTGAGTCTGGTGAGCTTTCTTCTATTAAGCTCTTATTACACGAGACTACCAAGTCATCCGAAGAAAAAGACAAGGTTATTGACCAACTGAAAGAAGAACTTTCTAAAGAGAAGAAAAGTCTTCAAAGTGCACAAGTCAGAATGGAAGCACTCACTTCTGACTATACTAAGTTATATGACACTTCCAAAAGATTGGAAATTAGGTTAGGAAAACAGCCTGAGACTGCTGCTTCCTACCCTAACACGTGTCACTTACCGAAAAATCGGAACATTTCCAAACCTAACACTGTCAGACCTAACCCTATCAAACTTTTTCCTAAAAAGGTTATGCCCAAACAAGATAATAGACATGCTTTCTTCTATACTATAAAACCTAAACCTATCAACCATGCACATCACTCAGCTTTCAACACTCAACATGCTAAATGTCATTATTGTGGCCTCATTGGTCATATATCTTCTGCATGTAGAATCAGAAAGCTAGTAGATTTAAATATTTATGTATGGATACCGAAAGCTAACCAGTCAGGACCCTACAAGAAATGGGTACCAATAGTTTCATCTGCAAATTGTTTTGTAGGTGGGACACCCTTCACATGCTAGAAGCAAATGGATCCTCGACAGCGGTTGCTCACGGCACATGACCGGTGATGCTTTATTGTTCGCAACACTGTCGAAGAGGAATAAAGAAGGATACGTCTCCTTCGGCAATAATTTAAAAGGGTAGATGTTTAATGGCTAAAAGCGATGAGATTCATCTGTGGCATATGAGACTCGGTCATACAAATATGGATACTATTTCCAGATTATCCACAAAGAAGCTAGTACGCGGTTTACCGGACATTACATTCAAGAAGGATGCGGTATGCAGTTAATGTGAAAAGAACAAAGCTACTCGATCCTCTTTCAAGTCAGTAAACGCTGTATGTACTACTAGACCTCTACAATTACTACATATGGACTTATTTGGTCCTAGCAGAGTTGCTAGTCTCGGAGGTAAGTTATATGCTTTTGTAATTGTAGATGATTACTCTAGATACACATGGATATACTTTTTGACACGCAAGAATGATGCATTATCCGAATTTGTCGTCATTTACAAAAAAGTACAGAATGAAAAAGGTTACATGATCACTCGTATTAGAAGCGATCATGGTGGCGAATTCGAGAATGCAGAGTTTGAGCAATTTTGTGACACACGGTTTTGTACACGAGTTCTCCTGCCCTAGGACTCCACAACAAAATGGAGTTGTGGAACGTAAGAACAGAACTCTATCCGAAATGGCCAGAGTAATGTTAAACCAGTTTAGTCTACCCAAGTATTTCTGGGCTGAAGCTGTCAATACAGCTTGTTTTGTTCTCAATAGAGTTCTAATTCGACCCAAATCGAAGAAGACTCCATTTGAGTTATAGTTTGATAGAATTCCATCAGTTTCATTTTTTAGAATATTTGGTTGTAAATATTTTATTCTTAATACTAAAGATAATTTGGGAAAGTTTGACGAAAAGGCTGATGAAGGTATATTTTTAGGTTATGCGGGCAAAAACAAAGGATACAGAGTCTTCAACAAAAGAACTATGATCATCGAAGAGTCGATCAATGTCACCTTTGATGAACTAAATCAAACGACAATCGATGACAATGACGAAGATCTCAATGTACCCAGCAAAGCACCAGCTGATCCTCCTAGAGAAGATCCAGGAACCAGCTACCTTCGGAGTCTGCCAAAAAGATTGAAGTTCACGGCTGATCATCCAAAGGATTTGGTAATTTGTGAGATTACCAAAGGTGTAAGTACTCGCTCCTCTAATAAAAATATAGCTTCCTGTGTTTTGCTTTTGTATCTCAGTTTGAACCCAAAAATATTGATGAAGCATGTAGTGATAATTTTTGGATAGATACTATGCAAGAGGAATTAAACCAATTTGAACGAAATCAAGTTTGGGAACTTGTTCCCAAGCATATTGATCATCCGGTCATTAGCACCTGTTGGGTATTCCGAAATAAACTTAATGAGAATGGTTTAGTGACTCGCAATAAGGCTCGACTCGTAGCTCAAGGATACAATCAGGAAGAAGGTATTGACTACGATGAGACTTATGTCCCAGTTGCGAGATTAGAATCCATTTTATGTGCATTTGCATATTTTCATAATTTCAAATTATTTTAAATGGATGTCAAAAGCGGATTTTTAAATAATTTTATAAAAGAAGAGGTTTATGTAGCTCAACCACCCGGTTTTACTGATTTTAAATTTCCTGAATATGTTTTCAAGTTGAAGAAAGCTCTATACGGATTGAAACAGGCCCCTCGTGCTTAGTATGATCGTCTAAGCTCTTTTCTACTTGATAACGGTTTTTCAAAGGAAAAGGTTAACACTACTTTGTTTATAAAGTCTTTGAATAATAATATTCTTTTGATTCAAGTCTATGTAGATGATATTATCTTTGGATCTACTGATGAATCTCTTTGTCAAGAATTTTCAAAGTGTATGCAGAATGAGTTTGAGATGAGCATGATGGGAGAGCTGAAGTTCTTTCTCGGACTGCAAATCAAACAAACCAACAATGGGACGTTCATAAATCAAGCTAAGTACACAAAAGATCTACTAAAGAAGTTCGACATGGAAGCAGCAAAGCTACTTAGCACTCCAATGGCGACTTCAACCAAGCTTGATATTGATGAACAAGGCAAACCTGTCGACATACGTAAGTATCGAGGTACGATCGGTAGTTTACTTTATTTAACTGCTAGTCGTCCAGATATTATGTTTAGTGTTTGCCTGTGTGCACGTTTTCAAGCTAATCCAAAGGAATCACATATGTGCGCAGTTAAGCGTATCTTTCGATACCTTAAAGGCACTTCTTCTGTCGGCTTATGGTATCCCAAAACCACGTCGTTTGACCTAACCGGTTATTCCGATGCTGATTTTGCCGGATGCAAGGTTGATAGAAAAAGCACTAGCGGCACTTGTCATTTTCTAGGAAAAGCTCTAGTCTCTTGGTTTAGTAAAAAGCAAAATTTTGTTGCATTGTCAACAACAGAGGCTGAGTATATCGTCGCAGGACGTTGTTGTGTACAAATTTTTTGGATGAAATAAACCTTAGAAGACTATGGATTGCTTTTTACACATATACCCATTTTCTGTGATAATACTAGTTCTATTAATTTGACTAAGAATCCAGTATGTCACTCTCGTACTAAGCATATCGAGATCCGACATCATTTTCTTAGAGATCATCATCAGAATGGAGATATTGACCTTGTATACATAGACACTGAGAATCAATTAGCTGACATCTTCACAAAACCTCTAGCAGAAGATCGTTTCAATTATTTACGTCGAGAATTAGGAATTTTGGACGTCAATAATGTTAATTAATTTTGTTTTACGATTATATTTCAATACGTAAAAACTGTGTTAGAGACAAGCCAATAAAGAGTCTGTCTGTCACCACAACTACGGTTGAAGCGAAGCGGTATGTAAGCGTTCCCCGGTGAACCTCCGCCAGCTAGGACAGTACTCCTACAGCTAATCTGAGACAGTCGCTGTGTTACGAAATTTAATCTATAAAATAATATTAATTATATTAATTGAAGGTTGAAATTACTAATCTTTGAATTAAATTTTTGAAATGAGTCAATGAAAAAGAAAGTGGCCCAAACCAACTAACAGGACCCCTAGGCGAATTCGGCCAGAGTTCGGACCGAATTCGGCCCGAGTTTGGTTAGTGGTATCTGGTTATATAACCAGAACCCGAGAGCCTCTTCTTATTCATTGCTTCTAAAAACTCTTCCACAGCAACAGCAGCCGCGCGAAGCTCTCCAAACCCTAGTTCTTCACTACTTCGTTTCTCCCAATCTACGTGGTGAAATCTATCCAAATTTTGGATTCGTGCGGAGATCGTTGTCCTCTACAGCATACTTGAATCTCGGGAGGTATAACTCCGTATTTCTCCTCCTTTCAAATTCGTGCATATTTACTTTATTTGTACAATGCCTAAGGGATTCAACCCCTTCAAGAGGAAGAAGACGACCAATCCTAGTGAGGAAGGATCATCTTCAAATCCACACACGGATTCCCTCTTTTCGCCAGTTCAATCGAGCGATGGCACGTTCGATGGGTTTTATTTTCAAACCCTAGATCAAGCCCTTCTGTGGTATGGAGACTTTTCTATGAGATCCATATGCACAGGCGCTCCTATCAAATGGACTGTGTTTCCAGATCACCGCCCTTATTTTGAGGCATTAGGGTTACAACACTTTGCTAAACTTTGTTTTCCGGTAGCTACTAATGCCATTAGACTTTTCTATTGCAATATCGTACTAAACACGTTTGACGTAAGTACTCGTGTTGGCGGACTAGATATCGAGTTCAATGATGTCCTCTTAGCAAAAATCCTTGGTATTTCTAACGAAGGTGCACCGCTTGATGATATCACTGAATTTGATTTCCCCGACGGCACGACACTTGCCAGTTTCAAAGCTGAACTCTGTGCCCCTGATCGAGTTCGCTCTGGAAAGTTCAAGGCCAATAACTTGAACTTGTTTAGTTATGAATTGCATCGCATCATCTACTCCACTCTCCTTCCGAAGTCTACTTCAAAGGATGATGTCACATCACTTGAGCTGTCTGCTATGTATCATATTCTTAAGGGGATTTCTTTTTTTGCCCCTAAGACTATTATCCAGATGATGGGACGTTGTCGTGCAAGAGATAGAAATCTCTCTTATGCGATGATTCTCCCACGCATCTTCCAGCGTTTTGATATTGATCTGTCAACTTGTACTCAAGACCCTGAGCCCAAGTTTCTTAAGCTATCTCGTCGTAGTATGACTGTTGCTGCTCTTCCTACTGCTCCACCTCCTCCACCTACTCAGCAGTATGCCATGACCTTTGATGGCATACACCAGCATCTTTTTGATTTGCACGTCTCGATGACGGATATGGCCCGCGAATGTGAGTTTCGCGATGTCACTCGTTATCAGACGATAGCAAATTCTCTAGCTGATCTCCGATTTGCTCAGACTGGACATTCTGCCGGTTATATTCCTAGAGATCCAGCCTTTTCTGGTTACCGCTGTAAGGATGAGGCTGTTCATGCCTACTTTCAGCCCGGTAATGCTTATGATTGGTATCGTACTGCTCGTGTCCCTCCTCGAGACTATGTCGGTGAGTTTTACGCTGGCGCCACTCCTCACACTTCCGGCGCTGGTACTTCTAGAGCTGGTCCTTCTGGACATGGTGGTGCTGCAGCTGATGATGCTGATGATGATGATGATGAGGAGATGTGATGATGATGTATTAGCTGATTTTGAGACTTAGTTATTGTCTACTGTACTCTTGGAAATGCTCCGACATTCTAAGTTTCTTTCTTTTTAGCTTTTATTATCAGTTTTTTTTAGGACTTCTACTGGATATTTCTTGATGTCTCTTGAACATCATTTTATCTTTATGGGATGCGTAGTTTATCTTTTATATCAGTTTATTTATTCTTTATAGCATCTTTATCTGCTTCTATATTATAAACTGCCTGTGAAATACTTCTCCGTTATGTCTTGTATATTCTCACTGCATGAGATATTATTTTCTTGTGTTTCTTCACTGTTGTAGCTTATGCATTAATTGCGGGGGAGCCTATTTCTTCGCAATTATTTTGCTAAGTGACAACGGGGGAGAAAAAGGATCTAACATTTTGTTTTGAGAATAATACAGGGATTGAACAATTTTGAACAATTTTTTGTTGTATCTTATCTCAAAAGATGTTATATCATTCATAGTTTGTCAATTATCAAAATGGGGGAGATTGTTGGCCCATTGGTCATATGGTCAAACTGATTTTAATAATTGATCAAACTCTGTCTCGATATATGGAGCTAGTCAAGATATCTCGGACTCTTGGACATGATCAAGAACGGCTATCTACTCAGTTCAAGATCGAAGCGTTGTTTGCCTGTTCGAGTCTGTATTTCTTTGAGCAATGTAATCTTTTATTTTATTGAGTCTAGAAATATATTGTACACCGAGTCGTACTGGCAAATAGGCTATTCCAAAATGATTTCAAAATATTTTTAAAATGTCCTTAGTTTTGAAAAACATTCGTATTTACAAAAGCTCCAAAAAGGTTTTCAAAATTCCCCAAAAATCTATTTTGAAAAACCCTAACCAAACCCTGACAGAACTCGGCCAGAGTTCGGCCAGAGTTCGGTTAGTGGCCGTTTTAATTTTTGAATTCCTTGAAACTTGGTCCTCCTGCAGTTGCGGATTTGACCGAGATTTGCTCATCGAGTTCTGCCCGAATTCTGCCAGAATTCTGTCTTTGGAACTCTTATAAATAGAGAAGGATTTCGATCATTTTAACTCACTCATTCACTTTCAATCTTCTCTCTATTTAAAGCTTACTTTCTTCCAAAGAGTTTTTCTCGAGCTTTAATTTTCAGATCCCAAGCCAGTTACAATCCTCTAGTCGATTTGCCAGTGCGGTACGGTCTAGAAGTTTCAGAGTGATTGTAATCAGAGGCTTGATAGAAGATTCAACTCTTCACAATTGAAGTTGGACGAGTTCTTTGTATCAAAGCTCGCGTTGTAGAAGTTGCAAGGACTTCGTAAGAAAACTTGCGGTTTTGCAAATAGTGGATTCAACTGGTAGCAAGAGTTCTACCGACTGGACTAGTCCTCAACAGAGGAAAACCAGTATACATCGCTGTCTTTGCGTTTGCCTTCTGATCACTTTTAAATTCTGTCATTTACTTTTTGTGATTATTATTATATCTGTGATCTAACTGCTAACAAGCTTTTAATTAGCAATATTCCGCTGCCTACTCTATTCACCCCCCTCTAGAGTATTCTGCTTTACGATTTTGTTCCTACAACGAGATGCGGGAGCGATATCCCAATTTGTTTACTTGATTGTATTGTTTTGTTTTTGAGAATTTTAAATTCAATAAATGACTGTGTTTAAATAATTAGTCGTGATTTTGTTTTAAGAATTTATTTTGTTGTCCCTCGAATTTCGAAGACAAAATTCTTTTCAGGGGGGAAAATTTGTAACTCTACTTTCCCTTTTTTTTGAGAAATTTAAAGTTTTATAATTAATAATTTTGATTAAACAATTTTGAATAATAGATTTCATGACCTTTTGGAGGGAAATTTGAATTAAGGCGAGATTGTAAATAAGGGGTTAATTATAACTAACTTGGATTGGTCCCCACCTTTTTCTAACAACTTGTAACAACCTGACTAATCACTCTAACAGATTTTTGGGAGTTCTTGTAATAAATAGAAAGGGGAGGGGCCTGATTGTTAAAGACATTTATGTGGAGGGGCCTTATTGCAAATTGTGTTTCCTTTCTTTTTCTCTATTTATAAGTGAGTTGGAGAGAGAAAGCTCACTCCAAACCGAGCTCCTTCTCTAAGCTTCCTTTCTTCTTCATTTCTTTTCCCAACTCTCGGAAAACCCTAACCCTAATTTTCCCTCTCCGATGGATGGCGACCATGGCGACAACAACAATCTTTGTTTTCGATGACTGAGCCGACGGCGAGCACTTCTGTGTGATTGAAGATGAAGCCTCTCTTCGGTGGTGCAACCTTCGTCGCGGCGCAGTTCCTTGTGTTCGAGACTCTCCGATCTAGGGGTTCGACACTTGGTCAGTTCTTTTGATTCTTTAAAATTTTCGAGAATTGTTTGGTTTTGTTTTGATCCTTTCACTTTCTTTTGATCGGTCCAGTTTTGGTTCGGATTGATCGGATCGAGTGGAATTCCATCCCGATCGAGAGTCAATTTCAGATCTGGTGAGAATTTGTGGTTGATTTTCTTTTATGCGTTCATTCCATATTTGGATTTTTGATCGATAGATCCATGGCAGATTTGTTCTTAATTTGAATTTGGGGTTGCGTGTGGAGTATGTTGTGATCGAACCAACAAATTGTGTTGGTGAGTGTTCGATCTGATGTTTTCTTTCTTGATCTGTCGGCAGCAGTTTCCTAAAGCATTTTCTCCTCGTTTGGTTTGATATGTTCGTTGTTGTAGAGGAATCGTAGACTTATTGCCGACTAAAGAATTCGAGATCGGATTGAATTCTCTTTCAGGTATATGCAATCTTCTCTTGATTTAAGTTTTTCCATGTCGAGTTCTTTTGAGTTGGCCAGCTGTGCGTGTGCATTGTATGCCAGGAATGATAGATTGGGTGGTTCGTGTCTTGTGGCTCTTGGCTTTGGCTCTTGTGCGGTTGAAATCAATTCGTCTCTGATGTGTCGTGTTCGAGTCTTTCGCGTTAGTACATGTTTGGTGTACGTACCGTGTCCAAGACCCTGTACCAGTTCGTGTGGTGTCCAGAACATGTCCTGGCATGTCATGTCAGCGCAGCACTTGCAGCAGTAGCGAGCGACAGTAGCAGCGCGCGCACCAGCAGCCGCACGCCGCCGCGGCCGTCTCCTTCGCCGGCGATCCCCCCCGGGCTGCGCGTGGGCTGGGCGCACCTCCCCGTGGCGGCCACCGTCCTCCAGGATGCGCCGTCTGGGCGATTTGTGCGTTTTGCACGGAATCCCGTCGACGCGCGCGCGAACGAGAACCAGAAATGGCGCCTCGTCGCAGCGACTTCATGCGCGTTTCTGGGAAATCCGACCATTGGATCGACGATTTCTTTACTCCGTCTCAATCTCGGTATATAGCTCTTCACTCCCCTCAAATTTCGTCCGTTAATTTTGTCGTTTGATACATCAAAATCAGCCACCAAGTTGACACTTTATTTTGAACTATTTTTGGATAGTTTTGTGGAGCCGACTTCGTCAGCTCGTAACTCCGCCATCGCAGCTCCGTCTGGCGTGCTACCAGTTCCTGTGCACATCTGGTATAACCCTCTTCCTGTCCCTTAAGTTTTGTTTTATTGTGAGCACGTTTGGTTGGTTGAATTCGACGCCAAAGTTGACCATCCGAATTTGTAATTTCCAAGTTGTAAAATCATAATTTTGAAACCGGGACTCCGAATTCAATTTCTGACACCACCAGTAGACTCGTGGCGTCGTTCTGGCACGTTTTTATATAAAGTTTGTTAGATTTGGAGGACGTGGACCCTGGTACGCATTTCGGTGTAAAGCGGGCGCCACAATCCGGGTCAACGGGACTTTTTGACGCCGGCTCATCGGAATCCAATTCTGGATATACCGTTGAGTTCGTATCATCATTCTGGACTCGTTGACATATAATTTGCTAGGTTTTAGTGGACATTAGTTCCGGCACGTATTTCGGTGCAAGTCGGATACCAATATCCGGGTCAACGGGTCATTTTGAGATCGGCTCATCGGAATCCAATTCTGGATATACCATTGAGTTTGTATCGTCATTCTGGACTCGTTGACATATAATTTGCTGAGTTTTAGTGGACATTGGTTCCGGCACGTATTTCCGTGCAAATCGAATTCCAATATCCGGGTCAACGGGCCATTTTGAGATCGGCTCATCAAAATCCAATTCTGGATATACCGTTGAGTTCGTATCGTCATTCTGAATTCGTGGACATATATTTTGTTAGGTTTTGAGGACTTTTATTTTTGACACGTTTTTCGGTACAAAGTGGGTCCGACACGGACACCATTTTGACCCAAAATTACCTTTTTGCCCCTGTATCCAAATTGGACTTATGGATAGGCTACCCTAGCTAATTTGACCATTCTGAACACGTTGGTGATGGTTGTTTCACAATCCGACAACATCTGTAGGTTTTCACCCTATTATTATAATTTTTCTCCTTTTGTTGTATTTTGAGATCCATCGATTCCAGTAATTTCACAACCACTGAAATTGAATGTGTTAACCCTGTAGATGTTTATAGAGACTAGCCTTGACCCTGTTTGACCATGGTTGACTGCTTTGACTGAACGTCGAAGTAGAGTCAACATTTGACCTAGTTTAACCTAGAGTTGACCAGAGTTGACTAAAGTTGACCAGTTGACCAAAAGTCAACTGTAAGTCAACCTTTGACCCAGTTTGACCTAGTTTGACTTGGTTTGACTTTCTGTGACCTAGTTTGACCTAGTGTGAATCAGTGTGACCTAGTTTGACTTAGTGGACTGAAATTGACCTAGATTAATCATGCCTAACACTGTTGAACCCTAATTAGTTTATATATATCTCATCTTTAGGTATATGATTTCACTCTGAGCCAGATTACACAGTTGGCATATTCCAACAGATCTCAGGCGAGTACATTCTCTGATAATATTTCTGTTTTATGATATCGTCTATGTTTCTTGTATTTAGTGTAGATATCGTTGTTCTCTTGACACATTGTTCACACGAATTGGTATTTCTCTGGATTCCGTCATGAGATGTTATTCCTTGTATTATTTGGTATATCTTGTGCAAGTCTTTCGTGTACGCGGGCCCTAAGCCGTACCCAGTTCATGTGCTTCCTGTACTTACCCAAGCCCGTCACATATGCTAGTTGTATTTCAAACATTGTGCACTTGTCATGTCTTGTACTTCAGGTTCATAGTTTACATTCTCGTACTTTATTTCATGTACTTCTTGTACTTTACATTCATGTACTTTCCTGTCTCTTCCTTGTGCTTTACATGTTCTCTGGTACTCATTTTCATATCATGATGCTCATGTTCATTACCTAGAATAGTACTTTGCTCCGCTCCTGATTGGATATGTTGCAGGTGAGATGGAGGCGATGTGTGACACGTACTATGGCCGTGAGCCTGCTAACGTGCTAGAGCCAGCTGGAGCTGCACTAGACCTAGAGGCCGAGGAGGCCTAGTTATCTTTCCTTTTCTAGTAGTTTACTTTCATTGTATTAGAGACTTCAGACTTTACCTTATTTTCTGGATGAATGTAATAATCATAGAATTGTACTTTGGATTCTGGGATCGTTTATAGAGATGTTGTGATTTGTATATCTTCATATTGTCTTGTAGTTTCCCTAGATTGGTACAGCTTACTTTGTCGTGTCTAACGACGAAGGCTGGGCATGTCCGACTCGTGTTCGATTATTCGGGAGCGGGTCGTGACAATTGCTGAGCTCGTTTTATAGAATAGTTGGTGATTGACGATTGCATCTTCAGAATTTCTGGTATATTAGTGGATACATTTATCATATCCCTTCATTAACATGTTTTATTCTTATTAATTCATTTTGCTAAAATAGCCTAGTTTCACAAGCTTTATTTTTTTTCATGAGCTTGTTCAAACAGTTGTATTAAGGTCTGGCCAACTTTATTACATATCATCTTTCTTGGTAATTTATTCTTGTGGAATCGGTGTATTATTGTTTGATCAGCATTGGTACACTTAGTTCTCACTTGAGATGATATCCTGTGGATTGAGATATAGTTGGACTTGCTAGGTATAGTTAGACTTCACCTCTAGACAGCTTATATGTATTCGAGATGGGTGGAGTCCACTTAATACGTAGCTGACATATTTACGTATCGTGGTCCTACGTATTTTGGGACTGGGGCGTTACACTCTCTCTTTCTCTTCTCCTTCACATCATATTTTCTGTCTTCAGTCTCATGGCTTCCACTACCAGAGCGGAAAAAGAGCCAAAGGTGAAGCATATCTTCATATTAAAGATATCATGAGCAAAAAGTTTTTGATATGTGCGGGCTCAAGCCAGAATCCTACATATATTAATTATTTTTGCACGAATATTGAAGAGATAAAGAGCAAACAGTTTTCTGCAGGGATAGCCATTTCTACTCAGATGATGCTCCCGCGGAAATGATTTTTATGCATGGACGAAAGCTTGAGCGAAAATGTTGCTTCCAAAAATCGTGTGACAGCTGTTTGAGTGGATCATCAGTTGTAATTGTCCCTTATCTATAGGGTTTGGGGGGATAATGGACTGTAACCGCTCCTGATTTGTGGGGATTCACTCCAGATTTGGTGATTAGTGGTTGTTAGGGTTGGCTTGTATCTCCCTTATATATATATTCATTTCTTTTTCCCTTAGAAAAGAGAGAGATTGTAAGCCCACTTCCCAAATTTTTAATTTTTAATTTTATTTGATTATAATTAATTTTATGATCATTGGGAGTCATGCCGAAGCTTTAGGTGAGCTATGACCATATTAAGGTTATATGACCTCTAGATAGCTTATATATGTATTATTTAGCTATTTTATATTTTTGTATAATTTTTGGATATTTTTAGGTATTTAATATTTAAGGGTTTATTATTTTAAAGGACTTTCAGGATTTATTGTAAGGTCATTCAGGGGTATTTCGGGACCAAATATTTTTATTTGGGCTCTAGATGACTAAAAATATTTTCTAGATATTGTAGGATTTTTCTGAATTTTTCTAGAATTTTTGGAAAATTTTAGATTATTAAAACCAATAGATCTTATTTTCCATAGACTTTTGGGATTTACTGTGGAGTCACGCGATGATATTTTATGACAAAAATTTTTATTTAGGTTCTAGACACTTAGAAATATTTTCTACAATTTTTTGGAATTTTTCTGGATTTTTTGGGTTTTATTTTGATTTATTTAGAGTTAAAATAAATTTTTAATGAATTTTTGTAATTAAAATAAACATTTATCCAGTCACCCATCCGGACGGGCCCACCTGTCGCCGCACAACCGCCTCTCTCTCTCTCCCCTATATATGATATAGTTTTTCCAAAAACCTAGTTATTTCTTTGGCCGAATTTTGGGAGTTTTCATCATTGGAGACTTCCGACTTCGCGAAGCGATTGCGGACAGTCCCGACCTCGTTTTCGTGCGACTTTTTTTTTGTTGGAATCGTCTCGAGGTCAGATTCTATAATATATATATTTTATTTTTTGATATTTTGCTTCTGAATTTCTGGAGAATTATTTAAGTATTGGTTGTCCAAAACTTGACATGTCGCACAGTTTTCGAGATTCCGGGAGATCTCGAACTTCGATTCGCTATCCGTTTGAAGTTTTGAAAAGCTGACACGACGATCTCGACATATAATATTTTTAGAATTTTAGAGGTTCATTTACTATTTTATTTATTACGTTGAATTCAAATTTGATCGGTAAATCACCGATTTGGTCACAGTTAGCCATAACGGCCATATCTTTCGACCAAAGCGTGATTTTGCAGCACGGTCGATTCTGGTGCACTCGTGATGCTGAAATCTACCAAGATGTACTTTCAAAATCTCGAGTTCGTAACTTTTGACTAAATAGTCAACAGTACGCCTCAATTTGCGTGCCATGGTTTCTAAAATTGGAAACATGACTTTCTATGACCAAAATTTCTTATTTGAATTATATTTCAGATTATTATTTAGTTAAATTAGATTCTTAGGTGATTTATTCTAGAATTAAATAGAATTAATTAGGTTAACCCATTAGCCATTTTCTATGACTTTTAGAATGAGATTTTAGATCTAACTTGTGGTTATTCATGCACGGGTTCATGGTACGATGGTATGGTATGGTTTGTAGCTTCTAGGCTAGAGTTCATCTTGTCATCAACTTATGAAACTAGTTCGTTCAGGAATTCAAGCAAGTACACTATTTCTTTATGTGCTTATTACATTATAATGCTATCTTTTTATTGTATTTCATTGAGTATCATGTTGAGACACGATTGTGACACGATAGGCTTGATTGTATCACTGCTCGTTTATTGACTGTTTAGTGAGTCGGGAGAAAAAATGCTAAGTAGGATGTGAACAAACCTCAATGAATGTTAATGTGGATAACTAAGTCATACACCTCACGTATGGGTTAGCCGTACCAAAAATGTGGATAGTCATCTATGATGTACCGTATTAGCCAGTCGTTCACATGTCGAAAGGTATTTTAAAGCACTGTTTGATTAGTTTTATTTGTTCATGTTTATTTTTTAGTTGTCTTGTTCATACATGTTCCTGCTAGCAGTTTCTTGTACATGTTTATCGTTTCCAATTTATATACATCTCTCTTTATTTTCTATACATCTCTATTGTCTAGCTTATTTTGTATTAAGTTACATAAACGCAATAGGGTTGTACTTTGCTCCTTTCCTGACTGGATCGTTGCAGGTGACTTGGCATGCTTCCTACTTTTGTGCTAAGGACCATACAAGGGAGATAGAGATCTTGGAGGCCGACCTTAGATTCTTAAGAGATTAGTTAGTTTCTTTTATTTAAATATTTAGCGGATTTGTTCCCCAAAAATCAATTATGTTGTAACATTGTATTTGTAAATAAAATAGTTGTTGTGAATGAGAAATTAGATATAATTTTGTTATATTTGAGATTGACATTAGGACCTAGACAGCGTACTACCGTCGATGCTGCGGCATAGGCTGAACTTGGCCACGCACTCAAATCCGAAAAGTGGGTGCGGGTCATGACATATATGTTCTGCTACGAGAGGAGAGATAAAAATAGCCAGAGATCCACAAAATATTATCTTTTCGTTCTTGCGAGAGTCGAAGTTATGTTCCTGCAATGGTAACAATGAGCATTCCATAAGTTCTATTCTTCGAACTTCCTGGTTCCTGTGAGCAAGTCGATGGAAAACGTCGAATCTTGCTTTGATCAGCGGTGGTCTTCATCACCCCTATCGTGCTTTCTTCTTCCAAGTTTCTGTTTTTGGTTTTAACAATTGTGTTGCATAGTTTATGTTCTCAAGATCATTATTTCAGAAAAAATAAGTTTGTAATCTTTATTTTCGTATATCTTGTTGTAATCTGCAAGGAGTTGTAGTTATTTTATTTTGATTTTCAACGTACCTTTGTACGATCTTTGTAACCCGGCAATAACAATTCCAAAGCAAGATTCGAGCAACAAAGATGGATAATCGTGCAATTCTTCTTGACACAAGTTTTCACAAACTTGAAAAGTTCAATGGAGAGCATTACAATAACTGGAATAGGAAGATCATTCTCAATCTTCAACTCGACAACGTTGAATATGTACTGACACATCCATAACATGTTCTTCCAGAGACTAATGATGCACAAATTCTGGCCAACTCGATTACCATGCAACAGAAATGGAGGAAAAAGAATAACTTGTGCAAATTATTGATTTTCAATGCTATGGAAGATTCAATAGCAGAGTCGTACAACAAGAAAGTAAATGCAAAAGACGTTTGAGAGTCTCTTAAAAAACAATACAAAACTAACAAGAAGATGTCTAAAATACATCTCGTCGACAAATTCATAAAGATGCAATTTGAAGATGAGAAGACCAATGAAAGAAGAAGTTTTGAACGTATTTAGACATCGTTTGATAGACTTATTCGATTATCAACTTAAACAATAAAGGTGGAAACCCTCCAGGTAGGTTGAAGCTGGTAGTATAAGACCCTAACTAGGCCTAGGAATTAACTTTAGGGTATTACATATTTATTTAGCAATTATATGATTTTTGTTTTCCTATAATTATTAGGAGTTAATTTCTAATAAAAAAAACTATTTTCCAATCAACTTTAGGATATATTGTGACCAAACCTAACCATAGAATCTAGGAAAACTTCACCAAGATGTTATAAATAGCCTAATAAATTTCTCAAAATTTTGGAGAATTTTTCTAAATTGTTTGGTATTTTTTCTAGGCCTAAAACCTATTTATAGATTAAATAATTAATTATTCGAAAATTACTATATTAAAATATTTATATGTATATTGAGTGCCAGAAGTATGGCATTGAGGATTTGTGAGATTTTATGACTCAAGCTTCTATTATTAGATTTGTGAGTTAGACATATTCAGCATATACAGTTGTTTTGTGATAATAAAGTTGCTTGTAATATTGCACACAATTTGGTTCAACATGATAGAATCAAGCGTTGAGATTGACATATTATTTATTAAAAGATATTGGAGGACAAAGTAATCAAAGTACCGGCTATCAAAACAAAAGATCAAGTGACAAACATTCTCACCAAATGCGTCTCGCATCAAAAAAAAGTCAGGTTCTTATACAAGTTGAGCATGTGCGATATCTATGCACCAATTTGAGGAGTGTTGATTTGAAATCTTGTAATGTTCAATTAATTATTATTGTATACCTCACTTTAGTCTCACATCCCCTTGGCTGACTTGTTCCTATTATTAATAAACCAAATCTTCTCATGTTTTAAGAAAATATTGATAATAAAAAGAAGAAATAAATACATTAATCTTCCTATGTTTCATGGATAT
The DNA here is from genome assembly GCA_029216955.1 of Iris pallida. Taxonomy (NCBI): domain Eukaryota; kingdom Viridiplantae; phylum Streptophyta; class Magnoliopsida; order Asparagales; family Iridaceae; genus Iris; species Iris pallida. Next base: position 21,113,124 of record JANAVB010041420.1, read on the forward strand.
TACGGGAACAACCTCTATTTTAAAAATAATTACACAGACCACCCATTTGTTTTATGTTTTATTTTTAAAATAAAGGAGGTTAGTGTTATAACTTTCTATAGAAAATATAAAACATAAGGTCGTGTAATTAGTTTAAAAATAAGAGTAATCCATGTAATAAATATGAAACATAGAGATAGTGAACGTTAATTGTCCTAAAAAGAATACAACTTATTCTTTGATTTATTAGGTTTTCAACCGTTTTCTGACTAAGTAGCTTGCCTACTAAAGATAATTACACGGACCACCACTCTATCTTATGTTTAATTCTTTAAACAATGGTAACTTTTGAAACATAGGGAGGGATAGTTAACGTTAATTGTCATAAAAAGAATACTACTTATTCTTTGATTTATTAGGTTTTCAATTTGTTCCCTATTTTTGACAAGTAGCTTCAAAGAAACTCCAAGAGTCCTTGAAATGTTGGAGTAATGATTGTTTTTTTTAGCTCCTCAGGGAGGATATATTATTGTACAAGGTTTAATTTGGCTTAGAGTGCACAGCTCAAATCTGTACTTCTGAAGAAATAAAAAAGGGGGCACCAAACAATGCAATCGATTAGCGACAAAGATAAAAGAACAAAGAACGGCCATGATCAGAGCTACATATTCTACACGATACAGAAAAGGTAGGGATTAAAATACAGTATTTTTTTTTCCAGTAGGTACATATATCATCAAAAAAAGCATCACATTAGATCAATAATTTAAAATATATTATTATTAAATAATAAAATAATAAGTAAATTAGAAAACAATTCATCAAGAGATGTGAGAGGCACTAGAAGATTTATCAGGAAGTGCTAGAGGCACGGGAATTTTTATTGTAAGTAAATAGCAATGTCAACCAGCCCATTTCTGAACAAATCCTATTTCCAAAATGGTTTAGACCTGTTGTGCATCCTAAATTGGCGAAAGCAATCCATTAATGGAACTTCCTCTACCAATACGGACTGTGAAGAGGAATCAGATGTACACTAAAGAACAACCTATTCAAGCCTGGGTCTTCAGTAAAACATGTGTAGCCTTGTCTTGTTTTCTTAAAATGATCACTTATACTGAACAGTAGCTGTAACAACTTTTTTTTTTTTTGGTGCAGAAAGCAGAACCACATTTTTCTAAGACGGAGCAGCATGCACATTGTTACTTGAGGGCGGAGAACGCTGCCCCTTGACTAGTGCAGCGATGATGATCCTCAGACGACCCCCAAGATCCTGAAGGTCAGCAGCCCACGGCCATGTAGGGTTGTCTAGTGCTCGACATGAGTTGAGGCAGACGAGAAGGGTCCCACCTTCATGCAGAAGAACCTGTTCATTTGACGAGAATCTTACATGGATAAATCAACCATCATTATGCAGTCCAATTAAATAAAAGGAATCGGAAACGCTTAGTATCCTTCTGCAGTAAGTTCATGGTAGTCAAAGGCACGACTCGTAGCAAGGCACAGCATCTACACCTCGCACGTTACTAGACGAGGCGTCTTTCTCCGGGCACACCCAAGGTGCGCCTTTCAGCAAGGCGCAACAAAGCAAAGACGCGTCTTATGTATTTTTTATTTTTTACAAAAAAAATTTGAGACAGAGAGAGCCCTTACCTCATACAAGTAGGAGGAAGGTAGCACTTTCCACGGTTGCCGAAGTTGGCTACAGTTGAACTTGAAAAACTAAAATTTACTAAAAGCATGGTAGGATGAATACAAATTCTTATTAGTTCTGTTGAGTGCTATTGTTGCTCTGCTAGTTTACTTAGTTATGTTTGTTAGTTTTAATATATTATTTAGTTTTATATCTTACATTACTAATTTATTTATTTATGTATGTATATATTTATTTATTTATTTTACTTTGCACCTCACTTCGCTCGGACGTACACTTTGTGTGTGCCTTGCGCCTCGAGCGATATGGACCCTTTGCATCTCGTGTGCGCCTTGTGCCTTTGACTAGCTTGAGTAAGTTATCAAATACAGCATACTATCTTTACAGTAACCCAAGCAAAAATCAGGAGAATATTCCATAAGGCTCTATTCATCTGTAGATATCTCATTCCTGTTTTAGCACTCTAATACCTTTCCTTTCAAACTTGGTAACAATTCAATTAGGGTCCTATCAGCTCTTACACGGATGAACTATACTCGTCTGCGAGAAATATGATACTCCCCATAGAGTAACCAGGAGCTTTACCACGAAGGCTGCATCATAGCTATGTTGGTCTCCTTCATAAAGGAACTAAATTGTGCCATGAAGTGAAGAAGGCACCCGGTGTCTTCCTTCTTTTAACTTCTGCCCAAAGAAAAAAAAATTCCATCGCCAAGTCTACTTCTATATCTAGGCAATACAGGTTTATTTGTCGGATCTAGTGGACATTTTAATCATCCTAGTGATGCTGAAAATAGAAAGTGGGAGAAAAGAACCTTCAGAATGGAGTCCTGAGCTATGCTCGGAAAATGCTCCTGCCGTTGTTTTGCTCGATATAATTTAATTATAATGTCAGGAACCATCCTCCACTGGGATAGCAGAGGTCTGAATCACATTGAGGTGAACCAGTTTTACAATTTATCGTAAATGATTCAAGAACATACAATGATATTAACATGGTTAACAAAAGAGACATTACGTTGAGAATCAAAGCCATTAATATTTAGCCTACCATAAAGCAATGTGGCCAAAAGGATATCAGATTCCAACAAATGGCCAAATGCGTGTAAAAGGACAACCACATCCTACCCCCCCCCCCCCCCCCCCCCCCCCAACAAAAAAAAAAATATCCATCAAAAGCCTTCCCCCAAATAAAAATGGGATCAGATACTGTATCCTTAACGTTTTCCTGCATGCTTCCACTTCACCGATTAAATGATTCTTCTTCCAAACAGAGATCCTATTTCACCTTTTTGAGTTTGAGAACCACGTTAAACAGAGTGACCCTTTGATGTTTTGAGGTCCTTGCTAATGCCCTTCGACTCTCCATGTGTCCTTTTTTCAGAAATAAGTTTTATTGATCACTTGGTCATTGGAAATATAGGATTATGGTCACTAGTGAAAAACTTAGGTATTCACAATATGAACCTGGGAGGTGATTTATCCAAACCAGACTTCCTATGGCTCTATCTAGTTGACACATATGGTGGAGTAGCCTTCTTAGACCAAGACGAAGGTTGCCCCTCTTAGAAAGTTCAATCAAATTCGAAATAGAGAGATTTATTGAAGTCCTCTAGTATTCTTTCAGGGTTGTCTTCCTCCAACCTTTTCATTATTGAATCTCCACACGGTTGAAATCTCCTAATATAAGTCATGGTTTATCAATGACCTTGCTGAGATAATGTCCTTCCAAAGTGATTTCCTACTATCCCAAGAATTTAATCCATATACAACAGATAAGAAAGTAACGAAACGGCTATGTTGTACTGGGCGCTAGGCGAGGCGAGGCGACAGGCCACCCGCCTCGCCTAGGCGCGCCTAGGCGTCGCCTAAGCGCCCGTCCAGAATCTGTTGCTCTTGAATTAAAAAATTATGCATTTATATATACAACAAATATGTAGTATAACTAATAAGCAATAAACATTAACCAATAAGTACAAAAGTAATATAAGAAGCCAAAAAGATGAAATAATAAATGTTCAACATCAAGAAAATATAGTAAATATAATTGTGCGGCCCTAGGCGACCCTAGGCAGGTCATTTTTTTTCCTTGACGACCCTAGGCGGGCGCCTAGGCGAGCATCGCCTCACCCAGGAAAATTTTCCCCAGGTCGAGGCGAGTCCTCTATCACAGGCGCGCCTAGGCGTCGCTTGTGACAACATAGCGAAACGGTGACACCCCCTTTCTTAAACAACTCGAGGGTAATCATTTGGCCTGATTATTTAATAAGAGTGGTTAGCCAAAGTTATATAGAACTATTCAAATGGTCCATATTCTTCCAAGATTTGAATGCACATAGTTATTACAAGCTTGCCAACCCACAAGAAGTTTTTGTATCACTTTATGGGGCTTGTTTTCTCTAACTTTAGTTTATAACAGACAGCCCTACTATTGGACCTCTAGTTTTTATCATGTTCTCCTTCACAATAATAGAGTTCATTCGAATCATTCCTCAAACATTCCATACAAGAATAGTCGTACTTGATTTTTAGATTTGGTGTTTTTCCTCAGCACCATTCTTGTAGAAGGTTGTTCTTCTGATTGCTTCAATAGCTTCTTACTGGTCAACTTATTTTTGTAGTTTTCCATAAGTGCAGCCCAGGAGTGGTTCTTCTCAGCCACTTCCTCTTCTTGCCTAGGGATGGTTCCTTGATTACTTTCTAGAGTAATTCTTGTTTGCTGAGCTAGTTGGGGTCTTCAGCTTGTGTTGACTCATCTGCAGTATCTGGAGGCTGAGAGTCATCTCTGGTCATCTAATAAGCCAACTTGCTTGGATGCTTGGCATATTTTCTCGTTCATATGATTATAAACAAGTTATTCGGTAAGTTATCATATTGATAGTGGTTACCACCTAATTATGATAAAGTCAAACTAGTTATCATTGCGGTTAAGTGTATAAGATTGCACCGTATGATATTAAACCACATAATGAATGAACTACTAGAACATTCCTAGTCAAAGGAATATCCAATTGGGCGTTGGATATTCCAGTTAGATTAGTGACACCTTGATATGATAGTCAGGATCATAAACTACGTAATAATGGGATGTTATATAAAGTGTGTGGATGCTCATTAGAGAATGAGTTCACCTAACATACTCGTGCTAGAATTCATAGAACTTTATCACCAAGTAAGAATGCTAGAGTTGAGTGATGTACAAGTTCCTTAGACTTGAGACACCACGATGTCATGTACTCACAATACTATGTTTTGATTTTACTTAAATAATTCCTAAAATGGGATTACAGATAGGTGGATATTGTATACAGTTGCATGTATATGGAGAGAGGTGAGTTGTGCAATAAAGGACCCGTCACTCTAGTAAAGAGAGTGAATATCTTCGAGTTATTTTATAAGATCATTAAGTTGAAAGTTCATGGCCATGACAAAACAAAAAGATTAGAAGAATTTTCCTAATTTCTTTATATTATAACTTTAATGGATATGGATGAAAAGAATCACATCTTCCTGTTTGGCGAGATACTATACCCAACATAGAATCAGTTCCAGACATTGTTGGACAGGAGGAAATAATGTATATTATGACTACAACGCAGGTTATACATTCGTTTATCCGAGTCGGTTGAGGGTTATATTATGCTGCTAGGTGTCACTCATGACTTGTAGATGACCCAAATTAAATTAGTAGTAGTACTAAGTTTAATCTATGAGAGGGTAATTGAAGTTCAATTTTATCGCCTGTGGCGCAATCTAATAAGAACCTGATGAGTCGCACTCCTACAAGGTTAAGTGCAATTAGAGCCTTTTCAGGGACTTACTGAATATATGTGATATACTGCAATTAGACCCCTGATAGGAAATAATTCGGATAATTTTCAATTAGCATTCAATATTAATCCTAATTGATTCTACATGCTTATCCCTTTTCTAAATAGGATTAATGAATCCCTCCATATACGAGGGCCTTCTTTATAGAAAAGTAAACAAGTAATCTAGTTCCTCTGAAGTAGAGAATCCTAGAGAAGGAGGTAAGGGGGAATCGAGGTCTCCATCTGTGAAGTCTTGGAGTGGACAAGTCAATGTGTCTATTGTTATTGTTGGATTTTGCGACCGATGTAACTTGATTGGAGGTAAAACTTTGTCTTCTTGTAGATTTGATCTATATAACTTAGCAAACGAGAAGTGATCTGTAACGACGATCTAAAATTTTAATTTTCTTGCATTTTATCCTCAAATTTCCTTTTAATAAGTAGGTTCAATGCTTCCTGTTAACTGTTCTCTTGTGTTCCTTGAACTTGTTATGATATGGTTGAGATCCCCTTCAAATTCTTTAGGTGTGCTGTCTTGGTTATGATCTTCTTCTTGTTCTTTAGGTTGTTCTTGAGCCTTAGCTTTAACTCTCCTTACTTGTGAAGTGTGGCAATTAGATTGCACGTGCCCACAACATTTATAGTTTGAGCATGATGGGAGAACTCAAACATACTCAACAGGTTGTTCTATTCTACTACCATTCTCTAACTGAATATGGACATTATCTGGTAGGGGCTTTCTGCTTTCAATTCCACCATAACCCTAGCATAAGCTGGTTTACCATAAACTGGTCAATAGTAGTTAGCAGTAGCAGAATCCATGCATAGAGGATTCCCAATTGTACTAAGCAGTTTTTCAATGATTGTTTGCTCCAAAAGTTTAGAGGTAAGTCAAGAAGTCTTACGCAGATGGGGATGAAGGTGAGCAGATCCTTGTCCAGTCCAATGTCATGGCTCCATCTTCTCATGAGAACCAATCTTCGATCAAATAGCCAGGGCCTGAATTAATAATTCTATTCCCTTCTTCCTTAGACCCAAGTTTGAAAGAAGAAGCATGCTCTCGTGTAGACCTCCATGGAACAAGGCCTCCATGCTCTTATGGAAGAAAAAAAAAATGTTGCATGAAAGGTCTATTGCCCAAGACATAAGAAATGATTGTGTTTTGCAATGCTTTGCGGCAGAGGCAATATTCTCTTGTGTGATGTAAGCAACTTTCCTCATGTTAGCCATCCTTGGCTCAATGAATTTCAGCTTACGTTTCTCTTTTCTAGACTTTTTACAGAGAAGATGGCTGCCCAAGAGGTTGGTTCTGCACCCTTTGCAAAGAGCTTGGTTGGCTTCCTATTTATAGGAGCAAAAGATCTCGTTTTCCCATCCCCCAATGTGACTGTTTATTTGCAGAAGGGATAGGGCCTTATCTTTTGCTAACCCTGGCATCTTCTTTTTCTTCTACCGCAGAACTGGACGAGGAAGCATTATTGGGAAGCAGTCTCAGTCCTAGACAGGGAGCCTAGCCTAGCATCCCTAGATGTCTCCCCACGTTCTACAGTCCCTGTTTTTGGATTTGTTCTTTATTTTCTACCCTTCACCTACCAACCTTTTTGCATTAAAGCTTTGGTATACCTCAAAGCTCCATGCGACCTCTTTCCCATGCGGAGAAGCAATAGAGTTGTGGATTTACCAGCATCAGGGTCTGGATCATTTGGGGTTAGTGTTTCTCCCAGAACCCTAGCAGTTCTTTATACTACATTGGCCTCCGCTCAAGATGCAGGTGTTCGAATTGGTATCAGATTTTTTTTTTAACAAGGAGGCTGCTTCGAGAATTGAACGGTACTTTCATTTCTCCCATTCCGAAGAACGAGGGTGCTTTATCCCCTTAGTGACTTCCGGCCAATTGCGTGCTGCAACTTTGTGTATAAGCTCATCACCCATATTAAGTGCAAGCGGATGCAAAGTATCATGCCTGGACGGATCTCAGCTAACTAGATGGCATTTGTAAAGGGGTGCTCGATCATGAAGAATTGCCTTCTTGCTCACGAGATAGTTAGCGAGTTTTCATAAGAAGCGTGATCGTAAAGCTCGTCTCAAATTGAATTTGCGGAAAGCATATGACTTTGTTAACGTGGAGTTCCTTTGCCAAGTGATGCTAGCTATGGGATTTGAGGGTTGGTGGGTGGATCGGATCCGAAAATGTATCTCTACCCCTACGTTCTCCGTTTTGGTGAAGGGACAGCCTTACCGGTTCTTCACTACTAACAGAGGATTGCATCAAGGAGATCCTTTGTCCCCATACGTGTTTTCCATTGTTATGGAGTTCTTGTTTATTGGATTTGGCGGTGCATAGGAAGCTTATCGCTCCCGTGTTCAAGAATGTTACTCCGATAGTGTCTTACTTAATCTATGTTGATGACTTATTGGTGTTTTTAGTTCCTTCTTATTGGTGTTTTTAGTTCCTTCTCGCAGAAGTATTGCTTCTCTCACTGATCTTTTGGCAGGGTTTGGTCGGCTGTCGGGATTACAACTTAATCAGGACAAGAGTAAGGTATATTTCAACTGGTTCTGCGGCATCAAGATGTTTGGCAATCCCTGCTGCAAATCGAGAAAGGGGAGTTGCCAATGCGGTATTTGGGACTTCCACTTACAATCCGTTGTGCCAGAGGGGATGACTGCAAGGGTGTTGTCGACTATGTTCATAGTCGTCTGGAGGGGTAGCAGGCTTTGTCTCTGTTATTTGGCGGACATCTTGAGCTTGTGCAGACGGTCATTACTAAGGGCGCCATGTATTGGCTACAGGCAATCATCCTTCCATTGAAGACCATTCAGAAGGTAGAGCGGTTGTGTGTATCTTTTGTGTGGCGTAGTGGACGTCATGCTATATCATAGGGTGAATATGCCACCCTCAGGAGGAGGAGGGTCTTCGTTCCTTGAAGAGTTTGTGTGAGGCTCGGTTCTAAAAATAGTTTGGTGTCTCCTCCAAGATCAGTCGTTGTGGGCAAGGTGGAGTCTTAACCGCTATGTAGCAGGGTAGAGCTTCTGGAGTAGCGAATGGACACAAGCTACTCTATCACTTTCTACTCTGTCACTTTCAAGTTGATTCTGCTTCAGTGTCGGCGGTTGAACTCGTTCATTTCAAGGGTTGTATGCTCGAGTGCAACACGAGCTTGTGGTTCGATCTGTGGTTTAACTATCAGAGCCTTCTTGACGGACTCGGCTCATCTACATTTGTTTTGATGGGTCGGCGATGGTGTGTTGCCTTGAGACGTATGAGTGGCTTGCTTGCAGGTGAAATTGATAAAATTCCTATCAGTCGGGATAGCGAACTGGACTCTTGACAGTGGGACGACTAGCCGACTGGGGCTCTATGTTCATGTTTGGTCATGGTCAAACCTGATTTTAATAATTGATCAAACTCTGTCTCGGTATAAATACAAGTCAACTCAGATGTTTACCTACGACGTTTTGGACACTGCTCAACAATGGTTATCAACAATGATCAAGACTGAAGCCGTTTGCCATTCAGAATGTACTTCCTGCTAAGCAATGTAATTTTTTATTTTATTGAGTCTAGGAATACATTGTACACCTAGTCGTACTGGCAAATAGGCTATCCGAAAACGTTTTTCAAACCATCATATTCTTTTACAAATGACCTACGTTTTTGAAAAATATTCTTTTTTACAAACAGCTTCTGAAGGATTTTTCAAAAAGCCAAAATTTATTTTCTCCAAATGAACTGGCAGAACCCCAGGAGAACTCGGGCCGAGTTCGGCCAGAGTTCGGCCATGTGGAACGTTAGTGAACGTTGGGTTTTTGAACTTGGTCATCCTTCAGTTACGGTTTCTTACAAAGAGTTCTGTCCAAATTCTGTCTGAATTCTGTCAGAGTTCTGTCTTTGGAAAAGCTATAAATAGAGAAGTATTTCGATCATTTCAGATCACCAATTCACTTTCAATCTCTTCTCTTCCTAAGCTTACATTCTTCCAAAGAGTTCTAAAAGCTTTCATTTTCAAATCTCAAGCCAGTTACAATCCTCTAGTCGATTTGCCAGTACGGTACGGTCTAGAAGTTCCAGAGCGATTGTAATCAGAGGCTTGATAGAAGATTCAACTCTTCACAATTGAAGTTGGTCGAGTTCTTCGTATCAAAGCTCGCGTCTGTAGAAGCTGCAAGGACTTCGTATGAAAACTTGCGGGATTTTCCAATAGTGGATTCAACTGGAAGCTAGAGTTCTTCCGACTGGACTAGTCCTCACCAGAGGGAAACCAGTATAAATCTCGGTGTTTGCGTTTGCCTTCTGATCACTTTTAAATTCTGTCATTTACTTTTTGTGATTATTATTTTATCTGTGATCTAACTGCTAACAAGGTTTTAATTAGCAATATTCCGCTGCCTACTCTATTCACCCCCCCCCCCCTCTAGAGTATTCTGCTTTACGATTTCGTTCCTACAATTGGTATCAGAGCGGGTTATACAGGTAAAGCAAGGTAAAACAGCAGTTATATTCAATTTTATATAGATCACAACTTTACACATGGCAACTGTGAAATTCACAAGTGAAGGCCAAGCCACAAACAGACCTCCACTGTTTGACGGCACAAACTACACTTATTGGAAAACACGTATGAGTTTCTTTCTGAAATCTCTTGATTTTGACTTATGGTCTATGGTTATTGATGGCTATAAAAAGCCACCTCGTATAAATGTTGATGGAGTTTTAACTGAAAAACCCCATGACAAATATACAGAGGAAGAAAAGAAAAAGGCCAGTCTTGACGCACGTGCTATTAACGCTTTATTTTGTGCTTTAGACAGAACTGAATTTAACAGGGTATCTATCTGCACAACTGCAAATGAAGTGTGGAAACTTCTTGAAGTCACACATGAGGGCACAACTCAAGTCAAAGAATCAAAGGTCAGCAGACTTACTCAAGAGTATGAGGCGTTCAAGATGAAGCCCAACGAAACAGTTACTCAGATGTTCGAGAGATTCTTGGATATTGTAAATCCTTTGTCCTCCCTAGGCAAAGATTACAGTAACCATGAAAAGATTTACAAACTCCTGCGAGCACTTACAAAGAACTGGATTCCGAAGGCTACTGCAATCATTGAAGGAAACGACCTCACTACCATGACACTTGAAGTACTCATGGGTAAGCTACTCACTCATGAACTAGAGCTACAAGATTTTGAAGAGCCTGCACCAAAGGAGAAGACGATCGCTTTCAAGGCTCAGCACAGAAGATCTGCAGAAGATGATTCAGACAACAGTGAATCTGAAGCTGAAGATCAAGCACTCCTTGCAAGAAAATTCAAAAGATTCTTGAGGTATGAGAAGAAGACAAAAGAGAACAATGGCGGCAACAGCTGGTATCAAGATGACGTTGTCTGCTACGGCTGCAAGAAGAAAGGACACATGAAGAAGGACTGTCCTACAAACTCATCAACAAGCAAGAAGAGCAACAGATACGAGAAAGGAAAGCTGAAGATATCAACATCTCGGAAATATGCCAACACCAGCATATGGCATGAAAGTGAAGCCAGCGACTCAGAAGATGAACAATCAGAAGACGCTGCAAATGTATGCTTTATGGCATCCGATCAGGTACTCTCTGAACCTATAGTTGATACATATGATGACTTCACCTTTGAGCAATTAGGAGAAGCCTTCAGTGAACTGTTAAGTGATTACAGGAAACTGCGTAGCAAATATCAGACCTCTAAGAAGGTACTCAAAGAGTACAAAGGTGAAATAGGAAGACTTACCGACCTACTAGCTGAGGTTAAAGATAATGTTAGTGAGTCAGGTGAGCTTTCTTCTATTAAGCTCTTATTACACGAGACTACCAAGTCATCCGAAGAAAAAGACAAGGTTATTGACCAACTGAATGAAGAACTTTCTAAAGAGAAGAAAAGTCTTCAAAGTGCACAAGTCAGAATGGAAGCACTCACTTCTGACTATACTAAGTTATATGACACTTCCAAAAGATTGGAAATTAGGTTAGGAAAACAGCCTGAGACTGCTGCTTCCTACCCTAACATGTGTCACTTACCGAAAAATCGGAACATTCCCAAACCTAACACTGTCAGACCTAACCCTATCAAACCTTTACCTAAAAAGGTTATGCCCAAACAGGATAATAGGTATGCTTTCTTCTATACTAGAAAACCTAAACCTACCAACCATGCACACCACTCAGCTTTCAACACTCAACATGCTAAATGTCATTATTGTGGCCTCATTGGTCATATATCTTCTGCATGTAGAATCAGAAAGTTAGTAGATTTAAATATTTATGCATGGATACCGAAAACTAACCAGTCAGGACCCTACAAGAAATGGGTACCAAGAGTTTCATCTGCAAATTGTTTTGTAGGTGGGACGCCCTTCATATGCTAGGAGCAAATGGATCCTCGACAGCGGTTGCTCACGGCACATGACCGGTGACGCTTCATTATTCGCAACACTGTCGAAGAGAAATAAAGAAGGATACGTCTCCTTCGGCAATAATTTAAAAGGGTATATAATCGGTATTGGTAATATTGGTAAAGCTCCCTATCCAGTGATTAAAATGTTTGTCTTGTTACTGAGTTAAAACATAATCTGCTCAGCATAAGCCATTTAGCTGATCACGGTTATGGTATTAACTTCGTAAAAGACAAATGTACTATTATTGATAGTTCAACTGGTAGTACTATATTTGAAGGTACTAGAGAAGACAATATATATGTTTTCTATTTGTTGGAAGATACTAACATTTCAGGTAGATGTTTAATGGCTAAAAGCGATGAGAGTCATCTGTGGCATATGAGACTCGGTCATACAAATATGGATACTATTTCCAGATTATCCACGAAGAAGCTAGCACGCGGTTTACCGGACATTACATTCAAGAAGGATTCGGTATGCAGTCAATGTGAAAAGAACAAAGCTACTCGATCCTCTTTCAAGTCAGTAAACGCTGTATGTACTACTAGACCTCTACAATTGCTACATATGGACTTATTTGGTCCTAGTAGAGTTGCTAGCCTCGGAGGTAAGCTATATGCTTTTGTAATTGTAGATGATTATTCTAGATACACGTGGGTATATTTTCTGACACGCAAAAACGATGCATTATCGGAATTTGTCACCTTTTGCAAGAAAGTACAGAATGAAAAAGGTTACATGATCACTCGTATTAGAAGCGATCATGGAGGCAAATTCGAGAATGCGGAGTTTGAGCAATTTTGTGACACGGTTTTGTGCACGAATTCTCCTGCCCTAGGACTCCACAACAAAATGGAGTTGTGGAACGTAAGAACAGAACTCTATCCGAAATGGCCAGAGTAATGTTAAACCAGTTTAGTCTACCCAAGTATTTCTGGGCTGAAGCTGTCAATACAGCTTGTTTTGTTCTCAATAGAGTTCTAATTCGACCCAAATCGAAGAAGACTCCATTTGAGTTATGGTTTGATAGAATTCCATCAGTTTCATATTTTAGAATATTTGGTTGTAAATGCTTTATTCTTAATACAAAAGATAATTTGGGAAAGTTTGACGAAAAGGCCGATGAAGGTATATTTTTAGGTTATGCGGGCAAAAGTAAAGGATACAGAGTCTTCAACAAAAGAACCATGATCATCGAAGAGTCAATCAATGTCACATTTGATGAACTAAATCAAACGACAATCGATGACAATGACGAAGATCTCAATGTACCCAGCAAAGCACCAGCAGATCCTCCTAGAGAAGATCCAGGAACCAGCTACCTTCGGAGTCTGCCAAAAAGATTGAAGTTCACGGCTGATCATCCAAAGGACTTGGTAATTGGTGAGATTACCAAGGGTGTAAGTACTCGCTCCTCTAATAAAGATATAGCTTCTTGTGTTGCTTTTGTCTCGCAGTTTGAACCCAAAAATATTGATGAAGCATGTAGTGATAATTTTTGGATAGATGCTATGCAAGAGGAATTAAACCAATTTGAACGGAATCAAGTTTGGAAACTTGTTCCCAAGCCTATTGATCATCCGGTCATTGGCACCCGATGGGTATTCCGAAATAAACTGAATGAGAATGGTTTAGTGACTCGTAATAAGGCTCGACTCGTAGCTCAAGGATACAATCAAGAAGAAGGTATCGACTACGATGAGACTTATGCCCCAGTTGCGAGATTAGAATCCATTCGCATGTTATGTGCATTTGCATGTTTTCATAATTTTAAGTTATTTCAAATGGATGTCAAAAGCGCATTTTTAAATGGTTTTATAAAAGAAGAGGTTTATGTAGCTCAACCACCCGGTTTTACTGATTTCAAATTTCTTGATTATATTTTCAAGTTGAAGAAAGCTTTATACGGTTTGAAACAAGCCCCTCGTGCTTGGTACGATCGTCTAAGCACTTTTCCACTTGATAATGGTTTTTCAAAGGAAAAGGTTGACACTACTTTGTTTATAAAGTCTTTGAATAATAATATTCTTTTGATTCAGGTCTATGTAGATGATATTATCTTTGGATCTACTGATGAATCTCTTTGTCAAGAATTTTCAAAGTGTATGCAGAATGAGTTTGAGATGAGCATGATGGGAGAGCTGAAATTCTTTCTTGGACTGCAAATCAAACAAACCAACAATGGGACGTTCATAAATCAAGCTAAGTACACAAAGGATCTACTGAAGAAGTTCGACATGGAAACAGCAAAACCCCTTAGCACTCCAATGGCGACTTCAACAAAGCTTGATATTGATGAACAAGGCAAACCTGTCGACATACGTAAGTATCGAGGTATGATCGGTAGCTTACTTTATTTAACTGCTAGTCGACCAGACATTATGTTTAGTGTTTGCTTATGTGCACGTTTTCAAGTTAATCCTAAGGAATCACATTTGTGCGCAATTAAGCGTATCTTTCGATACCTTAAAGGCACTTCTTCTGTCGGCTTATGGTATCCCAAAACCACGTCGTTTGACCTAACCGGTTATTCTGATGCTGATTTTGCCGGATGCAAGGTTGATAGAAAAAGCACTAGCGGCACTTGTCATTTCCTAGGAAAAGCTCTAGTCTCTTGGTTTAGTAAAAAACAAAATTCTGTTGCATTATCAACAACTGAGGCTGAGTATATCGCCGCAGGACGTTGTTGTGCACAAATTTTGTGGATGAAACAAACCTTAGAAGACTATGGATTGCATTTTACACATATACCCATTTTCTGTGATAATACTAGTTCTATTAATTTGACTAAGAATCCAGTATGTCATTCTCGTACTAAACATATCGAGATTCGACTTCATTTTCTTAGAGATCATCAACAAAATGGAGATATAGACCTTGTATACATAGACACACAGAATCAATTAGCTGACATACTCACAAAACCTTTAGCGGAAGATCGTTTCAACTATTTACGTCGAGAATTAGGAATTTTAGATATCAATAATATTAATTAATTTTGTTTTATTAATTATTCATTCAATACTCAAAAACTGTTTTCGAGACAAGCCCAAAAAGAGTCTGTCTGTCACCACGACTACGGTCGAAGCGAAGCGGTATTTAAGAGTTCCCCGGTGAACCTCCGTTAGCTGGGACAGTACTCCTACAGCTAATCTGAGACAGATGCTGAGTAATATTAATTTGTAAAATAATATTAATTATATTACTTTGAGATTTAAAATTACTAAACTTTGAATTAAGCATTTGAAACGAATTAATGAAAAAGAATGTGGACTCTTTTGAATTTTTTTTATATATATAGCCAGGCAACCCTTGGCGAATTCGGTCCGAGTTCGGTCCGAATTCGGCCAGAGTTCGGCTGGGTGTTTATATATACCAGCACCAACCCGAGGCCTCCTTCTTCTTCATTCTTCCCCCACATCCTCATAACAGCAGCAGCGCCCCTCCGAACCCTAGTTTTTTCTCCATCATTGTTCTTTCAATCCTTGTGGAGTTTCTCGTCCAAACTTTGGATTCGTGCGGAGATCGTCATCCTCTTCGACATATCCAATTTTTGGAAGGTATAATCCCTTCTTTCCACCACTTTTCAATACTTAGGATTTGTAGAAAATTTTGGGAAAGAATGCCTAAGTTCAATCCCTTCAAGAGGAAGAAGACCAATGCCAGTGAAAAGGCATCGTCTTCAGATCCGCATACGGATTGCCTCTTTTCTCCGGTCCACTCGGACGATGGTGCGTCGGATGAGTTTTATTTTAAAACTTCCGATCAAGCATTATTGTGGTACGCTGATTTTAACATGCGTACTATTTGCACCGGTTCGCCGATTAAGTGGACTGTCTTTCCGGATCACCGCCCTTATTTTGAGGCATTAGGGTTACAACATTTTGTCACCTTACAATTTTCCATTGCCACTAATGCCATTAGATTATTCTATTGTAATTTCGTGTTAGACACTTTTACAGCGAGGACACGTGTCGAAGGAATTGATATCGAATTCACTGATGACACGTTAGCGGAAATCCTTGGTATCCCAAACGAAGGTGCCCCGCTAGATGACATCACTGATTTTGATTTCCCCGATGGCACGACACTCGTTAGTTTCAAGAATGAACTTTGTGCGCCCGCACGTGTTCTTCCTGGAAAGTTCAAGGCTAATAACTTGAACTTGTTTAACTACGAATTACATCGCATCATCTATTCCATCTTACTTCCAAAATCCACTTCTAAAGATGATGTCACTGCACTTGAGCTTTCTGCTCTTTATCATATTCTTAAGGGGATTCCTTTTTTGCCCCTAAGACTATCATTCAGATGATGGGTAGATGTCGCGGGAGAGACCGCAACCTATCTTATGCGATGCTCATTTCTTGCATTTTTCAGAGATTTGATATTGATTTATCTACTTCTGCTGTCGACCCTGAGCCCAAGTTTCTCAAACTTTCACGTCGCAGCATTGCATCTGTTCCTCCACCTACTGCACCTACTCCTCCTGCACCTACTCCTACAGATCCTACAGCATTTGTTCCTCCTCATTCTTACCCTATGACATTTGAGGGTATCCATCATCACTTATCAGATCTGCAGTCTTTTTATGTTGAGACCTCTAGGGAACATGAGTTCCGTGATGTAACTCGGTTCCAGGCGATTGCCAACTCCTTCGCCGATCTGAGGTTTGCGCAGACGGGTCATTCTGCTAGCTCTCTGCCTCGAGACCCTTCTGTTTCTGGCTACCGCATTGACGACGAGGCGGTTCACTCTCTATTCCAGCCAGGGAACGCATATGATTGGTATCGTACCACTGGCGCCACTCCTCGCACTTCTGGTGCTGGTACTTCTAGAGCTGGTCCTTCTGGACATGCTGGAGCTGCAGCTGATGACATTGATGATGATGATGAGTTTTGAGATGTTAGATTGTTGAGACTGTTACTTTTTGTCTTATGTTTACTTGGAAATGCTCCGACATTCCAAGATTATATCAGTACTCTTTTTTTTAGTACTTTTTCTATTATGTGACTATTCATGGACATGGTTTTTGATTATGCCTTAGTTTTGGCATCTTAGTCTATTTCAGCACTTTATTTGTTTCAGTTTAATAGTAGCACTATCTATCTTTTGTTGCTTCATTCTTTATTAATTGTCTGTGACAAATACATGTCTGTGTTGTTTTTCTATAGTCTATTTGTTTCTACCATGCCTGTCATGCTTATCTATGTTTATTGTGTTTCTTCACTGTTTGTTACTTATGCATTGATTGTGGGGGAGCTTTCTCTTATGTAATTATTTTGCTAAGTGACAACGGAGGAGAAATAAGGATCTAACATTTTTGTGAATATAGGTTATGAACAATTTTTTGATTACTATTTTGAATTGATTCCAAGCTTAGATGTTATATCGGCAAGGTTTGTCAATTATCAAAATGGGGGAGATTGTTGACCCATTGGTCATGGTCAAACCTGATTTTAATAATTGATCAAACTCTGTCTCGATATAAATACAAGTCAACTCAGATGTTTACCTACGACGTTTTGGACACTGCTCAACAATAGTTATCAACAATGTTCAAGACTCAAGCCGTTTGCCATTCAGAATGTACTTCCTGCTAAGCAATGTAATTTTTCATTTTATTGAGTCTAGGAATACATTGTACACCGAGTCGTACTGGCAAATAGGCTATCCGAAAACGTTTTTCAAAACCATCCTATTCTTTTACAAATGACCTACGTTTTTGAAAAATATTCTTTTTTACAAACAGCTTCTGAAGGGTTTTTCAAAAAGCCAAAATTTATTTTCTCCAAATGAACTGGCAGAACCCCAGGAGAACTCGGGCCGAGTTCGGCCAGAGTTCGGCCAGAGTTCGGCCATGTGGAACGTTAGTGAACGTTGGGCTTTTGAACTTGGTCATCCTTCAGTTACGGTTTGTTACAAAGAGTTCTGTCCGAATTCTGTCCGAATTCTGTCAGAGTTCTGTCTTTGGAAAAGCTATAAATAGAGAAGTATTTCGATCATTTCAGATCACCAATTCACTTTCAATCTCTTCTCTTCCTAAGCTTACATTCTTCCAAAGAGTTCTAAAAGCTTTCATTTTCAAATCCCAAGCCAGTTACAATCCTCTAGTCGATTTGCCAGTACGGTACGGTCTAGAAGTTCCAGAGCGATTGTAATCAGAGGCTTGATAGAAGATTCAACTCTTCACAATTGAAGTTGGTCGAGTTCTTCGTATCAAAGCTCGCGTCTGTAGAAGTTGCAAGGACTTCGTATGAAAACTTGCGGAATTTTTCAATAGTGGATTCAACTGGAAGCTAGAGTTCTTCCGACTGGACTAGTCCTCACCAGAGGGAAACCAGTATAAATCTCGGTGTTTGCGTTTGCCTTCTGATCACTTTTAAATTCTGTCATTTACTTTTTGTGATTATTATTTTATCTGTGATCTAACTGCTAATAAGTTTTTAATTAGCAATATTCCGCTGCCTACTCTATTCACCCCCCCTCTAGAGTATTCTGCTTTACGATTTCGTTCCTACAATGTGCACCCTCGAACACCAAAAGCACCATTGTTGGAGTTTATATATGGTTTAAGGGAGCGACATAGAAGACCAAGCTATGTATATACAAAGTCATTCGGGGTCACCCGCTAACTCTGGACAGTATCTCTCGATGTGGTGTGGACATCCAATCGAAAATGTGTGACCTTTGTCAGCAGGATTTAGAGACCAGGGATCACCTTTTCTTTACATACCAAGTCTCGGGAAGCATAGGGAAGCGGCAACGCGAGTTTCTAAGATTGGTTGGTATGGGCATGTTTCGGATAATGGAAATTTTGAAGGATCTATTGCGGCTGCGATCTCGCCGTTCAGTTTGGGGTTCGGTTTAAAGTGGCTCGTTTGAGCTTCCAGTCTGCGATGTGGCATGTATAGAGGGAACGAAACCGACCGATCTTTGAAGGGGTGGATACCTCTTGTGTTGGTATTTTGTATAACATAGAGGGAGATATTCGTGTGTTAGTACATACCTAGTCTTTGTTGTATGTATGTCGAACCCGTTTGTCCCTAGTGGTCAACGGGGAGAGGCATCAGGCTTCCCGACTGGGTGGTTGGAGATCCCAGGATCGAGTCCACGGAGAAGCAAAAAAATATAATTAATTAATTAATTAATTAATTATATATATATATATATATATATATATATATATTTTAAAAAGTAAATTTCATATCCACAATATCAAGTCTCAGTAAGCCTCCTCAAAGTAGATACATCAAAATCAATATTATGTAATATCCCTATAGTGGGGGTAGTGAGTCCCTCAAAAATCCACATGTTTCTCTCTCTCCACACTCATTTTCCTAAATTTTTCCATGATCACAGCCGTTGGATCTTGTTGAAGTCATCTAATATTAACCGTTGATTTGAACCATTCAAATCAATGGTTAAGATTATACGACTTAAAAAAGATCCAATGGTTGTGATTATAGAAATGCTTTGGGGATGCAACAATACGGGAATCCCGATTCCTCCTTATATATATATATATATATATATATATATATATATATATATATATAAAGAGAGAGAGGAGGAAAAAAAAAAAAATATATATATATATATATATATATATATGGGTAATGCTAGATACAAGCATGCTCGATACATCGCATACATTTGCATTGTAAAATTGTGAAAGTACAATAAAGCCCTTCTAATCTGAACCATTGGATCAACAATCAATGGTTCAGATTTTGCTTGTATCGATACACATTTGTATTTAAAAATTTGCATATATATATATATATATATATATATATATATATATATATATATAATGTCCATCCCGTTCGGGTCCGTGGCACCGCCACCCAGCCATCCCGAACGGAGGGCCCAGCTCGGGACCACCCCGTGGTCACCCAGCCACCCCGCGCTAGGGGGCTCGAACTTGCGACCTCCCACGAGTGAGCCCCCCTCTCTTACTACTAGGCTAGGGAGCCTTGGACATAAATATAAATATATATATATAAAAAGAGGATATATATATATAGGCCCCGGGGTCGGATGGTTTTAGCAGTGGGTTCTATAAACGCCATTGGGATGCCCTGAAGATTCCGATGCTCAAGGCGATCCAGGAGTTCTTTTCTGAGGGGAAGTTGCTGAAGTAGCTTAATCATAATTTTCTGACCCTTGTGCCGAAGAAAGGAGCGACCTCGCTGGTGGACTTTCGACCTATAGCGTGCTGTAATTATCTTTACAAAATAAGTACGCACCTTATGTGCCGGCGCATGGAGGGGATTATGCAGGATCTGGTCTCTCCGAACCAGGCGGCTTTCATAAAGGGGAGATCGATTGCAGAGCACAGTCTTCTAGTGCATGAGATGGTGAGAGGATTCAATAAACCAGGGAAAAGAAGGCGTGTGTGAAGCTATACCTGAGGAAGGCCTATGACATGGTCAATAGGGACTTCCTGTGCCACCTGATGCTAGCCATGAGATTCGACGAGCGGTGGGTTGCGAGGATTAGGGAGTGCATATCGACCCCTACCTTCTCTGTACTCATCCAGAGTACTCCGTATGGGTTCTTCCGCAGCAACCGAGAACTCCGACAAGGCTAGCCCCTGTCTCCTTACCTGTTCACACTTGTCATGGAGTACTTCACCTGCATGATGGATATGGTGGTTCACAGTGGGCGGCTGGTCCCGTTATTCAAGAGGATCGAGTCCCCTGTTACTCACCTCATCTATGCTGACGACCTCCTGGTCTTCCTCCAGCCCTCTATGGAAGGAATGACCACGATCTCTGGGATTATGGGAGATTTGGAAAAACTAACAGGACTTCAACTTAACCGAGAGAAGAGTCGTGTCTATTTCAGCTCCCTCTGCTCTCTGAAGGAGGAACGTGCGGAAGCTCTGGACGTTGATAGGAGCAATCTCTCGGTAAAATATCTAGATGTGCCTCTGACAGTCAATTATGCGCGGGATCTAGATTGTCACGGTCTGGTGGAGTATGCTCAGAGGAGGGTCGAAGGGTGGCAGGCTGCTGGCCTGTCGTTTGGTGGGCGCATTGAGCTAGTTAGATCGTTCATCTCGGCTCTGACACTTTTCTGGCTCCAGTCTATTCTAGTTCCTGTCGCCACCATCCGGAAAGTGGAGAGCATCTGCGCCAACTTCATCTGGAGAAGGGGCAAGAATGCGATCTCTTGGGAGCAGCTCTGCTGCCCTCGGGAGGAGGGAGAGGTGGGGCTTAGACCCATGCTATCTGTCAGGGAGGCCTCTGGTCTGAAGCTGGCATGGAGGTTCATCAAAGGTAGGTCGCTATGGGCTGATTGGATGTACAGTCGGTATGTGAAGAGGGGCAACTTCTGGACCTGCTCCCTCAACAACAACCACTCTGTCACTTTCAAGCATATTCTGCGCCACAGAGCTGTACTCAAATCATCTATCCGGAGGACTATGAGGGATGGAGCTGGGACTGACCTCTGGCGGGATCCATGGTTAGAGCGCCAATCACTGATTGAGATACTGGGAGACCGGACTCACAGGGAGGCTGGTAGGGGGTTGGTCTGCCAGCATATAATCAGAAATGGAGAGTGGAGACCAGAGGTCTACCGCCATACCGTGGAGCTTTGAGAGGCTATTCGTGCGGTTGGAATTGATCCGGACCAGCCGTCAGATAGTTGGACCTGGGATCCGTCGGGAGATAATAGAGGGACTGGGGAGTTCCGTTTCAATAGCTGCTACAACCTTGTGTGCCATAAATCCCCTATTAGTACGGACTATGACTTCATCTGGTGCAAGGACCTAGCCCACAAGATGCAGTTGTGTGTCTACCGGTTGCTGCTTGGTCGTCTGCTAACGAGGGACAGACTCATCTCTTTTGGGATCCAAGTCCCAAATCCGAAGTGTGTACTATGTGAAGTGGACAATGAATCTATGAGACACTTGTTCTTTGAGTGTGAGGTGTCATGTTATATCTGGACTGAGCAGTGCCGCAGAGAGCTGGGAGGATGTGACACAGGCAGAGAGATTGGAGCCATCATCGCCGGGATCCGAGATCGCAGAGGGAGGGGGCAGGTTTGGTTCAAGACTGCTAGATTACGACTGGCAGCCTCCGTCTGGCATGTCTGGAGGAAACGGAACCGACGGATTTTCGAGGGGTTAACCACCCCTCCTATAGGCATTCTCCATAATATGTAATTTTATGTAACTGCTATGGCACCCTAAATGGGTATGAGACTATCCCCGATTGTATGATTGTTGTGTTGATTTTGGAATAAAATTTACCCTCTTTCCAATATATATATATATATATATATATATATATATATATATATATATATATATATATATATATATATATATATATATGTATTGTGTGTGTGCATTGTGTGTGTTGATGTGTATAAAGTATGATCATACACATTCTGATCAGAAAATTGAAAGGAAAAAAAGTAACCATAACATCAAACATTGATCATAGAAGAAAACCCAAAATAAAACAAAGAACAAAAGACTGAATGCATGAGAAAGCTATGAAAATTTGAAGCAAGACACCCTATGACAACATACCGTCAACCACAGTGGAAGAAAACCCAAAACTGAAGGAAGAGCAGCAAAAACAATGCATGACAAAGCAAGTGCTACACTTTGTTTGACCTGCAAGTATCAACATTGAAATATTGATTGTACAATAATGATAGTTGAAATTAAAGTGAATGGTCCTTGAATTATCATTGTTCAATACCAGCAAAGTTGTCTGACAAGCTTTGGCAATGCAAAATGGAACAGCAGATATATTGTCTTGCAGTAACAGAACATCTGCAACAGCTATTGCAGTTGCACTAGCGCGCTGAGACAGAACCATACCCACAGTTGCGGCAGCAAGAGCAGGTGCATCATTGATACCATCACCTACCATTATCAAGCCTCCACCTGTACACATATAAATGATCATGACTATTAATTGCTTTGGTCAGCACTAAGGAAATATTGTATTCCAACAAAAATGGAATTGTGAAAACTAAGGTATTAACTGTCTTTCCTCCCCCTTGCTTGCAGAATGCAGAACATACAACCAACAAAAAACACCAAATAGTATTCATTGCATAAATAAAGGTAGAAACAACAGCAAACCTATGTTGCACTCCCTCGGACACCACATGGTAAGGACACAGCGACAAGGACACAGCACTTATTTTGGTGACCTATGTTGCACCTATTTTGGCGACACCACATGGTAAGGATACGGGTGTTAGTCACAGAAACTGTCCTCGACAGGCCTATCCGTGCAATTTAAATCACCAACTTCATGATGCTTAAGATTTATCCAAGAAGAACACAATGTACATGTAATTACCCAATGTACAGTTGATAAACTAGTTTTTCCACAGTACGCAATTAGTAGCACATGGTGATTAAGGAAGACAACCAAATTTCCTCTACAATGGAAGAAGCCATCTTGATCAGGGTTCCAACAGGTTTGCGATATATATATATATATATATATATATATATATATATATATATATATATATATATGCTCTTAAGCATCCCCGAATATTGCTGAAATAGTAGTCATTGTATTATCTTTTTTGACCCTTCATATTAGATCAAAATCTCGCAAGAAATTGGGTGTTTAATGATCTAATATAAACAGAAAAAGACAATCCAACGGTTGTTATTTCGGAAAAAATTAAGGATACTTAAGAGCGGAGATCCCTCCCACCATATATATATATATTCTTTTTTTTTCTTTTTCTTTTTTGTTCTTAAGAGCGGAAATCCCAAGTGGCTAGTATGGAGGCATAAGATCCGAGTGGGCAATGTTCGAATCCCAGTGGAAACGATCATGGATAATTACCTTCTTTTATATATATATATAT
Organism: Iris pallida; assembly: GCA_029216955.1. Classification (NCBI taxonomy): domain Eukaryota; kingdom Viridiplantae; phylum Streptophyta; class Magnoliopsida; order Asparagales; family Iridaceae; genus Iris; species Iris pallida. The sequence continues at coordinate 21,136,858 of JANAVB010041420.1, forward strand.
ATATATATATATATATGCAAATGACCTCTAGCCTAGTGGTTAAGAGAGATGCATGCGACCCGAGTGGTCAGGAGTTCGAATCCCAGTGGGAGCGATTCCAGAAACAATTTACCTGGTTCCAAAAAAAAAAAAAAAAAAAATATATATATATATATATATATATATATATATATATATATATATATATATATATATATATATATACGGTGAGCTTCTTATACGGGATTCCGCAGGGAGCAATATTTCCAACTCAAATAAAATATACACTTGTCATTCTTCTTCCGTTCCCGCCTACAGCCCACTCCCTATTTTAGACATTCTTCTTCCATTTCATGCCAAGGCCGACCCCTCACCTCGACGCCCTCCCGGACTCGTCGTTGAGACCATCCAGCCTTGGTCCCTCTCACCAAGTCTTCCATCATAGCCGACCATCAGTTGTCCCCATGCATGAACAACAGCGCAAGCCATTCCCTGTCCCCGCGATCTCGATGGATTGAACTCGCCCGACCCACCGTGGCCGACCGGCTTGACACGTTGACAACATGCGCACAGCCGCATGACTCCATGCAAATCGCTATCCCTTTGCCATAGTCGACCAAAACCTCCTTCCCATGCCCTGCCGAAGAAAGCAATCCCCAGACAACATTGTCGGCCTTTTGTTACTGTTCGTGACCGACCAAGGCAATCACACCCTTCTCCGTGCATAGAGAAACCAGCCGCGAAGGGGCTGGACAACGTCCAGGACGCACTAGACAAGATGGCTTGGTTCTCGTTCGAGGACGGGTGCGAGGCAAAGGAGGGGCTGATAGGCCTGCTGAAGGCGAAGCTACTGGACGGGAAGATGGTAAGGGTGCCGGTCGGGAGGGCGGCTAACGCGCCTAGTAATAATCAATATTAGGGAGACAAGAGGCCGGATGCTGCAGCGATAGCCCACGCACATGCAGACGGGAACAACGGCAGGTGGCAGACGCAGCAGCAACAGCCTTCTAGTCAGAGAGTGGGAGTGGAGTTGTACATGATCAATCCTGCCAAGGAAACGAACAGGTCTGTCGCTGCCACATGGTCCGCTACCGAAGCGATAGAAAGCGGCTGCGTGTCAGCGTACTCTGACCCATGGTGCTCGGTAGATGCGGCGCTAAATAAAGGGAAGATAGTTGAATTGAAACTCCAAATATTGAACACAGGTACATGTCCTTCTCTCAGGGAACGGAGGAAGGCATATGTCTTCCGGCAACTCTTCCACGATGCTCGACAGGGTGAAGCCGTGAAGGGACGTCACAGAGAGAAGGGATGATGAGGAGGTGGAGGAATGAGGAGAGGAGGAGAATGGGGATTGGGGAACATACTCAACAGAGAGAGATGGTGCAGTTGAACAACATCTGCAATTGATATCCATAGGGTTGATCCATGCATGGGACCCACATATTTTAGAAGAAGAGAAAGGAAGAAGGCTTCATGCATGTGGCCCACACAATTTGAACTAGGCTGTAAGGCGTCCCGTACTGTTCCCGTAAAACTTGTACCACATATGAAGCTATATATATATATATATATATATATATATATATATATATATATTTTATATATATATATATATATATATATATATATATATATATATGCCAATGACATCTAGCTTATATATATATATATATATATATATTTTTTTTTTATGCCTCCACACTAGCCACTTGAGCTAGATGTCATTGGCATATATATATATATATATATATATATATATATATATATATATATAAAATATATATATATATATATATATATATATATATATTCAAACAATCATAGCTAGAAGAATATGTTTTCATTTGACATGCTTGCTTAAGGGGTTATTTGTGATTTCTACATTCAGTATTGTGTAGACATCACAGTTAGATGCTTAAGTAGACTGCAAACAAATACATATACATGAGTCGAACAGTCCCCAACAACCACTAATATATAGGTGATTCCAAAGTTACTTCGATACAGTCTAAGATGGCGTATAATTGAGGAAGAAAGCATGTATGTTTATAACTTTGCTATTTCATCATCATCATCATCCAAGTATTCTCCCATCTAAATGGGGTCGGCTATGGAGCCTAACAAAGCACTTGACAAAGTTTTTATGACCGGCGGTCAACCTAACATCACCCCTCTATGGGGTGCTAAATTCCTAACCAAGGTAACTATGACCATGAGAGGGCCAACAAGTACAAAGCGAGGTGACCTGATTATGCATAACGCACTCATACCAAATAAAGTCAAAGAGTCGACCATGTAAATATGAAATTTTCTTTAAGTAAATCAAAAACAGAATTGCTAAGTAGAAGCACATTAGAATAATACCCAAATTTTGAGATGCTCATCTTCAATCGAGAAACTTACTTGTAGCCCTAGATACAGTTTTCACTTGATTTAGCTTATCCTCAGGCTTTAGACTGCAATATACTTCACGAATACCCACAGACTTTGCAACTCTCAATGCGCTTGACTCATGGTCACCTGTTAGCATCATTATGCGAAGTTTCTCTCTCTCTTTTAATGTAGATATTACATCGGCAACACCAAACCTTGGCTCATCCTCAAAATGGAAGAGTGTTACCTGAGTCATTTGAGGTTTAAGAGGTTATACAAAGCCAATAAATACAAGACGTGTTCCAAATTAAAGAGATCAACTGGAATATTCAAATAGGTTTAGTCAAATTTGCAACAATTAAAGTGGATAATTGGGAACAAATAAACTAGTTCAAAGTTTTATTTGCAAGTTTGCAATTAGGTCATACAGATCGAAGACAAGTTGTGTTATTATGTTGCAATGTTAATAAAGGTGCCAAGGCAAGGTGATGCAGGTCCTTGGTGCCTCTAAGTGCATCAGAGCTTTTGTGTCAACAAGGTGATGCCTAGGCATGCCTTAGCTGGGGCCACGAGGCTCCTGAAGCGCTCGTCACATTTACAATTGCCCTCTACCATCAATTTTACTTATTTATCCTTCACTGCAGATGCAGTTAGAAACAGATATGCATGCATGCCTGTATAACAAGAATAGAAATTTCAGACACAGACAGATAGATATATACCTGCACATATGTTAACATTAAAATCAAGAATCTTTGTCAAAGATACAACTAGAGTTTGATACTTTACCTTCTTATTGACTGAGAGTGCCGCTTGAACAAAATCACTACCATATGCTGATGTTCTCACTGCTTCCTTTATTTCCTCTGATTCAACATCGGATTTGCACAAAGAAACAATATACTCCACAGAACCAAGTGATGCATTTAAGAAATCCTTATCTTCATTGCCTGACTACAACAAAATTGAAAACACAATGTCATACTACATGCATAAGCTAAACTTTGTGTTTGAGAGAAAAAGAACAATGTTTTCATGTGACAATAAGATGTCACAATAAGAAATCATCACAAGAATAGACAGAAATTAGTCTCCTAACCATAACTGGATACAGCACCAAAATAATGACAAACTGAAAGAAATCAAAGAAAATATAGAAGAAACATGATATGTACATAGAGGTTTATTTATACATCTACCAAGAAAACACACTATATTTATGCAGGATTGGGTTGATTTAGTCCGACTACCAGACTCGACTTATAATAGACTTTAGTATTAAACTGTTTATTTTACCAGAAAGATAGAATCAATGGGCGAGATAAAATTATAAACTCTACACACCTGTAAGCTGAAAAATTGAAATGACTCAAACTAGGAAGAACCATGTTGAAGAGAAAGTGCTGAAGCAGTGAGTAGAAAGAATAAGCTGAGTAATTGATTACATGTTCACGAGTCACAGTTATTCTGTGTTGTGAATGCTGTCAAGGAAAACTCTACTGCATGTTCATCCACGAGAAACCAGATGCTTACCGTTTCCATCATGAAGGGGAAGGAGATGCACAGAGAAGCTGTCATCAGCAAATATCATCATGACTCGAAAGTGGGACAATGCCTCAGCAGTGAATTAGCGCTAAGTGTTTCTACTTCTTGTACCCCTAAGGCTACCCTGTGACAATGACAACCTCACCTCAAATCCCAGTCTAAGATGTAAGTAGTTGCACTATTTGTAGACAATGAAATTGAGAATGAATTGACATGATATGAGCACGCAAAGACTTCAATAGGGAACAGAACTTGGATGGGTATAGGACAGCCCAGACAGAGGATGGTAAACAAACTAATGTGAAAGGAAGCCGATAAAGAGGGTTTGAGAAACCGTTTGACATATAGAAGTTACTCCATTTAACACTGTTGGTAAAGAATCTTACAATGCCCAAATTGTTAGGGAACTCAACTACAGTTACTCACATTGCAACTGCAGATAGTCAACGATAGTTGCAGTAATTACAGTTTCTTAATTGCAACTGGAAACACTAACCATAGTCGTATAGGATAAAATCAGTTCATCAGAAAGTTGGACTTCAAGAAGAAAAAAATGAGATCTATTACGAATGACATTGGAGTTGCACAAGAAAGGCATGTTGGCTATTGGTAGTCAGTTCATTAATGGTACATATTTGATATTTCAAAAAATGCACAGATTCTTGTAAAAAGTCAAGGAAGGCTGTTTGTGATGAACTTCTCTGGCATTCCTCTGCAAATAAGGAAGCTCATGAAGTATGTAGTAGGGTTTTCTTTCACTATATAAGATTGAAAACTAATTCCATAGAAATAAAGTACAAACCTTGATGCCAGTAAGTGTTGCCAATAGACCTCTACCAGGTAAAGACTCAAAACTCTGGACGGAAATGCTTGGTAGTTCTTTCCCTAGACTGTGATCTACAACAGCTCTGCAGAGCTTGCATGCATAAGAAACAGAAAGAGTCATACACAACTTAAAATTAATCACTAAGAATTGCATATTATAGAGGAACTAAATGACTTGATATAAAATAGACTTATATCTAGTATAAGATAAAGAAATTGATTATACGGAAAACATTTCCCAGACTTTCCCATTAGGTTAGACTACGTATAAACTGAAGCTCTCATGCACTGGCGTCGAAAGCACAAAGTAGGGCCTTTATGTAAGATAACAACCTTGCAGGTAAGATTCATTCAGACCAAGCCTCAGTTTTGGCATCACTCCTTTCCTTCAGTTTCATCTACACCAACAGATATGACAGTTTTGGCTAGGGGGTTGGATTATATTTAATATTTGAAAATAAGAATAAATATACTGAAATATAAATGTCCTAAATATAAGGCTGGATCATACATTGTGTATCCCATTGGTTCAAAATCTGCATTGTCCAAGAAGTCAGGTGGCTGTGAGCACCGAGTAGTACATCCATAACTTGGTTGATCATGAATATATTATATATGGCCATGGTCAAAAACTGATATTTGGACTTGCCAATTGCTAGATCTAAGTTGACCAACTCTTATCTATAGGTCGACCCTCATTTATCTATTCAGTTTTGTCCTATGTACCAACAACTCTATTAATACTTGCTCTATGTATTTGCGACCTAATCCTATACTAGGATTTAGTAAGCATTCTTGATCTTTTCAGAAAACCTTCTCGATCTTGACTGAAATGTGTTATGAGTTATGAGGTACAAATTTTCAATGTACGTGTAACAGATATTGTAACCACCTGACACAAGAGAAAAGTTGTACTCTTCACCCTAAAGCTAACGCCAGTGTTGACAGTTGGATAAAACTCTGCTTGTATCATAAGGGGGTTCTTATAGAATGTGGAAGAAATTTTCTACTTAGGCTGAAGCAATATAACTCCTTGAACTTATGCCTTCTTTCTTCGTCTCTTCCTTCTTCATATCTTCTTGCATTTGCTTATTGATCAGATTGAAACAGCATGATGACTGTCATTGCTTAACTAGTTGGACAACTCGGTACAAACCCCTAAGGTATGCACTCCAAGGTAACCATTGGTATCAGAGCTGATCTCGAGAGCTTAATGGCAACCAACTTCAATTTCACAACTATCTAGATAACGAGCACATTAGGCCTCTTGTTAAAGGAAACCTAGGTTCAAAATTAGTATGGATACTCAGAATGTTACGCCTCCTTTCTTTGACCACACATAATTTTGGAAATGTCATGATAAGCAACATGTACTCTTGAAGATTGACATAAGGACTAGAGAACACAGATTTTTAGCTTTTAGGAATCATAAACATAAAGCTTCAACAAATAGGTATAAAAAATTATTGTTCATTACTGACAACCATAATATTTGAGGGAAGTATTTATAAATATCCAATAGCTTATTTCAGTAATCTACCTTCCAATAGGATGGGTGGTTCCTTTCTCCATTGCTGCAGCTACAGCTAATGCTTCATTTTCGCAATTTGGAATACAGCAGGATGAAACTCCTTGGAAGTGTCCATGAATGGGCTCAATTGCCTTGCACATGAGGTTCCCAGTTGTCAAAGTACCGGTTTTATCAAATGCAATAGTCCTACAAGCTGCAATGGCATCTAAAACATGCCCACCCTTTAACAAAATCCCCTACACAGAAAGAAACACATAATTCAACATGAATGCATAGTAAATTTGTGATGATGTGAAACCATGAATAAGAAAAGAGCAGGCCGCTAACAGCACCACCAACAGCTACCACAATTCAGCCATGATAGTAATTAGATTATTTAAACGGACCTATAAGTTGTAGAGATTTTTGGTGGAATGGGATGAAATTTTATTAGGCTCTTGGCCAATATTTATAGGACTGCTGTGACAAATGACATGACTACCCCTAACTAGAAATAAAAAATACATACAGTAGTAAATGCATAAAAGTAAGATAACTAATTTACTATTCAACACATCCTTACAAGACGAGTTCAGCTTGGAGAGACTGAGAAAGAGAGAAACTGGTCACATCTGAAAAACAAAGGTTAGACTTTGTCATCGAAGAAGTCCAAGGTTCGAAGTATCAGTATCGGACCATTCCTATGAGTATCGAGATCGACGGTATCGGCAATATTAGAGGTTTCGGATCGGAGTATCGGATTTTTTGGTATCGGAAAACAAATAATTATTAAAAAATTATTAACATTTTAGAAAATATATTTATACATTTAGGCATTAGGCATAATTTTAATATTTTCAGTGTTGTTTCTTAGTAGTTTTGAAATTGAATGAAATAATAGTCACCCTTACCGATTGATTTACATACGATAGATAAGCTTTCTTCTTTTACATGCTTTTATAACATTTCTATGCTTTTACACCCTTATTAAATGGTCTTTTTCGTTCAATTTTCTTTGCCGAATTGACCGGAAAAGAGACCCCTAATGTCAGTATCAGGTATCGATTGGTATCGAATTGGGACATGCCAAACCGTATCGGTATCGGCCGTATCGGATAAGTTTCGGCCGATACTACGAACTATGCGAAGAACTCCTTGAAGAAAACTGAAGAAACCATCACAGGAAGGTTGGGCTCGTAACTATGAGAACTCCCACAAGAAATTGAAAAAACATGACAAGAACGTTGAGCTAGAAACTATCGGAACACCTATAAAAAAACTCAATAAACATGTCAAGAAAGCTAGGCTCAGAAGTACGAGAACTCTAAGAAGAAAACTGAAGAAACATCTCAAGAAAGTTGGTCTTGGAATTACAAGAACACCCAGAAGAAAATTGAAGAAACATCTTAAGAAAGCTAGGCTCGGACGAGAAGAAAACGTCTGAAAACAAAATCCGGACTTTGTTACTGAAGAATTCTCGAAAGAAAACTGAAGATACTATATCAAGAAAGTTGGGCCCGGAACTACGAGAAACCCTCCAAGAAATTAAAGAAATCATCTGAAGAAAGATGTACTCCAAAAGCGAAGAACTCCCGAAGAAGTAGAAAGAATGTCATGGCTCGAAAAGTCCCGAAGAAAATATATGAAGAGAGTCGGGGGGTCCAGGAGGCAGCGTCCCCCTGGCCAGGGGCTAGAGGGCAAATCCCCAAACAAAATTCTTTTTATGTTTACATTCCTTGCTCTTACATCAATAGAAAAAATAATAGAAAAAAAAATTGGAAATGGAAATGGGCTAGCGGACTCGATTAAATAGGTTTGCGATTGAAGTCAAATGGGTGGAAGAATGTCAAATGGGTCGAGTCTGAGTTAAAGTGGGAGGGATGAATCTGGACAGTTTGATTGTGATCAAGTAGTTGTGATTAAAGCGAGACAATGTGCCATTGGATCATAATCCAATGGAAAAAATGGATAGAAATTTGGGATTTCTTCTCCAAATTAGAGATAGGTATTAGAGAGAGGCGAGGGGAATGGGGGAATGGGTTGTTGATCTAGCGGATTGAATCGGTGGCGGCAGCTCGTTATCGGATGGATCTATGGCGGTGGAGTTTTCATGGCGAGAGTCTACGAGAAGGAATCGGTCGCCAGGCTTCGTCGAGGAAAGAAGATGGAGATCGGGCGTCTGCATTAAGGTGAAATGGCGATTGTCGAGAAAGTCGCGTAAGGGTTGGGTGCGCTGACCGGTCAAACAAGATGCCATCGACATTGGGCTGTAGGAAATAACTGACACTCGCTAGTTCAAAGGTCAGGGTGAAGAAGACGAGGGAGGATAGCGTATTCGTCGGCGTCGAGGTTGACCAGCAAGGAGAAGATGTGAAGGTTGAGTGGCACTGAAAGAGGATGCAGTGATGGTCGATACTGATATGTGCGGATGCGGATTGATTGTGAGGATTAATGGGTGATGGTGACGACTCGATCCAAAAGCGTGGTGACGAGAACGACGACGATGTTGGCTTCGACTCGGGGAACATGATGACAACGGGATGATCTACGATTATTCGTGATTACGATGGTGAATGTGACTGTCACGCCCCAGTACCGAAATACGGAGACGAACTAGGCCAGCTACTCCATATGAGGTACGTAACGTCATACGGCGATCGTGGCTGTCGAGAGACTAGGGGGTATATGCTACAATCAAGTCTCCTATGGTCCCACAGAGTTCTATGTCTCAATCAATCAAGTCACATCAGCAATGAAATGAACATTAAAGATAAAGCAGTAAGGCGTCCCTGACGCTTCATCAAAATGATCATGAGAGACTAGCTTTATAATTTAGCTATCTCAAAGAGTCAGGAGTACAAAATTATACACAGCTGCAGTCTGTTTATTTACAATTCCGTACTGACACAAAATATCATGTAATCCGGCTAACAGGTGCCGGTGGCTAAATGCTGCACAAAATATAAACAGGAGTGGTGGAGAAGAAACCCACTCGAGTCCCCGAACCGCCATGCTCCTAGTATGCACCATGGATGTCAGGGAGGAAGATCGTGTCCTCTGGCTCTGCTACGAGATCTGGCCAAACAAAACCAGCGGGGTCAGCCCCGAATAGCAAGTACCGCCAAAGGGGCACAAGAGTTAAGATTAAAAACCAAGATAATAGAATGATTGATAATAGTAATACTTATGCAACTATTAGAGGGTAGCGCAACATCCTCGAACCCATATGGCACCCTTACAACCAAACAAGGACAAAAGGTGCCGCATGGAGTCGGGACGTGTCGTACTCTATAACTTTCACATAAGTTAAAAAGGTATAAACAATAAAATCTCCTGATCGTGACTTCGGTCGATAGCCTATCGCAGCACAATAACCAACCCAACAATCAAACAAGAACATGGGTTGGATCATGTACCATGATAAACCATGTTCCTCAGTCATTCACAGAAGTAGCACTTCACAACCAGAATAAGTCTTCCGTTCATAACTTCGGTCCACAGCCTGTCATAGTACGATAACCAACCCAACAATCAAACAAGAACATGGGTTGGATCACGTACCATGACAGTCCGCTTCCCTCAGTTATTCACGGAAGGTAATAAGATACACGCAAGTCGTTTTCGCGGCCAATCAAGTCTACGAGTTTCTAGTGGGACGAGGTTATCCTCGCATCATGTTATTTCAAAATTCTCAGATCGTATCTTTCCAGCAAGGCTAGCCAACCCAGGGGTTCGCGTAGACAGGTGTCATTGAGCACAGGTCCCTCGTAAGGCCACCTTGCCAAGACATATAATATATAGCAGGAATTAATCGGATACAGTCATCCGCTCGTTGCGGATGACACAGTATCCGTGGAGACCAGCCGGCGCGTCAAGACAATATCTCAAGGCGGCTGGTGTAACACGATCTCGGAATTTTGCCCTCCCCATGCATCTAGTATGTTTAGTTGCCTAATTTAACCCTAGGTGAAATCTTGGACTCACATGCTGTGGCCTGCATGATTATCCTCCTAAAGTCGTACTTTAGTACGAGTACCCCAAAGAGGATCCATGTCAATCAGTATGTCAATATGTGCTACCCTCCTTAGTGTAATGCATCATTGCAAATACGCCACGTGGAGTTACGAGTCATTTGTCGAGCATGAACAAGAACTGGGACATTCAGGTACATGTATCGGATAGGAACACTTTGTTCTCCGGGGTCACATTAGTGCTCATATCATACTTGGGACAAAAAGCGTAAGGATATAAAATGGGCATAAAATATCTAATAAAATATCAAAATACAGGGTTATAGAAGAGCCAAGCTTAAAGAAATAAAACCAAAGCTCCAAGAGCCAATGGTTAAGCAAGGGGGTCAGGGGAGCAGCGTAGGTGAAGAGTCACGCACGCTACGGGGATCAGCGTAGGTGAGAAGTTACGCACGCTGAGAGAGCAGCGTAGGTGAAAAGTCACGCACGCTACAGGGAGCAGCGTAGGTGAAAAGTCACGCACGCTACAGGGAGCAGCGTAGGTGAGAAGTCACGCACGCTGAGAGAGCAGCGTAGGTGAAAAGTCGCGCACGCTGAGAGAGCAGCGTAGGTGAAAAGTCACGCACGCTACAGGGAGCAATGTACGTGAAAAGTCACGCACGCTGAAAGAGCAATGAACGTGAAAAGTCACGCACGCTACAGGGAGCAATGAACGTGAAAAGTCACGCATGCTACAGGGAGCAGCGTAGGTGAAAAATCACGCACGCTACAGGGAGCAGTGTACGTGAAAAGTCACGCACGCTACAGGGAGACACGCTTCCAACAGGAAGCGTACTCAAGTCTGCGTACGCACGCTAAAGCGCGCGCACAGCTCAGTGTGCGTAAGCTAAACAGCTCTGCACACTGCTCACTGTCTTCTCCAAACAGCAAGAACACCATGGTTGAACCCAAAGCTTCAAAACATCACAACTTGGCCATCCGAACTCCAAATCCGGATTTCCAAAGTTCCATCTTGGGTGAAATAGAATTCTCTTCCACATGGAAGCATCAAAACCCACAAAACCCCAACGAAAATAGATCAAGACCAAGGAAATCCGAAAATGATTAAAACTTAGATCTACAAAAATCAAAGCTTCAAAATAGAAATTTCCAAGTTCTAAACTAGTATAGATTGAGGAGAAGAACATGTTTTGGCAAATAGTTTTGTAAGAAATCATTGACAAAATTATGGATCCATCTCTTGAGCAAGTTGGTACTTGCCTTGGTTGGTGGAGGAAATAAATGAGAGGAAGTAAATGAGAGGAGAGAGAATGAGATGAGTTATATATAAAGATCTTGGACCCATGGGTTCATGATGAACCAAAGGGTTCATGATGAACCATTGGTGAACCAAGAATAGGTTACCCAAATGAGCCAAAACTGTAGGCCCAAATGCAGAAAATAAATTAGGAAATAATATTTTGTCGAATATTTTTGGGAAATGCATGAAGAAATACTGCATAATAAATATCGTATAAATTCAAGGTAAATATAATTTATCGGTTTACGTATTAAAATACGTATTCCAGGATTGGGGAGTGACAGTGACGATGACGGTGGTGAGCGGTGACTCTGAGTTGCTTCAGTAACGATGCGTAGATGTGTTAGAAAAACGGAGGACAACTTCCAAGGACGAAGGAAGCCAACGACAATGTTGACGCGGGTTGATGCTAGCTTAAAGATGGCAACTAGTATAGAGACGAGGGGGGAGAGGAAAGAGAACAAAGGAAGAACCTAGGGCTCTAATACCATGTTGAGAATTTTGGTGGAGTGGGATAATATTTATTAGGGCTCTTGGCCAATATTAAGTATGTGACAAATGCCATCATACCCTAACTAGAAATGAAAAATAAATAATGCAGTAAATGCATAAAAGTAAGATAACTAATCTACTCTTCAACATAAATTAAGAATGACAACATTTGAAATAATTAACAAATACCTTTCAATGGAAAAAGTAAAAAATTAGTTTAGAAAAGTATACCAACCGTTCAACAATAAACACAATGTCAATAACAAAACAAGGACATCATATAAAATGTCAAAATAATTCACAAAGTGTGAGAGAAGAAATGCTATAATTGCAGCTTATTGAATATTAATTTTGAAAACAATACCTTACTTGCACATGAACTGATTGAAGTAGCATATGCTAAAGGAGCAACAGCCAAAGCACAGGGAGATGCTGCAACCATAAGCCCCAAAGCACGGTAAATTGAGCCCCTATAAGCTACAAGGAAATACGTTGTGAGAAACAAATCGATGAAGATAAATTTAAGAAGCTACACATATATGATACAATATAGAAATTAGAGGGAATAAAAAGCTTTTAACCGCTAGATCTGCTAAAGCCAACAGATTTCAGTACACGCAAGTTAAAAGCTCCACTCAGGTTGCATGTGAAGCACATTTTCAGAAGTCAGGTCCAAAAATGCCGGTTCAAAGCTATCTTTGATTTCTTTTTGGGATCTACTGCTTTCTCTATCTACATAAATATATAATCCTGCTCTCCACCTCTACACAGTTAAAAATTCATTTTGGCGTTAGGATCTAAGGACAGTAGTATAAGTCACACAAAACCATAAAAGTCCACATGTTACATCACATCTGTCAGACTTTCTAATTGCTCTCTAGGTTTCTCTGAGTTTGCTATTTCTTTCATTTGCGTTCTTTTCATCTCTTCTACAAATAATAAATGTTGCTAGAGTCATGCTTAGATAGAAGAATAAAATGTCCAATATCGTATGAATGAAAAGAAATCCAGTTAGGAATACCAATAATAATCTGTTAATTAAAGCATTAGAAGGTTTCACTTCCATGTCAATGGTTCACAATTTAAAACCCATGTCATCATTATCTAAGCAGTTAAAGTCACACAGTTGAGAGTTTTTTTTTTTTTTGGAATAAGGGTAAATTTTATTCCACGCAAATCGCAGTAAAGGTATTACAATACACTATTCTCACATCTCCCTCCCCAGTTAAGGGGCCATTACAGTTACATCGAATTCTATATTATGTAGAATTCCTACTGGCGGAGTAATCAGTCCCTCAAAGATACGCCTGTTGCGTTCCCTCCAGACATGCCAAACTGATGTTGCAAGTCTAACTCTAGCCATCTTGGTCCAACCAGGATCCATGCCTCGGCGGTCTCTGATCCAGCTGAGGATCCCCCGGATATCTCTGGCACTACCAACTCCACCCATCGATCACATACACTACTCCGTCCAGATGTGCCAAGTCAACGGACACTCAAAGAATAGGTGGCCCATAGATTCCGCTTCGCCCATACAGAGTACACACTTCGAGTCTGGAATCTGCATCCCAAACCTGATAAGTCTGTCCCGCATCATCAACCTGCCCAGAAGGAGTCTGTATGAGCAGAGTTGCATTTTGCGGGCAATCCCCTTCGCCCAGATGAAGTCATACTCCGCAATCCTGTCATGTGGAGGCCGAACCAGATTATAGCAACTTTTAAAACTGAATGTCCCGGACCCTCCAACCGAACCAGGAGCAACCCAACTCCAGGAGTCCGCAGGCTGGCTAGTATCGATAGAGATTCGACGAATCGTCTCTCCAAACTGAGTCGTGAATGGATACTCCTCGGGCCTCCAGCTCCCATCCCTGATGATCCGACTGCATTTCACCCCCCGGCTCGCCTCTCTGTCCCACTGAGTACCCAAGATCTCCAGAAGGGAGCCATTTCCCATCCACGGGTCCAGCCAGAGATCAGTATTCGCCCCATCTTTCATAATCCTGCAAATAGCGGACTGTAGAACCGGTCTGCACCTAAGGATAGCCTTAAATGAGACCGAAAAATTGTTATCAATCCTGCATTGCCAGAAATTCATCCGCCGCACATATCTGCTAGCCATCCACTCTGCCCAAAGGGAACCTCCCGTGATGAACCGCCACGCCATCCGCACCCCAGATGCCTCCCTAACCGTCCGAAGAGGTTGCAACCCCACTCCTCCTTCCTCCCGGGTCCGACAGAGTTGTTCCCAAGCAATCGCATGCATACCTCCTCTCCAGATGAAATTAGCACAAATGGACTCCACCTTCCTTATGGTAGCTACCGGAATCTGAATCGACTGCAACCAGAACATAGCGATGCCAGAGATAACAGACCTCACCAGCTCAATACGGCCACCAAAGGACAGTCCAGCTGCCTGCCAGCCTTCCACTCTCCTTTGGACAAAATCCACCAGGCTGAGACAATCCTGATCCCTGGCATAATTGACCGTCAATGGAACCCCCAGATACTTCACCAGTAACTCTCCTTTCTCCACTCCCAGAGCAAGTGCCCGTTCCTCCTTGAGGGTGCACTGAGAACTGAAATAGACCCTGCTCTTCTCCCTATTCAGCTGCAGACCGGACAGCTTCCTATTCAGATATGTTTATCTTCTAGGGTTTCTACATCAACAAAAATAAGCTTCTAAGAGGCAAAAGTTAATTTAAGAAAAACATTGAGGGAAAATTGGTAAATCCATGGTTGAGATGAATGACTTGCAAACATTAGATAATACAATAAATGAGTACATCCATGGAATGTTCGAGGCAGCATCTATCTAGGATAAGAAGAGAGAAAACCGCTTTTTATTGGATTGTACATGTGCAAAGGAAACCAGTAGAAAGGATATTTATAAGCCAAAGAGGCTAGAGTTGACCTAAGAGAACTTGGATTGAGGTTGTGAGAAAGTATATAACTTTTGCTATAGTGAGAGAGGAGATGGCCCTTAATAGAATTGAATGGGATGACGATTCATGTAGCAGAATGTAGCTGAATCCAAGATTTCGGAATAAAGTCTTTGTCGTTGATGTTATTGTTTTATCTTTTCAATACAAGGACCAATATTCCAGTGCGTACTGTTTTATTCCAATTGTATGCAAATACACAATGTACATGAGTAGAGTATAACCAGTAAATCATTGTCTATATCAGTTTTTACTTTCTGGAGTAAATAGCATTTCCCACAGATCTATCATATCTGCTGGAACTCATTATGTTGACAGAAGTTTTTCTGTACTACCTGACACAAAAATGTCTGATGTAACAAATGTTATTGCCTAAAGACTACCATATGCGAGAAATGAGATCGTTGCATAATCTTTTATTCTAAATACCTGGTGTCCCAATAAAAGGCCACTTGAAAAGAAAAGGTCCAACAAGGGCAACAGCCACAGAAAGGGCTACAACCACTCTGCTGTATTGTTCACCAAATTCATCTAGCCATCTTTGTAGCTTAGGTTTATTTAGTTTCCCTTCTTCGGTCAACTGCTCAATTTTTCTCATTGTTGAATCCTTCCATGCCTTTGTTGCCTAAAACACATAAAAAAAACATTTGCCAAAGTTAATCATCTACTTGATCTTGGAGCGATAAATCAATAGTGAGAAATCCTGAAGAAATATACTGCAAGTCTACAAGAAATAAAGCCAACATATAAGAAGTGAAATGTCAAGAAACAAACATACAGATCAATGCAACAGACATAGTTGACATCCAATGTTGCATTGGTACTCCTCAAGATGATTGTATTCCTACCCAACACATCCAACATGATACTTTCTCGACACGCAAGTGAGACATGGTCCACGCATATATAGGTTCCATATGGACCCAAAACATGGCTGAAAGTGATTGGCATGGTTGTGTTCGTGACAAATATAATTGGGGTATGACAAAGTAGAAAATAGCTTCTTCTTTTCACCAGGTCCTTTATAGAAAAAAGTTGGGACCTAGTCACTATTCAATACATGCATACATAAAGATTTTATTAAGAACTGATGAATACATACATATATATATATATATATATATATATATATATATATATGATGGGTTTATAGCCATATCCATGTTATCCATGTTGTACCAGTATCCAAAATTTCTAAATGTTATTTTGAATATGTATCTGTTGGTGTCACAGAACGTAGGCTGACACCTAATCTATGTAAGCTAGGTAAGGTGGCAGCTTATAATCACTAGACAGGTCACCCAATCGATGGTCCATGATGACGGTATTCTAACTCATGGATCAAATTAATCCCATTTTGACAGTTTCCTAAAAGAACAAACAAGGCCAACTATTTACAGGTTAGAGATCTTCAAACTATATGTATCTTCAAACTAATAAATACATACATATATATATGATGGGTTTATAGCCATATCCATGTTATCCATGTTGTACCAGTATCCAAAATTTCTAAATTTTATTTTGAATATGTATCTGTTGGTGTCACAGAACGTAGGCTGACACCTAATCTACGTAAGCTAGGTAAGGTGGCAGCTTATAATCACTAGACAGGTCACCCAATCGACGGTCCATGTTGACGGTATTCTAACTCATGGATCAAATTGATCCCATTTTGACAGTTTCCTAAAATAACAAACAAGGCCAACTATTTACAGGTTAGAGATCTTCAAACTATATGTAATTTCACAATTATAAACTTTGTTTGACACAGATCATGATTGAAGATGTGGATCATTCATGGGGTGGCCTAGTAAGCGGTTAGAAGCCACCATTCTATCTAGCTTGACTAGGTGTGACCTCATATCCCTCATTCTAACATATGTATATGAGTGTGCCTGCAAATGTATACACACTGTAGAAGAGTCTTGAGACTCTTTCTCAAAACACATATATCAAGAATAAGAAATGCAATAACACCTTACCTAAGTTAAGGGAGTGACTTATAATCACTTGTTTCGCTATCCCAATTGGATGATCACATAATCACCGTGCCTTTAAAGGTCATGGATGAAAAACTAATATGGTTTGGTGAAATCTCTCAAGGATGAAGTTGATCCCTTTTTAAAGAAATTTCAATAAAACAATCTAGGACCATTTGTTTCATTTCACGGGTTAAAGGTCTCGAAACCAAACAATATTTTATACATGAAAAATTGAGGCATGGAAATCATGACGAAGGTGTGGATCCTTCACAGAATGGCCCACATAGTAATTATAAGGGCACATAGTTATTGTAAGGGTCTTTTGACCTAAGTCATCACGGCATCTCATGGGCATGCATTGTAGGCATGCAAGTAGACTTTGATATTGCTCCATTGTTTCCCTAATGGGTTTAACATAGTCATGGTGTAGCCAATTATTCATGAAGATCGAAAATGATCAATAAAGAATCTGTCACTTCTAGCATATACATAAGGAGAGAAAGTCATATGTCATGTAATATTGTTAATTAAAAAAAAAAAATCCTTGCACAAGGTGAGATGAGAATAGAAGGTATTTCTCATTGTACTCAAGTTTTAGACATGTGATCGAGATACATGATTATTAGACACCTAGTTCATATCCTATGTCTTGTCGGGATGATGTATGTCAGAAAGATTGAATTGTACGGTAACTAAACATGGACAGGTTCTTAGTAGTTAGTACAACTACATCCTAACATCATATAGGAGACATGACATAATGCTAGGTGCCAATCTTTGTTTGTAAGATTAGAGTCCAGAAGTTGTTTTGGATTCATTCATCCTACCAGTCAGTTAACAATCAGCTATCTGGTTTGGTTAATCCAAAAAACATTCAATCATGCGACCATCTTGGTGTTGAGCCTAATAGGTCACACATAGAGTTGCCCAACCATGTCAGAAGGTCTAGTTTGCAAAAACCAAATACAAATTTGTGGTCAATTGACTAAATCAAAACTAGTTAGGCTTTTGCTGGCAAATGAGCAACTAGAATTTGACTTGGTCATGATGATGACGTCATATATATTTTAGTTTGATAAGAATTGATATGATATCAGCCAAATATTTTATTGAGATCAAAATGTATACATGAATCTCTAAGTGATTGTGATTTCCATATCTCACATAGATTTCATATGATTTGATCTTACCTACTTGGAGACCAACCTATGCCTAATATACCACTAGCCCTCTAATATATACAGAGGGCAAGAGGACCATAAAAATACCAAATTCATTCGTGCAAAATCTTTAAACCCTAACCCTTCTCTTCTTCTAGGTATTCTGTCGATCTGACAGGATCTCTAGAATGGAAAATGGAGAGAGTATCAAATCCGATTCATCCAGAAACTGCAGTTTGTCTTGCATTCGAGGAACTTTGGTGTTTCGAGTTGGTGATCCAGTGCGTACAAGTTTTGTTATTTTTTGGTGTTTCGGTGGTTTATGGAGGATGAAGCATTCATCGATCTAGGCATCGTTCGCTGGTCAATAAAGATGCAGCTTGTGTGGATAAAGTTAGAGACTAGACGCTTGTGTGGTTACTTCGCATCTCTAATAGTATTAAAATAGGAGTCTAGATAGTATAGATTAGAAAGGGTAAAGTGCAAAAAAACCCTCGTTAAATTCCCGCTTTCTGCACTAAAAGACCCCATGCTCTTAACAATCCAAAAAGTATGAAATATGCTCATTTAGCCCCCAAATGACAATTTTATCCCTCCCCTCCCCCCCCCCTCCTTCCTCGGCTGTTGGGGCTGCGATCGCCGGCGAGGAGGAGGAAGGGGGGGGGCGCTCGCCGACGAGGAGGAGCGGGGGGGAGGGGGATTGCCGGCGAGAGAGGAGGAGGGGGTGGGGGGTCGGGCAGGGGGGGCGCTCGCCGGCGAGGACGAGCGGGGGGTGCTCGGGGGGGTGGGGGATCGACGGCGAGGGAGGAGGGGGGTGGGGGGTCGGGCAGGGGGGTCCGGGGGGCGCTCGAGGGGGGGGGGGGTGGGGGGCTCAGGGGTGTGGGGGATCGCCGGCGAGGGAGGAGGAGGGGGGTGGGGGGTCGGGCAGGGGGGGTCGGGGGGGCGCTCGCCGACGAGGAGGAGCGGGGGGCTGGGGGATCGCCGGGGGGGAGGGGATCGCCGGGAGGGAGGAGGAGGGGGTGAGGGGTCGAGGGGGGGGCTCGCCGGCGCCGCCGCAGTCGGGTTGGGGGTGTAGAGGGGGCAGTGGCATTTTAGGTATAAAAAATACTGGAGGGGCCTAATCGAGCGAATTTGTAATCTAAGGAGGGACAAACTACCAAAAAAGTCTAAAAGGTATTTCTACTCAAAAGGCGTACATTTAACGAGGGGTTTTTTGCACTTTACCTGATTAGAAATGATTCTGTTTGATATACATGTTCTATGAACGAGTACGACTCGTACCGAGATTGAATCTACGATACATGAGTTGCATTGTACTGATTTGATCTTGATGGACCAATGTGATATAAGTAACACATGGGCTAGGACAATATTTGGATTGTTCGGTACATGTAACCAGGACAGATACATGAAGAGTTCATGTATTGATCGAGCTTTATAACTCATAGTGTAAGAATCAGTGGACCAACTGGATGGCCAATTGGTTATTCGGGCAGATAAATGATTCTGACAGCATGAAATCATCATGCATTGATTAACCTGACAAGTGGATCAGGAAATTTTGTTCTCCGCTGCACCAACCCTCACGTTGTTTACTTACACAAGGACTGTCTGTGAGATCTTACAACAATAAGATGTTGAAAATGATGACGTCGTCACTACTGTCATGGCCTCCGTCTAGACAGCGCAAAGAGGAAGAGGATATTATGGTACTTCATCCAGTCAAGATATTGTTGAAGTAGCTGTTATGCTAAGCAAATTTAAAATTGTAGAATGAAAAAGCAGAGAGAGAAAGGACAACAGAAATCTTAGATGTTAGAAAACAATATCTTTCTACGACAGAAGTAGATAGAATAAAAATAGAGAAATAATCATCTACTGTCATGTAAATCGCATGCATTTGTTTTCTACTTAGTAGTCTTGAAGTGTGTTTCCTGTGAAGAGGTAACAAGAAATGCATTAAAATTGCAGAAACATTCAAGAGAAAAGCAAGCATTTTGAACTTGCAATAAGAAAAGTAAATGTCCTGCACACTAAATGAGAAAATATTAGTTCTTCATAGTTCATCCCATAATGAAAGCCATACCTTGACAATTAGCACTCCATCCAGATTTCTAGCACCACCAGGAACTCTGTCTCCCATTTTTATCTCTAGAGGTTTGCTTTCTCCAGTCAGATGCTCAATGGTAACTGTAGATGCCCCTTGGTGAACTTCCCCATCAACTGGCACAACCTAATCAAATGGAAAACACTTAGCATGAGTCGAATGATAATATGCCGCAAATTAAATCAATCATGTCATGAAAAAATAAAAGGAGCTTCATGACATATACAGATACTATAGAATACATGATAAAACTAAACTTCTATTAAGCAGCAAAAGATAAAGCTATGAAAAACAGAAAGCCTCTTCTAGTTCACCAATCCCAGTAATCATCTCTCTTTGAGTAAGTTGTCAATTAAAAGAATAAGCCAATATAAATAGATAAACTTCAATCTGGTAGCAAGGATACAAACCCCAAGTCACCTTCACACGAGCCATGAAGGAAACTTAAATTGGAAGCTGGTGCTTCCATTATCAAATTATAGCTAGGTTTGCTAGTAGCAGAAACACAAGCAACATAACAACTTGAACCCATAGGTGCAGATAGAGAATACCTAAGGACTTTTAGAGAATTAATGTTCAAATATCTCATGTAAAGTTAGGGTCATCTTATATGCATTGTAGCTTATTCACCATTAGCAATCATATATGCGGAGAATCATAGCATTAGCTTGACGAAGAAGTTTAGAAACAACAAAAATATTAAAATAAAAGCACATTAAAAGTTTTGAGCACACGGACCTCACCAGCTCTGACCAGTATATAGGAACCAACTTCCAGGTCAAACACAGGAATTTTTGTATAGTTCAAATTTGAGAATTGAGGTGGACCATCATCATCGCCTTCAAGCACTAATGCAAAGTCTGGATAGTTGTCCTTCAGTTCCTTAACATCAATCATAGACTGGTTTGTGAAATATTCTTCAGCTGCCAAGAGAGTTTCTTTTACTATTTTATTTATCAGAAATCAAAAGACATTTTAGGAGCTAAAAGTTACACTGAATAATTTACCAATATGGGCTAGATTAAACATAGCCAGAAGTAGAGCCCCCTCGAAGGAATTTCCCATAAATACTGATGCAAAGGCTGCAAGAGCCATAAGAACATGGATATTTATTTTCCCAGCTGCAACATCTAAAAGAGCATCTAGTGCTGCTGAGACCTAAAATATAAAGCACAAAGGTATCTTTAGAAATTTCTCACAGTAACGGAAAGCCTTTCTGCATTTCTGCAACTCATGAAGTATTATCCTGACTCGGTATATAAAACACCTTAGCAATTGAAAGTAAAAAGAAAAAGAATTAAACAAGAGATAGTTAAAAAGAAAATTCTACAGAAATATCAACACACTATTCATTTCACTCTTCTGCTCAATGTGTCATAGAGATGAATGCAATTCCCTATAACAAAGTTCTATCATCTTACCTTTCCACTAGACCCTTTATAGTTTAGGGAACTTTGAGGGCGGTCCTTGATTGCACGAGCTTAAACTAAGTAACCAAAAGGTAGGTCCACCTACCCGTCAACTGACCATTTAGGTTTTATGCCATGTCTCACTCATGCTTGTACCTAACCCGGCAAGGAACTAGATACCATCACAAAATGTGGCGTCAGGTTGATACCCGGTCATAAAAGTTGTCAATTCTTTTATGGAGCCTTCGCATGCTCCATAACCAACCCATTTTGATGGAAGAAGGCATGGATGATGATGACGATGATGACACAACACATGCAGACAACAATTCACCAAATGTACCATGTAACGAATTGGCTAGGACTTCTAGAACCTTTATCATTTATAGCATGGAATGCCAAGGTATCTACTCTTATTTCCCTCATACTTTTCCACCTCAACATCGATATGAACCTAAAGAGCTACCTTTGCTTTTTGCACTCCAATTGTTTCTTCTTCATTTCATCAACTTTGTTGTCTTCATGTCTTCCATAGGTCCCAAGTATGTCTCTGCCTCTTCTTAAATTAAGAAATAGTGTTGCTTGATTGAATAAACATGGTAAGAACCAGAGGCCAGAGCCACCCTCATCTTCTATATTGAGGTGCTCAGCTCAATTCGAGAAGGTATCCAAAGAAATGGCAAGTCGCCTATGATTCACTCTTTTGCTAAAGATTCTCTGCGTAGAAAAGACAAAACGGTGAGTGCAGAAGATTTTCTCTATACAAGTTCTTCTACATGGTTTCGAACAGAACTTTGTAGCTATCCCATACTTAGCAGACCTCATTTCCAGTCTCCCTGCAGCTACTTCTACTTTAATCTCTAATCTCTGATAGAAAACATAAAGAATGTATAAAATAAAATGATGATGTGACTAAAAAGTTGGCTGCCGACATGTATCAATCATTTCGTATGTCTGCTCATCTCAGCCTATTGTAGCTTATCTGTAACTTCCTGTGAGTGCACTATTTCTTATCTTTATCTTTCATGGTATTGCTTGGTGGAAAACCTCAAAGGACATGAATATTCCCTTATTTCATCAATTCAAGCTCAGCTAACTCCCTATTAGTGCACCTAATTCCTATTTTAGCATTTCTGTTTTCTATTGCTTCCCATCCATCTCAAAATAGACACTAGTTTTATAGATCAAAGTAACCCATCTCTGCTTATATTCCAAAGAGGCATAATTAACTCCTTTTAAGAGAGAGAATGTTACTTTGGCTGCTCATCCACCAACAATACTTTTACATTTTGGAGTAACCATGAAGAAACACCCGTGTCTGTTCAGTTGCATCTTACAATACCATCCACTCTATTACATAGCTCAAGCATCAGATAGAAATACAGAAAATTTCATAGAGAATGATAGTTTAGAAGAATTGCAGAGGAGGGCAGAAGTTTTACAAAATAGTGGAAGGAGCGCATCTCTGGTTTCTTAGAGTGCGCCAGCTTTGTTGGCCCTCCACAACTTTTGTTAGTTGAAAATTTGTGTGTTTAACTCTTGGGATAGGCAGAATGATGAAAGTTGAAAGAATTTAAGAAGCCTATAGGTGGGGGCATAATCACAAAATCTATGCAATATCATTACCATGTTCCCTTTTGTCATTTGTGCATGTTATTTTTTAACTTACTTTGGTATCATACCTAATGCTCTTAAAAGAAATCTTTCAAACATACAATTTTTAATACGGACACATAAGGTTACTGTTTTACAAGTTTTATCAAAGTTCTAATGTAGCAGGATGAATAAGAAATGGAGGTTTTTTGTTCTAGCATGAAGCAGTACTTAATCAATCGAACTCTTATGGAATTTGCACTACATCTTATGACCTGCAACCGCCGGAGAAGCAAGAACAAAGATATGTTCAGGATCGAACGCTTATGGAATTGCACTACATCTCTCATAATAAATGTATCGTACATTAAGATGAACATGTTCCTCACCAGAATTCCTTCCTTACAATCTGGTCTCGAGCGAGACGTGTGACCTAGACCTCGACCGAGATCTCAACCCCCGGTGAGAGCATGTTTCGGTGCAGTTAGTCGGAGAGATTGGAGTAGATCGGTTCTAGGAGGTTGCTGCATACTGATAGTTTTGTTCTTAGTCGGAAAGATTGGAGTAGATTGATTGTAAAAGTTTGATGTTGGCTGACAGAGTTTCAAGTAAAAAAAGACAGTTATCTTCTTACCACATCTCTGGTTTTTCTTAGTGTGGCAACTCTGTTGGCGCTCCACGGTGAGAGCATGTTTCGGTGCAGTTAGTCGGAGAGATTGGAGTAGATCGGTTCTACGAGGTTGCTGCCTACTGACAGTTTTGTTCTTAGTCGGAGAGATTGGAGTAGATTGATTGTAAAAGTTTGATGTTGGCTGACAGAGTTTCAAGTAAAAAAGAAAAGACAGTTATCTTCTTAACACAACATAGTTTACAACTTACGGTTGCAACCTAGAAGGTTTAAAATGGGTTTAACAAATATGTTTTAAAAAAATTTATGGAGCGCCAACAGAGTTGCCACACTCTGAAAAACCAGAGATGTGCCAACTCAGTTGGCACATTTCTAGAATGCGCCAACTGAGTTGGTACTTATCTGGTTTCCCAAAGTGCACCAACTCTGTTGGCTCCCTATCCCTCATTCTGCTATTTTGTAAAACTTTTTCCCTCCTCTGCAATTCTTTTAAACTATATCCCTCTCTATGAAATTTCCTGATATAAATACTCCTAAAAACACAGACCCTCCAAGGATTTGCGTGGTAACGATGTTTTCATCGATTTTTTGGTATTTTTGAGCTGGCAGTTTATGAAAACTTCTGCTTGTTAATTTTTTTGAGGCACTGGTTTTTGTCGGCTCAACCCCCCCCCCCCCCAAAAAAAAAACCGGTGTAATGTAATTTTGGGTGTTTTTATAAATATCCCAAATCGGTGGATTTTGAGGTGTTTCATTCTTTTATTTCATTTATATCATCACCAAAAATATATAAATATAACTATTATTACCCTACCCTATTTTCTCTTTCTCATCTGTGCTTCTACTTTTTCCAAACTAGGACAACTTTTTCGATAAATTTTAAAAATCTCTCCTACTTTTATCCCGACCTTTCTATTATTTCATGTGTTTATATTATTTTGATGAAATATAACTTCTACTTCCTGCACACGGGACCGTTGTCCCTCCTCCACCATTGTGTCCACCACAACGTATGCTTGCATCGACCTAGAAAAATTGAACTTTGAAACATAGTCGATGCATGCATGGTTGTCAAAGGCACGCCTCGGATTAAGGCACAACATTTGCACCTCGCACTTCTCTAGACGAGACGCATTTCTTCGGGCGCACCCAAGGCGCGCCTTAGGTGCGCCTTTCAGCAAGGGACAACAACGAAAAGGCACGCCTTATCTATCTTTTGTTTCTTACCAAAAAAATGAGACAAGGAGATAGCCCTTACCTCATATAAGTGGTAGGGAGGTAGCCCTTCCACGGTTGCCAAAGTTGGCTACAGTTGAACTTGAAAAACTAAAATTTACTAAAAGCGTAGTAGGAAAAATACAAATTCTTGTAAGTTTTGTTGAGTGTTATTGTTGTTATGCTAGTTCACTTGGTTATGTTAACATGTTTTTGTTGGTTTTAATATGTTATTTGGTTTTATTTCTTATGTTACTAATTTATTTATATATATTTATATTATTTTTTATTTTGCGTCTCACTTCACTCGGGCGTGCGCCTTAATTGCGCCTTGTGCCTCGGACGATCTGGACCCTTTGCGCCTCGAGTGCGCCTTGCGCCTTTGACTACCTTGGATGCATGTAGGCATGTAGTGGACGCATGTAGGTGCTATGTAAGTTTCTCTACAGACGTATTTAACGCATGTAGGCATGTAGTGGATGCAAAAAGGTGTTGTGTAAGTTTGAAACGTAGAGGACGCATATATGCGTTAAGAGTGATTTCCAGGTCTACTAGCATGAGATACGAGAGATTGAATCCTGCATCAAGGAGACTTCGACATCAAACATGAAACTTTGGGAGAGCTTTTACTTATACTAGTAAATGCACGTGCTTTGCACGTATAATACGTATAATACAAATATTATCCAATTATAGTTAAATATCTCTTCTAACTCATGTGGTTAAGGTGGGAGGTATTCTTCTTGTTTGGTTGAGTTCGATTCCCCATGTTGAATATATATATAACAAATTTAAACTTGTTTCAACAATTTTTTACATAATTTAATTTTTTTAAATAAAATGGACCGTGATATACATACGGCTTAGACGGCTCACTTTTGAGCCGTTTTGAAGCCTCATTATATAGTGGAAGATATGAGCATATAAATAATTTATTCTTGTAAAAAACTTTCAAAACCGCTCGTTAATGAATTACCAAACATGTGTTGGACTCGTT
Organism: Iris pallida; assembly: GCA_029216955.1. Lineage (NCBI taxonomy): Eukaryota > Viridiplantae > Streptophyta > Magnoliopsida > Asparagales > Iridaceae > Iris > Iris pallida. The sequence goes on from JANAVB010041420.1 coordinate 21,162,889, forward strand.
TAAAAGCCGCTACTAACAACCACCCAAAACCGGATCTCTCATAAACGTTCACAACCGGTACTCTAAAAACACCTCATAACCGCTACCCCACAATTGACAAGCAGAGCCCAAAAGTTGGTACGTGCCAGCATTGAGTCATACACGCATGAGACACGATACAGGCACACCAAAATACACTAGAACACGCCAAAAGCAGTGACATGTCCGTGTTGGTATTGTGTCGTGCACCGTATCTCCCTGCTACATGTTGTATACTTGTATATTCTCCTACATATTGGATTAATCAAGAAAGGAAGCGGGAGAAGGGGAAGCGTACTGTACCCCGACGAGAGGGAAGGCGAGGGCGACTAGAGCGGCCTGCGCGGGCGCCGCGGCCCGGGCGGGGAGCACGCGGGGGGAGGCGGCGGCGAGGAGGAGGAGCGCCGCGGAGGCGAGACAGGCGTGGTAGCTCTCCCGCAGGAGGTCCGCCAGGCGGGCCCACCCGATGGCGCGGGCGAAGCGGAGCACCGCCTCCTGGGCCCCATCGACCTCTCCATCGTGCCCGTGTCCGTGGTGCCCGTGTCCGTCATGGTGGTGGCCATGGGTGGGCCCGTCGTGGCAGCAAGAGGACCGGGGAGGGAGGAGGAGACGATGATGATTGCGAGTGGAGATTAGGGTTTTTTTTGTTGTCGGTAGAGGAAGAAGTTGTGAACGGAGGGGTTGGCGGGAATGGTGGTGAGCTCTGGGGAGTACGGATCGGATGCGGATGGGTAGAGGGGTGGAGAAAGGGAGGACGAGGAGCCGGGCTTCCATTGGAGACCAGTCTTCTTGTCCTTTCTCTTCTTTTGTTCTTCCTTATAGTTATATTGGCTGGATGGTGCTACCTACCTTGTAATAATTTGCACATTATGTGCTCACTATATTGACACTAGTAACGTGAATGTGCACACCGAACACCGCTTGCTCTTGGTTAGTGAGTAGGGTGCCACAGATTTAGTATTTTTCTAGCACTTCATTCTATGCGATCCATTATCTTTCTTTTCGAAGACTCGTATAAGTCTTTCCAAGTGCTTATAGAAAGAGACTTGTAACTATTCTTTATTGACTTGAAAAATGATTATAAATTTTGGTATTAGGAACAAATGAGATATTCCCCTTATTTATAGTGCTCATAGAGCTTTACATGGAAACTTTGGACGTTACAAGGGGCTTTGGTTAGATGGACGGTCTCGAGTCGAGCTTGGGGGAGGTGTGGAGGTGTGCGTAACAATGGATCCAACGTAATTAAATTAAAATTTTAAATATACATTTAAATACAAGTTAGTTTAGATATCATTTAAATATTTAATATATTTTAATTGAAAGTTATTTTTTGTATCTTTGGATATATTTTAATTAGAATGGCATACAATACAACATAGACAAAGTTCGGTAGGTAGCGCGGGACATTGAAAAAAATGTGAATGTATGCACATGCATAAAAAATTAAAATAAAACTTTAGAATATGTTTAGACAATACAAGTTAGTTGAAATATAATTTAATATATTTTAATTAAGATTTAGTTTTTGTATAACTCTGGACATATGGTTAGATAATAACATGTGGTTAGTTTAAATACTAAATATTTAATTTAAAATTTATTTTTGTATAACTTTGGATATATGTTTAGATAATACCATATAGCTAATTATAATTTAAATATAGAAGATATTTTAATTTAAAACTGTTATATATATATATATATATATATATATATATATATATATATATATATATATATATATATATATATATATATATATATGGTTTTGGATATATGTTTAAATAGTTATAAGCATTTTAAGTTACTTTTATATTTATCCTAAGGATTTTAAATTATTTTAGGATACACATAAGGCACATGTTGGAAATGCTGTGTGATCCGAACTGGAGTTGGCCCATGAGGTGTGATATTGAATTGGGCTCATATGCCTTAAAAGAGAATTTTCATGTAAGGCCTAAACCAATCTCAGTTATCTACACCACATGATCCCATCTCTTAACCGATGTTGGACTAAATTACCAACTCCATTGTCACCATCCATTTGTGTAGTGTCCCGACCCGCAAGATACCTTACGATGGATGGTTGGTTTGATGAAGCATTGTTGGACTTGGGATTATGCGAAGGATCGCTTGGAAGACTATGCGATCGTGGCAGTAATCGTCTTATAAATATGAGTAGTGTTGAACCCTTCGAAGATCCTTTAGCTTCACGCTTAATAAAAGGATTAGTATGCTATGTTGCTTGTCGAATTGTTGAATGATATCTAGCATGGAATCCAAAAAGATAATGAAAGATAATTAATCACATGACCCGAGAACTATTGCGAATCATTTTATCGATTGTGTGCTTCGAATTATTTCATAAATTGTGGACTTGTGTGATGTTGCTATGAAATATATGACAAGTGAAGAAAAAGTCTCAAATACTTGGGCGGTGAGTATATCGAGCCTTAGCTCGATGAATAGATGGTAACACAGATAATCAGACCCAAGAACTGGACAGTGAGTATGCATTGAATTATGTCCGAATGAACGTATGGTAATATAAATGCTAAGTCCCAAGAATTGGACGGTGAGTACATTGAGTTTTGGTTGGAAAGATGTATGGTATCAAAGATATGAGAAAGAGATTGAGTACTCAGCATTCTATTATCCTGTCGTCGATGTAGAATATTGATTACACTAAGACCCTGGATTGGGTAGATGATAATGTGAGCGTTGGCTCAGGCAAGATGGCAATACGAATGAGAATGATGGCTTATGTAGAAAGATGGCTTATTTATTTAGTTTTCCTTATCATGCACTATATGTCTCTTCATAGATAAGTTGCATATAAAACTATGCGAAGCGCCTGAATCAAATAACACATGAGCAGGCACATTATTAAATTTTAGTATACCTGACACTACTGTATCTGATGCCAGCGCTTCGTCTTGAGTCATGGCGTAGACGCGGCCCTGGGCATTGGGGCGACGGTCTTGGCCAATTTGCGGTACGGGTTGATGGGCTCGAGGCGCTGGTCCTTGATTCCCTGGACGATGCTGCTGGGGCGCCATTGGACGGTGCTGTTGGGGCGCCGTTGGGTTCGGCCTTCTGATTGGACAATCAGCACGAAAGTGGCCCCTCTTGCCACAGTTCCAGTATCCATCCTCTATTATCTGGCAGTTGTCGATCGTATGACCGACATGGTGACATCGGTTGCAGTAAAGCCGTAGATTACGCCCTTGATATCCGCCTTGGGGCCCATTGTTCGGACGCTTGGTCACGTTCTTTCCTCCCGCGTGGCTAGGGCGTTTGTGATTGTATGTATGCACAGCGCCGGCAGCACCTGGAGGGTATTGGCTTTCAAGGCGGAGGGCGTGGTTGAGGGACTCCCCCATCGTTTGGTATTTGGGAACAGACACATGGGCGTAGATAGATGGTCGTAGGCCCACTTCGAACCGTCGAGTACGACTCGCCAGGGAGGGCAGGAATTCTACAGCAAACTTGGCTAACTTGTTGAACTCTGCTGCATACTGCCGCACCGTCATATTCCTTTGCCTTAGCTGCATAAATTCATTCTCCTTCTCTTGTCGAATGGCTTCGGGAAGGTGCTCGATCTCGAATGCCTCTCGGAAGGTGGCCCAAGAAATTGTCGTTGTCTCGTCGTTGCGTCTGATTGCTCGCTTTTGCACGGCCCACCAGTCGTGCGCGTTCAATCGGAGTAGAAGTTGAGCGCATGCGACTTTCTTGGACTCATCGACACCCAGAAGCTCGAACCGGTCTTCTAACTCCTCCAGCCAATCGATCGCCAACGAAGGGTCTTCAGTACCACAAAAGGAAGTACGGAAGCTCTTTGTGAATTTTGACACGTCGAAGTTGAAACTTCTCGGTGCCGCAGGCATAAGCTCGGGTACCTCCGGTTCGACTTCACTTTGTCTGGCCGTAGGCTCGGTCACGGCAGGAGTTGTCGCGGAGTTGTTGTTGTTGGCCACCACTGTCTGTACAATCTGCTGGAGAGTATCAAGCTGCTTCTGCTGCAACTTGAATTGTGTATCGAATCGGGCCTCGAACTGGGTCTGGCGTGCCTCTACCTCCCGTCGATGTGCCTCTGTCTCCCGTCGATGTTGCTCATTCAGGCGTTGATTCTCCTGAGCTTGTTGTTGTTGCGCTTCCAGCATGCACAACATCCGTTCCATGGCATCGTTAGAGGGTCCAGGCCTCGAACTACTCGAGCCGCTCGAAGCACTTTCTTCGTTCGCCGCCACATTCACCGCCGCACCTTCTGGGATTTTGAAGGTAAAAATACATTAGTCACAAAACTTATTACGGACTCCCTCGTATGGAACGACATATCTCATCGACACGAGACCAACGATTTGAGACTGAAAACTCGACACTAGAGGCCAAGGACGTAAAGCCGTGCTCTGATACCATTATGTCATACCCCGATTCCGTAGAATCGATAGTCGTCCCCTGGGCGTGATGTCGTGCAAGCCTAAGTTGCGCTCGCACAAGGCCTAGTCATAAGGTTATCCGAAACACAACAATAAAAGAATGCACAGAGTAAATTGAACACACATTATAGAGAAGGAAATTTAAGCTTTATTGATAATGAACATCATTTTTACAGACTCGATACAAGGGCACCGTGCGGACTTTTTACAAACTGACTCCTTACAAAATGAACATCGACGAGATAGCCATTCCATACATTCATCCCTTGATTATACAACCAAAATTACAAAACCACCTGGGATTGTGGAAAGTCGCTCCATCTGTCTTCGATCTTCAACAGCGGAGTCTTCAAAGGTTTGATCCAAGCTTCGATGCATGGACGAAGCTTCAAAACACACGAGCATTGCCTCCCTTCACGTAGCACGCTCCTTCCGATCTATCGCACCTGTAGAGAGAGCGAGGATCAGTACAATCAACATGTACTGGCGAGTGGCTAATTAATTTCCAGGCTCTCATTTGGTTCAAGAGTTTAGATAAAATCATACAACTTGCTTTTACTGGTCTTTCTAGCCATCCTAGATATTTTCATAAGAAGTATTAAGTTACACCAAGATTTCCTCCGGCAGAGCGCACCGTGCGACATAAAACTTGTAACTCCCCTTCCGGATTTTCAAAATTTTTGTTGATATTTGTGTGCAAAATAAAATTCCCAATTCCGAAATCTTTTCCAAAATCTCTAACCCTAATTTTGTCGGGTCTCCTTAAGATATATTTTAAATTAACGACCTAGTTTTAATTATATAATTGAATGTTGAAATTATTTGCTAATATTAGAATATATGACTTAAATTATTTTGATGCTCGACTAATTAATGTAGATCTATGTAATTTAAGATTTCGTGATATTATTGAATATTTATTAATATCAATTTTAATTAAGTAATGAATTATGATTTAGAATAGTTTTGATTAAAGATTTATTTTAAATAATAAAGGGGGCTTTATCTACGAGGAGCCTTACACCTTATCTAATAGGAAGGTATATTTTAAAGGGTTTTGCTAATACCAATTATATTTGGAGTTACTTTGATAATACTAGATATATGGTTAACAAAGCCCATTACTAGATTAAGATTTCCATGCAATTGATTTAAATTAATGGATATTATTGAATATACACTTTACATATTATTTATATTAAAGATTTGATTTATCTATTTTCGATCTAGAATTATAAAACGCTACTCTTAAAAATTATCGATAATAGTGATTTGAATTTATGTATTTAAATTATTAATCCTTGATAGATTGATAAGATCGATTTCGTTTTATTAGAATTTACAAGGCTTAAAACTTTGGATAAATATTAAATGATAGCAGTAATCAATTGTTTGAAATTGGGTCTCAATATGTACGATTTAAATACTGTTAAATAATATCGAGTATATAATTTAAAATATTATTTAGTTAATTTTGAGTAAATCGATTGTTAATTTAGTTGTTAATTTAGATGATTATTGGATTTGAAACAAAAGGAAGGATTACCCAATCAAACTCTTTGTTCTTATCAAACTAGGAAATTAACCTCCTATTTAAGGAGAGCTCCTCATATCTTTTCTTCCAACTTCACAGAAACCCACAAACAACCACACGTACCTCCCCCACAGAAATTCTTCTCTTCACCCACGTTCACATCCCCGATTCTACGCCACCCCCTCTTCCGTTCACCTCTCTACAACAACACAGCCAAACCACCAGCGAGCAAGACGTGTCCGGACCCGTGCGTCCGTGCCTTTCCCTATTTTATTCCATGAAGTTTACAGAATACAAAAATCAATACCGTGTCCGAAAATTTCGGACACATCGACCCAACCACCACAAAGTAACCACGTACCTGCTGGCGGCGCTGACCACCGCAGCAGTTGTCGCGCGAGTCTCCGCCGTCGACGAAATCTCCCCGACCTCGACCTCCTCACTGCTCGCCGTCACATGCACGCCTCCGACGCCCTGGTTCCCGAGCTCCTGGCCGGGCCACGCGTGGAAGAGTCTCCGATCCCTGCCTCCCTCTCGACCACCTCCAAAGGCCTCACCATCATCCCCGCCATCACCTGTATCCTGACACCTCCCGAAAACCACCGCCGCCATCAACCAGAAAACAACCACAACAAAGAAGAGGGAAGAAGATGGAGACCTAATCTAAACCTCTCGCTGGCGAGCCATCCGCCGTGCCTCCGCCCAGATCGCAGGAGAGCTTTTCCAACCCGCTTCTCCTCCAGATCCGCATAGCTCTGCAGCCCTCGCCTCCGGCAGACGCCGCTGGCCCGACGACGTACGCTCCGCCCTTTCGTGCCGGTGAGCACCGTCGCAGCCAGGAACGTTGTCCTTGCTCCAGCCTCGCCACCGGGATGTTGCACAACCACAATTTCCACGGAAGATCCGTCGAAGCCCTGACCGTCGGACCGACCCGACGTTACCCCGACCACCGTACATCGAAGCCGCGTTCCTCCCTTCCCCGGCTGTCGGCGCCGCAGCGCCAGTAGAGGTGGACCCTGGAAGCGGAGGCAGCTGCAGGACCTCTGTCGCGCCGCCGAGGCCGAGTCGGTGGCCGACCTCCAGGAGGTCCTCTGCTCCATGGTCCTCTCCGAGTGCGTCTACAAGGTGTTTGATCTCCTGCCAATCCCTAATTTCTTCCAATATTTGGTCTTGAGCACTTGGAATGGTTGTTCTGTCGATCCCATCATGACCACAGCGGTGAGTCTCCTGTGAGCACTCCTTCACTTTCCCTCTTTCCTCTTCTCTTCATTTAATCAATAATAATAGCTGTAGCATTAAAACTAATGTTACTTAGTTGGGAACTGTGAAGTTTTGTTAGTATTAAATATATTATAACAGTTAGTAATATAAGTGTGTATATAGATTAGGATGTACACATGTAATAGTAAAATATATGTATATATATAGTATCAAAATTAGTTTTGAAATACAAAAATAGTTACATTACTATTTTCTTAATATTAAAATATTGTGGTATAAAAGTATATCTATAACAATTCTCTAAATTATAGTGTAACAAAAATATTGTTTCAGGTATTGGCCCTATATCTATTTCAAGGTTGGATTTAGAAAACCTACAAATATTATTTTAGTAATTTTTCTATCTATTTAAAATATAAGTTCTGTTCTAAAATCATATTTTCAGCAAATTCGTTTTAAGTACTATGGTCCTTACATATACTTTATTGGACTTTAGCTAATGGGCCCTATATAAATATTTTAGTTGATAAATTAGTAATCATTTTAGTAATAATATGGGCTATAGTAAGTGGGCTCAACCCTATGTTAAGTTCAAAATTAGATTTTAGCCAAAAATTGATTTTCTAAATTTTCAAGTATTTATTGAAATATTTTGAATAACAAAAACATCGATTTTATTGAGTGAAATTAATTTTCTAAAATATATTATTTTGGTTTTGCTTTATTATTGGTTTATTTAAAAGTTAATTTTGGGACTTGGGCCTCTAGGTTGTAGAAATAATAGTATTATTATTAATTAGTGTTATGGTTACTGGTATCAATTAATAATCTTTATAAACACCATTGGTTTTTACTAATAGATTATATTGTTCCTTAAATATATATTATTGTATTTATGGTATTTCTAACTATTTTCAAAGTATAGCTTCCATATAAAATTGTATTTTAACCTTGGCCTAAAAACGATTTCTAGATTTAAGTACTTATTTAAAAATATTTTGGCAAATAAAATATATAGTTTCAAGTAGGAGATATATTTTGTAAATAGATTATAACTATTTTTATATGTTATTTACTTAAGGATTTCTTTAAATGAATTTCCTTCCACTTTCGAATCTTGATCGTGATTAGTCTTACATTGCAATTTCTTGTGATTCTGACCACTTTATAACAACCCTAGGCTAAACAGACTATTCTGGACACAATGGTAGTATTGGTTTCTCCAGCTAAGGACCTCAGGCAAGTGCACTTTCTGATTGCTTTCCGATTCATAGTAGTCTTTTCATTTCATGTCTATACATATATCTTGCTGCTTGTTGACACGCTCGTCACACGGAGTAGTCGGGAGGGGAAATATCTTAGTAAACATGTGGACTACCCAGAACTATCCCAGTGTCTTTCGTGAATGCTAGCCGCTGCGCACGACACGTGCAGTGTGTCTTATTTACCCCCTAGCCGTCCATATGTTGAAACGGATATTTCACACCACCTAGATAGATGTCTTTTATTAGTTTTTCCTTGTTTACTTCTCTACCGTGCCATGTCATCAGTTTTCTTACCAGCTTTGATCTCTCATATGCTATTTTCATGTCTTGTTAATTCTATTGTGTTTTGCATTGCCGTCGGTTTGTGTACTTGTTCCATTCCTGACTGGAAACCAACATTTTTCAGGTTTAGCCACGATCATTCTTAGCACTGGGAGACTTGGGTATGCTGAAGACGACCTAGAAATAGAAAACAGTTGTATCATTTTCATTAATTGTAAAGTCTTATATTTCCTTTAATTTTAAATGTTGTAAATGTTGTAATAACTTAGAAATGTGAATGAGCAGCAATTGTTTATTTCTTGAGCATTTATTTTCTTGCGGGCTTGACAGCGTTCTACCGCCGACTCTGCGGCGTAGGCTGGCTTGGACACGTCTCATATCCGAAAATCGGGTACGGGTCGTGACAAAACTTACCATCACTTTCCCTGTTAGTTGATAACAATTTATATCAAGTGTTTGATATGGAGGTCACTGGCATTAACTAGCCATCTTGGACATAGCCTGGTAATACGGGACCCTTGCAACGCAAGTAGCGAGCTCCGATGCAAGTCCCCGTCTTACCGATTGACTATTACCCAGCTCGGCTATAACCTGTTTCTTCCTAGGCCGAGTCGGTCCCGTAGCCCCGGGTTGCCGCTCGAAGAAACCATCGCCTTTGTCGACAAGTTGTCCATGACCATGATAGGTTAACATGGTGTATTTTAGGATACCGTTGGGGCTTGTTATGGAATCAATTCATTTACTTGGTTGTTTTGCAGGCCTAAAATAATTCTATCTCTCTCATTTCCTTTTTTTCACTTCTAACACACAGGACTTGTATTCTGCAAGCGAATCATTCAATTTTAATATCATTACCTGAGTACTCATTTTGAAATAGAGGGTCGAGACGAAGAAGGTTAGCCACTCACCTTGAGTTTACTTCGGCGAGAGAACTTGTTGGCCGTGCTAGACGTTGCCTACGCGATTACCTGAAATCGCACAAGCAACCGATTAGAACACTACATTATTCAAGGAGTTCGATAGGAAATACGAGTTCGAAATGCAAGCCATGAAAACCATCGAAAACATTTACGAAAACGCATTCAGAAAACAAAGCCAAAACCAACGCAAGCGGCGTGAAAAGCAGAGCAACGGGAGGTCTCTCCCGACTCAGCCGCAGAGTCAATCCTCGAGGCACAACCCACTGAATATGGGACTTGGTTCCGAAGAAGACATTCCATAACGAGGAATGGATCTTAATTCAACCGTTCCCGTTCGATCAACTCGGTCGATCCCGACCTATCGGTCCCGACCGAATCGATAGCGACAGTGTTCCTTTCTCGCGCACCCCGTGGACAGAGTACGGGGCACGATGTAGGGATGGGGCACTACACCATAACCAACTAAGAAAAAGTTTTATCCTCGAAACTTAAAATAGAACCTACCTCTACGAGAACAATGAAGGGAACTTTTCCTTCATTTTTGACTCAAGCTCCCATGTCGACTCTTCGACCGAATGGTTTCTCCAGAGGACGCGGACTAGAGGAATAGCACGGTTGCGGAGAAGTTTATCCTTGCGCTCCAAGATTTGCACCGGTTCTTCGACATATGACAAGTCCGCCTTCAGGTCTAGCTTACCCAAATCTACTACATGCCCCGGATCGTGCACGTACTTCCGCAATTGCGAGACGTGGAAGACGTCATGTACCTCTGATAATGCAGGCGGCAAGGCGAGTTGGTAAGCTACTGGGGCGACTCGCTTCAATATTTCGAACGGGCCAACAAATCTTGGGCTCAACTTTCCTTTCGCATCGAACCGGGAAACTCCACGCATAGGCATCACCTTCAGGAATACATGGTCGCCTTTCGAGAACTCGAGGGGGCGTCGGTGCATGTCGGCATAGCTTTTCTGCCGGCTTTGTGCTATCTTCAATCTCTCTCGTATCAACTTGACCTTCTGCACAGTCTGCTCCACCAGCTCCGGACCAAGTAACTGCCGTTCTCCGACTTCATCCCAGCAAATGGACGATCTGCACTTCCGGCCGTACAAGGCTTCATACGGCGCCATTTGGATGCTGGACTGATAGCTGTTGTTGTATGCAAACTCGGCCAGCGGTAGATGGACGTTCCAACTTGACTTCAAGTCGATCGCACAGAGTCGTAACATGTCTTCGAGAATTTGGTTCATCTGCTCTGTTTGGCCGTCAGTCTGAGGATGATAAGCTGAGCTGAATTTCAACTTGGTCTCCAGTGCTGAATGTAGACTACTCCAGAAGCACGCTACGAACCGTCCATCCCGATCGGAGACGATAGAAACTGGGACCCCGTGCAGCCGAACTATTTTATCAAGGTATATCTGAGCAAGGCGGTCGACGCTCCAAGTAACTTTGATGGCGATAAAGTGCGCTGACTTGGTTAGTCGATCGACGATGACCCAGACGGCATCGTTTCCCCGCGGCGTCCTCGGCAAGCCAACAACGAAGTCCATAGTGATGTGATCCCACTTCCACTCTGGAATGGCAAGGTTCTACATTTCTCCGCCCGGTCGTTGGTGCTCGGCTTTGACTTGCTGACAGGCCATACATTTTGACACAAAGAGTGCTACGTCCCTCTTCATGCCGTGCCACCAAAAGACAACGCGGAGGTCCTTATACATCTTGGTGCTGCCAGGATGCAAAGAATATTTGGCATAGTGCGCCTCCGTCATTATCTCCTTTCTAAGTTCTGCGTCGTCCGGTACGCATAGCCGCCCCTTCATGCACAACACTTCCGACTCGTCCTCTGCAAAGTCGGACGCTTTCCCTGTCGATATCAGCTTCCGTATCTTCTCCAGGTATGGGTCATCCTTCTGTGCAGACTTGATCCTCTCCAGTAGGCTTGGTTCCACCCGCAGTTGCGCCAGTTTCACGTCTCTGAAACAAACTCGGAGCTCGATGCTCATTCCTTCCAAGTCACGCAGCAGTCGATCGTTGATGCATAACGAAGCTAAGTACTTCCGGCTCAGCGCATCCGCTACCACATTTTCCTTGCCCGACGTGTAGTCAATTGATAAGTCATAGTCTTTGATTAGTTCGAGCCATCGCCTCTGCCGCAAATTCAGTTCTTTCTGGATGAAGAGATACTTGAGGCTTTTGTGGTCCGTATAAATCCTGCACGCCACGCCATAGAGATAGTGACGCCATAGCTTCAACGCGAACACAATTGCCGCTAGTTCTAGGTCGTGCGTGGGGTAGTTCTTCTCGTGCGGCTTCAACTGTCGGGAAGCAAAAGATATCACCTTATCCCGCTGCATGAGCACACACCCCAAGCCCTGGCCAGAAGCATCGCTGAAGATTTGAAATCCCTCTGTCCCTTCAGGAAGAGCAAGTATCGGGGCCGAAATGAGCCGTTGTTTGAGCTCCTGGAAGGAAGCTTCACAGTCGTCTGACCACTTGAATGCGACTCCTTTCTGGGTGAGGCGAGTCAACGGCGATGCGATCTTCGCGAAGTCCTTCACGAAGCGTCGGTAGTATCCCGCCAAGCCTAGGAAGCTTCAAATTTTGCTAACTGATGCGGGCCGTTTCCAATCAGCAACTGTCTCGACTTTCTTCGGATCGACTGCGATGCCTGTGGCGGAGATGATGTGCCTAAGGAATGAGACGCTGTTTAGCCAGAACTCGCACTTGCTCATATTCGTGTACAACTGATTCTCTCGAAGGGTTTGGAGTACCGTCCGCAGATGCTCTGCATGTTGCGCTCGATCCTTCGAGTAGACGAGGATGTCATCGATGAAGACTACTACGAACTTGTCAACGAACGGACGGAACACCCGATTCATTAGATCCATGAAGATGGCAGAGGCGTTTGTCAGACCGAACGGCATTACCAAGAACTCGTAGTGGCCGTAACGAGTGCGGAAGGCAGACTTCGGCACGTCATCAGGCTTGACTTTGAGTTGGTGATAACCCGATCGCAGATCAATCTTCGAAAACACGGTTGCACCTTGGAGCTGGTCGAACAAGTCGTCGATGCGGGGCAGGGGGTATTTGTTTCGGACGGTGGCTTTATTCAATTCACGATAGTCGATGCAGAGTCGCATCGATCCATCTTTTTTCTTCACGAATAGCACGGGCGTACCCCACGGCGAGACATTCGGACGGATAAACCCTCTATCGAGTAATTCCTGAAGTTGTGCCTTCAATTCTTTCAATTCTGCAGGGGCCATTCTGTACGGAGCTTTCAAGATCGGCCGGGTGTCGGAGAATGTATCGATTGTGAACTCTATCTCTCGATCGGGCGGTATGCCAGGTAACTCGTCCGGGAACACGTCTGGGAATTCTGCCACAACGTCGATCTCACCCGCGTTTGCACCATCCTGTCGTATGTCTCGAACGGAAGCTAGATAGCCTTCGTACCCGGAATACAGCATCCGTCGAGCAGATATTGTGGAGATCACCATGCAGGTCGGCGACGCCTCACCACATGAGTAGCAGAATTCAAGCACTCCTGGTATGCGGAAGGTGACCTTCTTTTCAGCGCAGTCTATGGTTGCGTTGCACAGCCCGAGCCAATCCATTCCCAGAATGACGTCAAATTCCTTCATGTCTAGAACTATCACGTCCAGACCGATATTTTGACCGCCGATATAGATAATCCCGCCGACGCAGGCTAAGTTTGTGAGAATTGGTGTGCCCGAAGGTGTGCTTATACTAAGGTCGAGATCTAATGATATTACAGGAAATTTGTGCTCGGCGACAAAGTCCGTCGATATAAAACTATGCGAAGCGCCTGAATCAAATAACACACGAGCAGGCACATTATTAAATTTTAGTATACCTGACACTACTGTATCTGATGCCAGCGCTTCGTCTCAAGTCATGGCGTAGACGCGGCCCTGGGCATTGGGGCGACGGTCTTGGCCAATTTGCGGTGCGGGTTGATGGGCTCGAGGCGCTGGTCCTTGATTCCCTGGACGATGCTGCTGGGGTGCCATTAGACGGTGCTGTTGGGGCGCCGTTGGGTTCGACCTTCTGGTTGGACAATCAGCACGAAAGTGGCCCCTCTTGCCACAGTTCTAGCATCCATCCTCTGGTATCTGGCAGTTGTCGATCGTGTGACTGACATGGTGACATCAGTTGCAGTAAAGCCGTGGATTATGCCCTTGATATCCGCCTTGGGGCCCATTGTTCGGACGCTTGGTCACGTTGTTTCCTCCCGCATGGCTAGGGCGTTTGTGATTGTATATATGCACAGCGTCGACAGCACATGAAGGGTATTGGCTTTCAAGGCGGAGGGCGTGGTTGAGGGACTCCCCCATCGTTTGGTATTGGGAACAGACACATGGGCGTAGATAGATGGTCGTACGCCCACTTCGAACCGTCGAGCACGACTCGCCAGGGAGGGCAGGAATTCTCCAGCAAACTTGGCTAACTTGTTGAACTCTGCTGCATACTGCCGCATCGTCATATTCCTTTGCCTTACCTGCATAAATTCATTCTCCTTCTCTTGTCGAATGGCTTCGGAAAGGTACTCGATCTCGAACGCCTCTCGGAAGGTGGCCCAAGAAATTTTCTTTGTCTCGTCGTTGCGTCTGATTGCTCACTTTTGCACGGCCCACCAGTCGTGCGTGTTCAATCGGAGTAGAAGTTGAGCGCATGCGACTTTCTTGGACTCATCGACACCCAGAAGCTCGAACCGGTCTTCTAACTCCTCCAGCCAATCGATCGCCAACGAAGGGTCTTCAGTACCACAAAAGGAAGTACGGAAGCTCTTTGTGAATTTTGACACGTCGAAGTTGAAACTTCTCGGTGCCGCAGGCATAAGCTCGGGTACCTCCGGTTCGACTTCACTTTGTCTGGCCGCAGGCTCGGTCACGGCAGGAGTTGTCACGGAGTTGTTGTTGTTGGCCACCACTGTCTGTACAATCTGCTGGAGAGTATCAAGCTGCTTCTGCTGCAACTTGAATTGAGCATCGAATCGGGCCTCGAACTGGGTCTGGCGTGCCTCTACCTCCCGTCGATGTGCCTCTGTCTCCCGTCGATGTTGCTCATTCAGACGTTGATTCTCCTGAGCTTGTTGTTGTTGCACTTCCAGCATGCGCAACATCCGTTCCATAGCATCGTTAGAGGGTCCAGGCCTCGAACTACTCGAGCCGCTCGAAGCACTTTCTTCGTTCGCCGCCACATTCACCGCCGCACCTTCTGGGATTTTGAAGGTAAAAATACATTAGTCACAAAACTTATTACGGACTCCCTCGTATGGAACGACATATCTCATCGACACAAGACCAACGATTTGAGACTGCAAACTCGACACTAAAGGCCAAGGACGTAAAGCCGTGCTCCGATACCATTATGTCACACCCCGATTCCGTAGAATCGATAGTCGTCCCCCGGGCGTGATGCCGTGCAAGCCTAAGTTGCGCTCGCACAAGGCCTACTCATAAGGTTATCCGAAACACAACAACAAAAGAATGCGCAGAGTAAATTGAACACACATTATAGAGAAGGAAATTTAAGCTTTATTGATAATGAACATCATTTTTACAGACTCGATACAAGGGCGCCGTACGAGCTTTTTACAAACTGACTCCTTACAAAATGAACATCGACGAGATAGCCATTCCATACATTCATCCCTTGATTATACAACCAAAATTACAAAACCACCTGGGATGTTGGGAAGTCGCTCCATCTGTCTTCGATCTTCAACAGCGGAGTCTTCAAAGGTTTGATCCAAGCTTCGATGCACGGACGAAGCTTCAAAACACACGAGCGTTGCCTCCTTTCACGTAGCACGCTCCTCCCGATCTATCGTACCTGTAGAGAGAGCGAGGATCAGTACAATCAACATGTACTGGCGAGTGGCTAATTAATTTCCAGGCTCTCATTTGGTTCAAGAGTTTAGATAAAATCATACAACTTGCTTTTAGTGGTCTTTCTAGCCATCCTAGATATTTTCATAAGAAGTATTAAGTTTCACCAAGATTTCCTCCGGCAGAGCGCGTCGTGCGACATAAAACTTACCATCACTTTTCCTGTTAGTTGATAACAATTTATATCAAGTGTTTGATATGGAGGTCACTGGCATTAACTAGCCATCTTGGACATAGCCTGATAATACGGGACCTTTGCAACGCAAGTAGCGAGCTCCGATGCAAGTCCCCGTCTTACCGATTGCCTATTACCCAGCTCGGCTATAACCTGTTTCTTCCTAGGCCGAGTCGGTCCTGTGGCCCCGGGTTGCCGCTCGAAGAAACCATCGCCCTTGTCAACAAGTTGTCCATGACCATGATAGGTTAACATGGTGTATTTTAGAATACCGTTGGGGCTTGTTATGGAATCAATTCATTTACTTGGTTGTTTTGCAGGCCTAAAATAATTCTTTCTCTTTTCAACACAACTCATTTCCTTTTTTTCACTTCTAACAACAGGACTTGTATTCTGCAAGCGAATCATTCAATTTTAATATCATTACCTGAGTACTTATTTTGAAATAGAGGGTCGAGACGAAGAAGGTCAGCCACTCACCTTGAGTTTACTTCGGTGAGAGAACTTGTTGGCCGTGCTAGACGTCGCCTACGCAATTACCTGAAATCGCACAAGCAACCGATTAGAATACTGCATTATTCAAAGAGTTTGATAGGAAATGCGAGTTCAAAATGCAAGCCATGAAAACTATCGAAAACATTCACGAAAACGTATTCAGAAAACAAAGCCAAAACCAACGCAAGTGGCGTGAAAAGTAGAGCAACGGGAGGTCTCTCCCGACTCAGCCGCAGAGTCAATCCTCGAGGCGCAACCCGCTGAATATGGGACTTGGTTCCGAAGAAGACATTCCATAACGAGGAATGGATCTTAATTCAACCGTTCCCGTTCGATCAACTCGGTCGATCCCGACCTATCGGTCCCGACCGAATCGATAGCGACAGTGTTCCTTTCTCGCGCACCCCGTGGACAGAGTACGGGGCACGATGTAGGGACAGGGCACTACAACCTGGATGAGTGATAGATCTGGCAAGCTCCTTGAAGAAGGCAAGCAAGGAGCGCGTGCATTGAACTATTCAATCAGGCGGAGGCGCTTGCGAAAGAGGAAAAGAGCTAATTCAACGCCACCTATGAGCCGATCAGACCTTTCATGCACTCGCATTCATCCAGACCGACCCAGACCATCTAATCTCACAAAAGTTTAGGGAATCCTACGGTTGATTTATATGATCATAGGATGTCATGCCTAAGCCCATAGGTGAGTTAGGGCCATCTTATGGTTATATGGCCTCTAGGTAGGTTATATAAACATTCTCTAGCTATTTTATAGTTTATTATGATTTTTAGATATTTCAGATAATTTTTAAATATTTATTTTGTGAAGATTTATATATTTTATTGACTTTTATGATTTACCATATGGCCATTCGGGGTTATTTTTGGGACCCAGTATTTTATTTAGGCTCTACTAGGTTATAAATATTTTCTAGAGTATTCTAGGATTTTTCTGGATTTATTTAGAATTTTTAAAATTTTTAGATAATTAAAACCTATAGAATTTATATTTTATAGACTTCTAGAATTTATTGTGCAAGCCTATGAGCATAAAATGGGCCCAATTAATTTTCTATAGTTTATAATGGTATTTTACACTTTCTAGATTTTTTTTGGAATTTTCTGATATTTTTACATATTTATTTGGAGTTATTAGATTAAAAACTGATTTTTGGTAATTAAAAACCTATTTTCCTAAAACATTACACAGTCAGCCGTAGTCAGGCCCACATGTCAGCCACTCAACTGCGTGGGGTGGTCCCAGCTCTCATGCATGGGGGGGCGGGTGAGACTGGGTCTCCGAGCCGCACCCGGAATCCAAGCCGAGCCAAGGTCGAGCTTAGCTGAGCCGGCAGCTCCCTCATCCACTGGATCTGAGATGAGATATGGAGATGCTGCCACGTGGCGACTGTAGCCGACTCAAGCTGGCTCATTGCTCTCCTCTCTCTCTATATATATTTACTGTTATTTCGAAAACCTAGAAATTCCAGCAGCTTTTTAGAGGAGAGTTCATCTAGGGTTCTTCAACTTCCCGAGACGATTGTGGATAGCCCCGACCTCGAATTCACGTGCTGTTTTTTTTTGTTGGATTCGTATTAAGGTAAACTTTCAGAATTTATAATTTATTTTCGAATATTTTGCATCTGAATTTCTGGGGAATCATTTTAGTGTTACTTGTCAAAACTTGACACGTCGTACGGTTTTCGAGATCCCGAGAGATCTCGACCTTCGATTTGCGATCCGTTTGAAGTTTTGGAAAGCTAATACGACGATCTTCAACATATAAATTTTACAGAATTTCAGAGGTTCATTTTCTATTTTATTTATTAAGTTAAACTCAGATTTGATCAGTAAATTACCGTTTTGGTCACGGTTAGCCATAACGGCAATATCTTTTGACCAAAGCATGATTTTGTGGCACAGTCGATTCCAATGCACTCGTGGCGCTTAAATCTGCCTAGTTGCAGCGAGCGGCTACTCAGAAGAAGGAGCGACGCCCTGAAGGAACCTGACCCGTATCCAAAAAAGGAGGGTCAGAGTGCCCTTCGGGCTAGCAAAGAGAGCGACTGACAATCTGTAGCGAGCGGCGGGAGGAGGTGTAGCTGAGTCTGCATAAGCAGATAAGGCCTTACAGTGGGAGGCACAATAGCCTGCGTCTTTCCCACTTATTATATGTCGATGATAGTCTGATCTTCTTGAACGGGGGTAATGACATTGTGAACTGCCTTATGTCTACTTTGAGGGAATTTTCAGAAGTCTCAGGCCAAGTCATCAAAAATGCCAAGAGTTCCTTCATTGTCTCTTCCAAAGGAAAACAGGATAGGAAAGACTGGATTGCCCAACGAATGGGTTTCAAGCAAATGAATCTTTCGATAATGGGGGTACCACTCTTTCAAGGTAGGACTAAACAAGCTTACTTTTCAGAGATTGAAGCTAAATTTAAGAAGAAAATAGCGGGCTGGCGTGGACGATTGCTTTCTTTTGGAGGGAAAATCACTCTCATTAGGAGTGCGCTTACGTCACTCCTCACTGCGTTCGCCTTATTCATTCGGTTTCATTTATTCTTCCTTTGGAAACAGCATCCTCTGGGGAAGCAGCAGACATGGGGTCTCCAAGCCTACAGAACCTTCCACTGTCCCCAGCCCGGGCGTATACCGCATTTTAGACTATGCTTGAAAAATATGGCTTTCCCACTAAGACTGCTCTGCGGGATTCTTTATTACCTGCTTGATATGAAAAGAGGCGAGTACTGAATAATCGAAGTGAGGCTAACACAATGAGACGACCGGGACCGAACCCACGTATGTGGCAAAATACGGGGATGACTTGTGGCTAGGGGTGAAAGGCCAACCAAGATCGGATATAGCTGGTTTTCTGCGAAATCTATTTCAGTAGAGCTTATGATGTCGATGGTCCAAATCTCGATTTCATGATGTTTGACTAAATAGTCAACGATACACCTCGATTTGTGTGCCATGGTTTCCAAAATTGGAAACATAACTTTCTATAGCTAAACTTTCTTTTTTAAGTTATATTTTAGATTATATTAGATTAAATTAGATTTTTATATAATTTATTCTAGAATTAAATAGAATTAGTTATGTTAAACTATTATCCACTTTCTAGGGTTTTTAGAGCGGGATTTTCAATATCTAACTTATGATTATTTATGTGACGGGGTAGATCGGTCTACGACGTCTTGAGTTGTGACTTCATCATCTAGCGGAGCAAGACAAGTATCACTATGACCTATGTTGCCTTTATTTTATGCTGTATGTTATTCCTTTCCTTAAATTGTTAGTCTTATCTTTTATACCATTGGTGCACAAGAGTTATACTTATTACCATAACCATACATGTTCACTTAATATTTTCATTCAACGTTCAGCCTTCAATGTTTAAGTTTAAAGTTAATGTTAAAGTGATCATGTTTACTTGTGAGATCAGGGTCGGGAGGGAGAATACAACTAGTATGCATGTGGTCTACACAATGTACATTTTTTTCCCAATGTCAATGTTGATAGCAGTCGTTGCACCTCACGTACTGACTGTCGGATGTCCTAACCCGTCCACATGCGGAACACTTGTATTCTAAAACACACAGTACACGTGATTTGATTCGTGTTGACATATTATCCAGATGTTTGTCTTATATTCGTCGTTCTCTTATATTGTCTTCGTGTCTTTATTATACCTTAAATTGTTCCATGTCATAATTGTACTCTCAACTGTTTTTTTCCAATGTATAGTGGTCCCTTTTTGCATCAGGTATATTCATCCTTTTCTTATTGCTATTCTGCGTGCTTGTATATTATATTGTGCAGTGTGGTGTTATGGTGATCTTGCTCCAATCCTGATTGGATAACTATTTTTTAGCTTTAGACGACGTGGTTTGCCCCGAGGTTTATGGTGTGTATCTTGGTGACACTGACGTTACCAATGTGTTGGTTGCTTCTTCTGATGTGGAGTAGCATATTTCTTTCTTATGCACTTTCGTGTTATTCTTAGCTAGTGAGCTTAGCGGACTTTAGTTCTAGTTATTTATATTTATTTTTACCGGGTTTGTTCCCGAGACTATTCTAAGTTGTAGTGGATCTTTCTTTAAATAATTTATTGAGACTTTTAAGTTTAATCTTTTTGTATTGACTTAGTTGTGGATGATATATGTGGACTGTGTACTTGTATGGATAATGCTTATCATAGACAGCGTACTACCGTCGATACTGCGGCGTAGGCTGGGCTTGGATACGTACTCGTATCCCAAAAGCGGGTGCGGGTCGTGACAATTAATGTGTGATTGATGGCTTAAGTAGGAGATTCATAGAAGTCGATTGTCATGTTGCAATCGATAGTGGGTGATGGCATTGTATGTTGGAAAAGAATTGTGCATGACTTCAGTGAATAGGAATCGACAGGATTTTCGAATTGGCTTATGTGTGTTTACTTGGGTATGTTTTGGATGCGAGAGAATTTGGTTGGTATTTGTGGTCAACAGATAGATAGTCCATTATGGACGTTAGTTGGTGCGAAAGAGGAATATTTTGTCGGAAATGGCTTGAGCTCTGAGTAATATATGGCTCTACACTCTTAGCGATAGGATGTCCCTTGACCCTGTTCGTAGCATAGTGATTGCTTTACCTGTAAGGTATTTGGTAGTATCAAGTCGTAGCTGTGATTACGATTGATACATGACGGCTAGGCATGTTCCTTGATGATTAAGTTCGGATAACTCGTTGTGAGATTTTGATGTGTTCGGATGAACCATCGCTAGACTTTGACGGTTAGCATTATGTTGGATAATGAGAATTCGAGAATATGAAATGAATGCCTTAGTTGGGAATGGTACGAATTATAGATTCAGACGATGACTTGAATTAGTTGGGTAAGAAGAATTATAGGGTCAGTAGTGATGGTGGGGTGTTGCTATCAAAAGATTGTGGGAGAACAAATATGGTCCGAATATTGAACGATGTTGGAATTGAGTTGATGGAATTGCATGTTAGACATAAACAAATTGATGGTGATGTTAGGCGCTTATCGAATGTTGCAAATGATCTAGAAGATGCAAAAAGTTGCATCAATGAACAAAAAGTAAAGAATGGGCTTGAGAAAATAGATGACCTTAGCACGTTGTGCAGTTGTGCTTGAGAGAATTAGATGTGTCCCGAATTAACAAGTTTCGACCCTTGATTTTGTTGAGGTATAGAAAATAAACACTTGTCCCTTGATGCATGAAAGAGTAGTTATTTCTTATGAGACTCAGGTGGCGGAAATACAAATAAGTATCGAGGTGCAACGGTATGTAATGGACCTTGTCGGTGGGTGATATTGTCGCATAAACAACGAGTTTGCGTGGAATATAATTGTTGGATGCATGTGACTTAGCTAAATGAGTTATGTCATATCCACTAGATGACCAAAATACGAATGCTAGGTGGTTGGTGCCATAGAGATTGGATCAGTGCATAAATAGTGAAATCTTCTTATAGAATCACAAGGAGATAATGCAAAACAAAAATTGATGGTTACATGAATTGCTAAGATATGACCGTGTTTGGTGCTAGCGAAAATTCATAAAGGATGCTTTCGGAAGATATATATACTTATATAGTTGCCTTATTTGTTGGTTTAAAGAGTACAGACCATATCAATGATCTCAAAAGATGGGAATTAAATATGTTGCGAAGGGACCGAAGGAAAGAAATCATAAATGATAGACTATTGAAGTAGCGATGTTGGATTATGACTTGGAATAGTTGGCCAATTGAATAGACATATTTGAGTAAGATATGAGAGTACAAGTCATATTGAGCAGGTGATACTGCGTCTATGCAAATGAGAACTGAATATTTGGATGATCGATTGATAAATTTTTATAAAATGGCTTTGGGATTGACCCATAAGAATTGTTGGATAGATTTTGTCGGTTTTGGGTAAATCTAGAATGACTTCGTTGGATATAACCTGAGGATGAGTACGGGTAGATAGACTTGACCCTAGTGTGTCGGTTGGTTGCCTAAGTTTCGAATTTGTTGGTTATATGTTTTAGTTGTTCATGTTTGGAATAAGTTCATAAGATTGGGGTAGCGTGCCATGTCCCTAAGATTGGTTGAATCATATATTGTCCCTGAGATAAGATAGAGTTGTCCCTATGATAAGTATTGGTTGTCTTTAAGATGAGTATGTCCCTATTAGCTATCCATCTCAGATGAGTTAGCTGAATATCTAGTTTAGCTTAGAATCGCTGATCGTAGAGACTTAACCGAAAGCTAAGTTGACTGTTGGAGACCCTTAGGATGTTCCTATTGATGTTGCGTGGGTATAGTCGGAATGAGTGAGATATGTCGGAAGGTAAACTTCGAAATGGAATGAAGATTGGAAAATTTTGATGTTACAAACGTTGGATGCAATGGCGGATCATGTGGGTTTCGGAACTTGGTTGCCTCTATTCAGTATGTCGGAACTTATTAGAACTGGTTGGATTTGATTGGTTGGTTGAATCATATTGAGCTATGCAAATTGATGGTAGTTACTTCGAGACAGTTGGAATAAATTTATTGATGGATAATCGGATCGAAATTGAGAATAAGTGTATGACGGAATGGAATAGTGCATGTAGTCGAGATCGACGAGAGTGAATGAAATTTTGGAAATGACCCCTGGGATTAATGTTGTTAGAAATGAGAGTTGCTTATACGAGATGATAATATGTCAGCTTAATCAATACGAGAAATTTTTTGAGTACATCAAGAAATTTTGCTACAGTCGGATGATGGTACAACTTAGAAAGATGGATCATAATCGGAGAATTACGATTGCAAATAAAGTATATGGATGCGAATTTGATTGATGAGAATTGTGGTATCGAAATGAAATGTGGCTATTGTTTTTTTTATCAATCTTGATGGTAGGAATGACAATGGACTGGAAAGAGAACTCTGGATTCGTTGAATACTTAATATTACTAGGTCGAAATATATTAGAGAAAAAAATTTGGTCGGCTGTGAAAAATTACTCGAGTTGGAATTAGTAACATTCATGGTGTCATTGGTTGGTTGGAGAATTGAATAAGTGAATTGCGCCTATACGAGATGCTCAAAAAGATTGGCTAACATTCAGAAATGAAGTGATACTCCTAGCTCGTTCGTTTTCCCTATCACTGGACTTGGTTGAGATGCATGTATTTCTGGGATGCCTAAAATATGTGTATGATTCCAATAAAGTGGTATGTTGAATTCAAATGAAGCCACTGGAGGAGATTATCATGTGCTAAGTAATTGCAAGAGTGTTGGAGGAAAGAACAAAGATGGTAAACTAATTTTTGAATCAAATGGAGATGTTGTGGGAAGATGGTACATCATTTGGAATCAAACGAGATATGTTGAGAAATGTTGAACAGTGCAAGTTGATCATTGAAAAATTTCATAAAGTCGGTTGAAGTTCTGGGAATGAGTTTTGTTTAAGTTTCGAAGACGAAACTTTTTCTGAGTGGTATATATTATAGTGTCCCGATCCGCAAGATGCCTTATGATGGATGGTTGGTTCGATGAAGCATTGTTGGACTTGGGATTATATGAAGAATAGCTTGGAAGGCTATACAATCATGGCAGTAATCGTCTTATAAATGTGAGTAGTGTTAAACCCTTCGAAGATCCTTTAGCTTCACGCTTAATAAAAGGATTAGTATGCTATGTTGCTTGTCGAATTGTTGAATGCTATCTAGCATGGAATCCAAAAAGATAATAAAAGATAATTAATCACATGATCCGAGAACTATTGCGAATCATTTTATCGATTATGTGTTTCGAATTATTTCATGAATTGTGGGCTTTTGTGATATTGCTATGAAATACATGACAGGTGAAGAAAAAGTCTCAAATACTTGGGCGGTGTGTATATCGAGCCTTAGCTCGATGAATAGATGGTAATACAGATAATCAGACCCAAGAACTGGACAGTGAGTATGCATTGAATTATAATTATAAGAATACTATAAATAAATTATTTATAAAATACTCTAAATATATTTATAAAAATCCTAAAAATCCCCAAAAATATTTTTAAGATATTTAAATAAATATTTTGTACAATTTGACCTATTATGATTATAAGAATGCTATAAATAAATTATTATATCCAACACAAGATATTTAGAATATAAATACTATAATTTATATTACATAAAAATGATTAGGCTAAATTGTACTTTGATACCCTCAACTATTCTGCTTTTTCAAGTTGATACCATAAACTTTTTTACTCAACAACTTAATACCTCAACTATTATTTTTTTTCAACTTGATACCTAAATTTTTAAAAATCCCCAAAATGCCCTTATCCCTTCCCTCTCCCCTTCTCCCCTCTCCCACTTCGGCGACCACCTTCCTCCATTCCCTCTCCGGCGACCACCTCCCCCCCTCCCACGGCGGCGACCCTCCTCCCTCTCCGGCGATGGTGGAGTCGGGAAAGGAGGGCAGCGGAAGAGGGAGGGGAGGGAGCGGGAGGGGGGTGCGGGTGGCCGGAGGGTGGAGGGGAGCGGAGGGGGGGCGGAGGGGGAGGGTGCAGGCGGAGCGGGAGGGGGGGAGGGGCGGAGGGGGACGGTGCAGGCGGGGCGGGAGGGGGAGGAGGGGCGGAGAGGGGGGAGGGGCGGAGGGGGAGGGTACAGGCGGGGCGGGAGGGGGGGATGGGCGGAGGGTGCGGGCGGGGCGGCGGGGAGAGGGGCGGGGGCGGGGGTGGTGGCCGGAAGGGGGGGCTGGAGGAGGGGAGGGGAGAGGGGTTGAGTGGTAGTTTTAATTTTTGGGTAAGGGCATTATTGTCCAAAAAATTTTAGGGTATCAAGTTGAAAAAAAAATAGTTGAGGTATCAACTTGAAAAAGCGGAATAGTTGAGGGTATCAAAGTGCAATTGAGCCAAATAATTGTAATATTAATAATAAATATTTGGAAACTTATTAAACAAGACTAACTTATATAAAAAATCTATAAGACTCACACACCTTTATACCAAACTCATATTTATAATTATCCATGAATAGAAATAACTAAGATGTTTATAAAAAAATTTGGAAAACAGGAGGTTTACATCCTACCTAACTTATAAAAATTTCGTTCTCGAAATTAAAATAAATCTTAATATCAAAAAAATAAAATAACTAAATAACGAGATTACATACGAAGGGAGTGCAAGTACGTCAATCGTAACCCGGTTTTCGGAAAAGGTGAAGGAGGTAGTTATCACATGAATCTAAATTGACGTCATATTCTACAAGGTAGGGTATTCTTGATTCGAGGACCTACCCAACTTATAAAAATTTGCTAACTGTGAAAATCATCGTTACAAGGCTTCTGAGAAGGACAATTTCTAAAGGGTAGCACGAAAATATTAGACACTTCTGACCACAGTCACGGATTCTAAATGAGCCAAGATATTGCTATGGTGTTCTTGGTCAATAACTTCAAGTAGAAACTATTACGATTAACATCATTCTTATTGGGGTCATACTTCAACAAGATAGTAAACATTTCTTGTTCGAATATAACTAAAACAGGTCGGTTCAAAGAAATTCAGTCCTCTACATGGGTAACTAAGAGACGAGAGTCTATAGGAAGCCTTCTCATAGAATTGAAGATAAAGCATTTTTTGGTATATTCTTTTAAGACATGATGATTAGCGTGTGAGGGTTGGTGTTTAGTATTGTGCAGGAGGTATATGCTGGCTCGGGTGGAATGCATATGTTGTAGGTGTGATGTGTCTCGTATGGATCATGGGTATTCAGTTTGTTCGAGGAAATGAGTCGATATTACATGGTTAGATCAAGGTGGAACGAAAAATGGGCCTCTATGGTTTGTTCTAAGGGAAAATGTATCATACGGTAGTGTGTTTGAAATGGAGCACAGGAAGGTGTGTTTGTGTGGGACATGTAAGTTATGGGTGTAGAGTGGCTCTTCTAGCTCATATGGTGAAATTTGTTGGAAGGAAAATGTAACGCCCCAGAACCAGAATACTGGAGAGCGGGGGCATACATAGCTAACTACGTATAATGAAATAGAATCTACCCCACTATACGGTCACGACTGTCTAGATATATGAGGGTTTAACTACAATCTATCAGTCTTCTATGGTCAATAACAAGCGTAATTGTCTCAATCTCAAGCAAGCGAGTAAAGTTACAAGATGTAAGATAACCAAATATACAATAGTAAGGCGTCCCAAACATTACATATCCAGCTGATCATGAAGCTAGTCGTTACAAAATGTGAGAACTAGCAAGAGTTTAGTCATATATGATCAACCATAGGATCTGTCAATCATGTTACAGCCTGTAGCCAGACAATAATAAGGTATACAATACGAGCTAACAGGTGCTCGCCGGCTAAACGCCTCAAAATAAATTTTTTAAAATAGAGTGGGAGAGCAAAAATAAACCTACTCGTTGCCCTGGTCACGCCTGATGGTCACCATCGGGCTGGAAGGTCGGTAGATCCTCTGAAGCTGCTACAATATCTGGCCACACAAAACCAGCTGGGTCAGATCCCAGAAAGAGCAAGTGCCACAAAGGAGGCTTCACTTAAGAACTAAAACCAGCACATCAGGAAATATATTAAAGCAGTTAAAAGAACTTAAAGTAAAAAATAACAACAGACATAATGGAGTACGAGGAAACCATTCAAGTAGCCAGGTCACAACCCTTAAACCAAACAAGGACCGGGATATTAACCCTTCACCTGAATAGAACTCTGTCTCCAATCTTGTAGGTAAGGTAAAACATTACAAGCGTGACATGGGGTGCAATAATACAATAAACGAAGAGAGGACTCAGAACTGCTCAGAGAGCCAGGTTACAACCCTTAAACCAAACAAGGACCGGGGTTGTAACCCTTCGCCTGAACAGAACTGAGCCTCTGATCTTTATTGTTAATAGTGACAATCATGCGATCAAGCCTGCAATAATCGAGCACTGAAACTACATCATACAATCGTTCCCGGCCAATCAGAGACTACGGCTTTCTACATTAGCTAACTAGGGTTATCACGACATGCAGTGAGATGTTCCTCCAACCACAAGCCCTGCAGCTAATCCAGGTTATCCAGGTGACTTGGGTTCATTAAGCAGTACATCGTTCTTTCCATATATCAATGAATTTAGACTTGTGCCCTACTCGTCGGCAGGCTGCAAGTCCACAATGGTGGTCGGAATAACGGGATCGCCTGTAGCTAAGGAAAATCTCTCATGACTACTGAATTATTCTAGTTATTAGCCTTAGCCATTTACAGTAGGTGTCCCTGACCGTGGTACTCAGGGATCCCTGTCCTAGACATGATGCAAACACTACCGGTTTAATTATTCGAACACAATCATCCACGGTGTCCAGGCCATCCAATCTTGTCATGTCATGTTCACTGTCAGGAGTGCGTCGCGTCGGGCCACTATCATGTCATATCAAAAGTGCACCACAACGGGTCACCATCGTGTCAGAGAACAATTAATTTAGCACAAGTACACATTTAGTAATTAAATATTAGAAGGGACAAGGGCTGTGGGGGACTCATGCGGTTCAGAAATTTTCTATGCGGCCAGCAGTCACTTGGCCATATGCAGTTGAGCAAAATATATAAGCATGCTAAATATTTAAGCATGCATGCTTGCAGGCAAATGCATTTAATATATTAATATATTGCATTTAATGTAATGCATTAAATAATGCATTAATACGTTAAATACATTATATTAATATATATTAAGATACAAAATATATTAATATACATTATATTAATATATACTATATAGTATTTTAATATATAATAAATGTATGCTTTGTATGCATTAGCATAATGCATTAATATACAAGCAGCTGATTGTCCCCATGTTCCATATGCGGCTCACTTCGTTCCCATATGCGGCTTATATATGCAAGCATATAAAATATGCAACATGGCAAGGCATATTAAAATATTAAAATATGTATCATGACAAAGCATATAAAATATGCTTGTGTGGTAAGGCATATGCGGCTGATGGCAAAGTATGCTTGGCAAGCATATACGGCTCATTTGAATAAGCTGTATGCTTACTTTGCTAAAGCATACAAAGTACATTCATGCCATAAATGCTTGCACGTTAGGCTTTGCAATGCATGCAAAAAGTAATACATGCAACTTATGCTAAAGGTTAATGCATTAATTGAATGCTACTGAATGCATTTGGAGAATGCATTGGAACAATGCATTAAATGCATGCATTTAGAATAGGCACTAAAATATTGTATGCATTAGATGCACGTTAGAATATTGCATGCATATGCGGCTCATTAAGTACCATATGCGGCTCTCTTGTATTCCAAGCAAAATGTACAGGCTAGTGCATTTTGCTTGCTGGTGCATGTGTTAATGCAATCATTAGCATATATGTATTAATGCATGCATTGGATTATGCATTAAAATGACATGCTTTAGAATATTCATTAATTAGTGCATGCATTAGAATATGCATTAAAGTGGCATGCGGCTAGCTACTGTACATGTGCATGCAAGCAAGGCTTGCTAACCCACGTATTAAATAATGCATTTAGAGAACACATGCCTTAATAATTAGCATGCAAGCAGGCTTGCCAGCACATGCATTAAATAATGCATATGCGGCTCACTTGGCAGTTGCATGCGGCCAAGTGCTGAAAATGCCCATGCGGCTCAGCAATATCCTATAGGTCAAATTGGACCAAACGAAATTCTCTGCAACATAGGATCATCAACTAGCAAAATATACAAGTTTGATAGATCAAAAACTCCCGGAAATCGAAAATACCACAAAGCTAGATTTACAAGAATTTAACCATGGAAATAAAAAATGCCAAGTACTAAAGTGGGTTAGAAACACATGAGAAAAACAATGGAACAATAAAAATAGACTTCCTCCATGAAGCAAGGTGCACTTGCCTAAGCTCTTCCTCTCTCAGGTTGGTGGAGAAGTAATGGTGGGGAAGAAGAAGAGTTAATAAGGAGAGAGAAATATGTGGTGGAATATTTAATGGGGATGGTGGTAGGTGGGATATTTAATGAAGGTGGTAGGTGGGAGTGGTTTGGTTCACATTAAAATCAAGCAAAACTGAACCATACAAAACCAAGCCGAACCAAGTCAAGTTGGGCCAAACCAGGCAATACGGGTCTAAATACGTACACGTATACCGAGATACGTAATACGAACAATGGTCATTACAACTCTACCCACCTTAAAAGAATTCCGTCCTCGAAATTTATTCAAGAGACTAGAGATGCAAGGACAAGCTATACTAGTTAAGCAATCAAGCAATTATTCGTGCAAGCAAGGAATCGAAGACATAAGGCATAAAAAAGATATTATACCTCACGAGTCAAACAGGTTGGGATATCGCGATCGGATATCATCCTCACGCTCCCACGTTGACTCTCCCAAGGAGTGATGACCCCAAGCAACACGGACTAACTTGATAGTCTTGTTCTTGAGCATCTTCTCTCTTTGGTCCAATATGGATACGGGTCTCTCCTCATACGAAAGGTTGGTACCAACAACCAATTCCGAATGATCTAGGATATGACTCGGGTCCGGGATATACCGTCGTAGTTGGGATACATGGAACACGTCATGCACCTCACTCAGAGACGACGGAAGAGCGAGACGATAGGATACGTCTCCTACTCGCTCCAGAATATCGAACGGCCCTATATACCTAGGACTAAGCTTTCTCCGTACGTCGAAACGAATGACACCACGGTTAGGCGAGATCCTCAGGAACACATGGTCGCCGACAGAAAATTCAAGGAGATGCCGATGAGAATCGGCCCAATGGCGCTGACGATCTTGTGCAACGCGAAGATGATCTCCGACTCTACTGACCACCTCAACTGTCTGAGCGATCATATCTGGACCAAGCATCTGCCTTTCTCCTACATCGTCCCAGGCTAGTGGGGATCTGCACTTCCTATCATACAGTGCCTCGAACGGAGCCATCTGGATACTGGCTTGAAAACTGTTATTGTACGAGAACTCCACCAGGTGCAGGTGATCTTCCCACGAACCATCGAAGTCAAGCGTACAAGATCTCAACATATCCTCAAGAGTCTGGATCGTGCGTTCCGACTGACCATCTGTCTGCGAGTGATAAGCTGAGCTGAACTGGAGGTGAGTTCCCAAACTCTCTTGCAAGCTACACCAAAAGTGCAACGTAAATCTTGAATCCCGATCCGAGGTAATACTGACTGGTACACCGTGGAATCTGACAGTCTGCCGAAGATACATCTCTGCTAGCTGAGCTGTCGACTGACCAACTCTGAACGGGAGAAAGTGAGCCACCTTCGTGAGCCTGTCAACTATAACCCAAACAGCATCTCGACCAGCTAGGGATCTAGGTAATTCAGTTACGAAATCCATGGTTACATGCTCCCACTTCCATTCTGGAATCGGCAAGGGCTGAAGAAGTCCAGCTGGCCTCTGATGTTCAGCCTTAACTTGTTGGCAGACCAAACACCGAGAGACAAACCGAGCTATCTCCCTCTTCATGCCATTCCACCAAAAGTGCTGACGGATATCACGGTACATCTTCGTGCCACCGGGATGAATCGAATACTGAGAACTGTGAGCTTCCGCCATCACCTCCTGTCTGATATCTCTACTGGGTACACAAAGACGCTTACCATTTTGAAGTGTACCGTCTTCGTGAATGCATAATTCTGGTCATCGTCCTGCTTCACATTCTGCTCTAAGCCGCTGAAGCTTAGAATCGGAGGACTGAGCTATCTTGATCCTATCAACTATACTGGACTGAACTTGCATGCTGGCCATCAATGCCATATTGGTAGGAAGGACAACTTCTATACCCATTTTCTGAAGATCTGCTAACAACTCTGGTTACGCTGTCAGAAGGTAAACTCTGGCTCTCCTGCTCAATGCATCTGCCACAACGTTGGCCTTCCCAGAATGATACTGTAGGTTGACATCATAATCCACAAGTAGCTCTAGCCGTCTTCTCTGACGCATATTAAGGTCCTTCTGGATGAAAACATACTTCAGGCTCTTATGGTCGGTGAAAATCTCCACCCTATCTCCATACAGGTAGTGTCTCCACAACTTAAGTGCAAACACTACAGCTGCCAGCTCTAAGTCATGGGTTGGGTAATTCCTCTCATGATTACGAAGTTGACGTGACGCATAAGCTATTACCTTCCCATGCTGTATTAAAATACATCCTAATCCTCTGCCTGAAGCATCACAGTACACTAAAAATCCTCCGGTCCCATCTGGAAGTGTGAGAATGGGGGCCGTCATCAAGCCTCGCTTCAGCTTCTCAAAAGATTCCTGACATTCTGCTGTCCAAGCAAACTGCACATCCTTGCGGGTTAACTGCGTCAGTGGTGCTGAAATCCGAGCAAAGTCCGAAACAAATCGTCGGTAGTAGCCGGCAAATCCAAGAAAACTGCAAACTTCTACAACTGTGCTGGGCACTGGCCATGTTTCGATAGCCACTATCTTCTGGGGATCCACTTCAACTCCCCCTCTGGTGATGATATGACCCAAGTATGAAATGCGATCGAGCCAGAACTCGCATTTACTGAACTTGGCATACAACTGGTGCTCTCGAAGAATCTGGAGGACAACTCTGAGATGCTGCTCATGCTCCGCTTCACTCTTGCTGTAGACCAGGATATCGTCTATGAACACGATCACGAACTGATCCAAATAAGGCATAAAGATACGATTCATGAGGTCCATGAATACCACCGGCGTATTGGTTGCTCCAAAGGGCATAACAAAGAACTCCCAATACCCATACCTAGATATGAAGGCTGTTTTCGGGATGTCCTGCTCTCTGACTCTGATCTGGTGGTATCCTGACCGCAAATCAATCTTCGAGAATACTGTCGCTCCTCTGAGTTGGTCAAACAAGTCATCTATCCTGGGGAGAGGATATCTGTTCTTGATTGTCACTGAGTTCAAGGTACGATAGTCAACACATAATCTGGACGTACCATTCTTCTTTTTCACAAAAAGCATCGGGGCTCCCCAAGGCGATCCACTTGCATGAATGAATCCCTTGGTCCGGAGTTTTTCAATCATCTTGTACAATATCTCCAATTCTGACGGTGCCATCCTGTAGACTCTCTCTGACACTGGTGCTGTCCCGGGAATCAAGTCGATAGTAAACTCGATCTCCCATTCTGGCGGCATCCCTGGAAGCTCTTCCAGGAAAACATCTAGAAATTCCTCGACTATCCGGGGTAACTGCACTGCTGCTACGGCCATCCGCAATACTGGAGGAGAATTCAACTTTGCCTCGAGAAAAGGAAAACTCCGGCTCGCCTAGAATGCTAAAAACAACTCTGCCAATATGGCAGTCTATCATAGCATACTGGTCCCTCAACCAATCCATCCTAAGACCACATCATAATCGGCCATCGGGAATTCTATCAGCCTAGCAGGAAACTCTCTACCGCTAACCACGATCCGACACGAGATAAACACTCTATCTACTCCCACAAGACCATTACCAGTAAGTATATTAAGCCTTACTGATAGTGACTCGGGCTCCAGTCCTATCCGTGTCGCGAATCGTGCAGACATAAATGAATGCGATGCACCAAAATCAAATAACACTGCAGCCAAAAAAGTGTTGACAAGAATAGTACCTGCCACTACCTCACCTGGTGCCACTCCTTCTTCTCCCATGGTCAAAGCCAGCACTTGACCATGTCCTCTGGGTGCCGGCCCTCTCTGCTGGAATCCTTTCTGCCTATTCTGAACTTGCGCCTGGGCAAACTGCTGAGGCCTTTGCTGGTGAAAAGCCTGGGTCTACGTCGGCAACGACCTCGGGAAAGGAAACTGCTGCTGGACTGGTACTGGGGCTGGTCCCCTCACCGATGAACTGGTCCTGGCTGGTGATGAGTCAGTCCTGAACGGGCAGGACCCTACCTTGTGGTCTGGCGCTCCACAAAGCAAGCACAATCCTCGAGCCTTGCGACACTCTGAAACAACATGTCCAGGCTTCCTACAATAAGAGCAGCCCATGGGGGAAGACTGCTTCTGCTTCTGAGGGTGCGTCGGTATTGAATGCTGAACCGACGTAACTGAAGCTGTCCTTCTCGGAGCTCCAATGGTCAAAGTTTTAGCTGCCGGGGCTGGGGCTGATGACTGATTCATCTGGCCGTGAGATCGCTTTCGACCTCCGGTCCTGTCTACAATCCTCTGGGAGGTATACTCATGCCTCCTAGCTGCCTTCAATACCGTATCAAAAGTTTGATGCTCAAATTGCTCCACCGCCAACAAAATCTCTAGGTGGAGTCCCTGCTGAAATCGCTGGGCTCTATCGAACTCGGTCGCCACCAAGGTGGGAGCAAACCGGCTAAGTCTGGAAAACTCGGCCGCATACCCATCGACCGTCCTGCCCATCTGCTTCAAATTGGTGAACTTGGTCTGAAGATCATACCGAGCCACCGCATCGAAGTACTTGGTCCGGAACCTCTCACGGAATACTGTCCAGGCAATAGGTGCCACTAGCCCAACGGCCTGCGCCGTCCACCAGCTGCGGGCTAGATCCAATAACTGCAGGCATACCACGGCCATCTTCTCTTCTTCTGGAGTCTTTGCTGCTTCCAATATCACCTCTGTGTCCTAAAGCCACGCATCAGCAACGATAGCGTCTTCGCTGCCATCGAAGAATAGAGGGTTCAGGCGCTTGAAACTGTTCGCTGCACTGTTCCCATGATGTCTACCTCTACCCAGAGCATCTGCTACGGCCTGATGCAAGGTATCTCCTCGACGGTCCTGCGATGCAAGCAGCTCCCTGATAAGTCCAACCAAGGCTCCATCATCCTACCTCGCGGGCTGGGCTGACTGTACCGGGGGTTCTGGATCTCCGGAAGGCATGGCCCGGGAGGCTGCTCCTAAGTACTGGGCCTGGTCTTCTTGTTGCTGCTGGCCCACGAGAAGCGCTTTGCCTTGCTGATCAGCAGGTCCAGGAAAAATGTCGCTGAAGAAGATGACATAAAAAATAATAAGAAAGGACCAAGACAGATCAACGATACAAGCATGTGATCAGGTCGAGAATCTCAAGGATTAGAAGAGTCAGGCAGAGATCAAGGACGAGTGCTGATTGAGACATCTATTCAGTAAACCCTCACATATCTTGATTTACAAGACCTGTATGGGCCACCACTTAAACCATGAAATGCCCCAGAACCAGAATACTGGAGAGCGGGGGCATACATAGCCAGCTACGTATAATGAAATGGAATCCACCCCACTATACGGTCATGGTTGTCTAGATATATGAGGGTTTAACTACAATCCATCAGTCTCCTATGGTCAATAACAAGCCTAATTGTCTCAATCTCAAGCAAGCGAGTAAAGTTACAAGATGTAAGATCACCAAATATATAATAGTAAGGCATCCCAAACATTACATATCTAGCTGATCATGAAGCTAGTCGTTACAAAATGTGAGGACTAACAAGAGTTTAGTCATACATGATCAACCCTAGGATCTGTCAATCATGTTACAGCCCATAGGCAGACAATAATAAGGTATATAATACAAGCTAACAGGTGCTTGTCGGCTAAACGCCTCAAAATGAAATTTTTACAATAGAGTGGGAGAGCAAAAATAAACCCACTCGTTGCCCTGGTCACGCCTGATGGTCACCATCGAGCTGGAAGGTCGGTAGATCCTCTGAAGCTGCTCCAAAATCTGGCCACACAAAACCAGCTGGGTCCGATCCCAGAAAGAGCAAGTGCCACAAAGGAGGCTTCACTTAAGAACTAAAACCAGCACATCAGGAAATATATTAAAGCAGTTAAAAGAACTTAAAGTAAAGAAATAACAACAGTCATAATGGAGTACGAGGGAACCATTCAAGTAGCCAGGTCACAATCCGTAAACCAAATAAGGACCGGGATTGTAACCCTTCACCTGAATAGAACTCCATCTCCAATCTTGTAGGTAAGGTAAAATATTACAAGCGTGACGTAGGATGCAATAATACAATAAACGAAGAGAGGACTCAGAACTGCTCCGAGAGCCAGGTTACAACCCTTAAACCAAATAAGGACCGGGGTTATAACCCTTCGCCTGAACAGAACTGAGCCTCTGATCTTTATTGTTAATAGTGACAATCATGCGATCAAGCCTACAATAATCGAGCACTGAAACTACATCATACATTCGTTCCCGGACAATCTGAGACTACGGCTTTCTACATTAGCTAACTAGGGTTATCACGACATGCAGTGAGATGTTCCTCCAGCCATAAGCCCTGCAGCTAATCCAGGTTATCCAGGCGACTTGGGTTCATTAAGCAGTACATCGTTCTTTCCATATATCAATGAATTTAGACTTGTGACCTACTCGTCGGCAGGCTGCAAGTCCACAATGGTGGCCGGGATAACGGGATCGCCTGTAGCTGGAGGAAATCTCTCATGACTACTGAATTATTCTAGTTATTAGCCTTAGCCATTTACAGTAGGTGTCCCTGACCGTGGTACTCAGGGATCCCTGTCCTAGACATGATGCAAACACTACCGGTTTAATTGTTCGAACACAATCATCTACGGTGTCCAGGCCATCCAATCTTGTCATGTCATGTTCACTGTCAGGAGTGCGCCGCGTCGGGCCACTATCATGTCATATCAAAAGTGCACCACAACGGGTCACTATCGTGTCAGAGAACAATTAATTTAGCACAAGTACATATTTAGTAATTAAATATTAGAAGGGGCAAGGGCTGTGGGGGACTCATGCGGTTCAGAAATTTTCTATGCGGCCAGCAGTCACTTGGCCATATGCAGTTGAGCAAAATATATAAGCATGCTAAATATTTAAGCATGCATGCTTGCAGGCAAATGCATTTAATATATTAATATATTGCATTTAATGTAATGCATTAAATAATGCATTAATACGTTAAATACATTATATTAATATATATTAAGATACAAAATATATTAATATACATGCAGTTGATTGTCCCCATGTTCCATATGCGGCTCACTTCGTTCCCATATGCGGCTTATATATACAAGCATATAAAATATGCAACATGGCAAGGCATATTAAAATATTAAAATATGTATCATGACAAAGCATATAAAATATGCTTGCATGGCAAGGCATATGCGGCTGATGGCAAAGTATGCTTGGCAAGCATATGCGGCTGATGGCAAAGTATGCTTGGCAAGCATATGCGGCTCATTTGAATAAGCTGCATGCTTACTTTGCTAAAGCATACAAAGTACATGCATGCCATAAATGCTTGCACGTTAGGCTTTGCAATGCATGCAAAAAGTAATACATGCAACTTATGCTAAAGGCTAATGCATTAAAGCATTAATTGAATGCTACTGAATGCATTGGAACAATGCATTAAATGCATGCATTTAGAATAGGCACTAAAATATTGTATGTATTAGATGCACGTTAGAATATTGCATACAAAATATTGCATGCATATGTGGCTCATTAAGTGCCATATGCGGCTCTCTTGTATTCCAAGCAAATTGTACAGGCTAGTACATTTTGCTTGCTGGTGCATGTGTTAATGCAATCATTAGCATATATGTATTAATGCATGCATTGGATTATGCATTAAAATGGCATGCTTTAGAATATTCATTAATTAGTACACGCATTAGAATATGCATTAAAGTGGCATGCGGCTAGCTACTGTACATGTGCATGCAAGCAAGGCTTGCTAACCCACGCATTAAATAATGCATTTAGAGAACACATGCCTTAATAATTAGCATGCAAGCAGGCTTGCCAGCACATGCATTAAATAATGCATATGCGGCTCACTTGGCAGTTGCATGCGGCCAAGTGCTGAAAATGCCCATGCGGCTCAGCAATATCCCATAGGTCAAATTGGTCCAAACGAAATTCTCTGCAACATGGGATCATCAACTAGCAAAATATGCAAGTTTGATAGATCAAAAACTCCCGAAAACCGAAAATACCACAAAGGTAGATTTACAAGAATTTAACCATGGAAATGAAAAATGCCAAGTACTAAAGTGGGTTAGAAACACATGAGGAAAATAATGGAACAATAAAAATAGACTTCTTCCATGAAGCAAGGTGCACTTGCCTAAGCTCTTCCTCTCTCAGGTTGGTGGAGAAGTAATGGTGGGGAAGAAGAAGAGTTAATGAGGAGAGAGAAATGTGTGGTGGGATATTTAATGGGGATGGTGGTAGGTGGGATACTTAATGAAGGTGGTAGGTGGGAGTGGTTTGGTTCACATTAAAATCAAGCAAAACCGAACCATACAAAACCAAGTCGAACCAAGTCAAGTTGGGCCGAACCAGGTAATACGGGTCTAAATACGTACACGTATACCGAGATACGTAATACGAACAATGGTCATTACAGAAAATGCCAGTGTTGTGCTTCAAATATGAAAGTCACGGTAGGGGTAATCAATTGATACGGATAGGAGTGGATGTTATGAATCACCAATTTATTAGCTAAATTGGGGCTAATCCATTTCAATCGCTTGCTAAATCAAAGGACCCTATGTTTCTTAGAGAGGCTTACAATCTATGTGCTATGGAAACTTCCATTCTCGAAGTTAAAACTAAGACACGATTATACGATAAAACGGAATTTGAATAACCCAGTTTGCGGTCTTTTATCGCGGTTATCTAAACGCACAAGCAAAGGGATATAGAAGGCAATATGAAGATCATATCGCAACTTTCAAACAGATGGAAGAACGGTTACAAATGACATTCCATTCTAAGAGATAGAGTACACTAGGCTTATGGTTCTAGCCAACTTATAAAAATTGGTTAATCACGGAAAGCACAGTAATAGGACTTCTAAGAAGGTCAAATTTTGAGGAGATATATGAGGGTATGAGGTACTTCTAATCGTAGTCAGGGACTCTATAGGAGACCTAGCTACTACTTAATTAACATTGCTCATATATTGACCATGTCTTATCAAGGCAGTAGGAGAGGTCTTGGTTAAGCATAACCGGAAGTAAGTTGGTACAGCAGAATTCCATTCATCTCATAACATAGGCTACAAGAAATACGGTTACAGAATTTACGAAAGAAAAAATAGTGGACCAAGAGATGGGGACTACGTAATAGGTATAGGGACCTATTTAATAACGTTTGGTTTTATAGTCCAAATATGGCAATGTGCATGAATGGGTTTATCTGGAGTTTAATGGGTTCCCTAATTGGACAACAACCTTGGATTGACTGAACCTTGGATTTTAATCTATATTGGCTAGACAAAATCTTGTAAAACCAATCTGAACCATTCCTATTAGGTTAGGGTTGTTTGCAAAAATAAAAGTTTATTTACAAACTAAGAAAAAAGAAAAGTATAATAGTACAATTTGATTTTTGGGGAAGTACAACTATAGGAATCTGATCAGAAGACGATCACTTTATCCCTTGGACGATGCGATATCGAAGAAGAAAGCCTTTGGAGAGTGCTGCAGCAAGTTCTCAGGAGATTATGATCATTAGTGATGCTTTGAAAGTGATTTAGAACTTTATTTATAGAGTTCTAAAATAACTGTCAGCCAGTTATTCTGATTGGCACAGACAGCTAATGGCGCGCCATCACCCTTACGCGAACGGTTAACTTAACTGCATAGGATGCGTGGCATTCTGTGAAAAAGATGTACATGGTCATGGGCAGTGTCGTGTGCACGTTCTTCGAGATTAGTGGCATGCGCGCCACGTCATCTAACTGCTTTGGATAATAAGTTGATTAATTAGCGCCAACTGTTGAATGGCGCTAGGCGCCATCTGCGGTTTTAGTGCCATCTGCTTAATTCATTGATTACCTTGTGCCAACTACGAATGGCGCGGGACAGCTGTCAGTCATTATGACAAATCTGACACAAAGAGAAACGCCGTCGAAAAGGGAAAGAAAGTGGCCGGAGCCACTTCTCGTGTGCCCCCACTAATGGTGCCACAACATGTTATGCCGTCGACGAGAGCCGAAGAGGCGAACCTAGCTCTTGAAGGTGAGAAACTGAATGGAGAAGAAGACCATAGAACGCTCGTACCATCCATGTGTAGCGCGATCAAAGGCCAACATCGACTGCCTCTTTTAGAGTGTTGGTCAATGCTTTGCGCCATCTGCATCACGCGCCACCTCTTTAAGAGTGTTGGTCGATGTTTTACGCCATATGATGGCCTACACCTCCTCTTTCAGAGTGTTGGCTCAAAATCAAAACAATGATGCCCTGCACCATTTGTCATATTTTGAACATGATGCGCCATCTGATGTGCGCTAACTGACTGATGCACATCTGTTTTGAGAACTGTCAGATTGCATGCGCCAACTGTGGACTGCTTTTTTATATCCTGCGCCATCCATGATTGACATAGAGTATTTCTTTAAGAAATAATCTTTTTTAAGATTTTAACTCAAAATTTTCTTTTTGCAGTTGATCTGATGGAAGACCATTATGCGAAGGAATTGGCTTCTGCCTTCCAGGTGTCGTTGTATTAGAAAAACTTATCTCATGTCAAGTTCCCACAATATGATCTTCCTGAGACTAGAAGAGCTGTGCTTAAGTCTCAAGATGATAGAACTTTATTATGTCTGATGAATGGTGAACCCCTTGTAAGTTTGGATCAGGTTCCCCATAAGAAGCCAACCTTCTTATTTGGTGAGGCTATCAAGAAAGACAACCATCCTAAATTAAAGCAGGAAATACGAGTCTATCAGAGTGGAAATAGACTAATATATCTCACTGATATGATGAGACATCTGTCCCTATCCTGTTACGCTCATGCCAGCTATCCTCGAAATATGGTATGGGATCTGACTCCTTTCCAACAGGCCAGAGTTGGGAGGATATGCCACAAATTAGGTCTCCAGAATAAGGACATGTTTTACAGCTCATCAGAGAGGAGTAATACTCAATTGAGGGGCGTAAAACCGAGCTACATGCCGTCTGAAGATTCATCCATGATGATCCCAGTTAGAATTACTTTCTTCGTGAATCTTTTCGCTAAGGTTGAAAGAAAATATCCAGACAAGAATATGCAGTTCACGGGTTTGATGAGTCCTGAGAACAAACGCTGGAACCGTCTTTCAATCTGGGCTCTGAACAACTTTAGAGATGAGCTAATGGAATTAGAGCTTTATGAATCTGTTTATATATCTTCCTGCGGTATTCATACCAATCCCAATCTATTTTTGGCTTTGGTGGAAAGATACAACGATAAGACAGGCACTTTTGTGACTCCTCATGGAGAGATAGGTTTCGCACTTCATGAGATGCAATACATCTCTCATCTGCCAATGGGTGAAAACCCATATGAAGAGTATATGACAACGGAGGACGAACTAGAGACCTTGGCCAAAGTGAACCCTCGGATGGTGTCAGTTCTCGATGAATTGTTGTGTCACTTTACAACTTGCATGCACCTGTACAAGAGTGGTGCTACATGTTATATATCTAAATAGTTGGTATACCTCTTCTTTGGTCATAACACAGACCCTAAAGTGCAAGATCAGTCTGAATATACGATTCACTTCTTTGAGCCGATTGATGCTCAAGCTATTTCTCAGATGATAGAGAAGACTGGCCGTACTGACACAGAGTTAGCCAAACCTTGGAATACAGTCGATACCCCTCTAGAGAGTTACATAAGGCAGAGTGGCCTCGATTTATCTCTAAAAGCCACCTTAGCAGGCTTTCTTTCTCTGTGGTTACGATGATTTATCGTACCAGGTGCCAGTACCGTTGATCGAATCCATCGCGACATGGTGTTTACGGCAGTGCATTTGGTATTTGGCTACAAGATGAACATATTGTCTGCGATGACCAGTCGGCTGAATACAGGACTTCGGAGTTTCACCCATGGTTTGATGGAAAAACCTAATAATCGGAAGGAATATCCTCGTACCGAAATGCCATACACATATCTGTTTGGCTGGTTGTTATTGCATCACCCTTCATTGATGGATCCTGACCTTGGAGTCGGAGGAGCGTTGGCAACCAACTTTATCGGAAGATTTGCTAAGGCAAAATGGAAGGTTATGTCTATATCTGACTGCAGAAAGGCACTAAATAGGGGAGTAGACTGAAAGTTTTTCTGCACCCCTCCTCTACTTGGATATAAAAACTTTTCTACCCCTATCCAAGATTTAGAGCCCGTTAGTTCTCGTCCCTCTCCTGAGGCCTTTAATTGGTTGAAATCAATCAGGCTTTCACACCTGGTATATAGATTTGAAACCAATTGCTACCTGGAGCCTTATTTGCCAAGTCGCTTTGCTCGTCAATTTGGTTATGACCAACTGTACGTCGGGAATGCGACAACATATCTTAAAGCTTTCGGACACCTGATTGATGGTGCCCGTGGATGGACATACTATAATGCTAGAGGCACCTGGGTTCTATTCACCATGCCTTCTACTACTGTTGAAAATGATCCGCACATATTGAGTTCATACGAGCGTTTTTATACTTCAGCCAACACCTTCTTTAAAGGTTATTTGCTAAATGATAGCTTCATCGGAACGCAAAAAACATTCAATGGGGACGTGACTACCATAAACTTAACTGAAGCTGAGGAGAATATCCCTGTCGAGGATCCTCTAGAAATTGTGAATACGGGTCCCGTTGATGAAGTTCAGGATCCATTGAGCGGCCTTCTCA
>JANAVB010041420.1:21212303-21373662 GCA_029216955.1 Iris pallida
TGTCATGTGATTGAGTTATATATATTCCTCCGTACGGAGATGATAGGTTTATATATTGTTGATGTTAGATTTTATAGACGACCTATACAGCATTCTATTACCGATACTGCAGCGTAGGCTGGACGTACCCACGTGCTCGTGCCCCTAAACAGGGTGCAGGTCGTGACAAGGGCGATGAAAGCCCTCATGATGACGAGAAAGGTGATAAAGACCTGGCTAAAGGTCTAAAACATGTTGAGGGTGATGAAAACCCTAAAGAAGTTGAAGTTCTGACCCCAACTGAACATGTTTTTGAGACAGATTAGGCAGAGACGGCAGCCTCAAGTGACCAAGCTAGATTCTTGTCAGGTGGTTCAGAAACTGGGAGTAGCCATATGGCCGTCTCTGAGAACACCATGACAAGGCTCCTTACAGTGCGGGATATAGAACCTCGTGAGAGTCTATATATGCCACCGGGCTCAGGTAAAATTTTGAATCATTTACCATTGCTCCTTTGAGATTGTCTGATATGATAGTAATTACATCTTTTTTATTATAGAGGGTCCCGTGGGGACGATTGCTGTGGTTCCGTTGACTTCCTGAGCTTTCAGTTTCAGCTCAACCATGGCTCCTCTGGATATAGGGACTCAGGTTACGGAAGGAAGCTTTTCGAGGATGCATGCACCAAGATCTCCTGGTGCACAATTCGTGATTCCACCATCTTCTGCAGAAGGAGGGATTCGGGCTGAAGTGGCGACTCCTGGTGTATCGGCAATGACAAATATCATCGTCGAGACCTATACCATTGCTTTTTTTACTTCTTTGAGAACTTTTGTTCAGATGGTCTTGGAGAAAGGCCACCCTTACGAGTCAGTAAGGGGAACTACCTCTTTTGATATTGAACCATCCACAATATTGGTGATCTGGACAGGGTTAGCTTCTTGGAACACATCTTGGATGCGCTCGAGGAGCCAATCAGATCTTACCAAGATCTGAACAGAGGCAATATTCAGAGATTTGTAGATGCTGAGTGTGAGGCAATGGCTCGCAAATCTGCAGCACGACAAGTAGCCCTAAAAGATTTTGTAGTTGCTTTTTCAACACAATCTGTAGAGTTGGAGTCCAGCATTGTCGAGACTACTTTTTCTATTGAGCGTTACAAGACTGAAGCCATGGAGAAAAAGAAGGAAGCGATTAAATGCAAAATTTATCTTTAAGAGTTGGAAGCTGAAATGACCAAGCTTCGTGAGACACTTAGAGCAGTCAAAAGACGTGAAGAAGAAATACTTAAAATGCATCAACTTGCCGTGAGCCGTCTGGATGATATGAGAAGGCAGCGAGATGAATTCGTCCAAATTTAGGGTACGGAAATTGAATACCGAGTTAACTCCCTGCAACCTTTTGACCCAAAGTCCGAAAGAGCTTTGGCCAGGCAAAGGGTGCTTGATTCAAGAGCGGAGAGAGCTGACACTCTGAAGGAGCTGATAACTGATCTTAACATTGAGCCTCTCAGATGAAGCTATCCAAATGTGACAACTTTTCTTTTGTTTTGCTGAATATTTTGATAAATGTATTGATTTTGACATTTTTACTCGTCATTGAATGAAAACTGATGATCTTTTTGGTGGCTCTATTACTTATTGCATATCTGTTTGAGACACAAGTAATAGATAGAAATAAGAAATATGTTCATTGGTATTGGACATGACATATCTCTTGAAAATAACAATACTTATTATATCTGTTCAGAGGTAATGTGGACATGACATAATATAACTTACAATATTGTTATTTCGAAGATGACATCATCAGAGGTAATATGGACGTGACGAGTCGTTAACGTAGATAGTAGAATTCAAAGGTAATATGGACGTGAACATATATCTATTGATTATCCTTGGGCCAACTGGGACTCAAGAATAGGATATCTTTAAAAAAATTGGTTTCAAAAGATGATGTTTGCAACGATATAGTAGACATTATCAATGATGATAAGATCTGGATAGACTCCGCTAAAAATTCAAAGATTTGAAGTATGAACAATATTTGTTAGAAAATACAGTACACACTTTCAAACATAGTACTTCTTCAGGAATTTGCCGTTGATAGGCATCATAGCGATTCGGCCATCCATCCCAGACAGTTGATAAGCTCCGTTAGAGAAAACTTTGCTTATAACGTAGGGACCCTCCCATTTTGGTTCGAACTTGCCTTTGCTCATGTGTGTCATAGTCATAGGACGTCTGACGGTAAGGACTAGCTCGTCTTTTTGAAATGTTCGTACTTTGACTTTATGGTTGAAGGCTTTTGAGATACGGGCTTGATATAGCTCGATGTGTTGTTGAGCTAGTAGTCGCTTTTCGTCAAGTGCTTCAAGCTCCTAAAGTCGAAGATGATCATTGTTTTCTATTGTGAGTTCGTTGGCAATAACAATTCTCAGTGATGGGATCTGAATCTCCAACGGTAAGACAGCTTCATATCTATATACCAAAGAGAAAGGTATACAGCTAGTCGGAGTACGTACGGTAGTAAGGTAGGCCCATAAACATTCTCCAAGTTTTTCGCTCCAATTCTGTTTATTGGTGGAAATGAACTTCTTGAGAAGCTTGATGATCGTTTTGTTGAATGCTTCAGCCAAACCGTTAGCGGCGGGATTATAGGCTGTAGAAGCAACATTGTTGATCCGATTGTTATCACAGAAGTGAATGAACTTCTGACTTATGAACTGCGGTCCATTATCAAGGATGATTCGTTGAGGAATGCCAAATTTGTAAATCATATGATGTTTGATAAAGTTGATG
Organism: Iris pallida; assembly: GCA_029216955.1. Classification (NCBI taxonomy): domain Eukaryota; kingdom Viridiplantae; phylum Streptophyta; class Magnoliopsida; order Asparagales; family Iridaceae; genus Iris; species Iris pallida. The sequence continues at coordinate 21,215,084 of JANAVB010041420.1, forward strand.
ACACTGCTGTCTTGACTTCAGCTAGAGGTATAGCTTTGGCTCATTTTGAGAAGTAATCGGTTATAGCTTGGATAAACCGATGTTTTACATAAATATTATTTTACATAGGAGGTACATGAATTTAAATTCATGTATATGGTTGTATTTTCAAAATTAATTAATTCGATTATTTATTACTTGAAAATCATATTTAGATTTATCTATTTAATTAGTTATGATAATTTAATTTGGAAAAGGTTTAATTTTTGAATAAATTTTAAATTCAAAGACGGGATTATCTATAATAATTTTAGATTATATTGAATCGAGTTTAAATTGATTTAACCAAAAAAATGATTTATCTAATAGAGGATTTAAATCTACCCAATCCTTATCAGAATAGGAACCTCCACCTCCTATATAAGGAGAGCCCCATTGCTCCTTTTCCATATAAATCTCCACCAACACAAAACGTGTATCTATATTCTTCCAGTACATATACATTATTCCTCTTCGCGTCCGACAATTTCGTACACCATATCAACTGTTCACCGACACACCCAATCGTCATCACTTCACCGCCAATCGCCAACCAGCAGTCCCCAACCTCTTCACAGTACGACCACCACCTGATCTCTATCGACATCACCACGCCCATCTCTTCCCGACCGCCACCCCGAATACCTCCACCGCCTCCGGTGATCCTACTGGAATCAACACCATCATCGGCGCCCGCACGCGCAACCATCAACACCACTGCCAGCACCACGCCTTCGTAGCACCCATCGACCACACCACCCACGTCAGCACCCCGAGGCATCATCGTCGCTGCATTCTCGGTCACCCCAGCCGTACAGCCCCGGCTGCCTCCCACTCCTCCATAAACTGACACCACCGTCACCACCAACATTGCTCCCAAAATCCACACAACCACCACCATCATCCATGAGAAGAAGAGATAAGAAAAGCACTAACCTGACTGCCTCGTCGTGCCACCATGGTATCGTACCACCTTGGATGCGAACCGACGAGGATGACACAGATGCTGACCCCGCCGACGAGTTTTCTCTGCCGAGATCTGAGCGTCGTTCTCTTCGCTCGGATCTGGCAATCTGCCCGCTGTACCGCCTTCCCGAGCGCCCTCTGTCGGACAGATCCCTCCCCTGCTCGAACGCTGAAGCAGCGCCCGCAGGCCGTCAGCACGTCGTGTGCAGCACGACTACTCCGTCGTACGTGCAGGCCGCCATCCCTGTCATGACCCGTACCCGCTTTTCGGATGCAAGCACGTGAGCAAGCCAGCTACGCATCAAGCGGACTCCAGCCCGACTCGAATACGTAAACGCTGTCATGGCTATGGTATACTGCCAAATCATGGCAATACGATTTATATCTCAATCTACAATAAGAATATGAAACATGAATGAACACTATGGGTCGTGGTCTGCAGCCCACTAGCATAATGTCCGATAAGACTCCAAAGGATATAACAAGAGTCTATAAACTGAATCAATAAATAGGATATCTCATGATAATAAAAGAAAAGCACGAGCTGGATGAGCTGGATAATAAACATGGTATCAATACCTGAATCTCACAAGCAATATCGTAATCGTCTGGAACTTACAAGTGTCATAATTATCCGCCATCCAGAACTTCTAGCTAACTCCATGCAATAACTAACCTGAAGAGATCATCAGATCCTCAGAGGACATAGCAAGATACATTAAAACATGCCTATCTAGCAGTTTAATCATGCATGAGAATATAAACAGGACATAAACAAGGAACGAGACTTAACATGGCAAGAGACTACGACCAAAACTGCTAACAAGTGACTAACGACAAGTGGCTACTAACATGTGACTATGAACTGGAATACAAGAACAACTACACGTAACTGAACTGCTGGATGAACAAGTGAACAAAAGATCAATGGAATACCAAACCCTCGCCCTGAGTGGACTCACAGGTTTGGACTAATCACTAACCCTTGTCCCGAGTGTGGACTCTCTGGTTAGTTCAAGGCAAGGCACTCTCGTCCCGAGTGTGGACTCTCTGGTGCAAATAAACAAGTCAACATCCTCATCCCGAGTGTGGACTCACGGATGTAAATAAACAATTCAACATCCTCATCCCAAGTGTGGACTCACGGATGTAAACAGATCAAGACAAACACCCTCATCCCGAGTGTGGACTCTCTGGTTGAGGAAACGATAATAAGGATTTAGCAGTTCAACTACACGTACTTGTTCCAAGACACGACTCAGTCGAGGCACAGGTGAGACCAGGTACAACTCATGGCAAGACACGGGTAAGGACAACTCTAACATGAACTATAAAGTGAACAAGCCTGGTGTAACTACACTATCTATCATGAAACTGATATACAAGCAAGACGATAATCTAGTAAAACATGGAACGCAGGAAACATATAGATAAACTCACATCAACTAGAGAATAAGATGATAACATATATAAAACAGGAAACTATAAGCATGAAAATAAACTTTAGAGAAAGGCAAGGTATTTTGCCTGGTGGTAGCACGAAGGACTATCGATATACCGTCAACTGGTAAGCCATAAAGTCCAAATCTCACAACTGTCCTCGAAAGCTGAAACAGACATTGCCAACATTCTCAGAATAGTTAAATTAGCTAGGATTGTCGGTCCTTAAGTCCAATTCTGGACACGGGGGCAAAACGGTAATTTTAGGCAAAAACGGTGTCCGCCGTTGGACCCGCTTTGTACCAAAAAATGTGCCAGGGTCAATGGTCTCTAAAGTCGTCAAACTACATGTCTACAAATTTGTTTTGATGATATGAACCCAACGGTATGTCCAATTGTGGATTTCGGTGGACCGTACACAAAATTGCCCATTGAATCGGATCGTGGGGCCCGCAAAATGACGATCCGATCAACTGTCTCAGAATCAGACCAAACTTGGCATACAGGACCAGAAAAACGATATGGTCCTGTTGGCGTAAGTTTTGTCTCGATCTGACGAACGTGCACGAAGTAATTGGGAATTTTGCAAAGAGGCCGATATGGTAAATTTTGACGGATATGATGGAACTGGGGATTCCCAGGACCCTTTATTTGGTGTGCGTATTGATCAATAGAAAGTTAAAAAAATCTAATACGTGTTCTAACCCTTTATAGGCGGAAACTAGGGTTCACAAATTATACCTGCGGCGGAAAGGAGACAAGTAATTTCTGGCAATCTCGAGCGGACGACCCCAAGATCTTCTGCACGTATTCCTTCCTCGAGTTAGACGTCGTGTGGGCGACGATCTCCCAACCTTTTCTTTTTCTTGGCAGCCTTCTCTTTCTCTCCTTACATGAATCACAAATTTAGAGAAAGTATTTGATTTCTTATCAATAATCTGGCGGCCAGAGAATAGAGGATATATATAGGCTACGGCAGGGACCATGAGGAGAAATTAGGGCTAGGCCTCCTAACGGATCTAGATATCCCGTGTTCAGCCCGAACACACAATCCAGGCCCATTAACAATAGCTCGATCCACTAATGAGCTATTGTTGCACTACCTCCCTAATCCCAAATTATGTTTGTGGGCTCCTTTTGTTATATGCTCGTTTGGCTCCCCATGTTAAGATATCGTATGTCCGTCGATCAAATTAAGTTACTGACAACTATATTGATTCGATATCTTTTATTCTTAAGTAGTACCGCTCAACTTTATTTGTCATGTCGGATATAATCCACCTGCAGGGTTTATATGACAATCCTTATGAGCTCCTTAAGGGGACATCATCAACCCGATGTATCGGGACATGGATTCCATTTATAATCAACAGCCCATCATACATACAATGTTATTACCCAATTCATAGAGGTTGTTGATCCATAATGAATCTCACTCTTTTATGAGTCAAAGTAATACACACTGCATATACATATCTATTATTATATCCGAATTAAGAGCACAAGCATCCATAATAACAGAGGTGTTTCTCTTATGTAGTCAGTACAAAGAGAACAACCTCAAGTGGTCCTGTTCAATACACACAAAGTGTACGAGTGTAAACCTATAGTCAAGATAGACTAATACTAGATTACACTACAACCTTTCCAATAGATTGTCCAAGTCCATCTAGGTTGTGAACTATTTATATACTCCATAGGGAACTGATAATATGATCTTCTGTGTGACACCACACACCATATTATCTACAATATAGAATATCAGACATTTGCATTAATACTTGCAACAAATACAATATGCAAACATTTGCCCATATGATTCTCATTCAAAATTTAAGGAAATAAGGTTACTACAAAAGTGATGCTTTTAGTATATAACCCTAACAATCTCCCACTTATACTCAAAGCATTGCTTTTCAGTATACTGTTACAAATCTCCCATTATACTTAAAGCTATGCTGGTACACATCTGACTCCAATTCCCTCAACATGACTATCAAAAGCCTTAGCTGGTAAGCTCTTTGTAAATGGATCAGCTAGGTTGTCGGCTGATGCTATCTTGATCATAGCAACTTTTCCTTTCTTTATAAAATCTCGTATTAGGTGGTACTTGCGCTCAATGTGTTTGCCTGTCTTATGGGCTCGTGGTTCCTTCGAGTTTGCAACTGCACCACTATTATCACAATAAAGTGTAATAGACTTAGGCAAACTAGGTACCACATCTAAGTCCAACAGAAAGTTTCTGAGCCAAACCGCTTCTTTGGCTGCCTCAGAGGCTGCCACATACTTGGCTTCCATGGTAGAATCAGTAATACATTTTTGCTTGATACTCCTCCACACAATGGCTCCACCTCCTAAAGTAAACACATAACCTGAGGTAGATTTTCTGGAATCCCTATCTAACTGAAAATTTGAGTCTGTATACCCCAAGGAAACTAAACTATCTACCTGGTAAACTAGCATATACTCTTTAGTCCTTTTCAGGTACTTCAAAATATGCTTTACGGCAGTCCAGTGCTCTTGTCCTGGGTTAGACTGATATCTGCTGACCATGCCTACGACAAAGCAGATGTCTGGTCTCGTACATAGCATTGCATACATTAAGCTTTCTACTGCTGAAGCATAAGGAACTGCCTTCATGTTCTCTATCTCTTTAGGTGTCCTCGGACACTGCTCCTTTGATAGAGCAATTCCATGTCTAAAAGGTAAGAAACCTTTCTTAGAATTTTGCATACTAAAATGAGTTAGTACAATATCGATATAGGAAGCTTGGGATAAGCCCAACATCATTTTCTTGCGATCTTGTAGAACTTTGATCCCAAGGATGTAACCTACTTCTCCCAAGTCCTTCATATCAAACTGTTTGGATAACCATACCCTTACATCAGATAACACCTTCACATTATTTCCAATGAGCAAGATGTCATCCACAAAAAGTACTAGAAACACCACCATATTTCTGTCATACTTTCTGTATACACATGATTCATCCAGATATTGATCAAATCCATAGGATTTTATTACCTGATCAAAACATATGTTCCAAGATCTGAAAGCTTGCTTAAGTCCATAAATGGACTTCTTGAGCTTACAAACAAGATATGCTTGTCCTTTTTCAATGAACCCGTCTGGTTGCTTCATATAGATGTCTTCCTCAAGACTTCCATTAAGGAAAGTTGTCTTGACATCCATTTGCCAAATCTCATAATCGAGATGAGCTGCAATAGATAAAAGAATCCGGATAGACTTAAGCATAGCTACAGGAGAAAAGGTTTCCTCATAATCGATACCCTCTCTTTGAGTAAAACCTTTTGCTACAAGCCGAGCTTTAAAGGTTTCAACCTTACCGTCTGATCCTCTTTTTCTCTTATAGACCCACTTGCATCCAATGGCTTTTACACCAACGGGTGGTTCTACAAGCTCCCAGACCTGATTAGAATCCATAGATTCTATTTCAGATATCATTGCTTTTTGCCAAGACTCTGCATCTTTATCTTGGAGTACTTCATTGTAGGTACAGGGATCATAATCTTGTTCCTCAGGGACGAAGTCTGACGACTCTCCCAAGAACATATATCTATCAGGTTGTATCACAACCCTCCCACTACGACGAGGCACTATCGGTTGTGGTGTAACATTTGTGACACGTTATGCAGTTATTGGTGGTTCATCCTCTTGTACTGTTGGTACTGAAGTACTTGGTGTCTCACGTTTCAGTTCTTCTAGAACAACTCTACTTGTGGGTTTATAAGATTAATGACATACAGATTATCAACCAATGCACCAGAACAGATAAAATGTTTATTCTTTCTAATAAAAATATTGTCATTAAAAAAAACTGAATATCCATCCTTAACTAACATAGAAACAGAAACTGCATAAAGACAATCTCTCAATGTCAAAGACTTATTTCTACCAAAAGATAAAGTAACATCTCCTAATGCAACGACCGATACTTTTGTAGGATCACCCATGAACAAGCATATCTCTTCATCACTGAGCCGTCTGGTTTCCTGGAACCCCTGCAAAGTATTGCAGACATGATTAGTGGCTCCTGTATCTACACACCAGGTGCCGGTAGATAATACCGCTAAACATGTTTCAACTACTAGTAAATGAGATATACCTTCTTTGTTCCCTTGTTTGAGAAGTGGACAATCAGTCTTCCAATGTCCTGATCCTTTGCACTTAAAATATTTGCCTTTCGACTTTTTCACCGCGGCTTGAGGTCCCATTCCCTTCTTTGCTGAGTTTGCCTGTTTCTGAATGTTATTCTTCTTCTTACCGCCTTTTGGCTTAGAAATAGAAGCCTTTTCAGAAACAAAAACATGACCACTCTGCCTAAGGAGAGATTCAGCATCCTGTAGTTCTTTTGCAAGTTCTGCCAAACTATACAACCTTTTGTTCATGTTGTAATTAAGGCAGAAATTGTCAAAACTTTTAGGCAAAGTTCCAAGAATGATATCGACCTGAGATTCCCCATCGATTTCAGCTCCAAGGATCTCCATCTCATTCAGATGACCCATCATCTTGAGAACATGATCCCTTACTGGTGTACCCTTAGCCATTTTTGTATTCATCAAATATTTTATAGCAAACTGCCTAGCTACTCTACTCTGATGTCCGAAGTGTTCCTTGAGGTTATACATCATGTCATAAGCTGTGGCCATGGCATGATGCTGATGTTGCAGTAAATTTGACATAGATGCCAGAATATAACATCGCGCCATCTCATCTGCCTTTTTCCACTTCTTATAAGCCTCTTTGACCTCTTCATCAGAGTTAGCATCAGGCTTAGGTGGGCATTTCTTAACAAGTACGTATTTGTACTCCTCAGCAGTCAGAACAATGTCTAAATTATGTTTCCAGTCAATATAATTCGGTCCAGTAAGTTTGGTCCAGTAAGTTTGTTTTCTTTAAGAATCACCATAAGTGGACTGAAAGAACCCATTTTTGAAATCCTGAGAATCACATAAATAAAATTATATAGGGCAAAAAAAAACTTTTTGAATTAACTAAATATTGATTCCCTCAAAACAATAATAAGAAATTCACCAACACCTTGAACACTATGAATTTAGCATGCCACGATAGTGTGGACGTATACAAATTCAACTTTGTTCAAGTAGGTTTTTCTTATTAATTTTACTATCATGTTAACATAACTTTATGACAAATAAAATGAATATGCTGGTCTTGCTCTGGTCATACCAATAATAGCAGTGACTCCGATGGGAAGGATACCATTATTTGTATCTAAGTGTATACCATTACTTAATACTAAGTTCATTACCTTGTAATGAGTTCCTTCAGATGGAGAAGTGAACACATACTAGGTAACTTTCTATAATTATCCCTAAGGAAGTTTGTACTGGTGATCCATAATTATACTCATCCGATATGGAGGAAAGCACTAAAGCCAACGCGCAAGTATAATTACATCACCTATAAACCAGTAATGGAGACCATAGAATTTATACTAAATAAATATCCTCTTCCACTTAGTTATTTAACAATGAGGGTTTTTCTACTAGTTGATATTATGTTCATGTTGTCCATTATTAATGTAGGCTTAGTTTTTCAAAAAAAACATCTACACAATAATAAACATACATAATCAGAAAAAAGCAAAATGACATAAATAAGAGAAAATATCCAACTATTATGGTCATCGTTGCTGCTCCATCCTCAACTATCCGAATCCAAAATCTGGCGCTGCGCAGATCTATTCGGGGTTTGACCTCTGGACTGCTTAAAATCTGGCGCTGCGCAGAAAAAAGCAAAATGAGGGTTTTTTTAGGTTTTGGCTGTCGATTCCTTCATCGAAAATCATACGTCTGCCTCTGGACTGCTTAAAACCAGCATCTCGTCCGACGTCAGAAACAGCTACCACCGCCATCACGATTGATCAAAAATAATTAAAATTATATCAATCCTATGCCTTCCGAAGGAGTTCACACATAATCTAGATTAAAAAATTAAAATAGTAAGCACGATCAACCTTCGTAATTTTAATTACATCCACAGCAACAATAACATCTACGACATGTCCGTGGTTTAAACAACACAATCAAAAACATGCATTGGACCATAATAGTTGGATCTAAGATGCCTGCAAAACTGAGTTAGAACAGATCTACATCTACCGACTATTACACAGCGCAGGTTTTATTGGACAATATGGACATATCAATCAATACGTAGATCCAAAGTGGCTCTGATACCAATTGATGGAACTGGGGATTCCCAGGACCCTTTCTTTGGTGTGCGTATTGATCGATAGAAAGTTTAAAAAATCTAATACGTGTTCTAACCCTTCATAGGCAGAAACTAGGGTTCACGAATTATACCTGCGGCGGAAAGGAGACAAGTAATTCCTGGCAATCTCGAACGGACGACCCCAAGATCTTCTGCACGTATTCCTTCCTCGAGTTGGACGTCGTGTGGGCGACGATCTCCCAACCTTTTCTTCTCCTTGACAGCCCTCTCTTTCTCTCCTTTCGCGAATCACGAATTTAGAGAAAGTATTTGATTTCTTATCAGTAATCTGGCGGGCAGAGAATAGAGGATATATATAGGCTACGGCAGGGACCATGAGGAGAAATTAGGGTTAGGCCTCCTAACGGATCTGGATATCCCGTGTTCAGTCCGAACATACAATCCAGACCCATTAACAATAGCTCGGTCCACTAATGAGCTATTATTGTACTACCTCCCTAATCCTAAATTATGTTTGTGGGCTCCTTTTATTATATGCTCGTTTGGCTCCCCATGTTAAGATATCGTATGTCCGTCGATCAAATTAAGTTACTGACAACTATATTGAATCGACATCTTTTATCCTTAAGTAGTACCGCTCAACTTTATTTATCATGTCGGATATAATCCACCTGCAGGGTTTACATGACAATCCTTATGAGCTCCTTAAGGGAACATCATCAACCCGATGTATCGGGACATGAATTTCATTTATAATCAACAGCCCATCATACATACAATGTTATTACCCAATTCATAGAGGTTGTTGATCCATAATGAATCTCACTCTTTTATGAGTCAAAGTAATGCACACTGCATATACATGTCTGTTATTATATCCGGATTAAGAGCACAAGCATCCATAATAACAGAGGTATTTGTTCTCTTATGTAGTCAGTACAAAGAGAACAACCTCAAGTAGTCCTGTTCAATACACACAAAGTGTACAAGTGTAAACCTATAGTCAAGATAGACTAATACCAGATTACACTACAGCCTTTCCAATAGATTGTCAAAGTCCATCTAGGTTGTGAACTATTTATATACTCCATAGGAAACTGATAATATGATCTTCTGTGTGACACCACACACCATATTATCTACAATATATAATTGTAAAACCCCTAAATTTCTACTATATTTTAGTACTGATTTTTTTTTGTTTTGTATTTATACGTCGCATAGTCGTATTGTACGTCACGCGCAAATTTGCTCTTTCATATTTGCTCGTCGAGCGTAAATTTTGCGCGAGGTACATATTTTGAAAATGTTTTATTTATGAAATTTATTAATATAGAAGACATATATTTTATTTTAATATAGCATAATTAAATATTTTATTTTGGTTAAAGGTATATTTATATGAATATTATTGTGCATACCCATTTTCGTAAATATTTATTAGTTATTTTAAACAATAGTATAATTTTTGAAATTAATTATTTTATTATTTATGAAAATGGTATTCGAGATATTTTATTCATAATACTAGTATAAATTGTAACGTAGAAAATAATATTCTATTTGCATGCGATTGCATGAATTTAATATTTTAATTTTTAAAATTTATCTCAATTTAGTAAAAGATATATTTTCATATTTGATGTTTAAATAATTATGGTGATTTTCAAAATTATTATTATTAGTATTTTTGGAAAATATATTTTGAAATTTATTGTGGCAATTTAAATTTTGATTTGATTTTATGGATTTATCTAAATAGTTAAATAATATCTATGTTTGAAAATTTATTTATCCTATTTGATTTTAAACTAAAAGAATTTAATTAAATTTAAATTTGATTTGTACTTGGATTTGGATTTGATTGATTTTAAATTAAGTTACGAATTATCTAATGGAAATTTAAATCCTCCTAAATTCTTATCCAACTGGGAATTCCCACATCCTATAAATAGGCAGGTACTCCTCCATAAATTCCTCATATCCACAAATTTTTCCATCCAAAAATATGTGCATCGTGTCTATGTCCCGATCCCCTTCCACTACTTTTTCTCTTTTTTTACATTTATAATTTCTTTTCCATGTCCGACAGCCCCGGACACGTCCTCCAAATTCGATGTCGCGCAAGACACGACGTCCAAAACCCCCAAACCCTAAATCCATGACCAAATCCCTAACCCTAATCCTAACCCTATCCTCCCGGCCACCACCTCTATCCGTTGCCCCGACCATATGTTTGACCTACACCACCACCGACAACCACCTCGCCGTAGTCGTCATCCATCACCAAAACCGAGGACCATTACCACCCCCGTCACCCGACCCCGTCGACACTTGCCTGCACGGCCACAACCCCAACGAACTACACCATCACCGTCCCTATTTACCAGCACCCCGCCGTCATCACCACCGGCATCCCCATCTTCATCACCATGCCCGCAGCCGCCAACGCCACCACAGTAGCGCAGCCACCCGTCGTAGACTGCCCCGACACCACCCCTTTCTTCTCCTCGGCCACCGATCGAAAAACCCCCCAAAACTAAACAAAACCCTAACCCTAAACTCACCTGTTCGCGTGCACCGCCGACCCCGAGACGCCTCCGCCGTGTGAGCGCCGGCCTTCCTCTTCCCTTTTTCCCACCGCTGAACCTTGTACCGCACTCCGGCGACCCATCACCGTCCTCGTCCTCTCCCGCGTCCGCCACAGCCAGCACCATCGTATGCCTCTGCTCTCTCTTCGTGCCACCTCCTCTTTCGATTCTCCGCCACCGGAGCGGCAAGCCCCGCTCGGTCAGCAGCATCTCCACGCAGGCCGCCCTCCGATCCCGCTCGTCGCCGGTGATCCATGGCCACGCGCGCGGCGAGCATCTCTCCGCTCAAGCAGCGCCGTTAATGATCGATCGTGTCCTTGCCAACCAGTGAGTCGAATCCGCCGTCCTCGGTGTACCGTGGTCGAGCAACCCCTCGATCTCGCCCTCCCTCACTTCCTCCTTGACCGTGCGGCGCCTCCGTCCCCTCCGCTCACCCCCTTCACCGCGTTCCGCCGCACCACGCCGCCTCCAGCCGCCCGACGCGCCGCCGACTCCACCCGCTCTCGATCTCCTTCCTTTCCCCCTTTTCTTCTCACTCTCTCTCCTCTTTTGGAATAGCCCCTGTTATTAGTATTATGTTTATGTGAGGGTTAGTTTTGTTTTTACATCTTTTATTATTATTATTATTATTATTTTTATTCTGTTGTTATTTTTGTTTCCTTAGTTGATTATTATTATTATTATTATTATATTAAATTTTATTGTGTTTATTATTAATACATATTTTGTTTTGAGGCAGTATACATATATATTAGAGTGCTAGCCTTATAACAATTTTTTTTATGGTTATTCTATTAATGTAAGTTGTAGTCCTATAAATATATCAATATTTAAATACTTGTGAGAAATATACCATTAAATTTTATAGCATTGTATATGTTGATTTTGACCTACAAAGTATTTTGACAAAACTTAATGTTTTAGTTTTCTAGATTTTTTTATTAATATAAAATATTTTAAATAAGGAAAATATAGTTTCCAAAATTGAATAATAATTTTCTGAGTATTTTTAAAAATATACTTTTTCTAGAAAAATCTATTTTGTATGAACTTAGAATTTTGGCACTAAATCGATTTTTCATGTTTTCAAGTATGTATCAAAAATTATTTTTACTACTAAATATATTTTTCCCGTATTATAAATATTTTCCTAAAAATGTATAAGTTTTGATACGTAAATTCCTTCGATTATCACTGTGACCATGACCAATCCCGATATTCCTATTTCCTCTCCAATTCTGCACTTTATTATGTCAAACCTAACTAAGTTGACCGTTCTGGACCGTTGGAATACTTCGTGTCGTCAACAGAGGTCACTTTGCGTAGTTGTAACACCGAAGTCAAACTTTGTGCCACATTGATCATCGCAGCACGCCAGGCGGCCTACCAGGCAAGTATACCTTGCTATATTTACTGTCATATTATTTATTTTTCGTATTTATTTATTTGTTTCATATTTTTGTTTATTTGTATAAACTGCGCGTCTAAGTCATACTTGGGTGCAAGTGACTCTATTAGTCGTTTTACTTTACTATATACATGTTAACTTAGTGTTAGCTGCCTACCTTCTTGTTGGGGGATATCCTTATATCTCCCTTAGCCATGACACACACACTACACGGTTGGAGACATGTTGCTAGGGGCACGACTTATGGACTGGCCCTCTCTAAGGTCGTGTGACGGATAGATGATCGTAACTGCTATGGCTAGGGTTTTAGAGACTCAAGCAGTTACAAAAACTGGACGAGCCATGGACATGACTTGAACAGTATGGGAAATATTGGGGGAGGACAGTCGCTAGTGCGTATGGGAATCCAAAAAGGTAAACCACAGTCTTCGGATGGTACTGTGGCAATATATTTGCAGATACCCTCTGACGTTTTGGACGTTACGGACGGATACGGATTACTGGATGCCAGTTACGTACACATAGCCTAAAATCCCATCCATGCGCATGAAAGTTGTCCTCTAAATTGCACATTAGGCGGTTAGAATCTCCTTTGCATATTTGTGTCTAGAATAGTCTTTTATTTATTATTTTATTATTCTGACAGTTCATATTAGCATGTTCTTCCTGTATCTTGCTACGTCCGTCTGAGGACCTGGTTATTCCCCAGGTGTGTGTTCATATCTTCCGCAGGTATCCTAGCTGAGGTCGTGGTCTTCTCCATTCTTTCGAAGATAGCGTGCCTTGGATCTTTCTTACAACTCCCGCCAATTTATTCTATGTCTTGTACTTCTTTTATTTGGTTGGTAGTGGATGTGTCTCCACCCAACATATTGTATAAATACATTTCATAGATGATTATATGATGTCTTTTACCCTTTATTTTGTGGATGAGATTTAGTTTGTCTTAGATTACTACATTTTACAGCTTATGTATACATACAAGGCCCCTGTACTTTGTATGTATACAGCTGGCATATTTACGTACTTGGTCCTACGTATTTTGGGACTGGGGCATTACATATTTTTGTGGTGGCCCATGTAGGTCAAGAAAAATTGTTTGGTTACTTTACCGTACCAAGCAAGCCTGCGTATAGGATTAGAAGTCTAGGATCTCATCCACATACTTGACCACCTTCTCGCTTGACTCCTCGAGTTGTATCTTACTTGATCCCTTCTATCGTGATTTGTGCCCTTCTTTCGTGCTTGATAGAGTTTAATAAGGTTACCCATACTAGGTGGACATGACCCATTGTCCCATCACCCTACTAGTGTAACTTTTGTGAGTTGGGTAGATACCTCACGACCTAACATTTCTTATTCCTTGTGACCCATATTAACATGATTATTTAGACTATAGCCTTATAGGGCCCTAACTTATCAAGCCCACCCAGCCTTAGACAAAAGACAGTAGGATGAATGTATAGGAACAATCACATGACAAGACTTGGATTCTTAAGGAGTTAGAACTAATTCTACCTTCTTTCACTCTGACGCTCTCGTGCCTATGTTTTTACCATCATGACTAATGCTGCTAAATAGCCAAATTTTTGCAAGCTTACTTTTTATCAAGCTTGTTCAAGGACATATATTTTATTGGGGGCCCGCACTAACATATTGTCTACTCAGAACCGGTGCATGATGGTCTGATCAACCTAGTGCACTTTGGTTCGCCTTTCACACGATTATTCTACGTGGTTGAGATATAGTTAAACTTACCCTTAGAATCTCATTCACGACTGCCTTGAAAATTCTTTTTGAAATTATTCGATCGCCTTTGAACCACGTATTCGTATTCGATAATATCGTCTTTGAACTCTATATTGCTTTCGCCTTCACCTATTTTAGAAGGACGAAGACGCTTGTACGTGAATTCCCTCTAGCTGTCCTATCACGTATGCCCATTACCATGCAATATGACTTTATCTTCGTCCTAAACTACTCGTCCTTTTTCTCGGCCCTATATTTACTATCATGACCTTCCAATCGCTTAATTTAGGCGTGCACCTAATCGCTCTCTTAATCGTGCCCTCAACCTACTTTCAAAACATAACTTTTAGGTCTTTCATTTATTCTCTTGATACCAAATTACCCCTTTGCATGTTATCATGACTAACTTTAACCCTTAACTTTTGATCGTCGCTTTAAACTCGTGACCCTCACTCATTATTCACGGCCATACCCGTATTATTTTTCATGATCTAGATCATGATTCCTTACGGCGTGATTTATCGAACGTTGTAATTGATTCTTTCCCATCGATACCCTTGTACCTTCTCAACCCCCCTACTTATTTTTTTTTATTTCGAGGACAAAATTCTTGTAAGTTGGGTAGGATATAAAACCCCTAAATTTCTACTATATTTTAGTACTGATTTTTTTGTTTTGTATTTATACGTCGCATAGTCGTGTTGCACGTCACGCGCAAATTTGCTCTTTCATATTTGCTCGTCGAGCATAAATTTCGCACGAGGTACATATTTTGAAAATGTTTTATTTATGAAATTTATTAATATAGAAGACATATATTTTATTTCAATATAGCATAATTAAATATTTTATTTTGGTTAAAGGTATATTTATATGAATATTATTGTGCATACCCATTTTTGTAAATATTTATTAGTTATTTTAAACAATAGTACAATTTTTGAAATTAATTATTTTATTATTTATGAAAATGGTATTCGAGATATTTTATTCATAATACTAGTATAAATTGTAACTTAGAAAATAATATTCTATTTGCATGCGATTGCATGAATTTAATATTTTAATTTTTAAAATTTATCTCAATTTAGTAAAAGATATATTTTCATATCTGATGTTTAAATAATTATGGTGATTTTCAAAATTATTATTATTAGTATTTTTGGAAAATATATTTTGAAATTTATTGTGGCAATTTAAATTTTGATTTGATTTTATGGATTTATCTAAATAGTTAAATAATATCTATGTTTGAAAATTTATTTATCCTATTTGATTTTAAACTAAAAGAATTTAATTAAATTTAAATTTGATTTGTACTTGGATTTGGATTTGATTGATTTTAAATTAAGTTACGAATTATCTAATGGGGATTTAAATCCTCCTAAATTCTTATCCAACTGGGAATTCTCACATCCTATAAATAGGCAGGTACTCTTCCATAAATTCCTCATATCCACAAATTTTTCCATCCAAAAATATGTGCATCGTGTCTGTGTCCCGATCCCCTTCCACTATTTTTTCTCTTTTTTTACATTTATAATTTCTTTTCCATGTCCGACAGCCCCGGACACGTCCTCCAAATTCGATGTCGCGCAAGACACGACGTCCAAAAACCCAAATCCATGACCAAATCCCTAACCATAATCCTAACCATATCCTCCCGGCCACCACCTCCATCCGTTGCCCCGACCATCTGTCTGACCTACACCACCACCGACAACCACCTCGCCGTAGTCGTCATCCACACCAAAACCGAGGACCACCACCACCCCCGTCACCTGACCCCGTCGACACTTGCCTGTACGGCCACAGCCCCAACGAACCACACCATCATCGTCCCTATTTACCAGTACCCCATCGTCATCACCACCGACATCCCCATCTTTATCACCATGCCCGCAGCCGCCAACGCCACCACAGTGGCACGGCCACCCGTCGTAGACTGCCCCGACACCACCCCTTTCTCCTCCTCGACCACCGCCCGAAAAAACCCCAAAAACTAAATAAAACCCTAACCCGAAACTCACCTGTCCGCGCGCACCGCCGACCCTGAGACACCTCCGCCGTGTGAGTGCCGGCCTTCCTCTTCATTTTTTTCCAACGCTGAACCTTGCGCCGCACTCCGGCGACCCATCGCCGCCCTCGTCCTCCCCCGCGTCCGCCACAGCCAGCACCACCGCATCCCTCTGCTCTCTCTCCGCGCCACCTCCTCTTTCGATTGTCCGCCATCGGAGCGACAAGCCCCGTTCGGTCAGCAGCATCTCCACGCGGGCCGCCCTCCGATCCCGCTCGTCGCCGGCGATCCATGGCCACGTGCGCAGCGAGCATCACTCCGCTCAAGCAGCACCGTTAACGATCGGTCGTGTCCCGGCCAACCAGTGAGTCGAATCTGCCATCCTTGGTGCTCCGTGGTCGAGCAACCCCTCGATCTCGCCTTCCCTCACTTCCTCGTTGACCGCACGGCGCCTCTGTCCCCTTCGCTCACCCCCTTCACCGCGTTCCGCCGCACCACGCCGCCTCCAGCCGCCCGACGCGCCGCCGACTCCACCCGCTCCCGATCTCCTTCCTTTCCCCCTTTTCTTCTCACTCCCTCTCCTCTTTTGGAATAGCCCTGTTATTAGTATAATGTTTATGTGAGGGTTAGTTTCATTTTTACATCTTTTATTATTATTATTATTATTATTTTTTTTATTTTGTTGTTATTTTTGTTTCCTTAGTTGATTATTATTATTATTATTATTATTATTATTATTATATTAAATTTTATTGTGTTTATTATTAATACATATTTTGTTTTGAGACAGTATACATATATTAGAGTGCTAGCCTTATAACAATTTTTTTTATGGTTATTCTATTAATGTAAGTTGTAGTCCTATAAATATATCAATATTTAAATACTTGTGAGAAATATACCATTAAATTTTATAGCATTGTATATGTTGATTTTGACCTACAAAGTATTTTGACAAAACTTAATGTTTTAGTTTTCTAGATTTTTTTATTAATATAAAATATTTTAAATAAGGAAAATATAGTTTCCAAAATTGAATAATAATTTTCTGAGTACTTTTAAAAATATACTTTTCCTAGAAAAATCTATTTTTTATGAACTTAGAATTTTGGCACTAAATCGATTTTTCATGTTTTCAAGTATGTATCAAAAATTATTTTTACTACTAAATATATTTTTTCCGTATTATAAATATTTTCCTAAAAATGTATAAGTTTTGATACGTAAATTCCTTCGATTATCACCGTGACCATGACCAATCCCGACATTCCTATTTCCTCTCCAATTCTGCACTTTATTATGTCAAACCTAACTAAGTTGACCGTTCTGGACCGTTGGAATACTTCGTGTCGTCAACAGAGGTCACTTTACGTAGTTGTAACACCGAAGTCAAACTTTGTGCCACATTGATCATCGCAGCACGCCAGGCGGCCTACCAGGCAAGTATACCTTGCTATATTTACTGTCATATTATTTATTTTCTGCATTTATTTATTTGTTTCATATTTTTGTTTATTTGTATAAACTGCGCGTCCAAGCTATACTTGGGTGCAAGCGACTCTATTAGTCGTTTTACTTTACTATATGCATGTTAACTTAGTGTTAGCTGCCTACCTTCTTGTTGGGGGATATCCTTATATCTCCCTTGGCCATGACACACGCACTATACGGTTGGAGACATGTTGCTAGGGGCAAGACTTATGGACTGGCCCTCTCTAAAGTCGTATGACGGATAGATGATCGTAACTGCTATGACTAGGGTTTTAGAGACTTAAGCAGTTACAAAAACTGGACGAGCCATGGACATGACTTGAACAGTATAGGAAATATTGGGGGAGGATAGTCGCTAGTGCATATGGGTATCAAAACTGGTAAACCACAGTCTCCGGATGGAACTGTGGCAATATATTTGCAGATACCCTCTGACGTTTTGGATGTTACGGACGGATACAGATTACTGGTTGCCAGTTACGTACACATAGCCTAAAATCCCACCCATGCGCATGAAAGTTGTTCTCTAAATTGCACATTAGGCGGTTAGAATCTCCTTTGCATATTTGTGTCTAGAATAGTCTTTTATTTATTATTTATTATTCTGACAGTTCATATTAGCATGTTCTTCCTGTATCTTGCTACGTCCGTCTGAGGACCTGGTTATTCCCCAGGTGTGTGTTCATGTCTTCCGCATGTATCCTAGCTGAGGTCGTGGTCTTCTCCATCCTTTCGAAGATAGCGTGCCTTTGATCTTTCTTACTACTCCCGCCAATTTATTCCATGTCTTGTACTTCTTTTATTTGGTTGGTAGTGGATGTGTCTCCATCCAACATATTGTACAAATACATTTCATATAGATGATTATATGATGTCTTTTACTTTTTATTTTGTGGATGAGATTTAGTTTGTCTTGGATTACTGTATTTTACAGCTTATGTATACATACAAGGCCCCTGTACTTTGTATGTATACAGCTGGCATGTTTATGTACTTGGTCCTACGTATTTTGGGACTGGGGCGTTATAAGAATATCATACATTTGCATTAACACTTGCAACAAATACAATATGCAAACATTTGCCCATATGATTCTCATTCAAAATTTAAGGAAATAAGGTTACTACAAAAGTGATGCTTTTAGTATATAACCTAACAGGATACGCATCAAATTCGTCGTGCACACGCAACCAATTTGAATTCCGTCAAAGCCCACACGTCTACGAAGCCAATACGCACCTTTCAATACTTTCGGTTCGCGACCACGTCGCCCGGTTTGGCGGAAAGCACGTCGTATCGAAGGTTTTCTAAGTTTTCAAAAACTGTTTTTCGTATTTTTTCTTGATTTTCAAACTGGATTATCATACTGTATAAACAACTAGAACCGAAACTAATGATGGGGTTTCCATATCCTACAGGTTGACTAAAACATTGTTCAAAAGATTTGCCAAATCAGCCACTGGGTCGGCCAATTCTTGCCTTCCAATGTAGTGGTCTGGGAGAACTTTCTGTTCAGTTTGGACAAGTTTTTGTGGTTTTGTGATTCAATTTTCTTAGCAATTAATGTCGTATAACTCTACCTACTTGATGGGGATGAAAGAGGGTCATGTCATGATCATACTCGAGTTGACGAAACGCAAAACGATCGAGCGATCGTCGGGAAGTAAGGCCGTGAAGTCGGCCCTAGACTGCTGTTGTCGCTGCCATTGGCTGCTGTTGCTGGTGCTGTTCTGCAGCGGCTGTTGTCGCCTTGCCACCGCGCCTGGCCGGCCGGAGGTCACCTGCAGCGGCGTACGCGCACGCGCGCGGGGTGCCGGGGCGTGGAGCTGCTCGGGTTAGGGTTTGGTTTAGGGTTTTTTTTCTTTGAGATCCCTTTCCCGTTCTATACATATATATATACTAGGTTTCGTTTTGGTTTCACAGGGGTCGGGGGGAGGGGAAGACTTCGGTTGGGTTTGGGCCTTCCACATGCTGCTGTTGCTCTTTTTTTTGTTAACCTCATTTTTTTATTCCTATTTATATATATATATAACTATATATATAACTATATCCTTATATGATCCAATATATGTATTAGTACATATCCTTATATATTTCTATATATACATATCTAGAATGATATTCATATATATGCACAAAAAATAAATATATGCATATATATATAACCAAATAGTAGCAACAAAATATCTTTTATAAATGATATCCTATTTATGTGTATATAGTTCCGTTTTATAAATATCCCAATAATTATAATAAAACTATCTATTCTTTTATTTATATATATTCATACAACCTAATGTATTTATAATGCATTTCTATGCACATGTATTTCTAGCCTATTATCCCAGAAAAATCTAAAAAATATTTAGCAAGTTATCATATTTCCGAAAATAAAAAATATCCCATCAATATCAATAAATTGATATTATATATATATAACAATTAGTTAGAAAAATATTTATTGGCCAATTAAATTAAGGTACGAAGTATACACTCAAAATAAATATCAACATGGACGTCTTTGGTCACACTACATCACTACATGGGGTTGTGCTTGGTTTGGGTCCAGTCCGGACCAGCTTGGTACAACCGGGTCTTCTAAAAGTCAATAATCTAATTAATAAATAATTAAATTATCTATAGGGGTCAAGTCGCAACTTGGCCTGGTTTTCCCAGTTGGGACACATTTATGGCTTGGCCTTTCCTGGCATTGGTAATACACTAGTCAAGGCACGCCACTGTACTATCCGTGCCACAATTTCTAGTCACCTTGTACTCCAATCCCTAACCATGACTAAAGTCATCTACCGTAATAATTAACTAATTAATTATTTATAACAATCTAAAAATCACCATTTAAATCAAATAAATAAAACAAATATTTCAAAAATTTTCGGGAAGAGGATCTACAATCCCCCTGCCGCTCGACCCACCAACCTCAGTAAGATCCTTTCTCTCTTTTCCCTCATTGCTTTCCTAATTTTTCTCTTTATTGACCTATGGAGACCATTCTCTTTTATTATAACCCATCAAACAAAGAATAGGTCAGCAGCACATGATGCTATGATTGTTATCTTGTTCTGTTATTTTTTGTATTTTTTATTAGATGTACAGTACTGTATACTAGGTATGTATTATTATTTTATATTTACAAAGGTAAATTTTTTTTTTGTTATAATTGTTTATTATTAGAAGTGTTATTATTGTATTAATTTTTAAGAATATTTTGAAGAATCAAAAAAATCTTTTTGTAGCCATATAACTAACTAATAAAAAAATATTTTTTCAAATATAGTATTTAAAGTATTTGTCTAAAATATTATTTTATTAATAAAATATGGTTTTCAACTAGAAGTCCTAATTTACAAAGTTAAAGTTTTTGCCTATCACTACCTTTTTGACTTTGAAGTATTTACGTAAAATTATTTTTAAACTAATAACATGTATTCTCAAGTATTATAAATATTTTCTAAAATTATCATATGTAATTATTTCCATAAATTCTTTTCAAATTATATTTGATGATCATGACTAATCGGATCCCTACTTCCTTTCCGACTTCGGACCCCTAACCAGCAACCATGGCTTTGGACTATTTGGGACATGTCAGAACACAAACGATACACCAGGCAAGATACCTTGCCATATTTACTGCTTATATTTAGTCTGCATTTTTTAGTTATTGCATATCACTGTTTATTTATTTTTAGTTCTTCTAGCTGTACAATTATTACAGTTTATAATTTACTACCTGTCCAGTTATATTAGCTTTACTTTATCTATTATCTTTTGATTGTATATGAACGTAGAGTTAAGGGACTACCATCTGTAGTGTATTGCATAAACCTTGACACAGTTGTACCACGAGATATGTGTGAGATGAGTAGCATATAGAGGTACTTGCGTGTTGGCTGATCACCCGTGCGCATGCGTTAGGTCTAACTGCTAATAGAGACATGCTAGGAGACTTAGCAGTTAGTAGAGGTACATGATCGCGGATGCGACTTAGATAGGTGCATAGGGAGGGGAGAACATTTCCTTGTCGTATGGGCTTCTATTGCACATTCCTTTGTAACCCGGAAGCTCCGTTGAAGATACGGGTATGATGACCCCCTCAGGTTGGCCGCTGACATTTTTGAACATTATGCGCTTCGTCACTAGTGCCCAAGAGGGGACTATACAAGATCCTATTTACAGCCATGGCTCATGCGACTAAAGGTTTGTTCTTAACTGCACAAACACATTAGAATGGTTAGGTAAACCCTAGTCAATGTCATGTCACCCCCGTTCCATTAGTAGCTTAGGACAATGTCGCATCGCGGTATAGTGTGCTACCTCTTGTCCTTGTTTGGTTATAGGGGTAGTCCACTGTTTTGATGATGAGATATTGGATCTTGTTATGATTGGGACTATTTTATTTTACTTGTGATTTATGATATATTATATATATTCAGTTATATGGTATGTTCGTCCTGTATCTTGCTACCTCCCTCTGAGGACCTGGTGATCTCTCCAGGTGTGTGCCTTTGTGATGTGTCGCAGGTGCTCTAGCCAAGGCCATGTTTACTTTCTTTCTCCGAGGTGACTGCACTTGGATTGCCTTCGCATCGCTCGACAAATTCATTCGTTATATATTTCTTTTATTTTTAGTTGGTAGTAGATTTGTCTCCGCCTAACGATTTGTAAATAACAATTCATGAGTTGATTTATAAATTCTTCCTTCTTTATTTGTGGATGAGATTAGTGTCGTGGTTTACTGCATTTTACAACTTATGTATACATACGATGTTTCCATATATTGGAGTTTACTTCGTTTGTATGCAGCTGGCATGTTGTCACGCCCCAGAACCAGAATACTGGAGAGCGGGGGAATGACTCAGCCAGCGACGTATTACGGGCAGATGAATACTGTATAATACGATCAATGCTGTCTAACCAGACGAGGGGGTACATACTACATGAAAGTCTTACTATGGTCACTTCACATCTATTGTCTCAATCATTCAAACAAGAAGCAAGAATAGAGAACATGTAAGATAAAGCAGTAAGGCGTCCCAAACGCTTAGTCAAAATGTTCTTGAGATCTGGCTTTACAAACCGTAGCCAGATGGTATAGTAACATATACACAATTGTTATCAGCTGCAGTCTGACTTAATTACAATTATGTAAAAGTAAGTGCAAGACAATCCGACTAACATGTCGGTGCCAAACGGCTAAGTATGAAGTAAATAACAAAACGAGCGGTGAAGTAAGGAACCCACTCGAGTCCTCCTGCGATCATTACCCTAGTATTGACCATCTTGGAGGTAGAAGTAAGCTGAGTCCTCGGGAACCGGCTCTAAATCTGGCCATGCAAAACCAGAGAGGTTAGACCTCTAATAGCAAGTACCACAATGAAGCACGATATGAAGGATTAAACCAGTAAGTAAGAGAATATAATAATAGATCTCTGCTTTCTACTAGGATTCACATAACATCACGATACTTCGAACCAACCTCCCAACAAACAAGGACAGAAGTTGGCCCATCATGTCCTGACATTCTGATCATCTCAGTTAGGCAACAGAGTAGGTACAGTACACAAACAAATTATCTTGAACGACCAAATCAACTCCTATGGCTTGCTATTGTGAGTCCCAAGTTATTCTGGAATTATGCAAATAGGGATTCCTCAGTTCTTACTATGTGCGAGCAAGGCTAGTCTATCCAGTCAATCAATTGCGCCAATCATAAATTAGACGAGTCCCAGCGGGACGCCCGTCATCAATATACAATATACAATAATAATATAAGCAGATATCGTTTCCTGCCCGTGTGGCAGGTTTACAGTATCTGTGGGAACCAGCCGGCCTGTCGGGCACTACTAGTCCCAAGAGGGCTGCCATGTAAGAACTCGGGGATCCATTCTCTCCATGCAATTATTATTTTATTTAACTTAATAGTCTCTACGTTAAGTGAAATCCCATGCCGTGGATCATGGTCATTCAAATGAGTACTTTCGTACGGGGTACGATATGCGCAACTCTACAACGATACCCGTGCGGCTAGGTTGTAGGTCTTACATAGCGTAATACAACAATCAAATCTAACCACAGAGTAATCATGCCTTGACCATAAAGTACATATGCTGCTTTTGTAAAATAAATAAATAAATAAATAAATTGAAGCCTGCATGTGCCTGTACGTCAATATTCGGGATCAGCCAGTCGATTACAATAGTTCATTACATGAACGTGTCTCATTCATTTAATTCAATAAGACGACTAGCCAGTCTCTTAGTTCCAACTAGGAAGGCATGATCAATTTTAGTCAAGATAACCATTATTATCAATGGTGACAAGGCATGAAAGTCAATTAGTATTAAATGGGGTCGAGTCTATAACTCTCAGGGTTAAGTTCTAGCCTTACTGGGTATCCATAAACCAGTCAAGACACAAGGCACGTTCTACACAACCATATGTATTAAAAATATTAACATGCTAAGATTATCGAGTTCATAAAAAAAAGGCGTAAGGATATAATAGGAGAATTATCATGCCACCATTAAATGAATAAATTATAGAGCAAATAGAAACACCCAGGTCAGGAAGTCACGCCAACAGGTCTATGCTAAGGCCAACAAATCACGCCAAGTCTAGTAGGTAGGAGTGAGCGTATAAACAGCGTGAGCGTGAAAAGTGGTTCACGTTGGCACGTACAGCGTGAGCGTGAAGGGTAATTCACGCACTCATAACGTGAGCGTGAAAAGTAACTCATGCACGCATAGCGTGAGCGTATGAGCGTGAAAAGCGTGATAAGAAATTCACGCACGCACAGCGTGAGCGTGATAAGAAATCCACGCACGCACGTAAAGACGTGGGCATAACTCAGATGTCACGCACGCACGTAAAGACGTGAGCGTGACTAAAAATTCACGCTAACACGTAAGAACGTGTGCGTGACTGAAAATTCACGCACGTACGTAAGAACGTGTGCGTGACTAAAAATTCACGCACGCACGTAAAGACGTGAGCGTGACTCAAAATTTACGCTAACACGTAAAGACGTGTGCGTGACTCAAAATTCACGCTAACACGTAAGAACGTGAGCGTGACTCAAAATTCACGCTAACACGTAAGAACGTGAGCGTGACTGAAAATTCACGCCAACACGTAAAGACGTGTGCGTGACTGAAAATTTACGCTGGCACGTAAGAACGTGAGCGTGACTAAAAATGCACGCTAACACGTAAAGACGTGTGCGTGACTGAAAATTCACGCTGGCACGTAAGAACGTGAGCGTGACTAAATCTTCCGAACTCCATTCTTATGGAACCTTCGTTCCAAGCCAGAAATGAAGTTCCCATGGTTCAGAATGGTGTCGAATGAGAAGCTCTGCCACATGAACTATCTATTCCGAAAAGCACGCCAGGTTGGGAGATCAAAACCCATGGACAACCGAAAACACAACAACTTAGATCTGGAAGAAACAAGCCAAAGAAATCAAAAATGCTAAGTAGTAAACTCTTTTAGAATCACAAGAGGAAGACAAATGAACCATAAAAATGGGTGAAGGAGAAGCAAGATGTACTTGCCTTCTCCTGGTAGGTGGAAGAGAGTGGTGAGGAAGAAGAAGAAGTAATGGTGAAGAAGAGTTATGAAGAGAGAGAAGGAGATGGGGGCTTTAAATGGAAGGGGTGGTGGTAGGTGGGGGTTTGTGGGGGTTCGGTCCATGTGAACCGCCATGAACCCAAAATAACCAGCCATGGCCGAACCACAATAAGACTAAAGCAGAGAGGTTAAAAAGCAGAAAATAAAATACAGAAATAAAATACAGGAAATAAAATGTAGATAATTAATTAACATGAAATTAAAGGAATTTAAATACAGGATAATACATGATAATACTAAATAAATATATATGAGTTGTACATATATAAAAAAAATACGCATTCTGGGAACGGGGAGTGACATCTCTACCCACCTTAGAAAAATTCCGTCCTCGGAATTTCAAATCCAAGTAGGTAGAAATATCGGAGCTAAACTAATACAAGCAATTCTAGTGAGCAAGCAATCATTTTTACCATATCAAAAGCAAGTACTATATATGTAAATTTATCATTCTACGATATCAAGTAGCTCTACCCATACGGTGATAAGCATGAAGAATCAGGACAATCAAGGTATACAGAAAGAGATATACCTTGTGAGTCAAACAGGTGTAGATAGCGTGATCGGATATCATCCTCACGTTCCCACGTTGACTCTCCCAAGGAGCGATGACCCCAAGCAACACGGACAAGACTAATTGTTCGGTTCTTAAGTATCTTCTCTCTTCGGTCCAAAATGGACACAGGCTGTTCCTCGTAAGACAGGTTGGTACCAACAACCAGCTCAGAATGATCGAGGATATGGCTTGGGTCCGATACATACCTACGTAATTAAGATATATGAAATACGTCATGCACCTCTCGTAACGAAGGTGGAAGGGATAAACGATAAGCAACATCGCCTGTCCAATCAAGGATAATAAATGGGCCCACGTACCGCGGACTCAATTTCCCGCGAACGCCAAATCTAATGACCCTTCGAGTAGGTGAGATCCGCAAGAATACGTGGTCCCCAACAGAGAACTCTAACGGCCTACGATGCTGGTCCGCCCAATGATGATGCCGGTCCTGCGCAACTCGAAGTCACTCTCTAATTCCCTTAACCACTTCAACCGTTTGAACAATCATTTCTGGGCCTAACATCTTCCTCTCTCCGATATCATCCCATGCAAGTGGTGACCTGCACTTCTTACCATATAGTGCTTTGAATGGCGCCATCTGGATACTGGCTTGATAACTATTGTTGTATGAGAACTTGACTAAGTGCAGGTGACTCTCCCAAGACCCTCCAAAATTTAGAGTGCAAGCTCGCAACATGTCTTCTAAAGTCTGAATCGTTCTTTCTGATTGCCCATCCGTCTGCGGATGGTAGGCCGTGCTAAATCTTAACTTGGTACCCAGACTATGATGTAAGCTCTTCCAGAAATGTGATGTAAAATGGGTATCTCGATCCGACACAATACTGACAGGGACTCCATGCTGCCTGACTATCTGTTGCATATACAACTCTGCCAACTTCTCTGTAGATTGTCCTACTCTGAAAGGAAGAAAGTGTGCTACCTTTGTAAGTCGGTCCACTATTACCCAAATAGCGTCCTTACCACTTGGTGATCTTGGTAAACCGGTCACAAAGTCCATTGTAATATGCTCCCATTTCCATTCCGGAATAGGAAGCGGTTGTAATAGCCCAGCTGGCCTCTGCTGTTCTGCCTTCACTTGCTGACATACCAAGCAACGGGAAACAAATCTAGCTATCTCCCTCTTCATCCCGTTCCACCAGAAATGCTGCTTGATATCTTGGTACATCTTGGTCCCTCCAGGATGAATAGAATACTGAGAACTGTGAGCTTCTGCCATAACTTCCAGTCTGATATCTCCACTAGGCACACATAGACGTGATCCAAACCTAAGTGTACCATCTTCATAAATTCTCATCTCCTTCCTGAGTCCTGACTCACATTCTGCCCTAAGCTTCTGAATCCTTGGGTCCTGAGCCTGAGCTGCCTTGATCCTGCCTACTAAGTCGGATTGAACTTACAGACTTGTTAGAACTCCTACATCACTAGGAAGTTTAACTTCGATGCCCATCTCCTGAAGGTCTTCTAAGATATGCCTCTGTGTTGTTAACATAAATGCGCCACCTCTCCTGCTAAGAGCGTCTGCTACTACATTAGCCTTGCCTGGATGATACTGAAGCTCCACGTCATAATCCTTGATCAACTCCAGCCATCTTCTCTGCCTCATGTTTAGCTCCTTCTGAGTAAAGATGTACTTAGACTTTTATGGTCTGTGTACATGTTCACTCAGTCACCATATAAGTAATGCCTCCATAGCTTCAGAGCAAACACTACTGCCGCTAACTCTAAATCATGAGTTGGGTAATTCTTCTCGTGGTCCTGAAGCTGCCTAGATGCATATGCTATCACCTTCCCATGTTGCATAAGGACACATCCAAGTCCTTACCTGACGTATCACAATATACTGTAAAACCTCCGGGTCCAACTGACAATGTAAGAATAGGTGCTGATATCAATTTCTGCTTCAAAGTCTCAAATGATGCCTGACATTCTGCCGACCAAACGAATGGTACATCCTTCCAGGTCAAGCGGGTCATGGGTGCTGAAAGCTTTGCAAAGTCTGACACAAACCTTCTATAATATTGCCAATCCCAAGAAACTCCGTATATTGCTACGATCTTGGGTACTGGCCAACTTTCTACTGCTTCTATCTTCTTGGGATCTACTGCTACTCCAGCTCCTGATATGATGTGACCCAAAAATGAAATGTAATCCGACCAAAACTCACACTTGCTGAGCTTGGCATACAACTGGTTCTCTCTCAGAACCTGTAACACTTTCTTGAGGTGGTCTTCATGCTCCTCTTCACTAGCAGAGTATACGAGAATGTCGTCAAGAAACACAACGACAAACTGGTCTAAGTATGGCATAAAGATGCGATTCATCAAATCCATGAATATTGCTGGAGCATTGGTCAAACTAAACGGCATTACTAAGAATTCATAATGCCCATACTTCGACCTGAATGCTGTCTTGGGAATGTCCTCCTTTCGAACCCTCACCTGATGGTACCCTGAACGAAGATCTATCTTGGAGAAAACTCTAGCTTTGCTCAACTGATCAAATAAGTCGTCGATCCTGGGTAATGGGTACTTGTTCTTCACTGTTGCCGCGTTAAGTTTTCTGTAGTCAATGCACAATCTGGATGACCCATCCTTCTTTCCCATAAGTACCACTGGTGCTGTCCATGGTGACAGCTAGCTTGGATGAACTTCTTCTCCTTCAGTTCCTCTATATGCTGATATACCTTGGCCTGCTCTGAATCCGTCATTCTGTAAACTCGATCTGATATCGGTTTAGTTCTGGTGCCAATTCTATACTGAACTCAATATCCCTAACCGGTGGTAGCCCTGGGAGTTCTTCAGAAAATACATCTAGAAATTCTTCAACTACCTTCGGAATCTGAACTTCTTCCATTGCCGTTATTACTCCCTGTTCTTGCTGAGTTGCCCCTGATCTGACTAAGGTGAACTGCTTCATGCCTGGAATATCAAAGATACACTCCCTCTACGACAATCTATTGTCGTATGACTGTCTTTCAGCCAGTCCATGCCTAAGATAACGTCGAAATTTTCAACAGAAAATTCTATCAACCGGGCGGGTAAGGAATGCCCGCAAACTACAACGCTACATGCTAAAATAACTCTACTAACTCCAACGAGCCCATTACCAGTGAGTATATTCAACCTCCCTGGCAATGTCTCGAACTCCATTCCTAGTCGTGTCGCAAATTGTGCAGATATAAATGAATGGGATGCTCCCGAATCAAACAATGCTACTGCGGGATATGAGGCGACGAGAATGTTACCTGCCACAACATCTTCCGATGCCAATGCCTCCTCCAAGGACAGAGTGAATGCTTGCCCTCGACCTCCTTGCTGGTTTCCATGCTGCGGCCTAGCCTGATGCTGTTGCTGGCCCCTTCCTTGATGATGCTGTGGTGGTCTATGCTGGTGTTGCTGCATCGGCGGCCCCTGCTGCCGAAACATCTGAGCCTGCGGTATTAACGGACGCTGTGCCAACGGCCTTACTGCCACCGCTGGTCCTCGATATGGCCTGCTCCTGGTGCTGGCAGAGCAGAAAACTGTTGCCCTGGTCCTCCTGACCTCGAATTCATGGGACATGTGGTAACCCGATGGTCTGGATTTCCATATATCAGATACAGTCCATTCAATGTCCGACACACATCTCTAGTGTGCCCCATCTTTCCACAATAAGTGTAGCCCGCCGGGGGTTGCTGGTTCTTCTCTGTTGCTGTTGCTGCTGCCTGGGTGGTGGTGCTGGTCCTCGTATCGCCACATCGTGGATACGAATGCCAGTGGATGGTGCTGTTGTTCGGGACGCTGCTTCCCCTCTCCTTAATCTGACTGTGGGATCTCTTTTGACCCCCAGTCCTTGCCGCAAGCCTCTGAATGGTGATCTCATGCCTTCGAGTTATCGTCAATACTTCGTCAAAAGTTTGGTAATTGTGCCCCTCTATCAATTGCAAGAGTTCAAGATGAAACCCTTGCTGAAACCTCATAGCCCTCTGGCTCTCTGTTGCTACCATCTCTGGGGCGAATCTACTCAATCTGCAGAACTCCGCTGCATAAGCATCTACAGTCTTGTCGGCCTGCCTGAGGTTGATAAACTTCTGTTGTAGCTCAAACCGTGCCACAACTCCATAGTACTTGGTCTTGAATCTTGTAGTAAATCGTCCCAAGCCACAGGACGTCTGATGCCCACTTCCTCTGATTCCCACCAATCACGTGCGAGATCCTGAAGTAACAACTTCACTAGATCCACACGTTCTTCTGCCGGTACCTTAGCTGCTGTCAGAATAGCCTCAATATCCTTAAGCCATGCATCTGCTGAGATGGCATCCTCCGTGCCCTCGAAACGGCGGGGGTTGTACTTGCAAAACCTGGCTGATGTTCCTGAATCAGTCCTCACTCCTCTTTCAAAGCCGTCTACAACCCTTGGTTGAGCAACACATTCTGCTCTTGTAGCTGAGTGTGCATGCGCTGCTGGGCCAATATCTAATGTTGTTGAGTAGCCATCATTCCTATCATGATCTCCAGAAGGGCTGGTGTGTCCACTTGGGTAGGTGGAACTGTTGGTGGTGGGGAACATCCGGATACTGCGACCCAGCTGCTGCTTCCACTATCACTTCTTCTTGAATAGCCTCTTGAGGTGAGACTGGCCCTTGTTGCTGACCAACCTGGTCATGTTGCCCATGTTGCCCCTGCTGTTGTCCAGCTCTGACCGATACGGATGAAGTGCCCCTAAGAAAAGGGACAAGAGAACAATCAAACAACCGAACATGAAGGATCAATGAAGTCAAAGGATACCGGAATGTCAAGCAAGGGTTGAGAATAACGAATCATGAGATCAAGGAGGGAACACGTGTGATTGAGACATCCTATTAATCAAAACACCCCACAAGTCTGAAATCAGACCTGCATGGTCAACCACTAAAACCTTGTCACGCCCCAGAACCAGAATACTGGAGAGCGGGGGAATGACTCAGCCAGCTACGTATTACGGGTAGATGAATATCGTATAATACGATCAATGCTGTCTAACCAGACGAGGGGTGCATACTACATGAAAGTCTTACTATGGTTACTTCATATCTATTGTCTCAATCATTCAAACAAGAAGCAAGAATAGAAAACATGTAAGATAAAGCAGTAAGGCGTCCCAAACGCTTAGTCAAAATGTTCTTGAGATCTGGCTTTACAAACCGTAGCCAGATGGTATAGTAACATATACACAATTGTTATCAGCTGCAGTCTGACTTAATTACAATTATGTAAAAGTAAGTGCAAGACAATCCGACTAACATGTCGGTGCCAAACGGCTAAGTATGAAGTAAATAACAAAACGAGCGGTGAAGTAAGAAACCCACTCGAGTCCTCCTGCGATCATTCCCCTAGTATTGACCATCTTGGAGGTAGAAGTAAGCTGAGTCCTCGGGAACCGGCTCTAAATCTGGCCATGCAAAACCAGAGAGGTTAGACCTCTAATAGCAAGTACCACAAGAAAGTACGATATGAAGGATTAAACCAGTAAGTAAGAGAATATAATAATAGATCTCTGCTTTCCACTAGGATTCACATAACGTCACGATACTTCGAACCAACCTCCCAACCAAACAAGGACAGAAGTTGGCCCGTCATGTCCTGACATTCTGATCATCTCAGTTAGGCAAACAGAGTAGGTACAGTACACAAACAAATCATCTTGAACGGCCAAATCAACTCCTACGGCTTGCTATTGTGAGTCCCAAGTTATCCTGGAATTATGTAAATAGGGATTCCTCAGTTCTTACTATGTACGAGCAAGGCTAGTCTATCCAGTCAATCAATTACGCCAATCATGAATTAGACGAGTCCCAGCGGGACGCCCGTCATCATATACAATATACAATAATAATATAAGCAGATACCGCTTCCTGCCCGTGTGGCAGGTTTACAGTATCTGTGGGAACCAGCCGGCCTATCGGGCACTACTAGTCCCAAGAGGGCTGCCATGTAAGAACTCGGGGATCCATTCTCTCCATGCAATCATTATTTTATTTAACTTAATAGTATCTACGTTGAGTGAAATCTCATGCCGTGGATCATGGTCATTCAAATGAGTACTTTCGTACGGGGTACGATATGCGCAACTCTACAACGATACCCGTACGTCTAGGTTGTAGGTCTTACATAGCGTAATGCAACAATCAAATCTAACCACGGAGTAATCATGCCTTGACCATAAAGTACACATGCTGCTTTTGTAAAAAAAATAAATAAATAAATAAATTGAAGCCTGCATGTGCCTATACGTCAATATTCGGGATCAGCCAGTCGATTAATAGTTCATTACATGAACATGTCTCATTCATTTAATTCAATAAGACGACTAGCCAGTCTCTTAGTTCCAACTAGGAATGCATGATCAATTTTAGTCAAGATAACCATTATTATCAATGGTGACAAGGCAAAAGTCAATTAGTATTAAATGGGGTCGAGTCTATAACTCTCAGGGTTAAGTTCTAGCCTTACTGGGTATCAAAAAACCAGTCAAGACACAAGGCACGTTCTACACAACCATATGTATTAAAAATATTAACATGCTAAGATTATCGAGTTCATAAAAAAAGGCGTAAGGATATAATAGGAGAATTATATGCCACCATTAAATAAATAAATTATAGAGCAAATAGAAACACCCAGGTCAGGAAGTCACGCCAACAGGTCTATGCTAAGGCTAACAAATCACGCCAAGTCTAGTAGGTAGGAGTGAGCGTATAAACAGCGTGAGTGTGAAAAGTGGTTCACGTTGGCACGCACAGCGTGAGCGTGAAGGGTAATTCACGCACTCATAACGTGAGCGTGAAAAGTAACTCACGCACGCACAGCGTGAGCGTATGAGCGTGAAAAGCGTGATAAGAAATTCATGCACGCACAGCGTGAGCGTGATAAGAAATCCACGCACGCACGTAAAGACGTGGGCGTAACTCAGATGTCACGTACGCACGTAAAGACGTGAGCGTGACTAAAAATTCACGCTAACACGTAAGAACATGTGCGTGACTGAAAATTCACGCACGCACGTAAGAACGTGCGCGTGACTAAAAATTCACGCACGCACGTAAAGACGTGAGCGTGACTCAAAATTCACGCTAACACGTATAGACGTGTGCGTGACTCAAAATTCACGCTAACACGTAAGAACGTGAGCGTGACTCAAAATTCACGCTAACACGTAAGAACGTGAGCGTGACTGAAAATTTACGCCAACACGTAAAGACATGTGCGTGACTGAAAATTTACGCTGGCACGTAAGAACGTGAGCGTGACTAAAAATTCACGCTAATACGTAAAGACGTGTGTGTGACTGAAAATTCACGCTGGCACGTAAGAACGTGAGCGTGACTAAATCTCCCGAACTCCATTCTTATGGGACCTTCGTTCCAAGCCAGAAATGAAGTTCCCATGGTTCAGAATGGAGTGGAATGAGAAGCTCTGCCACATGAACTTCTATTCCGAAAAGTATGCCAGATTGGGAGATCAAAACCCATGGACAACCAAACACAACAACTTAGATCTGGAGAAAACAAGCCAAAGAAATCAAAAATGCTAAGTAGTAAACTCTCTTAGAATCACAAGAGGAAGACAAATGAACCATAAAAATGGGTGAAGGAGAAGCAAGATGTACTTGCCTTCTCCTGGTAGGTGGAAGAGAGTGGTGAGGAGAAGAAGAAGAAGTAATGGTGAAGGAGAGTTATGAAGAGAGAGAAGGAGATGGGGGCTTTAAATGGAAGGGGTGGTGGTAGGTGGGGGTTTGTGGGGGTTCGGTCCATGTGAACCGCCATGAACCCAAAAATAACCAGCCATGGTCGAACCACAATAAGACTAAAGCAGAGAGGTTAAAAGCAGAAAATAAAATACAGAAATAAAATGCAGGAAATAAAATGTAGATAATTAATTAACATGAAATTACAGAATTTAAATACAGGATAATACATGATAAATACTAAATAAATATATGAGTTGTACATATATAAAAAAATACGCATTCTGGGAACGGGGAGTGACACATGTCGACGTACTTAGTCCTAAGTATTTTGGGACTGGAGCGTTACATATTTTGTGGTGTCCCATGCAGGTCAGTTTGTCACTTCCGTTACGTTACTGTACCGATGTGAGCCTGCATATAAGATTAGAGTCTAGGAATCTCATCCACACACTTGACCCCCTTTTGGACTCCAAAAATTTTGAACTCTCGTTTGACTTCTTTAAATTGCATCCTGCTTGAATTCTTTCTACCGTAATCTTAATTTTTCTTCCGTACTCAATAAAGGTTAGAAAGTTGACTGGTATGCCCCACCGATTCCAAACCAATACTAGTAGAATTCTTGTAAGTTGGGTAGAATGACTCACGACCTAACATTTCCATTGACCTTAACCGAGAGATAGTAGGACGCCTATATAGGCCCAAACACAGGACAAGACTTAGATTCCCAATAAACTTGAACTATTTATAATTTCTTGCATTATTCTCTCGCATGCTTATTTTTGAACTAGCTTGACTAATGCCGCTTTTAGCCCAGTTTTGCAAGCTCATCCTTTTATCGAGCTTGATCAAGGACAATATTTTATTGGAGGCGTCCACTAACATATTGTCTAATCAGAGCCGATGCATGATGGTCTGATCAACCTAAGTGCACTAAGTTCGCTCTTCTTAGTCTACGTGGATTGAGATATACTTGCCCCCTACGATCTCATCTGCGACTGCCTTGACAATTTCTTTTGAATTATTCAGTCGCCTTTGAACCACATGTTCGTATTCAATAACCCTTCTTCGAACTCTCTATCATTTTTTTCTTTTTCAAAAGACAAAACGCTCTCTACTAGATAAGATAGACACGAAGTATTCTCCTAGTATAGCTAACCATCGACCAAGTTATGTGACTATAGCTTCATCTTGACTTACTCGACCCTCCCTCAAAACTAGATCTATCATCGTGACATTCTAATCTTTTGACACTTGAAAGAAATTAGATCGTCTCCTTAATCACACCCTTATCTAGGAGACTATCTTTTCTCTAGGAACCATATCCCTAACTTATTTTACTTTGATCTACTAGGTTCTTTAACTATCTTTATTCTGTGCCTTAACTGGATTTTTATTTTCGTACGTTAATCCTTATCTCAAAGAACTCCCACTTTCCATTTAAATCTTTTGGTGTCCCTTACCATGATATTGATATTCGGAGCACGAGACCAGCTGTTACCTTCCGATAAACCTCACATGCAAGACCTAGACGAGCCCACCTTCATGCAGGTATATCATGTCCCACTAAAACACGTCCCCTTGTGCTATATTTTCATGATTGGACTTTCCGGTCGAAAGACTAAACTATAACCTTTACCATGATACCGATATACTTCCCTACTGCAGAAAGGGACTCAACCTCGACTCAAATCTTTCGATCCAATATGTGATTGTGATCTACTAAATTCCTTAAATTCTCAACTTGTGTTTTATCTTGGTTGCTTAACCCTTGTCCTTTCATTACTGTGCCTTATCTTGATTCACTTAGACCCATAACACCTTTTACTCCTCATGTAATATTAGCAACCCTTCCAATTAAATTGCTTCACTCATATTCCACTATGATTCCTCCGTAGTATGTGCAACCTTGTTCCTTGTATGATTTCTTGCTCAAAGGCAAAAATTGAGTCATTACACCCTTCGGTTATACATGGCTAGATTAGAGAATTTATGGAGAAGAGTAATGGTATGATTGATTATGATGGTTATCCGATTACAAAAGTGGTCATAAATTGAAACAGGTGGTCAACCCTACAAGATGAATTGAGGAATATAATGTAAATCAAAGGTAAATAGACTCCACGGTATTAATCAAAATTTGAGTGCAAATTTTTATGTTTTAAGAAATACACTTCTAATATGAATTTAAAATGAGTTTATTGAATCAATTTTCCGGAGAGACACTAATAAATATTGAGGAAATTTTCATTTATGATGATAGAAGATTGAGTTATGAAGACATACTTTTAGTTTTTGAGTTTTATCGAACATTGAGGACGGACTTTTACTTGTACTTATGGATATCCCTTACATTGATAAATAAGTTCAAATTGTATTAAGAGGATTTTGACTCTTACATGGACTAAATCAATCGAAGGTTAGAAATTTTAATTTCAGGATTTTGGCTTGAGGAGATATGAGTGTTTAGTATATTAGGGATTATGGAATGCAAAAGTTTCGGATTAACTGAAATTTTATGACGAGATATAGAAATTTTAAAGATCAAAATTCTTATAAGTAAAATTTTTGAGGGGGACGTAAAACGAAAAGTGTTGTAAAGAACAATTTATGGAATATATGATAATGTAGATAAAATAAAATGATAATCAAAGGTTGAAGAGGTTATTACCTAATTTTGAGGTTACCCTTTTATAAGGTTAATGTTAGGGTTAATCGAGCTTGGTTATTGATCGGATGTCATACGCATGAAAATATTCTAAACTAGAATCATCAAATTTTCTTTTTTCTAGTCATTAAAATGACATATTGCCATTGAAATGTCTTCGCCTTCTCGTCAAATATTTTGATTACCTTCTCGTCCAATATGGATCTCGTACTTCTATTCGAAAAAATTCTTTCTATCCTCTCAACCCTATCTACTCTACCTATTCCTAAATTTCGAGGACGAAATTCTTTTAAGTTGGGTAGGATGTAAACCCCTTAAATTTCTACTATGATTTTTTTAAAAAATTGGTACTTAATGGTATTTAAATTGTACTTCATATTTGTATGGCACGTGCAAGTTCGAGTTCTTGTAACTGTACGTTGCGTACGAAATTGTATTTTCATTTTTTCTCGTCGAGTACGAATATGTGCGAGGTACATATTTTCAGAAAATATTTTATTTACAGATTTTATTTTACGAGAAGTATAGTTTCAAAATAGTATACGATAATATTTTTGCCTAAGTTGTCAAGAGTACCGCATCGAGATTTTTCCAAAATATTATGTAGTAGTAAATTTTAAAAAAAAGGATCTTTTACATAAACATTATTTTACATACGAGGTACATGAATTTAAATTAATGTATATGGTTGTATTTTCAAAATTAATTAATTCGATTATTTATTACTTGAAAAAGATATTTCTCTTAGATTTATCTATTTAATTAGTTATAATAATTTAATTTGGAAAAGGTTTGATTTTTGAATAAATTTTAAATTCAAAAACGGGATTATCTATAATAGTTTTAGATTATATTGAATCGAGTTAAATTGATTTAACCAAAACAATGATTTATCTATTGGAGGATTTAAATCTACCCAATCCTTATCAGAATAGGGGCCTCCACCTCCTATATAAGGAGAGCCCCATTGCTCCTTTTCCATAGAAATCTCCACCAACACAAAACATGTATTCTTCCAGTAAATATACATTATTTATCTTCGCGTCCGATAATTTCGGACACCATATCAACTGTCATCGACACACCCAATCGTCATCACCTCACCGCCAATCCCCGGCCAGCAGTCCCCAACCTCTTCACAGCACGACCACCACCTGACCTCTATCGACATAACCACGCCCATCTCTCTCGACCGCCACCGTACCCGAATACCCCCACCGTACCCGAATACCCCCACCGCCTCTGGTGATCCCACTAGAATCAACACCATCATCGGTGCCCACACGTGCAACCATCAACACCACTGCCGATACCATGCCTCCGTAGCAACCCATCGGCCACACTACCCAGGTCCGCACCCCAAGGCGTCATCACCTCTGCATTCCGGTCACCCGAGCCGTACAGCCCCGGCTGACTCCCACACCACCATGAACTGACACCACCGTCACCACCAACGCCGCTCCCCAAAATCCACACAACCACCACCATCATCCATGAGAAGAAGAGATGAGAGAAGCCCTAACCTGACTTCCTCGTTGTGCCACCACGGTACCGTACCGCCTTGGATGTGAACCAACGAGGGCGACACAGATGCTGACCCAGTCGACGAGTTTCCTCCGCCAATATTTGAGCGGCATTCTCTTCGTTTGGATCCGGCAATCCGCCCGCTGTGCCGCCTTCCCGAGCGCCCTCTGCCGGTCGGATCCCTCCCCTGCTCGAGCACCGGAGCAGCGCCCGCAGGCCGCCAGCACGTCATGTGCAGCGCGGCTCCTCCGTGCGTGCAGGCCGCCATCCCCCGGCCGCTCGACCCACCGACCTTAGTAAGATCCTTTCTCTCTTTTCCCTCATTGCTTTCCTATTTTTTCTCTATATTGACCTATGGAGACCATTCTCTTTTAATGTAACCCATCAAACAAAGAATGGGTCAGCAGCACATTATGCTATGATTGTCATCTTGTTCTGTTATATTTTTGTATTTTTTATTAAATATACAGTATTGTATACTAGGTATGTATTATTATTTTATATTTACGAAGGTAAATATTTTTATAATTGTTTATTATTAGAAGTGTTATTATTGTATTAGTTTTTAAGAATATTTTGAAGAATCGAAAAATCTTTTTCTAGCCATATAACTGACTAATAAAACATATTTTTCCAAATATAGTATTTTCAAGTATTTTCCTAAAATATTATTTTATTAATAAAATATGGTTTTCAACTAGAAGTCCTAATTTACAAAGTTAGAGTTTTTGCCTATCACTACCTTTTGACTTTGAAGTATTTACGTAAAATTATTTTTAAACTAATAACATGTATTCTCAAGTATTATAAATATTTTCTAAAATTAGCATATGTAATTATTTCCATAAATTCTTTTCAAATTATCTTTGATGATCATGACTAATCGGATCCCTACTTCCTTACCGACTTCGGTCCCCTAACCAGCAACCATAACTTTGGACTATTTGGGACAAGTCAGAACACATGCGACACACCAGGCAAGATATCTTGCCATATTTACTGCTTATACTTAGTCTGCATTTTCTTTAGTTATTGCATATCACTGTTTATTTATTTTCAGTTCTTCTAGCTATACCATTATTACAGTTTATGATTTACTACCTGCCAAGTGATATTAGCTTTGCTTTATCTATTATCTTTTGATTGCATATAAACCTAGAGTTAAGGGACTACCATCTGTAGTGTATTGCATAAACCTTGACACAGTTGTACCACGAGATATGTTTGAGATGAGTAGCATGTAGAGGTACTTGCGTGTTGGCTGATCACCCGTGCGCATGCGTTAGGTCTAACTGCTAATAGAGGCATGCTAGGAGATTTAGCAGTAGAGGTACATGATCGCGGATGCGACTTAGATAGGTGCATAGGGAGGAGAGAATATTTCCTTATTGTATGGGCTTCTATTGCACATTCCTTTGTAACCTGGAAGCTCCGTTGAAGATACGGGTATGATGACCCCCTCATGTTGGCCACTGACATTTTTGAACATTATGAGCTTCGTCACTGGTGCCCAAGAGGGGACTATACAAGATCATATTTACAGCCAGGGCTCATACGACTAAAGGTTTGTTCTTAACTGCATAAACACATTAGAATGGTTAGGTAAACCCTAGTCAATGTCATGTCACCCCCCGTTCCATTAGTAGCTTAGGACAATGTCGCATCGCGGTATAGTGTGCTACCCCTTGTCCTTGTTTGGTTGTAGGGGTAGTCCACTTTTTCGATGATGAGATATTGGATCTTGTTATGATTCGGATATTTTGTTTTACTTGTAGCTTGTGACACGTTATATATTCAGTTTATTATGGCATGTTCTTCCTGTATCTTATTACATCCCTCTGAGGACCTGGTGATCTCTCCAGGTGTGTGCTTTGTGGCTTTTCGCAGGTGCTCTAGCCAAGGCTATGTTTACTATTTTTTTTCGAGGTGATTGCACTTGGATCGCCTTCGCATCGCTCGACAAATTCATTCGTTATGTATTTCTTCTCTTTAGTTGGTAGTGGATTTGTCTTCGCCCAACGATTTATAAATGACAATTCATGAGTTGATTTATAAATTCTTCCTTCTTTATTTGTGGATGAGATTAATGTCGTGGTTTACTGCATTTTACATCTTATGTTTACATACGATGGTTTCATATATTGGAGTTTACTTCGTATGTATGCAGATGGCATGCCGACGTACTTAGTCCTAAGTATTTTGGGACTGGGACGTTACAGAAGGACCATGATGCTGCAGTTGGTTGTAAAAAATCTGAAGGTTAATGAATGAAATCTGCATGAATTTGACATGTTCAGTATTTTCTTGAATATTCAATGCCATCTGACACCATGGTTGGCCAATAATGTCCCATACGTCGAATCCGATCTTTTAGCTTAGGATCAGGCTGATATGCACTACAGACACCATCGTGAGCTTCACGTAATATTTGCTTTGCTTTATCTCCCGCAAGACAGCTTAAGAGCATACCATCATATGATCGTCGATAGAGTATTTTAGAGGTGTAATTGTAATAGAATCGGAGCGATCGCCGATGAATTGTTGTTGCTTCTTTGGGATCTTTAGGTAGAATGTCATGTACCGCAAAGTCGATGAAATGAGCTCTCCAGTCTTCACTTGTAGTGCAAACTTCGACTGAATTGCTAGTTTCCAGATACAAATTATTCTCGATACAGAATAATTCTCTGTTAGGGATGACGATCATCTATTATCTTTTTACAGGGATCGCTAATACTGCTGCTAGATTAGCAATCGCATCAGCTTCTGTATTACATGCTCGACGTACATGTTCAATGAATAAGCCTTTGAATGATGTAGCCAATTTGACTGCTGCTTCATGATATGGATCGAGATCTTGATGCCGAACTTCATACGTGCCTCTAACCTGATTGACAATCAGTTTAGAGTCTTCGTAGACTTCAAGGATATTCGATATCCAATTTTTTGGCTAATTGAAGACTGATGAGTAGAGCGTTGTATTCAGCAACATTATTAGAACACGGCTCGTCCAAAGAATAAGCTCTCTGAATGGTTAGTCCTTCTAGAGATACCAGAACGATTCCAACTCCGACGACGATAGTTACTTTGGGTCCGATTCTGGATGCACCATCGAAGAATAGACGCCAAGTGAAGATTCCTTCTGAAGTCATGTTGGATTCCAAAGTTTCATCAGAAATTTTGTCATAGAGTTTAGATGTCTCAGGGATCGGATAAGCAGCCAGAAAATCAGCTAGGGCTTGACCCTTAACGGACTTTTGTGGGACATAGACCATATCATACTGTGCCAGTAATATAGCCTATGTAGCGTGTCTGGAATTGAGTGTACTGGGTTTCTTCATCAAGATTCGGAGAGGGTTGACTCTGGAGATGACATGAATGGTCTGACCCATGATATAATGTCGTATTTTCTGAACAATGAACATCAGGGCTAAACGTTCTTTTTCTACTGGGCTGTATCGATGTTCAGCACCGATCATAGTATGACTGAATAATAGATGGCTTGCTCATGACCTTCTTTGTTCTTTTGTGCTACTAGGGCACCCGAAGAATGATTCATTGCTCGAACATACATCAGGAAGGGTATTCCTGTGACTGGAGGCCCTAGGACTAGAGGGTTCATCAAGTATCGCTTTATATCTTCAAATGCTTGCTGGCATTCGTTAGTCCAAACAAAAGACACACCTTTCTTCATTAGTTGAGTGAACGGTCTGCAGCGTGCAGAGAGATTTGAGATGAATCTCCTGATGTACGTGTTGGCCCATTGGTCATGGTCAAACCTAATTTTAATAATTGATCAAACTCTGTCTCGATATAAATGCAAGGCAATTCAGATGTTTACCTACGATGTTTTGGACACTGCTCAACGATGGATATCTACGATGTTCAAGACTGAAGCTGTTTGCCATTCAGAATGTATTTCCTTCAAAGCAATGTAATTTTTCATTTTATTGAGTCTAGGAATACATTGTACACCAAGTCGTACTAGCAAATAGGCTGTCCGGAATCGTTTTTTCAAAATCACCCTATCCTTTTAAAATGACCTATGTTTTGAAAAACATCCTTTTTACAAAAGCTTCTGAAGGACTTTTCAAAAAGCCAAAATGATTTTTCTCAAAATCAACTGGCAGAACCCTAGCAGAACTCGGCCAGAGTTCGGCCAGAGTATGGCCAAGTTGAACGTTATGTGAATGTTTGATTTTGAACTTGGTCACCCTTCGGTTGCGGTTTGTTACAAAAAGTTATGTCCGATTCTACCCGAATTCTGCCAGAATTCTGTCTTTGGAAAAAACAATAAATAGAGAAAGATTTCGATCATTTCAAATCACCAATTCACTTTCAATCTCTTCTCTTCTAAAGCTTACATTTTCTCCAAAGAGTTCACAAAAGCTTACATTTTCAAATCCCAAGCCAGTTACAATCCTCTAGTCGATTTGTCAGTACGGTACGGTCTAGAAGTTTCAGAGTAGTTGTAACCAGAGGCTTGATTGAAGAAACAACTCTTCACAATTGAAGTTGGTCGAGTTCTTCGTATCAAAGCTCGCGTCTGTAGAAGTTGTAAGGACTTCATATGAAAACTTGCGGTATTTTCCAATAGTGGATTCAACTGGAAGCTAGAGTTCTTCCGACTGGACTAGTCCTCACAAGAGGGAAACCAGTATAAATCTTGGTGTTTGCATTTGCCTTCTGATCACTTTTTCATTACTGTCATTACTTTGTGATTATTTTTATATCTGTGATCTAACTGGTAACGAGATTTTTAATTAGCAATATTCTGCTGCCTACTCTATTCACCCCCCTAGAGTATTCTGCTTTACGATTTCGTTCCTACAATTGGTATCAGAGCAGGTTATACAGGTAAAGCAAGGTAAATTACAGTTATATTCAATTTTTATATAGATCACATCATTACAAATGGCAACTATGAAATTTACAAGTGAAGGCCAAGCCACAAACAGACCTCCACTGTTTGACGGCACAAATTACACCTATTGGAAAACACGTATGAGTTTCTTTCTGAAATCTCTTGATTTTGACTTATGGTCTGTAGTTATTGATGGCTATAAAAATCCCCCTC
Source organism: Iris pallida (assembly GCA_029216955.1). NCBI lineage: Eukaryota > Viridiplantae > Streptophyta > Magnoliopsida > Asparagales > Iridaceae > Iris > Iris pallida. The sequence goes on from JANAVB010041420.1 coordinate 21,258,183, forward strand.
GTATTAATGTTGATGGAGTTTTATTTGAAAAATCCCATGACAAATATACAGAGGAGGAAAAGAAAAAGGCCAGTCATGACGCACGTGCTATTAACGCTTTATTTTATGCTTTAGACAGAACTGAATTCAACAGGGTGTCTACTTGCACAACATCAAACGAAGTGTGGAAACTTCTCGAAGTAACCCACGAAGGAACAACACAAGTCAAGGAGTCAAAGATCAGCAGACTTACTCAGGAGTACGAGGCGTTCAAAATGAAGCCAAGTGAATCAGTCACTCAAATGTTTACAAGGTTCTTGGATATTGTAAATCCTTTGTCTTTACTAGGCAAGGATTACAGTAACCATGAGAAGATTTACAAACTTCTACGAGCCCTTACAAAGAACTGGATTCCAAAGGCTACAACAATCATTGAAGGGAACGTCCTCTCAACAATGTCTCTGGAAACACTCATGGGTAAGCTACTCACTCACGAGTTAAAACTTCAAGACTTTGAAGATGCTACACCAAAGAGAAGTCAGAAAAGTTGATCACTCTCAAGGCTCAACATAGAAGAACTGTCGAAGACGACTCTGATGACAGCGACTCCGACTCTGAAGATCAAGCTCTTCTGGTAAGAAAATTCAAGAAGTTCATGAGATTTAACAGGAGAACAAAAGATAGCAGCAACAACAACAACAACGAGGAAGATCCTATTTGCTATGGATGCAAGAAGAAGGATACATGAAGAAAGACTGTCCAACAGCATCATCAAAGAAAAACAACAAATATGACAAAGGCTATCTGAAAAAATCTACATCAAGGAAGTACGCCAACACAAGCATATGGCATGAAAGTGAAGCCAGCGACTCAGAAGATGAACAATCAGATAACGCTGCAAATGTATGCTTGATGGCTTGCGATCAGGTAATCACTAATCCTCTATTTGACCCTTATGATAATTTCACCTTTGAGCAACTAAGAGAGGCTTTTAGTGACCTGCTAAATGATTACAGGAAACTGCGTAGTAAATATGAAACCTCTAAGAAGGTAATCAAAGAGTACAAAGGTGTAATAGAAAGACTTACCGACCTACTAGATCATGTTAGAGATAATGACTCTTCAAATGAGTCTGGTGAGCTTTCTTCTATTAAGTTGTTGTTACACGAGACTGTTAAGCTATCCGTAGAAAAAGACCAAACTATTATCCAGTTAAAGAAAGACCTATCTGAGGAGAGAAAGAGTCTCCAATGTGCACAGGTCAGATTAGAATCACTCACATCTGACTATACTAGATTATATGACACTTCCAAAAATTTGGAAATTAGTTTAGGAAAACGGCCTGAAGTTGCTGCTTCCTATTCTAACACGTGTCAATTACGGAATCATCGGAACACACCCAATACTGTCAGACCAAACCATACCAAAACTATGCCCAAGAAGACTAATAGGCATACATTCTTCTATACTAGAAAACCAAAACCTACCAATCATGCACCTCACACTACTTTCAACACTCAACATGCTAAATGTCATTATTGTGGCCTCATTGGTCATATATCTTCTGTATGTAGAATCAGAAAGTTAGTAGATTTAAATGTTTATGCATGTATACCAAAAACTAACCAGTCAGGACCCTACAAGAAATAGGTACCAAGAGTTTCATCTGTAAATTGTTTTATAGGTGGGACGCCCTTCACATGCTAGGAGCAAATGGATCCTCGACAGCGGTTACTCACGGCACATGACCGGTGACGCTTCATTATTCGCAACACTGTCGAAGAGGAATAAAGAAGGATACGTCTCCTTCGATAATAATTTAAGAGGGTACATAATCGGTATCGGTGACATTGGTAAGGCTCCCTATCCAGTGATTAAAGATGTTTGTCTAGTTACCGAGTTAAAACATAATCTGCTCATCATAAGCCATTTAGCTGATCACGGTTATGGTATTAACTTCGTAAAAGATAAATGTACTATAGTTGATAGTTCAAATGGTAGTACTATATTTGAAGGTATTATGGAAGACAACATATATGTATTCTATTTGTTGGAAGATGCTAACAAAGCAAGTAGATGTTTAATGGCCAAAAGCGTTGAGAGTCAACTATGGCATATGAGACTCGGTCATGCAAACATGGATACAATTTTAAGACTATCTACAAAGAGTTGGTACGCGGCTTACCGGATATTTCTTTCAAGAAGGATACGGTATGTAGTGAATGTGAAAAGAACAAAGCTACCAAATCCGCATTCAAATCCAAGAATGCTGTAAGTACCACTAGACCTTTACAACTATTGCATATGGACTTATTTAGATCAAGTAGAATTGCTAGTCTAGGTGGTAAGTTATATGCATTTGTTATTGTAGATGATTTTTCTAGATATACATGGGTTTATTTTCTTGCACGCAAGAACGATGCATTATCAGAATTCGTCACCTTTTGCAAGAAAGTACAGAATGAAAAAGGGTTCATGATTACTCGCATTCGTAGTGATCATGGCGGCGAATTTGAGAATGCAGAATTCAAGCAATTTTGTGACACATACGGTTATCTGCATAAATTCTTTTGCCCTAGGACTCCGCAACAAAATAGAGTTGTGGAACGTAAGAACAGAACTCTATCTGAAATGACTAAAGTAATATTAAACCAGTTTAGTCTACCTAGATACTTATGGGCTGAAGCTGTAAATATAGCATGCTATATTCTCAATAGGGTTCTAATTCGACCTATATCGAAGAAGACTCCCTATGAACTATGGTTTGATAGAACACCAAATGTTTCATATTTCAAGATCTTTGGTTGTAAATGTTTTATTCTTAATACTAAAGATAGTTTGAGTAAATTTGATAAAAAGGCCGATGAAGGTATATTTTTAGGTTATGCAGCAAAGAGCAAAGGGATACAGAGTCTTCAACAAAAGAACCGTGATCATTGAAGAATCTATCAATGTCAAGTTTGATGAGCTAAATCAATACTTAGACGATGATGACAATGAAGACATAATCACACCAAGTACAGCTACTGCAAAACCTTCACACAAAGATACAGAACCATCACATCAGGCATCAGATGTACCTCCAAGCAAAGAAGCCAGAACTAGCAATCTTGAGACTACACCAAAAGAGATGAGATTCTTGTCTAATCATCCAAAGGACTTGATAATTGGTAAGATTACCAAGGGTATAAGTACTCGTTCCTCGAATAAAGATATAGCTTCTTGTGTTGCTTTTGTCTCGCAGTTTGAACCCAAAAATATTGATGAAGCATGTAGTGATAATTTTTGGTTAGATGCTATGCAAGAGAAATTAAACCAATTCGAACAGAATCAAGTTTGGGAACTTGTTCCCAAGCCCATTGATCATCCGGTCATTGGCACCCGATGGGTATTCCGAAACAAATTGAACGAGAATGGTTTAGTGACTCGTAATAAGGCTCGACTCGTAGCTCAAGGATACAATCAAGAAGAAGGTATCGACTACGATGAGACTTATGCCCCAGTTGCGAGATTAGAATCCATTCGCATGTTATGTGCATTTGCATATTTTCATAATTTTAAGTTATTTCAAATGGATGTCAAAAGCGCATTTTAAAATGGTTTTATAAAAGAAGAAGTTTATGTAGCTCAACCTCCCGGTTTTACTGATTTCAAATTTCCTGAATATGTTTTCAAGTTGATGAAAGCCTTATACGGTTTGAAACAAGCCCCTCGTGCTTGGTACGATCGTCTAAGCTCTTTTTTACTTGATAACGGTTTTTCAAAGGGAAAGGTTGACACTACATTATTTATAAAATCTTTGAATAATAATATTCTTTTGATTCAAGTCTATGTAGATGCTATTATTTTTGGATCTACTGATGAATCTCTTTGTCAATAATTTTCAAAGTGTATACAGAATGATTTTGAGATGAGCATGATGGAAGAGCTGAAATTCTTTCTCGGACTGCAAATCAAACAAACCAACAATGAGGCATTCATAAATCAAGCGAAGTACACAAAGGATCTGTTAAAGAAGTTCGACATGGAAGCAACAAAGCCACTTAGCATGCCAATAGCGACCTCAACTAAGCTTGATATTGATGAACAAGGCAAACCCGTCGATATACGTAAGTATCGAGGTACGATCGGTAGCTTGCTATATTTAACTGCTAGTCGACCAGATATTATATTTAGTGTTTGCTTATGTGCACGCTTTCAAGCTAATCCTAAGGAATCACATTTGTACGCAGTTAAGCGTATCTTTCGATACCTTAAAGGCACTTCTTCTGTCGGCTTATGGTATCCCAAAACCACGTCATTTGACCTGACCGGTTATTCTGATGCTGATTTTGTCGGATGTAAAGTAGATAGAAAAAACACTAGTGGCATATGTCATTTCCTAAGAAAAGCTCTAGTCTCTTGGTTTAGTAAGAAGCAAAATTCTGTTGCATTATCAACAACCGAGGCAGAGTATATCGCCGCAGGACGTTGTTGTGCATAAATTTTGTAGATGAAACAAACTTTAGAAGACTATGGATTGTATTTTACACACATACCCATTTTCTGTGACAACACTAGCTCTATTAATTTGACCAAGAATCCAGTATGTCACTCTCGTACTAAACATATCGAGATTCGACATCACTTTCTTAGAGATCATCAACAAAATGGAGATATAGACCTTGTATACATAGACACACAGAATCAATTAGCTGACATACTCACAAAACCTCTAGCGAAAGATCGTTTCAATTATTTACGTCGAGAATTAGGAATTTTAGATATCAATAATATTAATTAATTTTGTTTTATTAATTAATTTATTCGATGCTCAAAAACTGTTTTTGAGACAAGCCTAAAAAGAGTCTGTCTGTCACCACGACTACGGTCGAAGCGAAGCGGTACTTAAGAGTTCCCCGGTGAACCTCCGTTAGCTCGGACAGTACTCCTACAGCTAATCTGAGACAGATGCTGAGTAAAGAATATTAATTTATAAATAATATTAATTATATTATTTTGAGATTTAAAATTACTAAACTCTGAATTAAATATTTGAAACGAATTAATGAAAAAGATGTGGCCTCATTGTTATTTTTCTTACACATATATAGCCAGACAACCCTTGGCGAATTCGGCCCGAGTTCGGTCCGAATTTGGCCAGAGTTCGGCTGGGTATATATATGTGCAAGCCAGAACCCGAGGCCTCCATCTTCTTCATTCTTCTAAACTACATCAAACAGCAGCAGCATCGCCCCAAAACCCTAGCACTTCTCCACCTTTGTTCTTCCAATCCGCGTAGAGATCTTCGTCCAAACTTTGGATTCGTGCGGAGAATTTCGTCCTCTACAACATATCCAATTCTTGGAAGGTATAATTCCTTCTCTCCTCCACTTTCCAATTATTAGGGTTTCTAGATTTTAGGATAGAATGCCTAAGGGATTCAATCCTTTCAAGAGAAAGAAGACCAATGCAGTGAAGAGGCATCGTCTTCGGATCCACATACAGATTCCCTCTTTTCTTCGGTCCAATCGGATGACGATGCATCGGACGAGTTTTACTTCAAAACTCCCGACCAAGCCCTATTGTGATATGTTGATTTCATTATGCGTACTATTTGTACCGGATCTCCGATCAAGTGGACTGTCTTTCCTGACCACCGTCCTTACTTTGAGGCATTAGGGTTACAACACTTTGTTTCTTTACAATTCCCTATAGCTACTAATGCCATTAGATTATTTTACTGTAATTTTGTGTTAGACACTTTTACCGCGAGATCTCGTGTCGGCAGGATAGATATCGAGTTTACTGATGAAACGTTAGCAAAAATTCTTGGTATTCCAAACAAAGGTGCTCCGCTCGATGACATCACTGATTTCGATTTCCCTGATGGTACGACTCTCGTTAGTTTCAAGAATAAGCTTTGTGCGCCCGCACGTGCTCATCCTGGAAAGTTCAAGGCCAATAACTTGAACTTGTTTAACTACGAATTACATCGCATCATCTATTCCACTTTACTTCCAAAATCTACTTCCAAAGATGATGTCACTGCATTTGAGCTCTCTGTTCTATATCATATTCTTAAGGGGATTCCTTTTTCTGCCCCTAAGACTATCATTCAGATGATGGGTAGATGTCGCGAAAGAGGCCGCAACCTCTCTTATGCGATGATCATCCCACGCATCTTTCAGAGATTTGACATTGACCTATCCACTTGTGCTGTTGACCCTGAGCCCATGTTCCTCAAACTCTCTCGTCGCAGTATTGCCACTGTTCCTCCACCTACTGTACCTGCTCCTCCTGCACCTACTCCCACAGCACCTGGTCCTCCTCAGTCCTACCCTATGACATTTGAGGGTATTCATTAGCACCTATCAGATCTACAGTCATTCTATGTTGACACTTCCAGGGAACATGAGTTCCGTGATGTGACTCGGTTCCAGGCTATTGCTAACTCCTTCGCCGATTTGCGATTTGCGTAGACGGGTCACTCAGCCAGCTCTCTACCTCGCGACCCTTCTATTTCTGGCTACCGTATTGATGATGAGACGGTCTACTCTCTGTTCCAGCCAGGGAACGCTTACGATTGGTATCGTACTTCTGGTGCCACTCCTCATACTTCTGGAGCTGGTACTTCTAGAGCTGGTCCATCTGGATATGCTGGCGCTGCAGCCGATGACGATGATGATGAGGATGATGATTTTTGAGATATTACATATTGAGACTGATATTTTGTCTTATGTTTACTTGGAAATGCTTCGACATTCCAAGATATTATTAGTACTCATCATAGACATGTTTTTATTATGCCTTAGTTTGGCATATGTTTCACTTAGTTTCTTATTCAGCATTTTATTTGTTTCAGCTTTATTATAACATTATTTTTTTATGCTTCCATATAAACTGCCTGTAACAAATACCATGCCAGTGTTGTTTTTATAATTTTTCTTATACCATGCCTGTGATGAATGTTCTTATATACTTTTATTTGTGTTTCTTCACTGTTTGTTACTTATGCATTTATTGCGGGGGAGCTTTCTCTTTTGCAATTATTTTGCTAAGTGACAACGGGAGAGAAATATGATCTAACATCTTCATGAATGCAGGTTATGAACAATTTTTGTTTTCTATGGTATTACACATTTTTGAATTGATCTATACTTAGATGTTATATCGGCAAGGTTTGTCAATTATCAAAATGGAGGAGATTGTTGGCCCATTGGTCATGGTCAAACCTGATTTTAATAATTGATCAAACTCTGTTTTGATATAAATGCAAGGCAATTCAGATGTTTACCTACGACGTTTTGGACACTGCTCAACGATAGATATCTACGATGTTCAAGACTGAAGCTATTTGCCATTCAAAATGTATTTCCTTCAAAGCAATAAAATTTTTCATTTTATTGAGTCTAGGAATACATTATACACCAAGTCGTACTGGCAAATAGGCTGTCCAGAATCGTTTTTCAAAATCACCCTATCCTTTTAAAAATGACCTATGTTTTGAAAAATATCCTTTTTGCAAAAAGCTTCTGAAGGACTTTTCAAAAAGCCAAAATGATTTTTCTTAAAATCAACTGGCAGAACCCTAGCAGAACTCGGCCAGAGTTCGGCCAGAGTTCGTCCAAGTTGAACGTTATGTGAACGTTTGATTTTGAACTTGGTCACCCTTCAGTTGCGGTTTGTTACAAAGAGTTCTGTCCGAATTCTGCCCGAATTCTGCCAGAATTCTGTCTTTGGAAAAACTATAAATAGAGAAGGATTTCGATCATTTCAAATCACCAATTCACTTTCAATCTCTTCTCTTCTAAAGCTTACATTTTCTCCAATGAGTTCTCAATAGCTTACATTTTCAAATCCCAAGCCAGTTACAATCCTCTAGTCGATTTGCCAGTGCGGTACGGTCTAGAAGTTTCAGAGCGATTGTAATCAGAGTCGTGATTGAAGAAACAACTCTTCACAATTGAAGTTAGTCGAGTTCTTCGTATCAAAGCTCGCGTCTGTAGAAGTTGCAAGGACTTCGTATGAAAACTTGTGGTATTTTCCAATAGTGGATTCAACTGGAAGCTAGAGTTCTTCCGACTGGACTAGTCCTCACAAGAGGAAAACCAGTATAAATCTTGGTGTTTGTGTTTACCTTCTGATCACTTTTTCATTACTATCATTTAATTTGTGATTATTTTTATATCTGTGATCTAACTTCTAACGAGATTTTTAATTAGCAATATTCTGCTGCCTACTCTATTCACCCCCCTCTAGAGTATTCTGCTTTGTGATTTTGTTCCTACAGTACGCAAGCTGCCCCTGAAATCCTCGTAGCTCTTTTAGGTTGTGTGGAGGACGCATCTCTTGAATGACTTTGACTTTCTTGGGGTCAACGTGTATACCTTTGGAGGTAATAACGAATCCAAGGAATTTGCCACTAGAGACTCCCAGGAATGACTTGGTGGGATTCATCTTGAGTTGATGCTGGCGCATTAAATCGAAGATAGTTCTTAAGTCTTGGATGTGATCTTCCTTTAGACAACTTTTGACAGCAATATCGTCAACATAACATTCGACTGCCTTCCGTAAATGTTCACAGAAAATAGTGCTCATGACCGGCTGATAGGTTGCACCAGCATTCTTGAAACCAAATGGCATGACTGTGTAGTAGTAGACTCCTAGAGGAGTGTGAAAAGATGTATGTTTTTTTATCTTCGGGGTTCATCTTGATCTGATTGTATCCGAAAAACTCGTCCATGAAAGACATTCGCTCAAACCCGCAAGTGTTATCGATCATGACATCAGTAATCGGAAGAGAAAACTCATCCTTGGGACAAGCTTCATTGAGGTCTCTAAAGTCGATGCAGGCTCGGACCTTTTCTATTTTCTTCAAAACTGGAACGACATTAGCCATCCAGTCGGGATGTTGTTCTTCTCTGACAAAGCCGCAAGCGATGAGCTTCTTAACTTCAGCTTCTATAGCGTCGATTATGTCAGGTCAAAATCAACGCTGTTGTTGTCTGGCCTAGCATTTGGTAGGATGTTGAGCTTGTGGGTAGCAATTTGAGGATCTAATCTCGGCAAATCTTTATAGCTCTAGTCGAATACGTCAACGTATTCCCGAATGAGTTGAATCAGTTCTTGTTTATCCGCTTCATGGATACTTTTGTTGATAAAGATTGGCCTTGGAGAAGCTTCGTCTCCGACATCGACCTGGACCAACTGATCTTCGGTAGGTGGTTTGCGTTGCTCGAAACGAAGTTACCATTGAGTATCCATCCTTTGTGCCCAAGGATCAGATTTAGGGACTTCAACAAAGTTGTCATCGTCTTCTGAGAACTCGGCAGTCACCATATTAGAAGATAAAGTCACTCGATAGATGTGACCTATGCTGGTGTCCGAATCCCATAATGCAGAGTCAGAAAAATTAGATCGCTCTTCTTTGTCAGGCTCAGAAGCGTATGGGGTCATGATCGGTGAGGTGTAGCCTAACCCATGTTTTGTTCTGTTGTGATATTGTATCGACTTTCCTTTTGGAGCAGGTATAGGAATAGGAGTTTGCCTTCCCCTACCACCGTTGAGGCCGAATTTGAAGTTGTAGCCCATCTTTTGGATGATGTTCTTCGATTGTTAACTATAACGATGTAGTTGAAGTCATCCATTATCATCATTTTTAGCATCGCTATCGAAAGTAGTCTTTTGATTCAATCCTTTGCTGAAGAGAATAGGATGTTCATCTTTCTTCTGGAAGGGAACCAGAAAGAATAAATCTTGCATTGATTCCAGTGATACTTCGTCTTAAAAAGATTGAACTGCCCCTAATATAAGAGGTTCGAATTTATCCAAAATTTCTAGATAACATTGAGTATAGTAATTGACATCGGTATACTCTAAAGGAGATGCTACTTTATTGATAATAACATCATCATTTACAACAGTGCTCTTGATCTTAGCTGATGGATTGCTAAGATTGATAACCAGAGGAAGGGAAGGAGAAGGTTTGTTATGACGAAGGTCAATAACAAGAGGCTCAGAAGAGGTGAGCTTCCTATGCTTCATCTTTTCAACAAGAGGATGCTTGACGGAAGAAAAGAGATTGATAGTTAGCGTATGAGAAGACGAGGGACGAGAAGTGCGTCCCTTGACCGAAATAACCAGGACATCATCTGGATTCTCTTGATGTTCTTCTTCAGTGTCCATGGCCAGTACAACCTTCATGAACTCCTCTTTATATATTATGGAGTCTGTAAAATATGATTCGATACCTCGAAAGGGGTTAAGATCAGCCACTTCCTTTCGGACTTCTCTATTGTCATCAACATACTTAAAGCATTGATGGAGAGTAGATGGCACGATATCATGTTCATGCAACCATGGTCTTCCCAACAAGACATTATAGAAGACATGATTGTCAATCACATAGAAAGTAACCTTCGTGCGAAGATTGCCTATTTGGACTTTTAGGCGAATATTTTCCAATGGTTCGCTTCTTCCAGAATTGAACCCCCGAATAGTCATGATTGTTGCAGAAAGATTATGGATTGGTATCTTCAGCGCATCCAATAGAGTCTTTGGCATAATGCTGAGTACAGATTCTGGGTCGACTAGAATGCGATCGACCTTCATGGTATCGTTATATCCCATATAGTAGAGAGGTCGGTCATGTCAATTGTCCTCCAGGAGCATATCATCTTGAGTAAAGGTGATATTGGGGATCAGCTCCATCATACTATGGCAATGAGAATATGCCATTGGTTCCTCATCTGGTTTCTTAAGATGGGTCAGACAAGCGTCTGCTTGCATTAAAGCTTCACTTAACGTCTCTTAGGTTTCTCTTGAGAGACGCAGGAGTTCGAAAATCGATAACCTTGCCGGAGTATTGGCTAGTTGAGCCAATATATCAAAGTTATACGGCTTTTTAAGTCTAAGCGGTAGAATTTTCTTTAATATTTTATCGAAGCGAACTGGCTATTTGCCTTTGTCAGCCGCTATTGGTTTGGGAGGAACTGGCTCCGTTTGAGCCGATGATGTCGAAGGATCGTTGACGATAGGTGGAGAAGATGTTGAAGGGACATCAGAGACTGGAGAAGGAGTTGTCGCATTCTCTTGTCCATCTGGATAGTCTCTAAGATAGAGCCTTCCAGATCGGGTACCGATCATGGCTTCTTCTTCTTCTTCTGGAACTGGTGCAATGGACACCATGTTACAGTTCTTCATCGTAGTCTTGCCTCTGGAAGACTTCTTTTGAAGACATGATGGATTTGTCCAAAATCTTAGTCCAACACGGGACTGATTGTGTTGAAGACATAGGAAAAGGGGTATAGGAGACCCTTTTCTATCATTTAAGCCAGGGGTTTTCTGTAGATCATAGCCCATCTTTGTCATTAGTTCTTAGGACTGATGACTATATAGATGGAATACTGGTCGGTAATTGATTTCTGGCTTTGGGGTCACTGCTTCGACAGAAGGAAGTGAAGCCGTTGCTGGGATGAAGGTAGCATCCAAAGGTGGAAGATGATCACCCATTGATGTCATATGACACGACTTGTATTTAGTCGCTTTTCTTAACTTCGTAGGGGAAGCAGGTGTCTTTGGTTCAAAGTCAGCAACCAAATCGGGGTGAATCCACATGATCTTTCCTTTTTCGGTTGACAAGGGTACGATACCGTCACTTCGTACCGATGGAAGGTTGACGATCTCCAAAGTGGCTTTCAGAATGGGGACGACTCCATTCTGCACAAGTTGAGCAGAAAAGTCGCCAAATTACAGAGAGACGACATTGGCAGTTACTGTTTTTTCATCTTGCTGAAGGGTAATTACCTTGGCGTTGATCAATTCCTGGATCTTCCCTTTAAGTACATAGCACGCCCTAGTTGGATGTCCCAAGAACCTGTAACAGACACAGTATTTAGGATTGTCAGTCTTACCTACTTTATCTGGCCGTTTTGCTTTGGGCAGTTGAAGTTTGTTGTTCTTGATGAGACAATCGAATATGCTCATAATGTCATCCTCATCAAAGGAATACTCCTCTTTAGGACGTGGTGCTCTCTGTAGGGGTGCCGTCGTGGTAGGTGTTGACTGACCCACATTGATAGCTAAAGCTTCTTTGCCTTTCACATTGATGGCTAAAGCTTCTTTGCCTTTGCGGTGGTTCTGACGACCGCCGCTGTTGGTGCAGAATGTTCATCTTTTTCAAGATTAGGCATCTGGATGCCTAGTTGTTTAAACTTGTCAGCACTGTCTTCGGCTGCCCTGACACTTATTATGAAGGAGGCCCAGTCTTGGAATTACGTGGGTCCAGTCCACATGCTAATTATCGATAACAAGTTTGATTTACATGTATCTATAGTCAGTGCATCTGGAGTACCCAAAGGTATTTTGAGTGCCTCACGACGGAAGCGCTCGATGAAACGTTTAGCAGTTTCATTAGGCCGTTGTTTGATTTTGATGAGGGCCGACATAGTCATGTCAATTATTCCCGCATAGAATTGTTCTAGGAATATTTACTTCAATCCTGCAAAAGATGTTATACAACCATCTGGCAAACTACGATACCAGTCATAGGCCGTACCCGCCAAGCACCTGATGAATACTCTAGTGAATAGAGCATCGTTCGGTTGGAGCTGATCAGTCATTACCTCAAAGTGATTGAGATACTGACTCGGAGATGAGCTGCCGTCAAACAGCATAATGGTTGGTGGCTTGTACTTGGGTCGAAACGGAACTTCCTTCCACTCTACAGGGTAAGGTTGCTTGATCCCTAACTTTTGCAGGCCGTCCTTCTGCTTGAAGGCTTCGAACTGGTTACGTAAAAGCTTTACGCCTCCACGGGATCTCTCGAGGCTTGGGGCGCAGTAGACTGATTCGATGTGTTAGGAGGCGGAACTGCATGATAAGCACCACCCCCAGCACTAGATTGCCTTGGAGTATCCTGAGCGGATATAGTAGCATTGTGGGGAGATTGTACTCCCAGACCAGTGTTGACAGGGACAGATGCTACTACCTGTTCTTGGGTTGGAATTGGATTCGCAACCGATGGAGCAATATGTTGTGCTATGATCACAACATGCATACTTGCAACCATTTCAGCTATAGTTTTCAAGTTAGTCTCTAATACAATAATCCTTTGTTCTTGACTGTCGGAGCTAGACGCATCTTGTTCTTCATTAGTGACATAGGCAGTCATTTCTCTGGCTATCGATGATGAGTTGGTGGAAAAGATAGTCCGCTCAGAGCTCTCACTATCGACGTCAAAGTCATGCAGGGAACTACCCACAGGATGAAGAGTGGGAAGATTCCTTTGATCGAAGAAATCTTGGTCAGAATCAAGAAGATTCCTTTAACCGATTATTTCTTGGTCGGAAAGAAGACCGATTGTTCCCTGGTGGGAAGGAAGATTCCTTTGACCGATTGTTTCTTGGTCGGAAAGAAGACCGATTGTTCCCTGGTTAGAAGGAAGACCGATTGTTCCCTGGTCAGAAGAAAGATTCCTTTGACCGATTGTTTCTGTAAAACCCCTAAATTTCTACTACAATTTTTTTAATAAATATGGTATTGATTTTTGTACTTTGTATTTGTACGTCGCGTACGAGTTTACGTTTCGTAAATTTTTCGTCAAGTGCAAATAAGTGCGAAGTACATATTTTTATAAAACGTTTTAATTATATAGATGTAGAAAATATTTCAAAATAATAGACGATAAATATTTTATATTGCTTGAAGTTGTAAATGCGTCGCGCCGAGGATTGCCAAACTTTATTTTTATTTAAGAAAGGCCATTTTATTTTATGGTACAAGTATAACTAGTAATTTAGAAAAAACTGTGTTTTATGTAAGTATTATTTTTGCATGCGAGTATATATATATTTGTATTTTCGAAATTAATTATTATCACTAATATATTATTTCGAAAAAAAGTATATTAAATATGGGTTGATTTAATATGTAATTAATTATGGTGATTTAAGTTGGAGAAAATATATTAAGTTATTTAAATACAGTTTAAATTAGAGGTAGAATCTATCTACATCGGATTATATTTGATTGAGTTACTTTTAAATCAATTTGAATTAAATAGTGGAAAATCTAAGGGGAATTAAAACTCTTCTTAGTCCTTATCTAGAGAAGACTTTTGTAAACCCCCTGATTTTTTAAAATAAATATTTGTGGAATTTTTGGATTTTTAAATAACTATTTATTGACTTATTATATAATTTGTATTATTTTACATATATTTAGTATAGTGCTCATTAGTGAATTTAGTATAAAAATATATAAAGCTATTTTTCTAGTACATTAAGGATCTAAACTATATTATAAAATTTTTCTCAAAATTTTAGGATTTATTTCATAAATTTTATTACTTTTTACATGTTACTTATATTGTACACTATTTACATAATATAGAATAAATGTCAAATTAGTATTAAATATTTTAGCTTGTATAAATGAGATTAGATGAAGGTTGTTTAAATAAATATTAACTCTATTTATTATCTATAGTATTTTAAATAATGTTATAGATAATTTAGATAAATATAAACAATATTTTAAATAAATACTAATCCTACTTCTACTAGGAAAATATCTCTATCTATATCCTATCCTAAACAAACTCCAATTTATTTAAATCAAATCCTATCTAATTTAGGAGATAAATCTGAAATAAATACCTATATAAACCCAATACATCCCTTTTCTATCAGCCATAATTCGAAATTATTTTTAGCCCAATAGAAACTATAAAATTCGTCATTAGAATTCAGCCCCGCTTTTTAGCAGCAAGAGCAACTTGGAACGAAGATATCTCCTAGCTCCGAACTCCGTTTTGTCTCTAGTTTTTTTTAAAAGAGGCATATCGAGGTTAGCTTTCCAGAAACATATTTTCATAGATAAAATTCGTTTTGTAGATTTCTACAAAACTATTTGAGTATCTAGTGTCCCAAAAATAAACGTGTTTCAGTATTTTTGCGATTTCGGAAGATTCCGGAAAAGAAAATGTGATCCGTTTAGTTTTTCGAAAGTTGATATGAAAACCTATGCCATATCCTAATTTCAAAATTTATTAAATAAACCTAATAGGTAAAATATTAATTATAATTAGATAATAGACTATTTTCAGCATCCGGAGATGTTTGTTTGGATCTTAGTTCCTCGGCAGCCGTTGTTCCACCTACTTTCCTGTCTGATCTTCGCCACTACAGTGCTCAGGACTCAGGCAAGTATACCTTACTAATTTACTATCATATTATTTATTTTCTGCATTATTTACTTTGTTTCATATTTGTTATTTTTTGTTATAAATTGCGCGTCTAAGCCATACTTGGGTGCAAGCGACTCTATTAGTCGTTTTACTTTACTATATGCATGTTAACTTAGTTTTAGCGGACTACCTTCTTGTTGTGGGATATTCTCATATCTCCTTGGGCCATGACACTCACACTACACGGTTGAGACATATTGCTAGGGGCACGACTTATGGACTGGCTATCTCTAAAGTCGTGTGACGGTAGATTTTCGTAACTGCTATGACTAGGGTTTTAGAAATTCAAGCAGTTACAAAATTGGACAAGTCATGGACATGACTTGGTCAGTGTGGAGGAAATATTGGGGGAGGACAGTCGCTAGTGCGTATGGGAATCCAAACAGGTAAACCACAGTCTCCGGATAGACTGTAGCGATTTATATTTGCAGATGCCCTCTGACATTTTGGACATTACGGACGGATACGTATGACTGGATGCCAGTTGCGTACTAATAGCCTAAAATCCCACCCATGTGCATGAAAGTTGTCCTCTAAATTACACAATAGATGGTTAGCATTCCCTTTTGCATATTGGTGTCTAGGAGAGTCTTGCATATTATTATTATTTTGATAGTTCATATTAGCTCGTTCTTCCTGTATCTTGCTACGTCCCTCTGAGGACCTGGTTATTCCCCAGGTGTTTGTTCATGTCTTCCGCAGGTATCCTAGCCGGGATCGTGGTCTTCTCCATTTATTCGAAGATGACGTGACTTGGTTCCTCCTTGCTACTTCCATTTAATCCTTTTATATATCATGTACTTCTTCCTTTTTATTTTGGTTGGTAGTGGATGTGTCTCCACCCAACATATTGTATCAGAACAATTCATTATATGATATCTTTTATTTCCTTATTTTGTGGATGAGATTAGTTAGTTGTGGTTTACTGCATTTTACAGCTTATGTATACATATAAGGCCTCTGTTTCGTATGTATACAGCTGGCATGTCTATGTACTTAGTCCTACGTAATTTGGGACTGGGGCATTACATATTTTTGTGGTGGCCCATGCAGGTCAAGTTTATCACTTCGGTTACATTATTGTACCGATGTGAGCCTGCATATAGGATTAGAGTCTAGAATCTCATCCATCTACTTGACATCCTCTCTTGACTTCAAATTCCGACCTCCTTGATTTGCATCTTGCTTGACTCCTTCTATCATAAATTCTTAGTTTCGTGCTTAGTGACAACTAGGAAGATGACTACACTAGTATATGCTCATAGGTTAAACACATGGCTAGAAGGATTATATTGACGATTAGTATGCATTGAGATCTTATTTGTGTATAAAAGCATTTATATTTCCTAAAAGTATGATCTTAAGAGTTAGTAAATTCTAAGTTGGGTAGTAGAGATGGATTTTATCTTGATACTACTAAAGGATTGATAAATTGAGAAAATAAATGTTAATTTTTGTGAAATAGTTATGATTTATTTGAGTATAAAATTGATATAAGAAAGAGCTTAAGATTTTTAAATTTAGTGGTACGATTTACAAGTTTATTTTTGAAGGATGTTAGTAAAAATTTTGGTTTAAAATATTTTGAAGATATGAAATTGATTGAAGGAAATTTCAAATTTCAGATTTATATTTGATGATTGATTGATAAGATTATTTTGAGTTTAAAGTTGGATTGATAACATTAAAAACTTGATGAACAATTTATTGGTGTTATAATAAAAGTTAATTTGAGACTGTTGGAAGGTATTCACGAAAGGACCGATAAGACCTATAAGATGGAGAAAACAAAATTTTATTTGAAGGTTTTAGAAATACTTATGATATATGGGGATGTGAAAGAGAAAAAAATATATATCTTAAGTTTTTCGTATCATGTGATTTAAAAATAAAGTTATTTAGATTTTGAGGTTAAGGTTTCGATTTGTGTATTAAATGTTGGTAAAAAAAATGAGGAGAGAAAATGTATTGACAATAATCTAAAGGGATACCTCGAGATTTAATGAAGGAATTAAAATTTTAAAGTATGATTATACTTGGCGACATAAAATAATTTTTGGTAAATTTGAGAATCCCATTGAGAATTGTTAAGGAAGCTCGAAAAATTAGAAGTTTAGACTTGTATTGATAAGAAATCAAGATAGACATGGGGTCACCTTAATGAGATGGAAGTATACCCCATTAATTGCCATATCATCCATGATCATTGCACATACACAAGTGAAGTTAGTCATCTACCAAACCATGTGATTATATCTCAATTTTGACTTACTCGACCTTTTCCCAAATCCAGATCTTTTATTGTGACCTTCTAACCGTTCGAAATTTGAGAAATAAATTAATTGTTTCTTGACTGTATCCACCTAGGAGACTATCTTCTCTCTGAAAACTGTCCCTAAATTATTTTACTAGATTGCTTAATTAATTTTATTTCATGCTTCAACTTGATCTTCTTTAATGTGTGTGCATTAAATGCCACTTCATGAACTCCCACTTTCTATTTTATATCTTTTTGGTCCTTTACCGTGACTTTGATATTTGGAGTGTAATTCTAGATGTTACCTTTTAACAAATTTCATATGTAACACCTAGATGAGCTTACCTTCATGTAGGTATATCACGTGCCACTAAAACACGTATTCTTGTACTCTATTTTCATGATATGACTTTTGGGCCAAAAAGACTAAACTGTAACCTTTACCATGATACCGATATATTTTTCGACCAAGGATAGGGATTCAACCTCGACTCAATTCTTTTGATCCAATATGTGATTTTGTTCTACTTAATTCCTTAAATGCTTCACTTTGTGCTTTATCTTGATTGCTTGACCCATTGTTCCATCACACTACTAGTTTAACTCTTGTAAGTTGGGTAGAATACCTCATGACCTAACAAACCTTTGTCCTTGTGACCCATATTGATAAGTTTACTTAGACTATAGAATTCAGAGGACCCTAACTTATCTAGTCAACCAAGCCATAGATAAGAAAACACTAGAACGACTGCATAAGCCCAAACTTCGGGCAAGACTTAGATTTTAATGGATCTTCGACTATTTAATTTCCTTCATTAGTATTCCTTACTTATATT
Organism: Iris pallida; assembly: GCA_029216955.1. NCBI lineage: Eukaryota > Viridiplantae > Streptophyta > Magnoliopsida > Asparagales > Iridaceae > Iris > Iris pallida. The sequence continues at coordinate 21,276,484 of JANAVB010041420.1, forward strand.
TTGACTATCTTATGATGCTAATTTAGCCTTAGTTTTGCAAGCATATTCTTTTATCGAGCTTGTTCACGACATATGTGTTATTGGGGACGCCCACTAATACATTGTCTAAACAGAACCGGTGCATGATGGTCTGATCAACCTAGTGCACTTTGGTTCGCTTTTCATATATTGTTCGACGTGGAGGGAGACATAGTTAAACTTGGCCTCTAGAATTCTAACCGCGACTACCTTGGCAATTCTTTTTGAAAATTTTCAATCGTCTTTGAACCACTTATTCGTATTTGATAATATCTTCTTCGAACTCTTTATTATTTTCGTCTTTCGCCTATATAAGGAAGACAAACACTCGTACTTGATATCCTCTTAGTTGCCCACTATCTATTGCCAAGATAGTTAACCACTGACCAACCAATGTGACTATATCCCCGTCTTGAGTTACCTTTTTTCTCTACCCTAGATTCATTATCGCAACCTTCTAGTCGTTCTTGAAACTTGAAAATGATTCAAATCATTTCCTAACTATACCTTAAACCTAGACGATATATATTCGCTCAAGAAACCATCTCTCCTAAATGTCTAAATTATTCTCTTTGACCTACTCAATTCCTTTCTATTCTCTAATTCGTGTTATCATAATTTTATTACCTTAACTAGTGACCCTTCTTCAATTCTATAACCATGATGTATTTTCGCAGATATCAAAATCACGAACTTCCAATGCATGTTTGTGTCGAACGTCGTTTCTTTGCCTCATCCAAAAATTTAATCGTATTTCTGTATTGATGAACCCTTTCTATCTTCCCTACCTTAGCTATTCCTAAATTTCGAGGACAAAATTCTTGTAAGTTGGGTAGGATGTAAAACTCCTAAATTTCTACTACAATTTTTTTTTAATAAATATGGTATTGATTTTTGTACTTCGTATTTGTACGTCGCGTACGAGTTTGTATTTCGTAAATTTCTCGTCAAGTGCAAATAAGTGCGAAGTACATATTTTTATAAAATGTATTAATTATATAGATGTAGAAAATATTTCAAAATAATAGACGATAAATATTTTATATTGCTTGAAGTTGTAAATGCGTCGCGTCGAGGATTGCCAAACTTTATTTTTATTTAAGAAAGGCCATTTTATTTTATGGTACAAGTATAACTAGTAATTTAGAAAAAACTGTGTTTTATGTAAGTATTATTTTTGCATGCGAGTGTATATATATTTCTATTTTCGAAATTAATTATTATCACTAATATATTATTTCGAAAAAAAGTATATTAAATATGGGTTGATTTAATATGTAATTAATTATGGTGATTTAAGTTGGAGAAAATATATTAAGTTATTTAAATACAGTTTAAATTAGAGGTAGAATCTATCTACATCAGATTATATTTGATTGAGTTACTTTTAAATCAATTTGAATTAAATAGTGGAAAATCCAAGGGGAATTAAAACTCTTCTTAGTCCTTATCTAGATAAGACTTTTGTGCCCCTAATTTTTCAAAATAAATATTTGTGGAATTTTTGGATTTTTAAATAACTATTTATTGACTTATTATATAATTTGTATTATTTTACATATATTTAGTATAGTGCTCATTAGTGAATTTAGTATTTTTTTTTTTAGTATAGTGCTCATTAGTGAATTTAGTATAAAAATATATAAAGCTATTTTTCTAGTACATTAAGGATCTAAACTATATTATAAAAATTTTCTCAAAATTTTAGGATGTATTTCATAAATTTTATTACTTTTTACGTGTTACTTATATTGTACACTATTTACATAATATAGAATAAATGTCAAATTAGTATTAAATATTTCAGCTTGTATAAATGAGATTAGATGAAGGTTGTTTAAATAAATATTAACTCTATTTATTATCTATAGTATTTTAAATAATGTTATAGATAATTTAGATAAATATAAACAATATTTTTAATAAATACTAATCCTATTTCTACTAGGAAAATATCTCTATCTATATCCTATCCTAAGCAAACTCCAATTTATTTAAATCAAATCCTATCTAATTTAGGAGATAAATCTGAAATAAATACCTATATAAACCCAATACATCCCCTTTCTATCAGCCATAATTCGAAATTATTTTTAGCCCAATAGAAACTATAAAATTCGTCATTAGAATTCAGCCCCGCTTTTTAGCAGCAAGAGCAACTTGGAACGAAGATATCTCCTAGCTCTGAACTCCGTTTTGCCTCCAGTTTTTTTTAAAGAAGCGTATCGAGGTAAACTTTCCAGAAACATATTTTAATAGATAAAATTCGTTCTGTAGATTTCTGCAAAACTGTTTGAGTATCTAGTGTCCCAAAAATAAACGTGTTTCAATATTTTTGCGATTTCGGGAGATTCCGGAAACGAAAATACGATCCGTTTAGTTTTTCGGAAAGCTGATATGAAATCCTATGCCATATCCTAATTTCAGAATTTATTAAATAAACCTAATAGGTACAATATTAATTATAATTAGATAATAGACTATTTTCAGCAACCGGAGATGTTTGTTTGGACCTTAGTTCCTCGGCAGCCGTTGTTCCACCTACTTTCCTGTCTGATCTTCGCCACTACAGTGCTCAGGACTTAAGCAAGTATACCTTGCTAATTTACTATCATATTATTTATTTTTTGCATTATTTACTTTGTTTTATTTGTTATTTTTTTGTTATAAATTGCGCGTCCAAGTCATACTTGGGTGCAAGCGACTCTATTAGTCGTTTTACTTTACTATATGCATGTTAACTTAGTTTTAGCGGACTACCTTCTGTTGTGGAATATTCTCATATCTCCTTGGGCCATGACACTCACACTACACGGTTGAGACATATTGCTAGGGGCACGACTTATGGACTAGCCATCTCTAAAGTCGTGTGACGGTAGATTTTCGTAATTGCTATGACTAGGGTTTTAGAGACTCAAGCAGTTACAAAATTGGACAAGTCATGGACATGACTTGGTCAGTGTGGGGGAAATATTGGGGAAGGACAGTCGCTAGTGCGTATGGAAATCCAAACAGGTAAACCACAGTCTCCGGATGGACTGTGGCAATTTATATTTGCAGATGCCCTCTGACGTTTTGGACGTTACGGACGGATAAGTATGACTGGATAACAGTTGCGTACTTATAGCCTAAAATCCCACCCATGCGCATGAAAGTTGTCCTCTAAATTCTACAATAGATGGTTAGCATTCCCTTTTGCATATTGGTGTCTAGGAGAGTCTTGCATATTATTATTATTTTGATAGTTCATATTAGCTCGTTCTTCCTGTATCTTGCTACGTCCCTCTGAGGACCTGGTTATTCCCCAGGTGTGTGTTCATGTCTTCCGCAGGTATCCTAGCCGGGATCGTGGTCTTCTCCATTTATTTGAAGATGACGTGACTTGGTTCCTCCTTGCTACTTCCATTTAGTCCTCTTATATATCATGTACTTCTTCCTTTTTATTTTGGTTGGTAGTGGATGTGTCTCCACCCAACATATTGTATCAGAATAATTCATTATATGATATCTTTTATTCCTTTATTTTATGGATGAGATTAGTTAGTTGTGGTTTACTGCATTTTACAGCTTATGTATACATACAAGGCCCCTTTACTTCGTATGTATACAGCTGGCATGTCTATGTACTTAGTCATATGTATTTTGGGACTGGAGCATTACAGTTTCTTGGTCGGAAGGAAGATTCCTTTGACCGAGTAGGTCTCGGATTCTTAATCTGGTATTTTGGTAGACTCCTTCACCGGAGTCACGGATACGATCAAGGTATTGTTGACTGGGATTACGGGATGCATTACGTCTTGGACATTTTCCACCTCCAGTACTTCAGGATGTCATGTTGACCGAAGCATATTACAACTCGTCTTCATCTACCATAATGAGTTCAGGAGTCCGAGTGTAGCTCAGACGGTCAAAGACAAACCATTTTGCTAATTGACAGCAACATTTGATTAGTACTTCATGATGATGATTACAGTAATGTTCCTGATATGGAGTTACAGGTAGACGAGATGGTCTTGCGACCTTCCATTTTTATATAAGAAGTTTACGGAGATCGGTTACAATGACAGGATAAGGAGAAGTCGGAGGTACATATTCCTTGATGATGTTAGGAATATGATTCCGGTTCTTGAGATGCCTTGTTCCCTGTGTGTATAGAGAAGTATTGAGCTCATTGGCATAGATGAGAGGATTCTTGATTTAAAAAACTCTTTCTGTGCACAATTTAGTAGGTGGCATAGATTGCTCTTGATGCAGGCTTAATACTGTTCTACGCTGGTTAAGGTAAGTGCGCATATCAGGGTTCTACGCCACCTGGCTGTCTGTCTGAGACACCCTCAGTTTACCCTGTTTAGTTCTTGAAATGCGCAAAGTAGGAAGATCCTGGCTCTGGCTTGATTGGCGCTGGCCATGAGGAGCAGGCATGATGCCCTGTTGTTCTGCGCATACTATTCCAACCCATTTGGCACGACACAGATAAACAGCAGAAAATGGACTTCGAACAGAGTCTAGTTTCTTGGCATTGATTTGATTGTCTCTGCCATAAGAAATATACTTTCTACTTAGAAGCATTTTCGCACTGATTGGCACAGAGGCACAATCAGATGCATTTTCCACCGAGTCTAGGACTGGAGAAGGATAAGGAGATGCCATAGGGCACTTTTCTTTATTCTGCGCAGGGGCAGTAATATGTAACTTCTCCACCAAGTTTAGAACTGGGTAGGAGTGAGGATTGGCCATAAGGCATTGTCCTTTGTTCTGTGCCAGGGCTGTGGTTGGTGTACTCTCCACCAATTTTGGAACTGGGAGAAAGAGAAAGCAGGCATAGGGCGCTATCCCTTGATTGGCGCCAGGGTTATGACTGGCATATTCTCTACCAATTTCAGAATTGGTGACGTGGAAGAAGTGGCCATGTGGCACTTTCCCCTGATTGGCGCCAGGGTGTGGTTGGAGCACCCTATGTAAATTTTAGAATTGGCGAGGAAAAGGAAGTGGCTACAGAGCTTTTCACCAAGCTTGGCGCAGAAGTTGTGATTGGTGTGCTGGAGGACTTTGGAGCCCAAACAGTGCGCATCCTGTTCTTGACAGCAATAGTGGTGGAGCGTTTGGCACCCCTTGCACCAATCATGGCTTCGTAGGCAGTTTGGTCGACTTTCACGACCAAAGTCTTCTGCGTCGTGCCAACCGACACAATATCGCATTGAGTTGTCACTTTATCATCGGAGGAGAAAGTCATCCCCAGCAGAGTCGCCATTTTGTTTGCAAAAACAAAAGTTTCTTTACAAACTAAAAAAAAGTACAATAGTACAATTTGATTTCTAGAAAAGTACAGCTATAAGAATCTGATCAGAAGACGATCACCTTATCCCTTGGACGATGCGATGTCGAAGAAGTTTGGAGAGTGCTGCAGCAAGTGCTTAGGAGATTATGATCATTAGTGATGCTTTGAAAGTGATTTGGAACTCTATTTATAGAGTTCTGAAATTACTGTCAGCCAGTTATTCTGATTGGCGCAGACAGCCATTGGCGCACCATTACCCTTTGCGCGAATGGTTAACTGCATAGGACATATGGCATTCTGTGAGAGTGATGCGCGTGGTCATAGAAAGTTTCATGTGCATGTTCTTTGAGATTAATGGCATATGCGCCACGTCATCTAACTACTTTGGATGATAATTTGATTAATTAGCACTGACTGTTGAATGGTGCCAGGCGCCATCTGCTGTTTTAGTGCCATCTGCTTAATTCATTGATTACCTCGCGCCAACTGCGAATGGCGCGGGGCAGCTGTCAGGCACTATGACAAATCTGACACAATCTTCTGACACAATCTTCTCGAGTACCGTATGTTCGGGATTCGAAACGGATTTTCCTCGACAGACGTGTTGTCAGTCATGATGACAGTCGTTTGGCCTATCCGAGAAGACTGCCACGTGTCAACCAGCACCATCTGTTAACCAGCGTCATTTGATAACTTCAGTCTTGGCACCTTTTGTGAGTAGGGCATGATGATGATTATATTTTTTAGGCTTCTACAAGGGTAACCTAGAATAGGTTCCAACTCAAGTGGTTGGACTAATTGCCAGTCGGGTTGGTTAACTAGGTTCCTAAAGCCCAAAAATGTGCCTTCTGTGACTTTTGTGTTTAAGTAGCACAAGAGGACTCAATTGAGTGGCACCCTAGTAGCATGTTCGTAGTGGGCTTCGAGTAGATCACAACCATATATTGGGTCGAAAGGTTTGAGTCAAGGTTGAGTCTCTAATTGGAGTCAGGAAGTACATCGGTATTACGGTAAGGATTCTAGTTAGTCTTTTTGACTTGAAAGTCGTATCATGAAAATAGAGCACAAGGGGACATATTTAGATGGGACATGATATGTCTAAATGAAGGTGGACTCGTCTAGGTCTTACATATGCAATTTGTTGGAAGGTAATAGCTAGTATTACGCACCAAATATTAATGTCATTGTAAGGGGCACCAAAGGATCTAAATAGAAAGTGGGTGTTCATGAGGCACTGATTTGTCATCCTAGTGGAAACCAAATTTACCTTAATTAATCAGTAATCCCAGTAATTCTAAAATTTCAGAAGGGCTTACAATCTATTCACTCCAGAAACTAAGATATAGTTTTTGGATTAATGAGGTTAGAAAAATTCCAAAGTAGTGATATTGTACCTCGACTCTTGATTATAAAAGAATACTACACGACGTAATAGATAATGTGATTTGGTAGATATGAATCATGTTTGAAGATCGTTCTCCGATTTCGAATAGATGAAAAATGTTTGTGTCTATATAGCTTTCATGTCCATAGGTGGTATGGCGAACTAAGGGATACATTCTGTGTCTATCTTCTCTCAAATATGAGCATTTTTTTTCCCGAATTAAGTAAAGAAAAAAAACAATAAATAGTTCAAGTGAGAGGGGTTCGAATGTGAATACTAGGTTCCAAGGACGATTGAATAATTCAAAGGGAGTTGTCAAGGTAGTTGCAGATGAGATCCTAGAGACATCTATATCTCAATCAACGTGGGATAATCATATGAAGAGCGAACCAAGTGCACTAAGGTTGATCTGACCATAATACACCGATTCTAATTTAGAAAATATGTTAGTGGGCGTCTCTAATAAACATATGTCCTGAATAAGTCCGATAAAGAATAAGCTTGCAAAAACTAGACTATAATAGCGGCGTTAGTCAAGATAGTCCAAAATATAAGTACGCGAGATTTATGATTGAAAGAAGGCACAAGTAGTTCATGTTCATCAAAATCTAAGACTCGTCTGGGGTTGGTGCCTCTATAGTTTTGTCTAAGGCCTTGGTCGACCAATGGGTTAGGGACCTCTAAACTCTATAGTTTAGGTAAACCTATTAATATCATTCAATTACCTCGTTAGTAGGTCATAAGGACAACGTGATGTTAGGTTGGGAGGCATGCTACCCAACTTATAGAATTTCTACTAGTATCGGCTTTGAATAAATGGGTCATACAGGGCATTTTCCTAACCTCTATAGTATCCGAAAACTGTAATTATGTCTGAAGTCATTTTACCGAGAATTTATGTCTCGCCAGTATACATCTGACTGTAGTAAACCCTGGTTTTGTGACTCAAATATGATATAATATCGATTATTTTATTAACTCTATCCAATATTGACATAAAGAATACTAAGATCAGAAGTGGACAACTAAGATATAGTTTTAACAACATTCGATAACCTACGTCTACTTGAAATAATTTCAACTTTAGGGGTCGTGCCTCGCCAGTGCGCTGCTGGCTGTAGTGAACCCCGTAGTCCCCCTAACTCAGATAATTGGCGACAGTGCGGTGTTGTCTTGCCATCGCAAGTCATCAATATTATTCAAAATATATCCTTAAGAAGTATAAAGGAGTTTTTAGAGATTCAACTAGCGGATCATGATTAGAAAAAGGTAAGTACCTGTCCTTTAGGTAAAAGTATCAATTTTGAAAAACAATACATTTATTAGGAAGAAATGACTAAGGACAAGAAAAATATTTTAATCCATATCGAAACTAATTCAAGCTTAACATATGGGTGATTGAATAAGAAATTATTTCGAAAATAGTTTCTTATGGCAAAAAGGGAAAATAAATAAGTAATTCGGATATGATAATGATATTTAAGGAGGGCAAAATAAAATTTGAACAAATGATCAAGATTAGGGTTAGGGTCATAGAAAGGCCTAGTTTATAAGTGATTAGACTACCCACCTTAGATCGTACCATCATATCAAATACAATGGTCTATCACTCTAGAAATATTCCCTAAGTTTTAGAATTCAATAAATCATTTGCTAAATCACACGACCAACGTAGTAACATTAACTATCCCATAGTCAAACTAAATAAAGGACTTCCTAGTCCTAGTCATTATCCTAAAATCAAATCAATTCAATCCTAATTATGAATGAGCACTTCCTAGTTGCAGGCTCGCAATAGTACGACTAATTTAAGTACTACAACGAGTTCACAATCTTTGCGAAAACAGACCTGCATGGGCCACCACAAAAACTTGTCACGACCCGTACCCGCTTTTTGGATACGACTGCGTGTCCAAGCCAACCTACACCGCAGTATCGGCGGTAGAACGCTGTCAAGGCCATGATGCTCAAAATCACATAAAATAATAACTTTCTTCTCATTTACAATAACTAAATTAACTTACAATATTCACAAGTTTTACATTTGAAGAAAAATATAAACTCTTACAAATATTGAAAACTGCCAACACATCAAACTAGTCTTCTATGGTTGACCTCAGCATATACCCATGTCTCCCCCAATGGTCCAAGCACAAAGTAGCAGGCGATTATCTGAAAAATGTTAATTTTCAGTCAGGAATGGAATGAGTACAATCCAAGCATGCAGTTCCAATATATGATAACGACTATAAAAACAGTGAATAGAAAATGACATATATGATGAAAGAAATAACTATAAAATATGGCACGAAAAATATGGTGAGACTATAGGGACAAATAAAACATGGAACAAAGAAACATAACCATCTACGTGATCTAAAGTACACCTTTCAATATGTGATCAGGATGGTCCGCTACACTGAACGGTCTACACTGTCTATATTGCATAAAATAAAGCACTATCTACACTGTCTATATTGCATGGAATAGTACTATCTATATTGCATGAAATAAAGCACGGTATACGGGGTTGATCACATATCTACTCAATACGTACTTCCCTACCCGACTACTACACATAGATTAGTCACGACAATAAATTACGAAATACAATAAAAATAAGCATGGTATCATGACTAAAATTCATATGACACTAATATCGAACGTGTCAAGAATCAAATATGTATTAATAATCATGCAATTATAACAATTAACAAAATTGGAAAAAAACATGAACTGTACTCGCTTGGTATCCTGAGCTGCTGATAAAGGTCAAGTGCAGCAAAAAAATCCAACTGCCACAAACATCCTCGGATGCTGAAATAAACATCACGAACGTATTTGGTATAAAAGAAATGTCAAAAAATTTCGATCCAAAATTCTAATTCTGGATACAGGGGCAAAATCATAATTTTGGGTCAAAATGATGTCCGTCGTTGGATCCGCTTTGCACCAAAAAGTGTGCCGGTATCTACGATCTCTAAAATTATCAAACTATATGTCTACAGGTTTGGTTTGATGATACGAACCAACTGTATGTCCAAAGTTAGATTCCGGTGGGCCGTGCACAATTTTTTCGGTTGGATCGGATCGCGGGTCCACCAAAATAGCGTTTCGGTCGACCTTCTCAGAATCTGACCAAACTTGGCACGCAGGACCAGAAAAATGACATGGTCCTGCTGGCATAAGTTTTGTCTCGAGATGACGAACGTGCACAAAGTTATGGGCTAGTTTGCAAAAGGGCCGATACGGGGTATCTCGACGGATACGCCTCGATTTTATCGTGCACACACAACAAAATTGAGTTTCGTCAAATCCCACACGTCGACAACATCCATATGCATCTTTTAATGCTCATTGGTTGTGATCATGTTGTCCGGTTTGTCTGGGCGCACGTCGTATCAGTATTTTTTTAAAATTTCTATGGTTTTAAAAACTATTTTTTCTATTTTTGAACTGATTTTTCTCACAAAAAAATCACAGAATATATGAAAATAATTCATGGATCTTAAATTCAATTATATAGGCTACAAACCTATTTAAGTATATTTCTAAAATATCCTAAGTCCTGACAGTTATAGGCCAATCAAGGGTTCGAGAACAGTAGGTTCTGTTTAGATACTTTGGAACAAACTAATTTTTCTCAAAGTTTCGATCATTTTCTCATGGATTCTAAATCAGTCCTAAACGAACTAGTTGGATGGATTCCTACGTGGTTATAGCGTCTGTCCATAGGATTTTACGGAGTCGAAAATGATCTAGTATATGCGGAGAAAAACTATGTCGAACAGACGTACCTGGATGTGTCTGTCATGTGGCAAAAACAATGGCCGCTGTGCGCGCGGTGGGTGTGGCCACTCTGGGAGGTGGCACGCACGTAGGGAAGACTCGCCTGGGATCGGAGAAAATGGCAGTAGGTCTAGGGGTTAGGGTTTTGTAGGTCAATTTTGGTTTCCCTTGTGTGTATTTATACACGTAAATCCTCCAATTCCGTTCGGTTTAGGAATCAAGGGGGGTGCTCGTGAGTTACTCTAGGTGGGCTTCTCGCAAGATACCCTAGGTAGGCTTCTCGCGAGATTTTACGAGAAGCTCTCCTGGCCTTTTTTATATATATCTTTTTAACTATATATATAAATATTTTTTAATATATATATATATATATATATATATATATATATATATATATATATATATATATATACACACACAAATAAATTCTAAATATATTTATAAAAATCCTAAAAATCCCCAAAAATATTTCTAAGATATTTAAATAAATATTTTGTACAATTTTACCTATTAAGATTATAATAAGACTATAAATAAATTATTATATCCAACACAAGCTATTTAGATTATAAATACTATAATTTATATTACATAAAAATAATTATAATATTAATAATAAATATTTGAAAACTTATCAAACAAGACTAACTTGTATAAAAATCTATAAGACTCACACACTTTATACCACGCAAATTATTTAATATCTAAAATATTTATATTTAATAAAACCCACAAGACTCATATTTATAATTATCTATTAAAAAAATAACTAATAATATTTTAAATTCTTTTGGAAAACAAGGGGTTTACAGACCCGAACTGGAGTTGGTCCATGAGGTACGATATTAAATTGGGTCCGTATGCCTTAAAAGAGAATTCTCATGTAAGATCTGAACCAATCCCAATTATCTACACCATATGATCTCATCTCCTAACTGATGTAGGACTAAATTACCAACTCCATTGTTACCCCTCATTTAAGCGTTCAACCGAAAACAAGATACAACCCAACAATACAGTGGTAGTTAATTATAAATTTTTTGGAGATACGTTTAAATAGTTATAAGGATTTTAACTTATTTTTACATTTATTATAAGGATATTAAATTATTTTTAGGATATACACAAAGGCACAGTGGTAGTTAATTATAAGGATTAAAAAAAAATTATTAATTAGTGTCTTATATAACAAACGGCTTTGACGGCTCACTTTTGAGTTATTTTCAAGCTGTATTATAATAGTAAAGATAAAAAAAGTAGATTGTCAATTAGTTATAGAATTACAAATGGTATAATTTATTAGAGCGTATTGCCTTTGCTGTAGTATAATTGCTAAAAGCAGATTATCATTGTTGTAGTATAACTGTTGAAAAAATATTCTAGTGCTATTGATTGTAACATAGCTATGTGTATTATATACACAATTGTAAAGCCTTTTTGAGTGAATGACCAACAATAGGATATCTTATAATATATAATACTAAAACTTTTAAGCGTTAAACTTTCATATTCCAAAAGTACCCTTCTCCAACCTTACGTATATCAAATATACCCAAAATAATTATGGATAAAATATGTAAATTACAGAGCTTCCCAATAACATAATTACTAACCACTAATAATTATACAGTTCTAACTAAAATAAATTTTCACTATCACAAAAAATAATTTTATTCCAAATATTTTATACTAGTTGCTAATAAAAAGGAACTTGTTCTTCTACATACTTTGTTCTCTGAGTTTTCAACGAACTGCATGTAGTCTTTCCACTATAACACGTTATCAGCAAGAAAGTTCATGATAGTGCAATCATTCTCGCAATAAAGGAGCAAGTATGATCGATATTTTTTTTAGGATCTAACATATCATGTTTTCTCCTTCTTAACAGCGAGAGATCATTTCTCTTTTGAAGAACAGTTCTACCAACCTTCTTAGTCAATGGTCATTTAGCCAAAAATGGCTCCATGTTTTAAATCCTCTGGATCTAAAACATGTCAAGCTAAGGAATTTAGCTGGAAGAATCTGGAATTCTCCATAATATGGTGAAGTCCTCTTGAACTCTCATGAGGCTTCTCTAAGTTTCTAGAAGTTCTATATTCTTCTTACCATTTAAATATTTTATGTAAGTATCTAGAAGTGTCACGTCCCAGAACCAGAATACGGGAGAGCGGGAGAATGACTCAGCCAGCTACGTATTACGGGTAGATGAATACCGTATAATACGATCAATGCTGTCTAACCAGACGAGGGGGTGCATACTACATGAAAGTCTTACTATGGTCACTTCACATCTATTGTCTCAATCATTCAAACAAGAAGCAAAAATAGAGAACATGTAAGATAAAGCAGTAAGGCGTCCCAAATGCTCAGTCAAAATGTTCTTGAGATCTGGCTTTACAAAACATAGCCAGATGGTATAGTAACGTATACATAATTGTTATCAGCTGCAGTCTGACTTAATTTCAATTATGTAAAAGTAAGTACAAGACGATCCGACTAACATGTCGGTGCCAAACGGCTAAGTATAAAGTAAATAACAAAACGAGCGGTGGAGTAAGGAGCCCACTCGAGTCCTCCTGTGATCATTCCTCTAGTATTGACCATCTTAGAGGTAGAAGTAAGCTGGATCCTCGAGGACTGGCTCTAAATCTGGCCATGCAAAACCAGAGAGGTTAGACCTCTAATAGCAAGTACCACAAGGAAGGACGATATGAAGGATTTAAACCAGTAAGTAAGAGAATATAATAATAGATCTCTGCTCTCCACTAGGATTCAAATAACATCACGACACTTCGAACCAACCTCCCAACCAAACAAGGACAGAAGTTGGCCCGTCATGTCCTGACATTCTGATCATCTCAGTTAGGCAACATTAGGTACAATACACAAACAATCATCTTGAACGGCCAATCAATTCCTACGGCTTGCTATTGTGAGTCCCAAGTTATCCTGGAATTATGCAAATAGAGATTCCTCAGTTCTTACTATGTGCGAGCAAGGCTAGTCTATCAAGTCAATCAATTGCGCCAATCATATAATTAGACGAGTCCCAGCGGGACGCCCGCCGTTAATATAGCATGTACAATAATAATATAAGCAGATACCGTTCCCTGCCCGTGTGACAGATTTACAGTATTTGTGGGAACCAGCCGGCCCGTCGGGCACTACTAGTCCTAAGGGGGCTGCCATGTAAGAACTCGGGAATCCATTCTCTCCATGCCATCATTATTTTATTTAACTTAAATCCTCTATGTTAAGCGAAATCCCATGTCGTGGATCATGGTCATTCAAATGAGTACTTTTGTACGGGGTACGATATGCGCAACTCTACAACGATACCCGTGCGGCTAGGTTGTAGGTCTTACATAGCGTGATGCAACAATCAAATCTAACAACAGAGTAATCATGCCTTGACCATAAAGTACACATGCTGTTTTTGTAAGATAAATAAATAACTAAATAAATAAATAAATAATTTGAAACCTGCATGTGCCTGTATGCCAATATTCGGGATCGGCTAATCGAGTACAATAGTTCATTACATGAACGTGTCTCATTCATTCAATTCAATAAGACGACTAGCCAGTCTCTTAGTTCCAACTAGGAATGCATGATCAATTATAAGTCAATGTCACAATCATTATCAATGGTGACAAGACATGAAAGTCAATTAGTATTACATGGGGTCGAGCCTATAACTCTCAAGGTCAAGTTCCAGTCTTACTGGGTATCCATGGATCAATCAAGACACATGACACATTCCACATAACAATCTGTATTAACAATATTAACATATCATGATTTATCAAGTCCATACAAAAAGGCGTAAGGATATAATAAAAGAACTATCATGCCATCATTAAATAAATAAGTTATAGAGCAAATAGTAACACCCAGGTTAGAAAGTCACGCCAAGTTTAGTAGGTTATACTAAGGCCAACAAGTCACGCTAAGTCTAGTAGGTAGGAGCGTGCGTGTAAACAGCGTGAGCGTGAAAAGTGAGCGTGGAAAATGAGCGTGGAAAATGGGCGTGACAAGTAAGCGTGAAAAGTGAGCGTGAAAAGTGATAAGAAATTCACGCACGCATGCAAAGATGGTGCGTAACTCAAAATTTATGCACGCAAAGATGTGCGTGACTAAAAATTCACGCACGCATGCAAGGACGTGAGCGTGACTGCAAATTCACGCAAACACGTAAAGACGTGTGCATGACTGAAAATTCATGCACTCATGCAAAGATGTGTGCGTGACTAAAAATTCACGCACGCTCGTCAAGACATGAGCGTGACTAAAAATACACGCTGGCACGTAGGAACGTGAACGTGACTAAAAATACACGCTGACACGTAAGAACGTGAGCGTGACTCAAAATTCACGCAGACACGTAATAACGTGAGCGTGACTAAAAATACACGCAGACACGTAATAACGTGAGCGTGACTCAAAATACACGCAAACACGTAAAGACGTGTGCGTGACTAAAAATACACGCAGACACGTAAAGACGTGTGCGTGACTCAGGAACCTTCGTCCCAAGCCAGAGATGAAGTTCCCATGGTTCAGAACCCATGGTCAGCCGAGAATACACGCCAAGTTGGGAGATCAAAACCCATGGTCAACCGAGAACACAAAAACTTAGATCTGGGAGATACAAGCCAACGAAATCCAAAATACTAAGTACTAAACTCTCTCAGGATCATGAGAGGAAGAGAAATGAACCATAAAAAATGGTTCTCCAAACAAGAAGCAAGATTGCACTTGCCTGCTGCTACTGCTGGTAGGTGGAGAAGTGATGAGAGGAAGAAGAAGAAGTAATGGTGAAGAAGAGTAATGAGGAGAGAGACGGGGATGGGAGCTTTAAATAGGGAAGGGTGGTAGGTGGGGTTCTATTGGGCCGGGTTTAATCGGGTCCAACCAAGGCAACCCGAAAGCAAAGCAGAGAGGTTAAAAGCAGAAAATAAATACAGGAATAAAATTGCAGGAAATAAAATACAGATAATAAAATGCAGAAAATTAATTAACATAAAAATTAAAGAGCAGATAATTAATTAACATGAAATTATAGGAATTTAAATACAGGATAATACATGATAAATATTAAATAAATATACATGAGTTGTACATGTATAAAAATACGCATTCTTGTATAAAAATACGTATTCTGGATATCGGGGAGTGACATCTCTACCCACCTTAGAAAAATTTCGTCCTCGGAATTTCAAATCCAAGCAGGTAGAAATATCGGAGCTAAACCAATACAAGCAATTCTAGTGAGCAAGCAATCATTTTTACCATGTCAAAAGCAAGTACTATATATGTAAATTCATCAATCCATGATATCAAGTAGTTCTACCTATAAGGTGACAAGCATGAAGAATCAGGACAATCAAGGTATACAGAAAGAGATATACCTTGTGAGTCAAACAGGTGTGGATACCGTGATCGGATATCATCCTCACGTTCCCACGTTGACTCTCCCAAGGAGTGATGACCCCAAGCAACACGGACAAGACTAATTGTTCGGTTCTTGAGTATCTTCTCTCTTCGGTCCAAAATGGACACAGGCTGTTCCTCGTAAGACAGGTTGGTACCAACAACCAGCTCAGAATGATCGAGGATATGACTTGGGTCCGATACATACCTACGTAATTAAGATACATGAAACACGTCATACACCTCTCGTAACGAAGGTGGGAGGGATAAACGATAAGCAACATCGCCTATCCGATCAAGGATAACAAATGGGCCCACGTACCGCGGACTCAATTTCCCGCGAACGCCAAATCTAATGACCCCACGAGTAGGTGAGATCCGCAAGAATACGTGGTCCCCAACAGAGAACTCTAACGGTCTACGATGCTGGTCCGCCCAATGACGATGCCGGTCCTGCGCAACTCGAAGTCGCTCTCTAATTCCCTTAACCACTTCAACCGTCTGAATAATCATTTCTGGGCCTAACATCTTCCTCTCCCCGATATCATCCCATGCAAGCGGCGACCTGCACTTCTTACCATATAGTGCTTCAAATGGCGCCATCTGGATACTGGCTTGATAACTATTGTTGTATGAGAACTCGACTAAGTGCAGGTGACTCTCCCAAGACCCTCCAAAATCTAGAGTGCAAGCTCGCAACATGTCTTCTAAAGTCTGAATCGTTCTTTCTGATTGCCCATCCGTCTGCGGATGGTAAGCCGTGCTAAATCTTAACTTGGTACCCAGACTATGATGTAAGCTCTTCCAGAAATATGAGGTAAAACAGGTATCTCGATCCGACACAATACTGACAGGGACTCCATGCTGCCTGACTATCTGTTGCATATACAACTCTGCCAACTTTTTTGTAGATTGTCCTACTCTGAAAGGAAGAAAGTGTGCTACCTTCGTAAGCCGGTCCACTATTACCCAAATAGCGTCCTTACCACTTGGTGATCTCGGTAAACCGGTCACAAAGTCCATTGTAATATGCTCCCATTTTCATTCCGGAATAGGAAGCGATTGTAACAGCCCAGCTGGCCTCTGCTGTTCTACCTTCACTTGCTGACATACCAAGCAACGGGAAACAAATTGTCATGCCTCAGAACTAGAATACTGGAGAGCGGAGGATAGACACAGCCAGCTACGTACATTGAAGTGAATCTCACATCGCAATACGGTCACGGCTGTCTAGATGCATGAGGGTTACTACAAGCTATCAGTCTCTTAAGGTCAGTAACAAGCCTAGTGTCTCAATCTCAAGCAACAAGTAGATATAACAAGATGGTAGATCATCAGACATACAAAGTAAGGCGTCCCATATATTACATATTCAGATGATCATGAAGCTAGTCATACAAAATACGAAGACTAGCAAGAGTTTAAGTCATACATGATCAACCCTAGGATTCGTCAATCATACTACAGCCCGTAGGCAGACAGTAAGTAAGTTGCAAACGAGCTAACACTTGCTCGGCGGCTAAACGCCTCAAAAGAATATTTTTACAAGAGAGTGGGAGAGCAAAATAAAAACCCACTCGTTGCCAGGATTCCTTCTAGTGTTCACCATCTGGCAGAAAAGTTGGGAGATCCTCGGTAGCTGCTCCGAAATCTGGCCATACAAAACCAGCTGGGTCAGACCCCAGAAAGAGCAAGTGCCACAAAGGAGGCTTCACTTAAGAACTAAAACCAGCATGTCAGCACATAAATCATAGATAAAATAACATAAGACATGAGTTAAAGAAAGCAGGATGATAAACGATAAGATAACTAATGGACTATTCCGGTAACCAAGTTACAACCCGTAAACCAAACAAGGATCGGGGTTGTAATCCTTCACCTGAACAGAACTTAGCCTCGAACCAATTATCGGTAAGGTAAGGCATAAACAAGCATGTCTGGAGATATCCATGTACCGGATCTGGACAAGACTAGACAAGATAGGACTCCATCCATCATTCACGGCCAAGCAAAGAGTAGGGCTTGATACTTAACTAACTAGGGTTATCACAAGCTTAATTACTAGCAAGGTGCAATAAGGTACGCCTACGGCCACAAGCCCTGCAGACTATCCAGGTTATCCAGACGCGAGGTTCAAGCTTAGAGTTATCATGCCTTGTTAGGTGACTTGGATGCAACACACGACGGTGTGCATAGTAATCGTTTCATGTAGTGCCCCACATAACAGTGAGCTAGAAATGTGCCCTACTCGTCGGCAGGCTACAAGTCCATCAAGGAAGGCGCCCAGATAACGGGATTGCTTGTAGCCGGAATACCTCTCTATATGCTCTACTTGATCAATCTAGTCATTAACCTAGTCAGATTCGGTATGAATCCCTGACCGTGGTAACCAGGAATACATGTCCTAGACTTGATACGAGACAAGACTGGTTGCTTATACAGGCATATTCAATACAATCACCCACGGTGTCAAGAATTCACTTAGCATGTCAGGTGGGCCGTCGCAACAGCATATTACGGCTATCATATCGGGTTACTTATCAAGATTACTTATCAAGGCAAGGGTGCGTCACAACGGGCCACCGTTAAGAATTATCATGTTAAATTACTGGTCAAGAGTGTACCACGGCGGGTCACTAATCATGCAATTCCATCAGTAAGCCTTGGTCCGATTAACATTCATAAATACTGTCATGATCATATCGGGTTCATGTCAAGTTTAGATCAAAGGCGTAAGGATATAAAACGGATGCAAATTCATAAAGGGGAATATGGGGACATAAGGCACTCAAGGGAGGGAGAAGGAAGAGGTACGCAAGGGTCATGCGCACGCTCAAGACAGCGTACGCTCGGGTCATACGTACGCTCAAGACAGGGCACGCGTCAAGTCTGCGTACACAAAGACACGCTTCCAACAGGAAGCGTACTCAAGGCAAAAGTCACGCTTCCAACAGGGAGCGTACTCGAGGCAAAAGTCACGCTTCCAACAGGGAGCGTACTTAAGGCAAAAGTCACGCACGCTTCCAACAGGGAGCGTACTCAAGGCAAAAGTCACGCTTCCAACAGGGAGCGTACTCAAGGCAAAAATCATGCACGCTTTCAACAAGGAGCGTACTCAAGGTAAAAGTCACGCACGCTTCCAACAGGGAGCGTACTCAAGGCAAAAGTCACGCTTCCAACAGGGAGCGTACTCAAGACAAAAGTCACACTTCCAACAGGGAGCGTACTCAAGGCAAAAGTCACGCTTCCAACAGGGAGCGTACTCAAGGCAAAAGTCACGCTTCCAACAGGGAGCGTACTCAAGGCAAAAGTCACGCTTCCAACAGGGAGCGTACTCAAGGCTGCGGCTCAGTTGCGTAAGCTAAAAAGCTCTGCACACTGCTCACTGTCTTCTTCAAACCAGCAAGAACTCCATGGTTAAACCAAAGCTTTAAAGTTCATAACTTGGTCCGAACAAGTCCAAATCTAACTTTTCAAAGGTCAGAATTGGGTAGAAGAAAGTTTCCCACCACATGGAACCATCAAAACTTGAAAACAAAGAGGTTTGATAGATCAAAACCACCAAATCCGAAAATAACAAAATTCTAGATCTACAAGATTTAAAACCTCAAAATGGAAAATGACAAGTTCTAATGTGCCGTAGAAAGATGGGGAGAAGCTAATGGAACAATAAAATGGCTCTCTTGTAGAAGCAAGTTGCACTTGCCTATGGGTGTGGAGAGTTGGGTGGAGGAAGAAGAAGAAGTTAATGGAGGAAGTAATGAAGAGAGAGAGAGTGTTGGTAGAGTTTTATGAGGGTGGGATGTGGTGTATTGAGGGTGGAGCATAGGCTAAGGTGTTCCAACACACTTCAAACCAAACCAACCCAAACCAATTAAAAACCGAGCCATCCCAACATAAACCAAGTAAACCATTACATGCTATGATGAACCTAATCAAGATTAAACTGAAATTAGCTAGCCAGGCAGGAAAAATAAAAATACATGTCAGGATTCCGTATACGTATACTGGAAATACGTAGAACGAAAAAACGGGGGTGATAACTCTACCCACCTTAAAAGAATTCCGTCCTCAAAATTTAATCAAGAGGCTAGAGATGTCGAGCAAGCTATATCTATTGCAGACAATGCAGAACTAGTAGTCAATCAAGCAATCATTCATGCAAGCAAGGAACTTAAGCATAAGGCATAAGAAGACATTATACCTTACGAGTCAAACAGGTCGGGATATCGCAATCGGATATCATCCTCACGCTCCTATGTTGACTCACCCAAAGAGTGATGACCCCAAGCAACACGGACTAACTTGATAGTCTTGTTCTTGAGTATCTTCTCCCTCCGGTCCAATATGGATTCGGGTCTCTCCTCATACGAAAGGTTGGTACCAACAACCAATTCTGAATGATCAAGGACATGACTCAGATCCGAAATATATCGTCATAACTGGGATATATGAAAGACATCATGTACCTCACGTAACGACGGTGGAAGAGCAAGACGATAGGATACATCACCTACTCGCTATAGAATATCAAACGGCCCTATATACCTAGGACTGAGCTTTCCCCACACGTCGAATCGAATGACGTCACGGGTAGACAAGATCCTAAAGAATACGTGGTCGCCGACAGAAAATTCAACGGGACGCCGATGCGAATCGGCCCAATGACGCTGGCGATCTTGGGCAACTCGAAGATGATTTCTGACTTGTCTGACCACCGCAATAGTCCGCGTCACCATCTCTGGTCTTAGCATTTGCCTCTCACCGATATCGTCCCAAGCTAAAGGAGATCTGTACTTCCTGCCGTACAAGGCCTCGAAAGGTGCCATTTGGATACTAGCCTGAAAACTGTTATTGTACGAGAACTCTACGAGATGCAGGTGATCTTTCCACGAACCACCAAAGTCAAGTGTACATGACCGCAGCATGTCTTCAAGAGTCTGGATCGTGCGTTCTGACTGGCCATCTGTCTGCGGATGGTAGGCTGAACTGAACTTAAGACGAGTCCCCAAACTCTCTTGAAGACTCTGCCAAAAGTGTGAGGTAAATCTTGAATCTCTGTCGGACACAATACTGACCGGCACTCCATGCAATCTGACTATCTGCCTGAGGTACATCTCTGCAAGCTGATCCGTCGATTGACCGATTCTGAAAGGAAGAAAATGAGCTACCTTCGTGAGACGATCAACTATAACGCAGATGGCATCCCTTCCAGCTGGGGATCTAGGTAATCCAGTTACAAAATCCATGGTAATGTGCTCCCATTTCCATTCCGGGATCGATAAAGGTTGAAGAAGTCCAGCTGGTCTCTGATATTCAGCCTTAACTTGTTGACAAACTAAACAATGAGAGACAAACCGGGCTATCTCCCTCTTCATGCTATTCCACCAATAATGCTGCCGAATATCACGATACATCTTTGTACCGCCGAGGTGAATGGAATACTGAAAACTGTGGGCTTCTGCCATGATCTCCTGTCTGATATCACCACTGGGTACACAAAGACGCCTCCCATGTCGGAGTGTACCATCTTCATGAACGCGTAACTCTGGTCTCTGTCCTGCCACACATTCTGCCCTAAGCCACTGAAGCTTAGAGTCCATGGACCGAGCTAACTTGATCCTCTCAACTATGCTGGACTGAACTTGCATACTGGCCATCAATGCCATACTGGAAGGAAGAACAACTTCAATACCCATCTTCTGAAGATCTGTTAGCAACTCTGGCTGCGCCGTTAGAAAATAAACTCTGGCTCTCCTGCTTAATACATCTGCTACCACGTTGGCCTTCCCAGGATGATACTGCAAGTTGATGTCATAATCCACAAGTAGCTTTAGCCATCTCCTCTGACGCATATTAAGATCCTTCTGGATAAACACATACTTCAGACTCTTGTGGTCGGTGAAAATCTCCACCCGATCTCCATACAAATAATATCTCCAAAGTTTTAATGCAAAAACTACGGCTGCTAACTCCAGGTCATAGGTTGGGTAATTCTTCTCATGGTCACAAAGTTGACGTGACGCATAAGTGACTACCTTACCATACTGCATCAAGACACATCCTAATCCCTTGCTGGATGCGTCGCAATAAACTGAAAATCCCCCCGTCCCGTCGGAAGAGTGAGAATGGGGGCCGTCATCAATCTCCGCTTCAACTTCTCAAATGAACTCTGACATTTTGCCGTCCAAGCAAACTGTGCATCCTTACGGGTCAACTGCGTCAGTGGTGCTGAAATCCGAGCAAAGTCTGACACAAAGTGTCGGTAATAGCCGGCCAATCCGAGGAAACTCTGAACTTTTGCAACGGTGCTAGGTACTGGCCATGTCTCGATGGCCACTATCTTCTGGGGGTCAACTTCTACTCCACCTCTGGTGATGATATGACCCAAGTACGAGATACGATCCAACCAAAACTCGTACTTACTGAACTTCGCGTACAACTGGTGCTCCCTGAGAATCTGAAGAACTACACGAAGATGTTGCTCATGCTCTGCCTCGTTCTTGCTATAGACTAAGATGTCGTCTATGAACACTATCACGAACTGGTCCAAATAGGGCATGAAGATACGATTCATGAGGTCCATGAATACGGCCGGCGCATTGGTCGCTCCAAATGGCATAACAAGGAACTCCCAATATCCATACCTAGATCTAAATACTGTCTTCGGGATGTCCTGCTCTCTGACTCTGATCTGATGGTACCCTGACCGCAAGTCAATCTTCGAGAACACTGTCGCTCTCCTGAGCTGATCAAATAAATCATCAATCCTTGGTAAAGGGTATCTGTTCTTAATGGTTACAGAGTTCAAGGTACGATAATCAACGCATAATCTTGACGTACCATCCTTTTTCTTCACAAGAAGCATCGGAGCTCCCCAAGGTGATCCGCTAGCACGAATGAATCCCTTGGTTCTAAGTTCTTCAATCATCTTATACAGGACCTCCAACTCTGATGGTGCCATCCTATAGACTCTCTCTGACACTGGTGCCGTCCCTGGAATCAAATCGATAGTAAATTCTATCTCCCTCTCTGGGGGCATGCCTGGAAGCTCTTCGGGAAATACGTCAGGAAACTCTTCTACAACTCTGGAAAACTAAACTGCTGCTGCTACGGCCATCCGTAATGCTGGGGAAGAAGGTTCTACTCCGTCTCGAGAAAATAAAAACTCTGGCTCATCGGAAATACTAAAAATAATCTTGCCGACATGGCAATCTATACTAGCATACTGGTCCCTCAACCAATCCATTCCTAGGACCACATTATAATCGGCCATCGGAAACTCTATCAACCTAGCGGGAAACTCTCTGCCGCTGACTACGATTCGACACGAGGAAAACACCCTATCTACGCCCACAAGTCCGTTACCAATAAGTATATTGAGCCTTACTGATAATGACTCGGGCTCCAGTCCTATCCGTGTCGTGAATCGTGCAGACATAAATTAATGCGATGCACCCGAATCAAATAATACTGATGCAGGAAAAGAGTTGACGAGAATGGTACCTGCCACCACCTCACCTGATGCCAACTCCTCTTCTACGGTCAAAGCCATCGCTTGATCGTGCCCTCTGGGTGCTGGTCCCCTCTGCTGGAAACCTCTCTGGCGGTTCTGATCCTGAGCTTAGACCTGGGCATACTGCTGCGGTCACTGCTGCTGGAAGGCCTGAGCCTGAGGCGGCAATGGTCTCGGAGGCTGATACTGCTGCTGCTGCACTGGTGCTGGTCCCCTTACTGAGGGACTAGTCTGGGCCGATGAGGATGAACCGGCTCTCTGGGGGCAGGACCCTATCATGTGATCCGGTGCTCCACAAGCCAAACATAATCCTTGTGCTCGGCGACATTCTGACACTAATGACCTGGCTTTCCATAATGAGTGCAGCCCATCGTGGAAGACTGCCTCCGCTTCTGCTGCTAAGGATACGTCGGAGTCGAATGCTGAACCGACGTAACTGATGCTGTCCTCCTCGGAGCCCCAATGGTCAAGGCCCTAGCTGCCGAGGCTGGGGCTGAAGACTGGATCATCTGACCATGGGACCGCTTCCGTCCTCCTGTTCTGTCTACAATTCTCTGCGAGGTATACTCATGCCTCTTAGCTGCCCGCAAAACAACATCAAAGGTCTGATGCTCAAACTGCTCCACTGCTAGAATGATCTCTAGGTGGAGTCCCTGCTGGAACCGCTGCGCTCGATCAAACTCGGTTGCCACCAAAGTGGGAGCAAACCGACTCAGTCTTAAAAACTCGGCCGCATATCCATCGACCGTCCTGCTCATCTGCCTGAGATTAGTGAACTTCGTTTGTAGGTCATGCCGAGCCACAGCATCGAAGTACTTGATCTGAAACTTGTCACTGAATACCGCCCACGGAACAGGTGTTGCCAAACCAACTGCCATCATCGCCCACCAGGTACGGGCTAGGTCCAATAACTGTAGATGTACCACAGCTACCTTCTCTCCTTCTGGAGTCTTGGCTGCATTTAAGATAATCTCAATGTCCTGGAGCTACGCATCGGCTGCAATAGCGTCTTCACTCCCATCAAAGAAGGAAGGGTTGAGGCGCTTGAAACTGCTAGCCGTACTGTTCCCTTGATAACCAACACGGCCCATGGCATCATGTACTGCCTGGTGCAGGGCATCATCTCGACGATCTTGAGATGCAAGCAATATCCTGATGAGACCCACCAAGGTGCCATCGTCAGGCTTTGCAGGATAGACTGGCTGAACTAGGGGCTCGGGGTCCCCGGAATGCATGACTCGGAAGGCCACTCCAGAGTGCTGGGCTTGGTGTCCAGGTTGCTGCTGGTCCACTGGAGGTGCTCCGCCTTGCTGATCGGTAGGACCAGGAACAATGCCGCTGAAGGAAACGACATAAAGAATAATAAGAAAGGACCATGATAGATCGATGATATAAACATGTGATCAGGTCAAGGATTCTGAAAGATTAGAAGGTACGAGTAGAGATCAAAGGCGAGTGCTGATTGAGACATCTTTCCGATAAAACCCTCACACATCTTGAGTTACAAGACCTGCATGGGCCACCACTTAAACCGTGTCACGCCCCAGAACCAGAATACTGGAGAGCGGAGGACAGACACAGCCAGCTACGTACATTGAAATGAATCTCACATCGCAATACGGTCACGGCTGTCTAGATGCATGAGGGTTACTACAAGCCATCAGTCTCTTAAGGTCAGTAACAAGCCTAGTGTCTCAATCTCAAGCAACAAGTAGATATAACAAGATGGTAGATCATCAGACATACAAAGTAAGGCGTCCCATACATTACATATTCAGATGATTATGAAGCTAGTCATACAAAATACGAAGACTAGCAAGAGTTTAAGTCATACATGATCAACCCTAGGATTCGTCAATCATGCTACAGCCCGTAGGCAGACAGTAAGTAAGTTGCAAACGAGCTAACACTTGCTCGGCGGCTAAACGCCTCAAAAGAATATTTTTACAAGAGAGTGGGAGAGCAAAATAAAAACCCACTCATTGCCAGGATTTCTTCTAGTGTTCACCATCTGGCAGGAAAGTTGGGAGATCCTCGGTAGCTGCTCCGAAATCTGGCCATACAAAACCAGCTGGGTCAGACCCCAGAAAAAGCAAGTGCCACAAAGGAGGCTTCACTTAAGAACTAAAACCAGCATGTTAGCACATAAATCATAGATGAAATAACATAAGACATGAGTTAAAGAAAGCAGGATGATAAACGATAAGATAACTAATGGACTATTCCGGTAACCAAGTTACAACCCGTAAACCAAACAAGGACCGAGGTTGTAACCCTTCACCTGAACAGAACTTAGCCTCGAACCAATTATCGGTAAGGTAAGGCATAAACAAGCATGTCCGGAGATATCCATGTACCGGATCTGGACAAGACTAGACAAGATAGGACTCCATCCATCATTCACGGCCAAGTAAAGAGTATGGCTTGATACTTAACTAACTAGGGTTATCACAAGCTTAATTACTAGCAAGATGCAATGAGGTACGCCTACGGCCACAAGCCCTGCAGACTATCCAGGTTATCCAGACGCGAGGTTCAAGCTTAGAGTTATCATGCCTTGTTAGGTGACTTAGATGCAACACACGACGGTATGCATAGTAATCGTTTCATGTAGTACCCCACATAACAGTGAGCTGGAAATGTGCCCTACTCGTCGGCAGGCTACAAGTCCATCAAGGAAGGCGCCCAGATAACGGGATTGCTTGTAGCCGAAATACCTCTCTATATGCTCTACTTGATCAATCTAGTCATTAACCTAGTCAGATTCGGTATGAATCCCTGACCGTGGTAACCAGGGATACATGTCCTAGACATGATGCGAGACAAGACTGGTTGCTTATACAGGCATATTCAATACAATCACCCACGGTGTCAAGAATTCACTTAGCATGTCAGGTGGGCCGTCGCAACAGCATATCATGGCTATCATGTCGGGTTACTTATCAAGATTACTTATCAAGGCAAGGGTGCGTCACAACGGGCCACCGTCAAGAATTATCATGTTAAATTACTGGTCAAGAGTGTACCACGGCGGGTCACTAATCATGCAATTCTATCAGTAAGCCTTGGTCCGATTAACATTCATAAATACTGTCATGATCATATCGAGTTTATGTCAAGTTTACATCAAAGGCGTAAGGATATAAAATGGATACAAATTCATAAAGGGGAATATGGGGACATAAGGCACTCAATGGGGAGAGAAGTAAGAGGTACGTAAGGGTCATGCACACGCTCAAGACAGCGTACGCTCGGGTCATGCGTACGCTCAAGACAGGGCACGCGTCAAGTCTGCGTACGCAAAGACACGCTTCCAACAGGAAGCGTACTCAAGGCAAAAGTCACGCTTCCAACAGGGAGCGTACTCGAGGCAAAAGTCACGCTTCCAACAGGGAGCGTACTCAAGGCAAAAGTCACGCACGCTTCCAACAGGGAGCGTACTCAAGGCAAAAGTCACGCTTCTAACAGGGAGCGTACTCAAGGCAAAAGTCACGCTTCCAACAGGGAGCGTACTCAAGGCAAAAGTCACGCTTCCAACAGGGAGCGTACTCAAGGCAAAAGTCACGCACGCTTCCAACAGGGAGCGTACTCAAGGTAAAAATCATGCACGCTTCCAACAGGGAGCGTACTCAAGGCAAAAGTCACGCTTCCAACAAGGAGCGTACTCAAGGCAAAAGTCACGCTTCCAACAGGGAGCATACTCAAGGCAAAAGTCACGCTTCCAACAGGGAGCGTACTCAAGGCAAAAGTCACGCTTCCAACAGGGAGCGTAGTACTCAAGGCAAAAGTCATGCTTCCAACAGGGAGCGTACTCATAGCCCTCTGGCTCTCTGTTGCTACCATCTCTGGAAGAATCTGGAATTCGCCATAATATGGTGAAGTCCTCTTGAACTCTCATGAGGCTTCTCTAAGTTTCTAGAAGTTCTATATTCTTCTTACCATTAAATATTTTATGTAAGTATCTAGAAGTGTCATGCACCAGAACCAGAATACTGGAGAGCGGGGGAATGACTCAGCCAGCTACGTATTACGGGTAGATGAATACCGTATAATACGATCAATGCTGTCTAACCAGACGAGGGGGTGCATACTACATGAAAGTCTTACTATGGTCACTTCACATCTATTGTCTCAATCATTCAAACAAGAAGCAAAAATAGAGAACATGTAAGATAAAGCAGTAAGGCATCCCAAACGTTCAGTCAAAATGTTCTTGAGATCTGGCTTTACAAAACATAGCCAGATGGTATAGTAACGTATACACAATTGTTATCAGCTACAGTCTGACTTAATTTCAATTATGTAAAAGTAAGTACAAGACGATCCGACTAACATGTCGGTGCCAAACGGCTAAGTATAAAGTAAATAACAAAACGAGCGGTGGAGTAAGGAACCCACTCGAGTCCTCCTGCGATCATTCCTCTAGTATTGACCATCTTGGAGGTAGAAGTAAGCTGGATCCTCGAGAACTGGCTCTAAATCTGGCCATGCAAAACCAGAGAGGTTAGACCTCTAATAGCAAGTACCACAAGGAAGGACGATATGAAGGATTTAAACCAGTAAGTAAGAGAATATAATAATAGATCTCTGCTCTCTACTAGGATTCACATAACATCACGACACTTTGAACCAACCTCCCAACCAAACAAGGACAGAAGTTGGCCCGTCATGTCCTGACATTCTGATCATCTCAGTTAGGCAACAGAGTAGGTACAGTACACAAACAATCATCTTGAACGGCCAATCAATTCCTACGGCTTGCTATTATGAGTCCCAAGTTATCCTGGAATTATGCAAATAGAGATTCCTCAGTTCTTACTATGTGCGAGCAAGGCTAGTCTATCCAGTCAATCAATTGTGCCAATCATGTAATTAGACGAGTCCCAGCGAGATGCCCGCAGTTAATATAGCATGTACAATAATAATATAAGTAGATATCGTTCCCTGCCCGTGTGACAGATTTACAGTATCTGTGGGAACCAGTCGGCCCGTCGGGCACTACTAGTCCCAAGGGGGCTGCCATGTAAGAACTCGGGAATCCATTCTCTCCATGCCATTATTATTTTATTTAACTTAAAGCCTCTATGTTAAGCGAAATCCTATGCCGTAGATCATGGTCATTCAAATGAGTACTTTTGTACGGGGTACGATATGCGCAACTCTACAACGATACCCGTGCGGCTAGGTTGTAGGTCTTACATAGCGTGATACAACAATCAAATCTAACCACGGAGTAATCATGCCTTGACCATAAAGTACACATGTTATTTTTGTAAGATAAATAAATAAGTAAATAAATAAATAAATAATTTGAAACCTGTATGTGTCTGTATGCCAATATTCGGGATCGGCTAATCGAGTACAATAGTTCATTACATGAACGTGTCTCATTCATTCAATTCAATAAGACGACTAGCCAGTCTCTTAGTTTCAACTAGGAACGCATGATCAATTATACGTCAATGTCACAATCATTATCAATGGTGACAAGGCATAAAAGTCAATTAGTATTACATGGGGTCGAGCCTATAACTCTCAAGGTCAAGTTTCAGTCTTACTGGGTATCCATGGATCAATCAAGACACATGATACATTTCATATAACAATCTGTATTAACAATATTAACATATCATGATTTATCAAGTCCATACAAAAAGGCGTAAGGATATAATAGAAGAATTATCATGCCATCATTAAATAAATAAGTTATAGAGCAAATAGTAACACCCAGGTTAGAAAGTTATGCCAAGTTTAGTAGGTTATACTAAGGCCAACAAGTCACGCTAAGTCTAGTAGGTAGGAGCGTGCGTGTAAAAAGCATGAGCGTGAAAAGTGAGCGTGGAAAATGAGCGTGGAAAATGGGCGTGACAAGTAAGCGTGAAAAGTGAGCGTGAAAAGTGATAAAAAATTCACGCACGCATGCAAAGATGGTGCGTAACTCAAAATTCACGCACGCAAAGATGTGCGTGACTAAAAATTCACGCACGCATGCAAGGACGTGAACGTGACTGCAAATTCACGCAAACACGTAAAGACATGTGCGTGACTGAAAATTCACGCACTCATGCAAAGATGTGTGCATGACTAGAAATTCACGCACGCTCGTCAAGACGTGAGCGTGACTAAAAATACACGCTGGCACGTAGGAACGTGAGCGTGACTAAAAATACACGCTGACACGTAAGAACGTGAGCGTGACTCAAAATTCACGCAGACACGTAATAACGTGAGCGTGACTAAAAATACACGCATACACGTAATAACGTGAGCGTGACTCAAAATACACGCAAACACGTAAAGACGTGTACGTGACTAAAAATACACGCAGACACGTAAAGACGTGTGCGTGACTGAAAGTATACGCAAACACGTAAAGACGTGTGCGTGACTCAGGAACCTTCGTCCCAAGCCAGAGATGAAGTTCCCATGGTTCAGAACCCATGGTCAGCCGAGAATACACGCCAAGTTGGGAGATCAAAACCCATGGTCAACCGAGAACACAAAAACTTAGATCTGGGAGAAACAAGCCAACGAAATCCAAAATACTAAGTACTAAACTCTCTCAGGATCATGAGAGGAAGAGAAATGAACCATAAAAAATGGTTCTCCAAGCAAGAAGCAAGATTGCACTTGCCTGCTGCTACTGCTGGTAGGTGGAGAAGTGATGAGAGGAAGAAGAAGAAGTAATGGTGAAGAAGAGTAATGAGGAGAGAGAAGGGGATGGGAGCTTTAAATAGGGAAGGGTGGTAGGTGGGGTTCTATTGGGCCGGGTTTAATCGGGTCCAACCAAGGCAACCTGAAAGCAAAGCAGAGAGGTTAAAAGCAGAAAATAAATACAGGAATAAAATTACAGGAAATAAAATACAGATAATAAAATGCAAAAAATTAATTAACATGAAAATTAAAGAGCAGATAATTAATTAACATGAAATTATAGGAATTTAAATACAGGATAATACATGATAAATATTAAATAAATATACATGATTTGTACATGTATAAAAATACGCATTATTGTATAAAAATACGCATTCTGGATATCGGGGAGTGACAAGAAGTTTCTAACTATAAGTTTCTTGCAAAGCCCTTGAGGCTATATAAAGGGGGATGGGGTTTATTTGTTCACCCATGAAGTTGTAAACTCTCTCTAGTATAGTAAAGTTTTCAATATTCCAATCTTTCTCTCTCTCCCCCATTTTGCTCTACATTTTTTTATTCTTACCTTAGCGATTTAGCTAAGCACTTAGGGAAGGCTTGCATGAGGCTTCGAGGAGAAAGTTTGTGCATTGCATGGAGCAAGGTGTAAGAAAAATACTAAGTCTGACAAATGGTATCAGAGCGAAAGTCTTTTGGTGCCATATTGACATTCAAGGACGTCTAGGAGAGGCCTGTGTCGCCTAAGGAGATGAATGCCAAGACCAAAAAAAGGCAAGAATAAGGAGCCTATGATGGAGCATACCTTGTTGAACTTGAGGAATGTCTCCATATCTAGGAGACGATTTCGAAGGACAGAGAAATATGAATGGGCTCTATTGAGAAAAGTAACACAAGACTACAAGAGTTCTATGATAGGCTAAAGAGTGATATCGTTTCGTCCATGATAATATTTCGGGAGTAAATCTAAGAGATTCGACATGCACTTAAGGGGGAGCTGAAGGCACATCTGCAGAGATTGAGGAGTTGCCTAGAGATCTTGGAGACGAGTTCAAGGGACATAGGATTATGAATGGTGAAGATAACTAAGCAACTCTAAAGGGGGTGCAAAGAGTGTGAGTGTCAATAATCCCTTAATAAATTAAGGCAGTGAACCAACTAAAATGAAATTAAGTAGTAAATGACATATATATGGAATGTAAATAGAGTTTAGAAGATCAAATACAAACACCACGATATATACTGGTTTTTTTGTTGGCCCATTGGTCATGGTCGAGCCGGATTTTAATAATTGATCTAACCCTGTCTCGATATAAGGGCTACTTGGAAAAACAGCGACAACCTATGCCAGCTACCCTTCAAGCCTTTAGAACTTGGAGTTGTATTTGTCGTCGCGTCTGTATTTCAAGTATCAATGTATTGTTGTATTTTATTGTGTCTAGGAATACAATGTAAACCGCATCGTACTGGCAAATAGGCTACCCAAGAAACGTTTTAAAAATACAATTTTATTTTGAAAATAAGCCCACTTACAAAGCCCAAAACTACTTTCTAACTGATTGAAAATTCGAAAGCCCCAAAACTTGAGTTGTAAACCCAAAACCAAACCAATTCTGGACTAATAGAATTCGGTACGAATTTGCCCCAAATTTAGCTCGAGTTCGGCTACCTGAACGTTGGATTTTAAACTCAATCTTTCCAAAGTTAACGATGCAACGGCTATATGCCGAGATTCTCTCATAGAATTATGTCCAAATTTTGTCCGAACAAGTCGATCATAGAATTATCTGCCTTACTATTATAAGTCACCAAAAATTATTTCAACTATATCCATAAGAATTTCAAGGAGCTTCTATAAATTCAAACAAGTCGATCATGATAAGAAAATGTAAGTATATGTCCTTGAATAAAAGTGTCAGTTTTGAAAACAAAACGATCGCAAAATGAACGAAGACGACTTGATTTAATATATAGATAATTGAAACAAGATTAACAATTAAAATAAAATGATCGCAAAATAGTTTTGAAAATAAAATGAGGTTTAGAGAAGGCAGAAGATAAAATGGTACAAATGATCAAAATTAGGAACTGAATTCTATGAAGGCCTAACTTACCAAACATATATTCTACCCACCTTGGATCATACCCTTGTATTAAAATACAATAGAATTACGTAGCCTATATAGCAACCTTACTTACCTAACAATAGAATTAAATGAGGGACTCATAGTCCAGGTATTCTCCTAAAATGAAATCAATCCTAATTGTGAATGAGCACTTCCTAGTCGCAGGCTTGCAGTAGTACAACTAACTTAAGTACTACCACAAGTTCGTAATCATTTGCAAAATCCAACCTGCATGGGCCACCACAAACATATTCTGACCCTTCGAGATTATTCCCTTATCGATGTGGATGCGTCTCTTTTATTATCAAGCCTAACTTGTGCAAGTTGAAAACATGCGATTTATTATGTGAAGGCTAAGATAAGACAATTTCACCAAAACTACCCACCTGAGCGAGGAGTGGACTCGACCAAGCGAGTCTTCGAGCAGCCGTTGCAATACTAAGACCGAATGTTGTCGACATTTCGATTCCTCCGATTGACTGAGCAGGATGGGGCACTACATCATACACCACTCAAAAAAAGTTTCATCCTCGAAACTAACTGAGTACTTACGTTTAGACCACTTTGATCTAAGGACTCTCGTACACACTCCGCCTATGCGTTTCTTCAATCCGAGCCACGCTCGCACTACTATAAATCTTTTCTTCAACACGATTTCAAAATCCTCGACACTTTTCCATTCCTTAAGTCTTACTTGAATTCAACATATCACTTGGTTGGATCGTACACATATCCTAGGCGTCCCTAAAATACATGTATTTCAGCCAAGCCGCATGATAGAGAATTCGTTATTCTTAATCGAGTCGTATCGTGCACATATACAGGCGTCCCTGAAATATATACATGTCAGTCGAATCTCATGAGGAGTATTCCTACATTCTAGGTTCACTCTATCCATCCATACCAATCCTCAAGTTCAATCTTTTCATTGCTATCTCTTGCAACATGGACGTCTCGCCTAACCTGCTAGGCCATTTTTCAAGGGTAAAGTCAATGTCATGATTGTAATCATAGTTTCCCAACAATAATGCCAACACTGACCCCAATTCTAGGGTCAAACCAAGTTGATAGGATAGGGTTTTCTATCCAAGCTTGCATCACCCAGATTTCTAAACATCGATCATGATCACCTAATTCACATCAAGGCATTCATTACGCATATTCGAATCTGTTCAAATCACCAATTCTAACTAATTCATGTATTCGATCACGAGGTTGTCTAGCAGAATAATTTGTTACGCCCCAATCTCATACAAGTTTGATTATCTACATTGGATATGAATCACCATGCCACGTTCTCGCAGGATAAACGTCCTTATTGGAGCGTAACTCTTGCTTGAGTCTAGACTAATTCATTCTCGATACGTGGATTGGACCTACTCAATCCTCAAGTTCAATCGTCAAGTACACTGAGTCATTTTTGAGTCCACTTTTGCATCAAACTACAAGTCGAAGCAATCAAATTGCCACGCCATGCAAGTTCGATCACCTCCGCTGTATGAATCACCATACTAGCGCTCACGCGGAGTGATCGCCCTAATCAGGCGTGATGCATATGCGAAACTGGAGTTGCACTCGCATAAGACAAGAACGTCAACCTTGTGGTTATCGTCGAAGCAATCTAAACATTTCATTTTCATCCAAGCCAAGATCTCAGTTCGATAGTCTGTTCGTCATTCGTTCAACTAGAAAATCCTTGAGCCAAGTCTATCTTTTCCTCGACACATTTCAATATCCCGTGTATAGTATCCATCAGAACAATGATATTTTACATGATCATCATTCCTTGAATCAGAGTACCCACGAGTTATCGCACATCGATCTTTGATATGCCTCAATACCATCGATGATGTACGTAACCTGACGATCTTTCTTTGTAACGAACTCCGAGTCGTACAACTGATGCTATTGTCCGAATTGGATATACCATAATTCCATTCGACTAAACTCGAAATTATAAGTACGATCCTCTAGGTTTCCTCGATCAAGACATTTATTTTTATTCATCGTTCTGAATCCTGATTCAATATCGTTTCCTAACTCGTATTGCCCATTCACAAGTTGTCCGAACGACATCTCGTTTGAGATATTCAAAGTCACGACCAACTAAGCATGACGTATTCTAAGGCTTTGCACGATCACATTGCCTCGTCAACATACTCGTTGTTACCCCTAATCCTGAATTTCATTCGAATGATTTCCAAGACGGACTATACACCACTCAGGATTCGAGCCATCCAATTTAGTCCACAATCACGTTCGTATTTTTTGCTAATACATCTTTCAGATTCGTTCGATGAAACTCTAGCATAATCGCTCACGTCGTCTCGATAGTCTAAGTCTCGTATATTTCTATCGATATTCCACATGTAAATCATACTTATGATTCACGCGTCTCGATGTACTAAGTCGTTTGGACTATTCCTCAAAATCTAAACCAATCCTCCGTGTATGCCTAAGCGTTAGTCCGATAGTGTTTCTATCGATATACACTCTAAGTATATCTTCGTTCCCGACCGAGCGATACTTAATATCGCTCACAATTCGTTTGTACCATAAAGTCTAGGTGCGCGACACGCGGCACAACTTAGCCAAAAGGTCGTGTGTATAGCTATCCCGTACGGACTATATTTTGATTTTGCACGCTCATTTGCTAATGTCGACGTAGGACTATTTAAGCACGCACGCGACTTGCTAACTTTAGCATGTGTTTTCTATCAACTCAAGTTTGATACCGTTCGGCACAAAGGCTATCACCTACCGATGCGTTCGATTGAACAATTGTACGAGCTTTTGAAAATATTTAGACTTATTGTATGGACATGTCGTGGGATATTTGAGAGAGCGCGCACACTTCTTTATCAATGACGAGCTTTCAAAACTGAGAGATTCGACTTGAAGCCCAAGGACGTAAAGCCGTGCTCTGATACCATTATGTCACGTCCCGCTCCCGTAGGAGCGATCGTCCTCACTAAGACGTAATGCCACACGAGCCTAGATTGTGCTCATGCAAGGCAGTTTCATAACGGCCGATTATAGCGGCTGCGATGGTGTTGTCGCACAGAAGTCCCAAGCAGAAATATTGAACATACAGCGGAAATTTAGAAGCAAAATATAAGTTATTCAAAAGTGCTCTTTATTGATATTGAACAATAAGATTACAATTGGGCGCAAGGCCATGATTACAAGTCTCTCAAGCTCACTTTACTTTCATTTTACAAGTCACTGTGCTCTCTCTCATCTCTCGATACAATACTTTAGCCAGCGGATGCTTCGGAAGGCAATGTCCATACATTATGTCCCGTATAAGTCTTGACTCCACGCGGCCGCACACTTCGAATCGCCAAGAAACTCCGTGCCTTGACGCATCCAAGCGAGCTCCATGCCACGAGCTTCTACCTGTGCCTGCACATAAAAACTGTGTGGGTGTCAGTACTCAACTGTACTGGTAGAATGAGCTCCTCGCCCACCTATATAAAACCGACACGTTCATTTACTTTGTGCAGCTTAATTCCTTTTTGATTGTCTTTCTAGTCTTAGCTTAGGATCAATTTTAGGACAAAGACATCTTGGCCTATACTTAGGCAATGCAACGACAGGGTCGTGCCATACTCTATTCGTGACTTCAATACATATTCGAGGCAATGCCTTACCGAGTAAAAACTTACGCAACTCGGCCGTGCCAAGACTTTTACTTTTTTTATGTGCCTCTAGACCATTCTCGTGCCAACGACGTCAAGGGAACAACTCGTACTGGTCGTGCCACAAGACTTGATCGTGCCTTAAGATCGAGGGCGTGTCTCCTAAGGATCAACCAGATTTAACCAACTTACCTTACGGCCCTTCCCGACTTAACTCGAGATGATGCCACATTCATGTCGAAGCACGTGTCCTTGCTATAGCCAACTCTTAGGCTCCAGAATGGTGCTGCAACCGTGCACACCTAACTCGTGTCGATTCAAGGTTAGCGCTTGTTCTAAGCGTAACTCGTTAACCCAACTCGTAACCTGCTAGTACTCTACGCAATCCAAAGGCATACACGCGAATAACCGCTCTTATGCCGACACATCTATATGAGTGGTCACTAGCAATGTCAAGCTAACCTGGATCTTTGCATACGGTGACCATCCGTGTGGCGAGGTATGAGCTTCCACCGAATGACCCGTAGCCTATATTGTAACGGTTCACTTCAATTGAGTCGTACTGTCGATGAAGGCCGTACAATATCTGTAATTCCTCCTAGGCTGACACGAACCCGGCACCCCGGGATCGTTCGAGGAATTCACCTTACGCACACGTTGTCTAATGACCATGCAAGACTCAACTTGATCTATTAAGTCCTTCCTTAACCATGACTATGCTTTCCAACTTTCTATCGAGACTTCCAGGTAGCGGGACCAATCTCGGCGACAACCAGTGGCATGGACTTCCTTATCGAGACTCCCAAGTAGCGGGACCGATCTCGTGTGCTTCCTTATCGAGACTCCCAAGTAGCGGGACCAATCTCGTGACTTCCTTATCCGTGGCATACTTTTCACTAAACCAACCGTGGCTCATGCCTTAGACTGACTTGTTCTCTAAGAAACTGTGAGACTCGTCTCACAGTATCGGTATTTATATATGGAT
This sequence comes from Iris pallida, assembly GCA_029216955.1. Lineage (NCBI taxonomy): Eukaryota > Viridiplantae > Streptophyta > Magnoliopsida > Asparagales > Iridaceae > Iris > Iris pallida. The sequence goes on from JANAVB010041420.1 coordinate 21,313,308, forward strand.
ACGTATTTTACAGTATATTTCATATTTTTTTGGTTTTTGGAATGCTTTAAATTTATCCCAAAACTATAGGTTTTCTCCTTAATCGACATACCGCCAGTATACCGGTGTATACCGATGGTATACTGCCTGGACATATTTTTTACACTTTAGATATTTTCGATTTCAGATATTTTGTGAATAGTGTTTCTGATATTTTCGTGAATAGTATTAAGATATTTTTGTGAATAGTGTTTAGATATTTTCGTGAATAGTATAGATGTACCCTATTATCCAATGAATATTTGGTTTTGTTTGAACGGCCATGATTGACCTAGACGTTGACATGGATCACCATCCGATGGTCAAGATTAATTTTTCATTCTATATATACCCTTTTACTTTCTCTCTCCATCATTTTTTCACCCTTTCTTCCTTCCCTTTTCACTTTCATTTCTTTTCCTCAAGTGCCTAGGAAGGCTTGGCCTTGAGGTCTAGATTGTGGTTTCGTACCCCTCTTGGTGGTGGAGTAGAAGATTAGGCTTGGAGCTTAACCTAGGCAAATACATCTTGCCAAATTCATGAACAATATTGTTTTTGTTGTTATTTTTGTTTTCCTTGGTATTAAATGCTTAGAATTGTTCTAAACTCATTTTGTTAAGAGTGTTCTCCTTGTGATTCTCGTCTATATGCATGTTTCTAAATTTGATTAGAACTAGGATTTGATTTTCTGTTAAAATCTAATATTGACTTAGTAGAAAACTCGGTATCAAGAGTGATACTGGTGTTACCATCATGGATCTTGGTCACATATGCATATATGAGGCCCTCACCAAGCTTGTATACATAGATTTTGGGTTTGGTGGAAATCGGAACAAGTTTCGATTTTTCGAGAACCTATTTTTGGAGTATTTTGAGGTATTGATCTATCAAATCTTTGAATTTATGAAAACTAATTCTCCCATGTTGTAGGGAATTAAATTTTATGCGATTTTGACTTTTAAAAATCCAAATTTTGATTTAAAACGAAGTTTTTATGGCCGAAACAAGTTTTGAGTTTCCAAGAATCAACTTTCTGTGACGGTTCGGAAAATCCGTCGAAAATCTGCGGAAATCCGTCGGAAAATCCGAACTTGCACCACTAAACTTGCTGTGACACTTCGGAAAATCTGTCGATAATCTGTAGTAATCCGTCGGATGATCCGGTTAGGCTGTTTTTGTCTGTTTTTTTCCGTTTCTGCCCGTTTTTGTCCGTTTTTGATTTTTTCTTTGATTGTAATAAATTCTTAATATGATTAGATGACCTTGTATACTTAGAGAATGATTGTACATCCTATATATACTTGACACTAGCTTATGTTCATATGTTCTCTATACTCACTATGTATTGCTCTGTCCTTCCAGATTTATTGTACTTTACAATCTATGCCATATCGAATATTTACTTGATAGTGACCCGTCGTGGTGCACTCTTGAACATGTTTTTTCCTAGCTTTAATGATAGTGGCCTATTATGGCGCACTCTTGATTCTAGTACATGTCTAGCTCCTTGATAGTGGCTCGTCGTATCGCACTCTTATCTTGATATTGTCATGTCTTGTTATAGCTTGTTGTAGTGCACAATCTTGCTTGTCTTGTCCATTCTTACATGTCTCATGTCTAGGATGGATTCTGCGGAATGCCACACCCAGAATCCAACAAAAAAATGTTAAGGACTAAATAACTCGCTTGATTACCTAGATCATTGGAGACTTTCCCGGTTACCTGTTGCCCCTTTGGTCTTGGTCTTATATATATATAAATGGGATTTGGAGCTATCTGTCATGATGAGCCCTGTTCTAGCACACCGCCGAGTAGGACACTTCTCTAGAACACATGTATCTTACTACAGTGTGTCTGCTATACTTGTTTGTTTTTTGGCTTGGATCATTCAGGTAGCAGCAGGCAGGTAACTGGAATCGAATTTCTCAAACTTGCATGTGTTAGTAATTAGGATTGTGGCAACCCTAGTTAGCTAAAGTATCAAGCCGTACTAATTGTTTGGCCGTGATTGATGGATGGAGTCCATTCCTATCTAGTCTAGTCCTACTCTAGTTTATCTTATTGCAGTACTTAGCTTCCTGTCATTTCTTACATACTATTATTCCTACTACATGCTCGGCTTTACCATAAGCTCATATGTCCAGTTTATTCTATGTGTTCACTTGCTATCCTTCTTGCATGTTCCAGTTTCCTTTCATAAGCACTGTGGTACAAATTTACTATTATAGTCTCATTTACTGCTTTATCTTAGAGATGTTATAATTTACATACTGGTTTTGGTTCATAGTTTGGCTTCATTTGTGGTACTTGCTATTGGGGTTCTGACCCCACTGGTTTTGTATTGACCAGATTTAGTTGAGGAGCCCGAGGATCTTCTGGACCTTCCACTCGATGGTGACCACCCGGAGCACCAGGGGACTTGAGTGGGTGTTCTTTCTCTTACCCACTCTTTTTCTGTACATATTCTTTTGAGGCGTTTAGCCATCGAGCACGTGTTTAGCTCGTGTTTTGGACTTGACATTTGGCCTACGGGCTTAGGCATGATATTATATTTCTAGACTGCAGCTAGAGCTGATCATGTATTACTTAGTCTTGCTAGTTCTTTATTTTGTATTACTAGCTTCATGATCATCTATATATTATAGTTTGGGACGCTTTACTGTCTTATATGCATGATGATTATATTATTGTACCTTACTTCTTGTCTGAGACTGAAATATCTAGGATTATGTGACCTAGGATTGACTGTTGGTTTGTAGCAGTGACCCCCATCTATACAGCTTATACGTTGTTTCGGAGTACTGGAGTACTTTGGTATACGTAGCTGGCCTGGTCCGTCCCTACTTGTCGGTATTCTGGTTCTGGGACGTGACAGCAACACTATCGCTCAAGTCATATACTTTATATGATGAGCCTTATTCTCGTGGGACTATGTGACTTGACAACCACAAACAACAGGGGATAGTGCTTGCTATGACTTCGATAGCCCAGCAAAAATCTTGTCTAACTTATTCGGGCAACGACTTGACGAGCAAAGGCTACGCCAAGCTTTGCATCGAGAGAACGTGCCGTTCACGTGTTCAACTTGAACAACTAAGTTCTTTAGGTGCCTAGACTTGAGCCGCAAGCCGTACAATATGACTTAAACCACGGGACAGGCGAAGACTATGCCAAGCCTTGGATGACGGAACCGTGCATTCTTTATCAAGCATTCCTGCGGGCGACGCCTATGACTTAGGCTAATTCTAGCATTGTGGAAACTTAGCAACTTAGGCCAACTTCCTTCTCCCAAGCCACGGAATGAAGGACCGAGTGTCATTTTGAAAGCACGCTGAGCAAACTTCTAAGCAGACCGTGGGACCTTTTTTCCATATTCTAACACATTCTGACCCGTCGGGATTATTCCCTTAGCTATGTGGATGCGTCTCTTTTATTATCAAGCCTAACTTGTGCAAGTCAAAAATATGTAATTTATTATGTGAAGGCTAAGATGAGGCAAGTTCAAGGAAACTACCCCACCTGAGCGAGGAGTCGCCTCGACCGAACGAGTCTTCGAGCAGCCGTTGCAATACTAAGATCGACCGCCGTCGGCATTTCGATTCCTCCGATTGACTGAGCAGGATATGGCACTACACCAGGCCAGTATCCTGTCACTACCACATTTTAGTCTTGAGGGTATTTTGGTCATTTTGATTTTTGTGAATTATTTTATTAATTATTGCATTGGTGTTGTGATTTTTGACCTTTGCTAGTTGTGACTTTAGAGACTAGCCTAGAGCTTGACTTTGACTTTAATGACTTAGTTAGCATGGTGTGGGACCCTAATGTGACTTAAGTTAGTCTTAGTTGACTTGAGTGTGGCTAGGGTTCATGAGAGGATTGGAAGAGTTATGTATTTTGGACTTATAGCTAAGGGGTTGTGCTAGCTAGCTTATGAACTTAGGCTCAAGCCCATTTACATGAAACCCTAACCCTAATCTCCTATATGGTCGGCCACCACAGCCCATTTCTAACCTAATTTCAGCTTATATAATGTCTCCTCATAACCACTTGCCTCTTTTAGAAACTTCCCTTTAGGAAACCCTAATTTCTTTCCTCTTTCATCATTTCTCTACCAAATTGATCCCAATTTTTTGCATTAGAATCCAAATTTGGAATAGAAGGAGAAGGAGGCTAGCTTGCAAGGAGGAGAGCTCATTGGGACATAGCATGAGGAAGGAGACTTCACTATTTGGGGCTTTTTCTTGGAGATTGGATCCCTATAGGTAATCCCTACACATCACCCTAAATTCTTGATTTTATTCCATACATGCATCCATCTAGGTATCCCCTGTTTGCCATTAAAATTGTTTTGATTGAAATCTTAATACAAACAGAACAGTGATACAATATAGGACTTAGATGTAGTCCTAGGAGTACACTTTTGTTTAAGCTGGGTCCTTAGTGCCAATGGAGCGAGTGGTAATGCGTTGACTCCGTTGACCGACTGACGACGGTTATCGGTTCTCTGAAAGTGTTGATTGCTCTGGGTGCTGGAGCTTGTTGAGAGGAGGAAGACGTTGAGTGTCTAGAACTGCCTCTCGGGGATTCTCTGTTGTGGATTCTTTTTGAGTCTTGTGTGTTCTGACTCTCTGTGTGTGTGTGAAGGAGATGATCCTTCTATTTATAGTTTTGCAGACTGGCTGCTCATGCGCGCATGCAGGATGCGCCGGTGTGGGGACGCCACGTGGAGGTTGCTGATGGAGGCATACGGATGCTGCGCCCTGATCGAGGGGGAGAACTCTTCATGCTGCTATTGTGAGCCGGCACGTAGCAGAGAGAAGATCTTTCCGTTGCTGAAATCTTGGATGAGTTGAGTCAAAAAACACGTGTCATCGACTCATGGTTCGAAGATCTCAGATTTGGTGGAGAGAAGTGATCTAGTGAGCTGCGCCTTGGATTGGGCGCAGGAAGAGGCTGCGGCTCATAACCTTTAGGAGTTACAAACCATTTGGGGCGCATGGCTTTTGAGGCGCATGCAGGCGACTTTCCTTCTGTCTTTCGGGATCAGAGAGCAGTCTGAGGCGCATGGCTTTTGAGGCGCATGCTGATTTGGACGCATGGCCGTAGAGGCGCATGCTGATGGTAGAGTGGCCACGTGGCAGTAGCCGTGGAAATAAAGTCATGATGATGCTGACGTTGCCGACGCTTCGTTTTCTGAATAAAGCTGTCAACTGTTCAAACTTTGGGAGGCGTGCTGCCAACTCTGTCAGTTCAGTATTTAATGTTGGTGACGTTCGATGGACAGCTGAGTGAGCGCGTCGGTTGGCGTTCCACTCGGTATGGAGATGTGTGAGGGTGCACCCTCTGTAATGCGCCGAGTACTGCAGGGCGCGTCTGTGTGATGCGCCTGATGCCGAAGGGCGCGTCCGTGTGATACGCTGTCTGGCTGGCGCATCGGACATGTCTTTTAATGATGCGGCTGTCTCGCTCTTCGAGTGCCATAAATAGCCGTTTGGCTGAATTCGAGGCGTCCGGTTCATCCATTTAATGTAAATTCATTGCACGGAATTCAGAGGGCCATCCACTTGGCGCGTGGGTTTGATCTGCCCGGCCTATAAATAGTGGCATGGAGAGAAGATTTGCTTCTCATTCCCTCACGTTCTTCCAACATGAACTTGAACATGCGGGTGCATTCTGTTGACGAAGTGCTCCCGAGGGTGAAGATGAGACGCTGTGTTGTCTTCGATGCTCTTGAAGGTGACTGTTACATCCAAAAGACGGAGTCAAGGGCTTCCGAGGCAGGCGGAAGATGCCTGTTGCATCCAAAGATAGGGATGCTCGGGCCTTGTCCCCGTTATTCCGGAAGAGCCATAGATCGGAATGGCGGTGCTAGGCTCTCTCTTCCTTCAAAGTGGGGTTTCCCCACTTTGATCGTGTTGAAAGCTGCTCCTTTAGCTGCGATTTCGATCACGGTCTTCCTTCGACTTTGGAGGCTCTTTCGAAGCCTCCCCTGGCCACAGCATTTGCGGTGCTCTTCTCTTCCTTGGTTCCAGCCAGAGGGTTAAATGCTTTACTTGGCGAAGCACTTATCAGGTGAGCTTGGCTGGAAGAGCGGCACATAACTGGGCTCTGCTCGGCCAGGTGAGCCTGGCTGGAAGAATTTGGCTGAAGGGATGCACATAGCTGGGCTGCTGAAGGGATGCACACAACTGAGCTGGATGTACATGACTGAGCTGCTGAAGATATGGTGGGATGCGCCTGGTTGGAGGCGCATGATGTCTGCTGCGCCTGACTGACAGCACATGGTGACTGGCAGCGCATGATGACTACTGCGCCTAACTGGAGGCGCATGGTGGCCGCTGGCTGTAGACTTAGGATCTTTCCTTTGTAGAAATTCTCCTTTGTACAACCTTTTCTAGACATGTAATAGACTTTTATATATAAATAAAAAGTCCTTCTTCAAATGTCCATGGTTATTGACTTTGCTGTGAAGTGTTCTGTGTGAGTCTTGGCGCATGTAGTGTCTGGCGCATGGGCTTTCTGGTTGTGAAATTCCATGCTTCTACAAGACCCCCTTCAAAGTTTTCAAAACTTTTGAATAAGTTTTGGAATACTTTGAATAAGAAGCATGGAGGTCAGGGCGCATGATTTTTGGGCGCATGCCTGTTCGGCGCATGCTCTTCTCAGTTAATGATGATGGTGCCTCGGTAACCGAAAAGATTAATAATGATCTTTTGGTTTTATTTGCTGCTATCCCTGCACAGAACCCGAGGCGACGGCTGAGATCACACGTCATCTGTTCACGCGTGCGACCAAGCCCTATAAATAGGTAAGAGTTGGAGAGAGAAAGGGTTCTTCTTCTCTGTGCCTCTGCTTCTTTAGAGTTTCTTCTTCAAAATCCTAACTTCTCCTTCCTCGAGAGAATGGCTCCCAAGACTCCTCGCGGTGCTGCCGGCAAGGGGAAGGAGAAAGCGAAGGAGTCTGTCGATGAGGATGTACCTATTACTCTTGCGCCTCTTGTCGACGTTCGTCCTAAGGTGACATGTGAGTTTCGTCTCTGCTTTGGGCCCTGTGCCCTAACTGCCGACGCGTATAGACTTCGGTCTTTGATGATACGCCGAGGTTCTATCCTGCCGACGTGCATAGGTTTACACCTTTATCATGCACCGAGGTTTTAATGGCTGACGCGCATGGGTTTTATTCCCTGAAGATGCGCCGAAGCCTTTGCTGACGTGCATGGGCTCATGCGCCGAAGCTCCAATGCCAACGCGCATGGGCTTACGCCCTGATGATGCGCCGAGACATGCTGACGCGCATGGGCCTATGCCCTGATGATGCGCCGAAGCAGATGCGCATGGGTTCATACCCTGATGATGCGCCGAAGCAGATGCGCATGGGTTCATACCCTGGCAATGCGCCAGTCTGCTTGACATATTTTGTCTTTTTACCTGACTTCTACTTTTGTTGTGCCAGTGTCGATGACGATCCCTTTGTTGAATGAGGTCCTCCTGGACGCTTCTCTTTGTCAGATGGGAGTTGATTTTGATGAGACGATGATCAACCCTGCAAAGGATGCTATCCTTCAGGACCAACCTCGTGAGAGGATGCTGCAAATCCAGGTCCAGTTGCCGCTTTTCCTCCAGAGTATGATGGAGAGCGGTAAACTGAAGTCTGCTGATTCTGAAGGTGTGACTTTCTTAAAGCCTGCCTTTCTGTTTGGCGACCGATTAGTCTCTTCCGAAGCGAAGATATTGAAGATCAGAGAAGACTGGTTCTTTGCTGCTAAGGGCATGATGTTATACATGCGGCAGGTTGACCGCCAGTTGCCACTGACAGCCTTTTATCGTCTAGCTTCGAAGAGAAGGATGGGTTGGGAACTTACTCCTTCTCAAGGAGGTGCCTTGGGGGGTTCCTTTTCGATTGACACCACCTCGAACCAGCGAGACACCTTGACCGCCTCACGAACCGGTTCTTCGTTCAGTTACCGAGCTTTACGTCCCGGGAGCATCTATAGTGAAGTCCCAAATGACACGTTTCCCTTCAGTGCCCCGACTTTTGCAAATCGGATGCTGACGTCGAAGGTCACGTATCCGACAGCTGGTTTTAGAGTCGAAGGTTGGTGTCACTATATCCCAAAGTGGGACGAGTTGACCTCCTGGGTGCTTTCCAGGTTCAAAGTTGAGCTTAAAGAGATAGGGCTGACTGCCGCCATTCGGGCCACGCAGGCATGCGTGGACCTCAATAAGCCGATGTTCCTTGCGCTCTTGGAGCTTTTCAACGCCCAGACTGGCAGCTTCTTTACTCCAGTGGGGGAGTTGGGATTGGCCCTCCATGAGATGTACGAAGTGTCCAAGCTTCCTTGGGGCTCGGAACCGTATGAGGAATATTTTCCATCAAATGAAGAGATCCAGGTCTTGGAGGATAAGGACCCGGAGATGATGGCCGTTTTCAAGGAGGTGACGAGCTATCATTATCTGATGCACCGGAGGGACAAGGGTAAGACCCAGCCTCACGTGACTGCTTGGAGGGACTATGTCTTCAGGCAGGATTTGGCGGATCCTTCGAGGATCCGGTTTGCGACTCCGCAGGGCTTGAACCCCGCGGAAGCGAGTTCTGAAATAACCCGGCTGGACGAGAGGACCCCACACTCCAATGAGAGCGGCAAGGATACGTACAGCTGTTTCTGGCACTGCGCGCACCGGATGTCATCTAAGGCAGTGTTGACGGCCTACTTGATGATATGGCTCCGGGATTGCATATTTGCAGGGGGATCCGGTGCCGTTGAGAGGGTACATCAGAATCACATTTTGCCTGCAGTGAAGTTGGCCTTTGGACGACCTTTAGCTCTCCTCCCCGCGATGGTGTGCAACCTGTTGTGCGGTTTGAGGTCTTTTGCTGATGATGTGATCCACGAGAAAGGTAATAATGACAACTTTCCCCGGGCCGAGCTGCCTTTCCATTATCTTATGGGGTGGCTGATCTTACATCATCCGAATGTGATGAGTCCTGGCCCTGAGGAGGACCATGTTGAAGGAGATGCCTTCATTCGCCGCTTCTACAAGAGGAAGTGGTCTTACACTGGCGTCCCCGTTTGTAGGAGGGTTTTGTCCTTCCTTCAGGGGTGGGAAATCGTGAAGGTTGGCCCGATCTTCAAGAATTTCGAGGCCGACCAGGATTTGGTTGATTCTGGCGAGGATGCGGTTACTTTGCCGAAATGGAGTTTTCGTTGGTTGCAGAGTATCCGGCCTTCGCACCTGGTCTACCGCAATCAGAACAGATGCTATCTGGAACCGTACTTGCCAAGCCAATTTGCTCGTCAATTTGGCTACACTCAGCTAATGCTGCGGAATCCCAGTAGCAGTCTAGGCTTCATCGGGAGTTTGCTGGATGGAGCCCGGGGCTGGCAGTATTATAACGCTGGATGCACTAGCGTTAAGTTTACCACACCAGTTTGCAATCCTCGGCCGCCGATCTTATATCCGGCCGCCAAGCTGTATTGCACTATGAATACTATGTCTCCTGGTTATGACAGGGAGACTAGTTTCATCATTGGAACCCAGTTGGAGGCAACAACAAATATGTTGGTGGCAGCTCGGTCATATCGTCCGCCAGAATTGGCGGGGTATCGGGCTGCTGCTGTGGCACCAGTGAGAGACCCGTCTGTCGAAAAAAGGCGGGCTGACCCAGAAGCTGGTTCTTCTGTACCGAAAAGGTCGAGAAGGACGTCGACCCCGAAGATTACGGAAGTGCCACTTGTAACGCCAACGGGATTGGCTCCCGCTGAGGTAAGGAGTGTTTCATAATTCCAGTTTTTTTATGTCATTGTGGCGACTTATGTTCTTCTTCTTGTAGGGATTGAAGAAGAAGTCTCGTGCTTCGAAACCGGGCACCAGTAAGCCGAAGGAGGTGGCAGGCTCTTCTGAGGAGCGCATTCCACCAATGATGATGTCTCCTGTGAAGGAGGGTCCCGAAGATGTTCCCGCGGAGGTTTTAGTATCTCCTGACTTTGAAGTCGCAACAACTTCTGGGATAGTACCATCTGCCGTGGAGGCCTTGGACGCTGAGGGTCGTACAGACTCGAGGCATCCTGATGATGAAGTGGATTGGAGTTCGTCGCCTTCTGGTGACGTCCCTCCAGCGTTGCAAGGGTCCGTTGCGGGGGCAGCAGAAGCAGTGAGGATAGAGAAGAGGGTTGATTCCCCTCCTGGTCATGATGAAGGGAGGTCGGCTGAATCATTGCCAAATCCTTCCTTGGCTTCAACCATGGACAGAGATGTCTACCGATCAGGCGGTAGCGACAGATTCTGTCCCTGTAGAGGGACTTGAGAAGAATGAGACCCTTCTGCCGGTCTTGTCTCCTGGGGCTGGCCAGGAGATAAATGTTGATCTCCCCGTTTTGCCGGGAGAGGTAGCTGATGCTGATAGAACGTCGGGGGTAGAAGAGGTGGCCGTTGACGTCGGTGATTTCTCCGGGCTTGAGAAGGGTAAGGGTGTGGAACCCTCTGTTGCTTCTTCCACTTGGGGTACTATCACGATGCATGTGCCGGCTCCTTCTGTTCCTTCGGCTCCTCGGGCTAGCAGTCTGGGCCCTGTTGATGAAGAGCCTATTGCTGCCGAGGTTGAAACCTCTCAGATCGAGGTTGGCGGATCTTCCTCCGGTCCACAAATTGTAGTAGCTCCCCCAACTCCTGCTATGACGCCGCAGGTGCTGGCGGATGCCGACGAGTATGTGAAGTTCCTCGTCGAGGGAGTGTACAAAATGCTGGAGAAAGGTGTATCTGCAGTGATGGATGCCAAGGGGAGCTTTGCGACAGCAAAAGCTTTGGCAATGCCTTGTATCGAGCTGATCCGCGTTCACCAAGGCCATGACCATATGGCCAAAATTCTGGAGGTTTCGGTGATTGAGCTGGACGAGCGGCTCGCGGAACTGCAGCGCATCCAACGAAATGACCTCTCTGTCTTGATAGATGCAGAGATAGGGAAGTTGATGGCTGAAATCGAGGCTTCCCATCGAGCCGATGTGAGCAGTTGGGAGCGTAAAGTGGCTGGGACTGAGGCTGCGGCGGAGCAGTTGTCTCAATCTATAGAGAAGACGATGGAGAAGCGGGCTGCGGTGGACACTAACATCGCAGAGGTTGATGCTCAGATGCGCCGTCTTGAAGACCAGCGGGCCCAACTTCAACTAGAAGCTGATCGTGTCCTGGCTGAACACGTGGCATTCAAGCAGGAGGAAGCGACTCTTACTCAGCGGACCCTTGCTTTGGCTCAGCAGCGACGACAGCTTGATGAGAAGTATGAGAGTAAAACTTCTGCTGAGGCTGTCGGATTAATGCGTCAAGAAGCCGAGCTGCGAGTCCAGGCGACTGTGGAAACTCGCACTGTCGACCTGAGATGTCGAGTCAGAGAGCTCTCATCCCACCCTGGAGAGGATCGGGGACTGTAGCTTCTCTTCTTTTTATGTGTTTTTGCAACTCTTGCTGGGGAAATAGCGTATTTCTGTACTTCCTTCTTTGAAAAATAAAGAAATACACTATCTTTTTTTTTTGTGTGATGTGTTCATTTTTTGATCTCATGAACTTGATGATTTATGTGGACCTATTATCTTTTGCGCACCTTGGTTTTTAGGTACAGATAATAAGTTTGAAGGAACCAACATGTTTGCTCAGAGGTAATGTGGACATGGCAATCATTAGGTTCAAATGATAGAATCTTCCTACTCAGAGGTATTTATGGACGTGGCAGGAATGATCCTGGGGGATACGCTGAACAACTCAGAGGTAATGTGGACGTGGAAGTTCTGCGATCAATGTACGACAACACAGGAGTTGTTTGTACGGGATGTTTACTCAGAGGTAATGTGGACGTGGTAAACATGAAGGATAGCGTAAGCTCACGAAAATGTAAGGTTCCACTTTGTAGGATGTAGAGAGACAACTCAGAGGTAATGTGGACATGGTTATCTTTCTACGGAAGGATGCCACGGAACAGCTGGGTTCCGGAAGGGTTTGATTTTGTGAAAAGAGGTTGTTTGGGAAAATACATGTCTTAGAGGATGTCAAGAATAGTACTTCTTTAGGAACTTGCCGTTGATGGGCATCATGAACAAGTCCCTATTGGGTTTGGCGAGGCGGTAAGCACCGTTTGAGTATACCGTCTCAATGATGAAGGGTCCTTCCCATTTGGGCTCGAACTTCCCTGGTGTCTTGTGAGTTAACACCATTGGCCTTCTGACTGCTAAAACCAGGTCGCCAACTTGGAAAGTTCTTTGCTTGACCTTCTTGTTGAAAGCCTGTGATATACGGGCTTGGTAAAGTTTGATGCGTTGTTGAGCTAGGAGACGCTTTTCGTCAAGTGCCTCCAGTTCCCGCAGACGACGACGTTGATTGTCTTCTTCTGTGAGATCGTTTGTGATTGCCACGCGGAGCGAAGGTATCTGTATCTCGAGAGGCAGTACTGCTTCGCTCCCGTAGACCAGGAAGAATGGAGTGTTGCCTGTTGGGGTCCGTACCGTTGTACGGTAGGCCCAAAGGCATTCGCCAAGCTTTTCGTCCCAGTCGCGTTTGTTGGATGACACGACCTTTTTGAGTAGCCTGACGATAGTTTTGTTGAACGCCTCGGCCAATCCGTTTGCCGCCGGATTGTAGGCGGTTGAGGCCATATTTTGAATGCGATTCTTGTCACAGAACCTGCTGAAAATGTGGCTGATGAACTGGGGACCATTATCATGAATGATTCGCCTGGGTACTCTGAAACGGTAAATGACATGGTGTTTGATAAAGCTGACCACCCTGGAGCTTTTTACTTCCGCTAGTGGGACTACTTCCGCCCATTTGGAGAAGTAATCGGTGATGGCCAGGATGAAATGATGTCCTCTTGATGAAGGAGGGGTGATTGGTCCTACAATGTCCATGCCCCAGGCTTCGAATGGCCAGGAGGCGACTGTAGGATGTAGAGGTTCAGACGGTGTATGTATGAAGTCTGCATGAAATTGGCATGTATGGCACTTCTTAGCATATTCTACTGCGTCGGCGACCATGGTTGGCCAGTAGAAGCCCATACGTCGCAGTCGATCTTGCAACTTAGGACCTGGTTGGTGAGCTCCGCAAGTTCCGTCATGAGCTTCTCGAAGAGCTTCGGCCGCTTCTTCGTTAGACAGGCATCGAAGGAGAAGCCCGTCGAAGGAGCGTCGGTATAGCATTTTAGTGGCTGTATCGTAGTAGAATCGAAGAGAGCGTCTCCTGACTGAGACGGCTTCCTTCGGGTCTTCCGAAAGGATTCCGTAGACGGCGAAGTCGATGAACGGGAATCTCCAGTCTCGGACATTAACATCGGTGTTTATTGGCACGGCGTGGGCAACTTGCAAGCACAGGTTGTTTCTGGGACAAATCAGGTCTCGGCCAGTTACCGTGACATAGTGTTGAGTCCCAAGGGGCACGGCCAATGAGGCTGCGAGACCAGCCAGAGCGTCAGCCTCCAAGTTTTGTAGACGGGGTACATGTTCGATGAAGAACCCAGTGAAGGTTGAAATGATGTTCAATGCAACTTCATGGTAAGGGATCAAATCTTCATGGCGAACTTCGTATTACCCCCGAATTTGGTTTACGACGAGTTTCGAGTCGCCGTAGGCTTCCAGATGATCCACCCCCAGCTGTTGTGCTAGCAGGAGTCCCATGACGAGTGCGTTGTACTCAACAACATTGTTGGAGCACGGCTTCGAAAGAGAGTATGCGCGCTGGATGACCAGCTGATCGGGGGAGACCAAGACTACCCCCACTCCTGCGATGATTTGGCCGTTGGGGCCCTTTCTTGAAGCGCCATCGAAGAACATCCGCCAAACGGGACTTCCTTCAGTGACGTTTGATTCTTGGACTTCATCCGGGATGTCTTCATAGAGTTTTGAAGATTCTGGGATAGGGTGTGCAGCTAAAAAGTCAGCCAGAGTCTGACCCTTGACTGCCTTCTGCGGGACAAACACCATGTTGTATGGCGTTAGTAGGATCGCCCATGTAGCCAGCCGGGAGTTTAATGACCCTGGCTTCGTCATGAGAACTCTGAGTGGATTGACTCGGGAGATGACGTGAATTGTCTGGCCCGAGACGTAATGACGAGTCTTCTGAATGGCAAACACCAAAGCCAAGCACTCCTTTTCAATGGGGTTGTACCGGTGTTCGGCCCCGATGAGTGTTCGACTGAGGTAGTAGATTGCTTGCTCGTAGCCTGCATCGCTGTTTTGAGCCAGTAAAGCGCCGAGGGAATGATCCATGGCACGGACGTAGAGGAGGAATGGTTTGCCGGCGACAGGTGCCACTAGGACTGGCGGGCTTGTCAAGTAAGCCTTGATGTCGTCGAAAGCCTTTTGGCACTCCTCTGTCCAGACGTAAGAGACTCCCTTCTTCATGAGCTGAGTAAAGGGTTGACATTTACCGGAGAGGTTTGCTATGAACCTCCGGATGTATGCCAGACGTCCCTGTAAGCCCCGAAGTTCTCGAAGGTTCTTCGGAGGGTCCATGTTGAGGATGGCTTTAGTCTTCTCGGGATCGACATGAATGCCTTTTGCCGTGATGACAAAGCCCAAGAATTTGCCGCTAGAAACCCCCAGGAAGGATTTAGCGGGGTTCATTTTGAGTTGATGTGCCCGCATGAGATCAAAGATCGTCCTCAGGTCCTGTAGGTGATCTCTTTTGAGGCGGCTCTTGACTGCGATATCATCAACATAGCACTCAACTGTCTTGCGAAGATGTTGACGGAAGATAGTACTCATCGCTCGTTGGTATGTTGCACCGGCATTCTTCAAGCCGAAGGGCATTACTGTGTAGCAGAAAACACCTTTCGGAGTCCTGAATGACGTGTGTTTTGCGTCATCGGGGAACATCTTGATTTGATTGTAGCCTGAATACCCCTCCATGAAGGACATGCGTTCAAAGCCACATGTGTTGTCGATCATTACATCGGTGATTGGGAGCGGGAATTCATCCTTCGGGCAAACAGAGTTGAGATCCCTGAAGTCGATACAGACTCGTATCTTCTCGTTCTTCTTGGTGACAGGGACGACGTTGGCTACCCAGTCCGGGTGTTGTTCCTCACGGATGAAGCCACTGGTCAAGAGCTTGTCCACCTCCTGATCGATGGCATTCATGATGTCCGGGCGGAAGCGTCGCTGTTGTTGTTTGATAGGTTTGGCATCTGGTAAGATGTTCAACCTATGCATCACGATCTGTGGATCGAGACCCGGCATGTCTTCGTAGCTCCAGGCGAAGACGTCAATATACTCTTTAGCCAGTTGGACTAAAGATTCTCGGTCTTCTCCTTCCAAGCTTTTGCTGATGAAGATGGGTTTAGAAGAAGACCCATCCCCGAGGTCGATCTGCTCGACTTCGTCTTCGGTGGGAGGTTCTCGTAACTCAAAACGAGACTCCCATTGTTCTCCTAGGCGTTGAGCCCAGGGTTCCTCTTCGAAGGGTTCCGACGGTTGGTCTTTGCCTTCATCTTTCTGAGGTTGTACCGATGTCATGTTAGCTGACAGCACTTTCCTGAAGACTGATCCGATACTGGTATCGGAATCCCACGTCGATGCTTCAGACGAGTGGGAATGTTCTATGTCTTCTGCGTCTGAACTCTTTGGAGTTGATGGCGGCGTGACATAGCCTAACCCCCGTCGAGTCCGATTATAGTAATCCTGTGGCTTTCCATTGGGCATCGAAAGCCGGACAGGGAGATGCCGACCCTTGCCGTAGTTTAAGCCTTTGTTGCTTTTCAGGTCGTAGCCCATCTTTTGGATGATGTGCTTAGCCGCATCTGTGTACCGATAGACTTGTACTCTGCCGGTATCAGGTTCGGGCTCGATTGACGGGAGGTCCCGCCGACGCTCGATTTTGCCCGAGATGATGGTGCCTTGGTCTCGGGTCCTTGGAGGGACTATGAAGACTCCTTGAGACGGGACTATTTGATTATGGTAGACGGTCGTTACTTGTGTTTGCAACGACCATAGAGCGTTGTCTAATGTATACATGGCATTCCAGTGTGGAAGACAAGAATAATTGAAAGACACTCTATTATTGATAAAGTACGAGATTTTATCCCGTGGGATTACATTGTCGAAGGAGGGTGCGTCTACATCAGCGGAGATATATTCGCCAAGCTCCTCATTTGTAAGCACTGGGGCCGGATCAGGAGAGTCCTCCACCGCTCTGACTTTGGGGTCTGAGAGGGTTATGTGAGCCCTCTCCGGCACCTTGGATGACTGCGGCGGCCTGCCTTTAAGACGCACCTTGAGAGGTGCCTCGGTTGCGCCTCCGATGAGTGGCGCCTTCCCTTGTAATTTTACCACCAGGGGAGCCGTTGTTTGAGGTGGCTTTCCCTTGAGGCGTATCTTCAGGGGAGCTTCGTGAGTCGGTGCTTTCCCTGATAGCTTGATGCTCATTGGAGGTGCCTTCTGGGGAGGCTTGCCCTTCAATCGGATTTTCAAGGGGGCATCGGGAGTCATTTCGGGCTCCATGTCCGGCTCTGTTGCCGTCTCTGCCTCATCATCAGCGTCATTGGCTTCTTCCTCGTCAATGGGCTTGTACAAGTCGGAATCGGTAAAGTAGGCCTCAATCCCTTTGAAGGGATCGATATCTGCAAACTCCGTCCAGATGACGCCGTTGGTGGATACATATTTCATGCATTGGTGGAGCGTGGAGGGCACCACCATGTACTCATGTAACCATGGTCGTCCGAGTAAGATGTTGTAGTTGACCTCGACATCCACCACATAACAAGTCACCTCAGTTTTGAGGCTGCCGATGTGATATTTCAGCCGGATCTTGCCCAGTGGCTCGCTCTTGCTAGCGTTGAAGCCACTGATGGTCGTATTGGAGGGCGCCGGCCGGTACATTGGGATCCCCAGCTTTGATAGCAGCGCCTTTGGAATAATGCTTAGGGAAGACCCCGGATCGATCTGAATCCTGCTCACCTTTACCGAACCGATGTACCCTGTGTAATACAACGGTCGGTTATGTCGGTGATGCTTGAGCAGCATGTCATAACTTCATCCGCACAATGACAGTGTGCACAAGTAGTTGGGAGGTCTTCAGGCTGCTTGACTTGACTGAGAAAGGATTCGGCATCCTTCAGAGCTTCGCAGAGAGCTTCTCGGGAGTCCTTAGAGAGATGCAGGAGCTCGAACAAAGACAAGCGTGCAGGAGTACTGGCCAGTTGTGCCAGAATGTCAAAATTATGGGGTTGGCTAGCCCCGAAGCATTTTCTTTCCGCAGAGGTCTGTCGAAACGGGCCTCCACTTGCTTTTGTTTATTGGCTGCTGAGGGCTTGGATGGACCCTCCTCAGGGATGGTGCCAGGAGGCACCACTTCGGCGGCAGCTTCACCGGGCTGGGAGTTCTGTTGTGCACGCGTCTGCACAGGAAGTGCCTCTTTCGTTGAAAAAGAGACCGTGCGGCAAGACTTGATCTTCCTGCCTTTTGCTTTGGAGGTAGGGCGTACCTCCAGTTGAGTTACCTCGGAGACGAGGTCGGGGTGAACCCAGAGGACCTCTCCTCGAGATATGGTGAGTGGGACAAGTCCACTCACATTGTCACGGGTGGGTGGCAAGTTCACCACCTCCATTGTCGCCTTAGGGATGGGGACGACGCCATCTTGTGTGGTAGTCGGCGGCAAGGTGCCGAACTGAAGTGACACCACATTAGCTGACACCGTCTTCTCTTCATAGTCGACGGAGATTACATCCGCATTGATCATGCGCTGGATGTAATTTTTGAGGACGTAGTAGTCCTTAGTCGGGTGTCCGACAAACCGATGGTAGTGACAGTACCTCGGGTTGTCCACTTTTTCGACTTTATCGGGCCGCTTCGGGTCCGGAAGCTTGATCTTGTTACCCTGCTTCAGTATCTCAAAGAGTTGCAGGGTGTCGTCATCATTGAACGAATAAACCTCCTTGGGTCTCGGTGCCAGTGGAGGCTTTTGAGTAGGCGCAGATGCGCCCTTCGAGGCATTAATAGTCAATGCCTGTTTCCCCTTTGTTTCTCGTCCGGAGTTGTTGATTGCGGACTTTTTCCCCTTATCGTCAAAGGCGGGGAAGCTAACACCCAGAAGACGTGCATTGGCCGCCTTCTTCTCTGCAGCTTCAGCTTCGATGATTAGGGAGCTCCAGTCGGGAGGGGGAGTAGAGTTAAGCCAGAGCTTTACTGCAGGCAGCATGTTCATACTGCAAGCGGAGAGAAGCGCATGCTCTGGCATGCCTGGAGGTAGCCTGAAGCAGGCCTGACGGAAGCGTTCGATGAATGCCCGAACCGTTTCCTTGTCCTTCTGGCGTATCTCAATGAGAGACGCCATCGTCATGTCCTTCCCACCGTCGTAGAAGCGGTCGAGGAAGAGGCGTGTCAGGTCGTCGAAGGACGATATAGAATTATCGGGGAGGCTGCAGTACCAGTCATACGCCACCCCTTTCAGGGCCCCAACAAAGATGCTGGTGAGGAGCGCGTCCTCCTTCGGAAGATGCCCTGTCTGCGACTGGAAGTACGTCAGGTACCGTCGTGGAGAGTCCTTCCCGTCGTACGGCGTGAGTGTTTGTGGTTTATACTTTGGGGGATAAACCACCTTGTTCCACTCAAGGGGATAAGGCTGGGGAATGCCCATCTTCTGGCGCTCCTCCTGCCTGTTCTTGGACTCGAAGCGCTCCCGCAGATCTTTGATCATTTCGACCACGTCCTCCGTGGAGCTAGGAGTCGGGGAAGGAGGTACCACCTGGAGTAGAGCGTTTGAGGGCTCCGACGTCCGGGGTGCTTCTGTGTCTGAGGGTGTCCGTTGGAGGGGCACACTCGACTCTCCATTGGCTCCTGGGTCGGGACCATTTAAAGGTGTCCTGATCAAGGCCGACCACATCTCAAACACTGCTTGAGTCAGCGCTTGCATTGAGGCAGAAAGGGTTTTGAGTCCTCCCTCTAGCGAGTCTATGCGCTGGACAATGTCCTGTGGCGGCGCATCAGTCTCAAGATCACCCCCGGTCATGTATACTGTCATGACACGGCCGGAAGTGGATGGATTAGTTGAGGCTTCGCTCTCAGCCTCGCTCTAATGTGGGGGAGTCACTTCTCCTGGTGTTTGGCCACCCCCAGCCACATTCTGGAGTTCGTCTTCGACAGGCGCATCTGCAAAGGCCTGACTGCCCTCAGCTCTGTCTTGAAGGGCCTCTTCGTTTCCAGCACTACCCCCGGCGGTGTCCTGGAGGACATCATCATTTTGAGGGGCTTCAGGGAGGCCATCTTCGCCTTGATGAAGATCTGCCGCAGCTGTGCTTTGGACATCTTCGTCTTCGGAAGGAGGCTCGACAAGGGTCTGGCTAACCCCAGCTTCCTCCAAGAACTTCTTCCTCGACCGAGTGCCTTCGAACACTCCAGAGGTCGTGACAGCTGCCTTGGTTTTCCTCGGCTGGCTTTTGGATGAAGACGAGGAATTGGCAGTCGTCTTTCGGACAGATGAGGAGTTGGAGATCACGTTGCATGAAGCAACCTTTAGCTCCTCTTCTGCTGACACCTTCGTCCCAAGGCGATGTCGGAGGGGTGTCGATGATTGTAGCCGTTGGAAGACCGACTGCTTTGGCGGTACTGCCGTCTTACAACAGCAGTTGATGGTGACCACTGCACAAGTGTGCCCTGCGAGAGGCGCATCTTGCTTGTTGGTCAGCTCTCCTGACCGGCGCTTGTGAGTGATCACGTTGCGCAAGTCGTTGGAGGAGAGTGCTACCCTCACACCCCTCTCAGGCGCATGGCAGGGCCAAGCACCGGGGTGGTCAGGTGAGTGCTGCGCCCCTTGATCTAATACCAAGCAGGCATCACGATCAGTAGTGGGGGAACCACAGCATTTGAAGTGACTTGAACGGACCTCAAACGCACAACCAGAGGAGGCGCGGGAGTTCAAGACCACTGAGTTTGCCTCTCTCGGCTTGGTTGTGCACGCAGTGAATGCGCCCAAGCGAGATGAGGACTTTGAAGATCGACTCGTTGTCGGTGCAGAAGCACTTGAGTCAACCTTGTACAGCTTGCCATCGGCAGCGCGCATGATTGTAAGCGCGTGCCTCTGGTCGGCTGCTGGCATAGCACGTTTGTGGCGCATGGCCCGTACTGCCTTGGATTTCTTCGTACCAGCCCGCTGGGGCGTATAGTACTCAGCATCCAAATTCTCCTCGCCATTACAGCGAGTGAGTCTGTCAAAGACAGAGGCTCTTTGTAGCGCATCAGAAGTGATGCGCGGGGCATTGGCTGCGCCCCTGCTCCGTCGACGTATCTTCCTCGCCTGAGAGGAAGATGGCTGGGGAACGTGGTCAGCCGCACGCTTCCCCGAGAGATGCGCTGCATCGGCGGGCGCACCTTGACTGCTGAGGACGTCAGCAGGAAGGGAAGGCTGGACGGGCGTATCCCCTTCAACGGTGGTGCCCAAGGTGTCGACTTTGCGCACCCAAGCTGCGCGGGTCTTCTTCGGCTTCGACAGCCGCTTCGAAGGACTCGCACTTCCTTCAGAAATGAACTCCTCGTACGCCTGTTGATTGAGGCGCACTACCAGCGTCTTGTGGGAGGAGCCCACCTTCACGTCGTCGGCCTGTGACACAACCTTCTCGGTAGAGGAGAAAGAAGTCTCCAGCAGAGTCGCCAGCTTGTTTGCCATTAAAATTGTTTTGATTGAAATCTTAATACAAACAGAACAGTGATACAATATAGGACTTAGATGTAGTCCTAGGAGTACACTTTTGTTTAAGCTGGGTCCTTAGTGCCAATGGAGCGAGTGGTAATGCGTTGACTCCGTTGACCGGCTGACGACGGTTATCGGTTCTCTGAAGGTGTTGATTGCTCTGGGTGCTGGAGCATGTTGAGAGGAGGAAGACGTTGAGTGTCTAGAACTGCCTCTCGGTGATTCTCTATTGTGGATTCTTTTTGAGTCTTGTGTGTTCTGACTCTCTGTGTGTGTGTGAAGGAGATGATCCTTCTATTTATAGTTTGCAGACTGGCTGCTCATGCGCACATGCAGGATGCGCCGGTGTGGGGACGCCACGTGGAGGTTACTGATGGAGGCACACGGATGCTGCGCCCTGATCGAGGGGGAGAACTCTTCATACTGCTGTTGTGAGCCGGCACGTAGCAGAGAGAAGATCTTTCAGTTGCTGAAATCTTGGATGAGTTGAGTCAAAAGACACGTGTCATCGACTCATGGTTCGAAGATCTCAGATTTGGTGGAGAGAAGTGATCTGGTGAGCTGCGCCTTGGATTGGGCGTAGGAAGAGGCTGCGGCTCATAACCTTTAGGAGTTACAAACCATTTGGGGCGCATGGCTTTTGAGGCGCATGCAGGCGACTTTCCTTCTGTCTTTCGGGATCAGAGAGCAGTCTGAGGCGTATGGCTTTTGAGGCGCATGCTGATTTGGACGCATGGCAGTAGAGGCGCATGCTGATGGTGGAGTGGCCACGTGGCAGTAGCCGTGGAAATAAAGTCATAATGATGCTGACGTTGCCGACGCTTCGTTTCTGAATAAAGCTGTCAACTGTTCAAACTTTGGGAGGCGTGCTGCCAACTCTGTCAGTTCAGCATTTAATGTTGGTGACGTTCGATGGACAGCTGAGTGGGCGCGTCGGTTGGCGTTCCACTCGGTATGAAGATGTGTGAGGGCGCACCCTCTGTAATGCGCCGAGTACTGCAGGGCGCGTCTGTGTGATGCGCCTGATGCCGAAGGGCGCATCCGTGTGATGCACTGTCTGGCTGGCGCATCGGACATATCTTTTAATGATGCGGCTGTCTCGCTCTTCGAGTGCCATAAATAGCCGTTTGGCTGAATTCGAGGCGTCCGGTTCATCCATTTAATGTAAATTCATTGCATGGAATTCGGAGGGCCATCCACTTGGCACGTGGGTTTGATCTGCCCGGTCTATAAATAGTGGCATGGAGAGAAGATTTGCTTCTCATTCTTTCACGTTCTTCCAACATGAACTTGAACATGCGGGTGCATTCTGTTGACAAAGTGCTCCCGAGGGTGAAGATGAGACGCTGTGTTGTCTTCGATGCTCTTGAAGGTGACTGTTACATCCAAAAGACGGAGTCGAGGGCTTCCGAGGCAGGCGGAAGGTGCCTGTTGCATCCAAAGATAGGGATGCTCGGGCCTTGTCCCCGTTATTCCGGAAGAGCCATAGATCGGAATGGCGGTGCTAGGCTCTCTCTTCCTTCAAAGTGGGGTTTCCCCACTTTGATCGTGTTGAAAGCTGCTCCTTTAGCCGCGGTTTCGATCACGGTCTTCCTTCGGCTTTGGAGGCTCTTTCGAAGCCTCTCCTGGCCACAGCATTTGCGGTGCTCTTCTTTTCCTTGGTTCCAGCCAGAGGGTTAAATGCTTTGCTTGGCGAAGCACTTATCAGGTGAGCCTGGCTGGAAGAGCGGCACATAACTGGGCTCTGCTCGGCCAGGTGAGCCTGGCTGGAAGAATTTGGCTGAAGGGATGCACATAGCTGGGCTGCTGAAGGGATACACACAACTGAGCTGGATGTACATGACTGAGCTGCTGAAGATGGTGGGATGCGCCTGGTTGGAGGCGCATGATGTCTGCTGCGCCTGACTGACAGCGCATGGTGACTGGCAGGGCATGATGACTACTGCGCCTAACTGGAGGCGCATGGTGGCCGCTGGCTGTAGACTTAGGATCTTTCCTTTGTAGAAATTCTCCTTTGTACAACCTTTTCTAGACATGTAATAGACTTTTATATATAAATAAAAAGTCCTTCTTCAAATGTCCATGGTTATTGACTTTGCTGTGAAGTGTTCTGTGTGAGTCTGGCGCATGTAGTGTCTGGCGCGGCTTTCTGGTTGTGAAATTCCATGCTTCTACATCCCCTAGCTATAGAAAAGTTTGGTGAAAATTTATGTTGATTTGGTGTTCGTATCGGACACGGTTCTATGTGTATGAGTAGGTGTTTGATGAAATGCCCAAGAGAGGTTTTATTGCTTTTTTTTCAAAACTATTTAAACAAATTTGTAGATCTATATGTATACTTTGATTTTTGTGAAGGATTGTATATGATTTCGTGTCTGTGTCGTATCTGCGAGCAAAAGGACACGCCGTGCGTAATGCTCGGCCTGTGCCCTGCTGCTCGAGCAGTGGTGTGCTGTGTCTGTGTCACTTGGGGACACAACACTTGGTGTGCGGCTAGGGCTAGTGACTGATACGACACCCCTAAAGTGTCAGGTCGTATCGTGTCGAGTCGGACACGTACTAGCCACTGCATTGAACCACACACGCACACACACACGCAAAAACCCTCAACTGATACGTGTACTGTGTCACGCCTACACGTGTCGTGGCGTTGTGTCAGGCTACTGTACACGTAGAACTATACCCCCTCTACCCTCTGACACGAGGGCTGAGGTGTCGTGTGTTGTGTCCACGATGACACAAACCCACTGTACGATGATTCTGATACAGTGTGTGCACTCTGTGTTTTTGTAATTGATTGGACACGTTCGTGTCCACTTAGTTGGACACGAACACCCTCCTGACACGTTAGCATGTGACACACCCTTGTGCACAGGTAATTTCATATTTCATTTGATTTTGAGTAATAAAAACCTAGCTTTCCTATGTGTTCTGATACTGCACTGTTCATTCATAATTCTGAGTTTAAATTGGATTTTAAATTGTTAATTATTGTTTAAATAGATGATATTAATATATATACATGTCAGGGACATTGGTTTGCCTCTGAGACCAATTTAAGGTATCTGTGGTTGGATGATAGGTTTTCGAGCATGTGAACATTGTCATTTGCATTGATACATTGTAGCCTACTAACCCTATATGCACGTTGACACAATGCATTAACCCTTGTTAACCTGCATGTGACACATTGTTTAACTGAAAACCTGAACCACATTCACTGGCCCTTAATGCCTGAACATGTAAAACCCTATACCTGAACCTACATTCCTGTACATTATTTCTACCTGGACACATGACACTTTACCTTGTATTACTTGACACTATGGCTGAACCTATGTGACCCCACTGCATGTACTGAAATGAACTGAACATTGACACTTACACATTATTTGAACCCTCTTATTCCTAGATATATGAACCTTACACTAACATGTTAACCCATGCCTGAACATAGGTCACATGTGTCACATTGCATTACCTACCTTGCTTGTATTTTAGGTATAGAGCCAATATGTGTATATATGTATATATGTAAATTATATGTAGATAACTTGTGTAGCATTGTGATTGTGTGTGAGTGCTAGACCAGGCTTGGTTAGGCTTACTGTGACTTGATTGGGCTAGGACTTGACCTAGTTGACCTAGTTTGACTAGTAAAATTGACTAGAGTTGACCAAGAGTTGACTTTAGTCTAGAATGACCTAGAATTCATATAGGATGCATTGTAAAGTTTAATATTACCATTCTGGACATGTTGTGACCTGTGTTGCTCTAAATAGGACTCATTTACTCTGTCTGGACATATACTCATCGGATACTCAGGATACCAGTCGAGTACATTCTCTCACCGTTTCATACTTGTTAGGATTTACACTTATGCTCTACATTACTTTACTTGATGCTGTCACGTTGTTAACACGGATTAGTACTATATGGATCCCTTCATGATATGTTATCCCCCTCGGGAGCATCGTGTTACGTCATGTCATGTGCGTTTCACTTTCATCTTGTACTCCGGTGCTTTCACCATTCATGTGCACTCTTGTGATTCATGTACTCTCATGTTCACGGAGCCCCCATGTATACATTCATGTGCACCCATTTATGGGCCTTCATGTGAATATCATGTGCAATAACATAACTTGTCTGGATCCTTGTGTATTGATTGGGGTACGGGGGAGTATAAATGGTCATGTGAACAATTTCAAAGTAGTGTAATCATGTGCAAACTCTTAGAATAATCATGTGCAAATTCAAGCCGTTCACATGTCTATCTTGTACTCTACATCACTAGGCACTGTTAGCTCTTTACTTATAGTATATATTTCTTACATTCATCTCTTTTACTTCATATATTCTCCAGCGTTTCATGTATCTTACTATAGCATATTTATGTATCCTATCATATTATGAACTGCGTGAGATGTATTGTGCTTGTTCCTGTCCTGACTGGACCTGTTGAAATATTACAGATGACATTGAGGAGTTCTGTCCTACATACTATGGAGCAGGCCTAGATGACACTTGTAAGCTAGAATCCCAGGACGACCCAGCCTTTGCAAAGGACCTTACCCCAGTAGTCTAGGCTAGTTAGCTAGACTAGTTATCTTACTTATTGTCTAATCTTATTTTGGGATACATTACGTACTTATTAGAGGATTTTGTTGTTCTGAATGTTGTAGGGATGCTATCTTAGACTCTTAGACTTCTTCTCTTATTGTATTTTATTTCGCGACTTTCATATCTATATATCTTATCGTACTTTCTACCTTAGCTGTGATTGAGTTATACATTTCTATATTGTCCTCCATTCGGAGTGTATACATTGTACAGGTACCTTATAATTGTTAGATTATGTGACCTAGGACAGCGTTCTACTACCGCCGACACTGCGGCGTAGGCTGGACGTACGCACTTCTCCTGTCCCTATATTGGGTGCGGGTCGGAACATATCCGATGGCACCATTTGAGGCACTGTATGGCAGAAAGTGTAGATCACCTTTAGCCTGGGATGATGTAGGCAAGAGGTAGATGCTTGGTCCAGAGATAGTTACGCAGACTATCGAGGTGGTCAGACAAGTTAGAGATCATCTTCGAGTTGCACAAGAACGTCAGCGCCATTGGGCCAATTCTCATCGGCACCCTCTTGAGTTTTCTATCAACGACCACGTATTCCTTAGGATCTTGCCTACCCATGGCGTCATTCGATTCGGCGTACGGGGAAAGCTTAGTCCTAGGTATATAGGGCTGTTTAACATTCTCGAGCGAGTAGGTGATGTCCTATCGTCTCGTTCTTCCGCCGTCATTACGTGAGGTACATGACGTGTTCTATATCCCAATTACGATGGTACATCCCGGATCCGAGTCATATCCTTGATCATTCCGAATTGGTTGTTGGTACCAACCTTTCGTATGAGGAAAGACCCGTATCCATTGGACCGAAGAGAAGATACTCAAGAATAAGACTATTAGTCTAGTCCGTGTTGCTTGGGGTCATCACTCTTTGGGTGAGTCAATATGGGAGCGTGAGGATGATATCCGCTCGCGATATCCACACATGTTTGACTTATAAGGTATAATGTCTTCCTTATGCCTTATGCTCTTAATTCCTTACTTGCATGAATGATTAATTGATTGACTGCTAGTCGTGGCTTGCTTATGATTAATATAGCCTGCCCCGACATCTCTATCCTCTTGATTAAATTCCGAAGGACGAAATTCTTTTAAGGTGGGTAGAGTTGTCACTCCCGTTTTCCGTTATACGTATTTCCAGTGTACATGTACGAATTTGACCCGTATATTATTTACTATATTTCTGTATTTCTTTATGGCTTACCATTGTATCTTGACTAGGGTTGACCTTGGGTTGGTTTGGTCCAACTTGACTTGCTTTGGATGGCTTGGTTTGGTTTATTTAATGGTTGGTTCCACATGTTGAACCATCCCCTCTCTTTATAAACTCCCAACTACTTTCTCTCTCTTCCTTTACTCTTCATTACTTCTTTTTTTTCCTCATAACTCTCTCCACCTACTAAGAAACCCTAGGTAAGTTCAACTTGCTTCATGGAGGAACCTAATTCTATTTGTTCCATTGTCTTTCTTACATGATCTATGATACTTTAGAACTTTGCATTTTTCAATTTGGTGGATATTTTCTTGTAGATCTAAGTTTGTGCCATTTTCGATTTTCTTGGGTTTTGATCTATCAAACTTACTTGTTTTCGAAAACTAAGTGTTCCATGTGATAGAGAATTTGATTCTACACAATTTTGACCTTTAAAAAGTTAGTTTTTGACTTGTTTTGACGAAGTTATGGCCAAAGCAAGTTTTAAACATCTTCTATGTTCATCTGTCCTGGTTCTGGCAGGGACGATAAATAGTGCCTGACCGCATAGTACCAGTCCGCATAGATGTATAGTGCCTGGCCGCATAGTGCCAGTCCGCATAGATGCATAGTGCCTAGCCGCATAGTGCCAGTCCGCATAGATGCATAGTGCCTGGCCGCATAGTGCCAGTCCGCATAGATGCATAGTGGCCTGGCCGCATAGTGCTAGTCCGTATAGCTGCATAGTGCCTGGCTGCATAGTCCAGTATAGCTGCATAGTGCCTGGCCGTATAGTGTCAGTCCGTATAGATGCATAGTACTTGGCCGCATAGTACCTATTTTGGCTGTTTTTGGTTGTTTTATGCCCAATTTGGCTGAATTGTGGCCAGAATTTCTTCCAACTTCCAACATGAAAGTTGTAGATCTTTTCCTTGGCTTCAAGAATATGTTACTAGCTATTTTATGCAAGTTTATCTCATTCATGATAATGTAGGGATAGAACACGATAGTGGCCCGTCGTGACGTACTCTTGACAAGCAACTTGATAGTGGTTCGTTGTGACGCACACTTGACATGATAAGTAACTTGACATGACATGATAATCTTAAAAGATGTTGCGACAGCTACCTGGACTTGCTAAGTAACTCTTGTCTTGACACCGTGGTTGATTCTCTTGGTTGTGCCTGTACAAGCTACATGTCTCGTCTTGTATCATGCCTAGGACATGGATTCCTGATTACCACGGTTAGGGATTCATACTGAATCTAACTAGGTTAATAACTAGATTGATCAAGTAATTCATAAAGGGATTTCCCAGCTACAGACAGTCCCGTTATCTGGGCACTTTAATTGGACTTGTAGCCTGTCGTCGAGTAGGGCACATTTCCAGCACACTGTCATGTGTTGCACTCCCAAGTCACCTAATCCAACTCTTTCAACTTACAATTGGATAACCAGGACTAAGTCTGCAGGGCTTGTGGCTGTTGGAATATCTCATTACATCTTGTTAGTAATTAGGCTTGTGATAACCCTAGCTAGTTAAAAGTATCAAGCCGTACTTTTTGCTTGGCCGTGATTGTTGGTTGGAGTCTAGTCTAGTCTTGTCTAGACAATGCTAGTTCAGGATTGCTTTAGCACATTACTGTTATGCTTTACTCTTGTTGATAAATGAGTGGAGACTAAGCTCTGTTCAGGTGAAGGATTACAACCCCGATCCTTGTTTGGTTTACGGGTTGTAACTTGGTTATCGAAATAGTTCCTTAGTTATCTTTTCGTTTATCATCCTGATTTTTTTAACCCATGTCTTTCATTATCAATTATGTCTTTATGTGCTAATATGCTGGTTTTAGTTCTTAAGTGAAGACTCCCTTGTGTCACTTGCTCTTTCTGGGGTCTGACCCAGCTAGTTTTGTATGGCCAGATTTTGGAGTAGCTCCCGAGGATCTCCCAGCCTTCCAGCCAGATGGTGAACACTAGACGCAACCCTAGCAACGAGTAGGTTTTATTTTTCTCTTCCACTCTATTGTAAATTATTTTTTTGAGGCATTTAGCCACCGAGCAAGTGTTAGCTCGTATTGAATTTACATTCCTGTCTGCCTAAGGGCTGTAACTTGATTGATAAATCCTAGGGTTGATCATGTATGACTTAAACTCTTGCTAGTCTTCGCATTTTGTATGAATAGTTTCATGATTATCTGAATATGTAATGTTTGGGACGCCTTACTCTGTATGTCTGATGATCTACCATCTTGTTACATTTACTTGCTTGCTTGAGATTGAGACACTAGGCTTGTTCTTGACCATAAAAGACTGATGGCTTGTAAATAAACCCTCATTCATCTAGACAGTCGTGACCGTATGTCAAGGTGGATTATACTTCTATGTACGTAGCTGGATGTGTCGGTCCTCTGCTCTTCAGTATTCTGGTTCTGGGGCGTGACAGTTGACGAAGGAGCTTCAGTGATATACCACTGCACAGTCCAGAGTTTCGTACACCGAAGTGTTAGTAGAAGCCTGTCTCCAGGAGGATATCAACAAGGACCCAGTACTTTCGAAGCGCCCAACTATTACGTTTGTTCGGCCAAGGGACAGTCAGGAGGACCCATCAGACGCCTAGGAGGATTTCATCAGCAGAGAGCAATACCCTATCCAGTGAAGGTGCTCCCAACTTGTCATCATTGTGGCAAGAAGGGACATCTTCTAAGAGACTGTCAAAAAACATTAGGACAATGCTTGCGGTGTGGATCTAACCAGCATCGTGCCATAGAGTGTCTACAGCATAGCGGCAGACCACAACATCCAGCCCCGAGGCCAGGACCACCAGGACTGAGACCGCCTGCTCAGGTGACTGCAGCACCAGGAGGACCACAGAGAGGACCACCTTTACCACCACAGTAGGTCCAGTATGGAAGGGCTAGACAACAGGCCGAAGGATAAAGAGTTGGGCAGGCTTATGTTATGGTACCAGTTGCGGAGGAACCCGAGGACGTGGCGATTACAGGTACTATCTTAGTAGCATCTATACCCGCCACTGCACTATTTGATTCGGGGGCCACTTTATCTTTCATATCTAGTAGTTTTGTAGCAATGCATAGAGTAGATACCTCTCCCTTGCGTAAGACTTGGAGGATTCTTACGGGGGAAGGTATTGTGCCTGCCACTAGTACATACAGAACTTGTTCGGTTGTAGTATGTGGAAGAGAATTAAGAGCACAATTTTTGGTATTTCCAATGCTGAATTTTGATGTAGTATTGGAGATGGACTGGTTGAGCTAGTATCATGTTGTGTTGGATTGTCATAGAGGGAGTGTTATCTTCATACCGCCAGGTCATCCCGAGTTTGAGTTCATGCGAGGGACCATCGAGAAGGGATTTGAACAAGCAGTTGAAGCTTTCATGTCCATGAGGTAGCACCACCGCCGCCTATTATTGAGGAGTTCATAGATGTATTCCCGGAGGACTTGCCAGGTCTACCACCTGACAGACGGTGGAGTTTAGTATCAAGTTAGTGCCTGGAGCAGCACCGGTTCCTTCTAATATGTACCGCTTGACGAAGAAGGAGTTGGACGATATGAAGGTTCAGCTAGAAGAATTACAGACCAAAGGCTTCATTCGATCGAGTGCATCACCATGGGGGTCTCCAGTACTATTTGTGCCAAAGAAGGATGGGTCAGTGCGTATGTGCATCGACTATCGAGCATTGAACGCATTGACTATCAAGAACAAGTATCTACTGCCCCGGATCGATGACTTGTTCGACTAGTTGACGGGAGCGAAGGTCTTTTCGAAGAATGATTTGAGGTCGGGATGTCACCAAGTGAAGGTGCACAGAGAAGACATTTCGAAGACAGCCTTCAGGACTCGTTAGTCATTATGAGTTCTTAGTGATGCCTTTCGGACTGACGAATGCGCCAACAGTATTCATGAATTTGATGAATAGAGTATTCCACCAATATTTAGATTAGTTTGTAGTTGTGTTTACTGATGACATTTTGGTGTACTCGAAGAGCTGGAAGGAGCACAAGCAGTATTTGAGGATTGTTTTGGAGACACTGAGGAGCGAGAGGCTCTATGCTAAATTAAGCAAATACGAGTTTTTCTTAGACGTGTTTCTTTCCTTGGACATGTTGTCTCGGGAGAAGGCATTTCAGTAGATCCAGCCAAGATATCTGCAGTAGAGACGTGGCCTATTTCGACCAACGCCTCTGAGGTGAAAAGCTTTCTTGGGCTTACCAGGTATTACTGGAGGTTTGTAGAGAACTTCGCGAGGATTGCGGAACCGATGACTCGGTTGACCCGCAAGGAGCAGGAGTTCGTATGGATAGAGGAGTGTCAGACGACATTTGTAGAGTTGAAGTAGCGCCTGACCACTGCACCCATCTTAACGATTCCATCCAGACCCGGAGGATTCGTGATATATAGCGATGCTTCCGGGAAAGGATTGGGATGTGTATTGATGCAGCATGGAAAGGTTGTAGCTTATGCTTCCTGGCAATTGAGGACTCATGAGAAGAATTATCCTACTCGTGACTTGGATCTTGTCGTAGTGATCTTTGCATTGAAGCTTTGAGGTACTATGTATATGGGGAGCGAGTAGAGATCTTTACAGATCATAAGATCTTAAAGTATGTCTTCACTCAGAAGGACTTGAATATGAGGCAGAGAAGATGGTTGGAAGTGATGAAGGATTTTGAGATTGACTTACAGTACCATCCGGGGAAGGCGAATAGTAGCCGATGCTTTGAGTAGGAGATCTATGGCATTTTTCTTGACTACCCAACCGAAATTATTGGATGATCTACAGAAGTTGGGGATAGAAGTTATATTGCCAGGAGTAGAGGCCAATTAACGAATCTTCAAGTGCAGTCGTTATTGGTCGAGAGGATTAAGGCCGCACAACCGACGGATGCGAGATTTTAGAGACTTCGATAGAGGATCGAGGCCGCTATGCAGACCGGATTGCATATTCATGAGGATGGGACCTTGCGGTGTAGAAATCACCTCTACGTTCCAAATGGAGAGATTCGACAGGAGTTGATGACTGACGCATACAGTTCACCATATTCCATTCATCCAGGAGGGACAAAGATGTACAGAAACTTGAAGCAGCATTATTGGTGGCATGGTATGAAGCGGGAGATAGCTTGATTTGTAGCGAAGTGTTTGATGTGTCAGCAAGTTACGGTTGAACATCAAAGATCAGCATGATTGCTCCAGCTATTGCCCATTCCAGAGTGGAAGTGGGAGCATATTACGATGGATTTTGTGACAGGATTTCCGAGGAGTCCGAGTAGCAAAGAAGCAGTTTGGGTTATAGTAGATCGACTCACGAAGGCAGCCCATTTCTTACCTTTCAAAGTGGGCCAATCTATGGAGGTGTTAGCCGAGATGTACATGAAGCAAATTGTACGGCTACATGGAGTGCCAGTTAGCATTGTGTCCGACAGAGATTCGAGGTTTACTTCATATTTTTGGAAGAGCATGTAGGATAGTCTTGGTACGAGGTTGAAGTTCAGCACATCATATCATCCGCAGACGGATGGACAGTCAGAGCATACCATACAGACCTTGGAGGATATGCTGAGAGCGTGCATGCTCGACTTCGAAGGGTCATGGGAGGATCATCTTCATCTGGTGGAGTTTCTTATAATAATAGTTTTAGGCAAGTATCCAGATGGCGCCATTTGAAGCTTTATATGGAAGAAAGTGTCGTTCTCCAGTGTGTTGGAGTGATGTTGGTGAGCGACAGATATTCGGACTAGAGTTAGTTGTTCGTACGGTGGAGAAGGTGAAGCAAATTCAAAGACATTTACGAGCAGCACAGATTGACAAAAGCTTGGATAGACAATCATCGCTGACCATTGGAGTTTCAACCGGAAGATCATGTATTTCTAAAGATTTCTCCTACGAGGGACTATTAGATTCAGAGGGAGAGGGAAGCTTAGTCTGAGGTACATCGGACCGTTCGACGTGCTAGAGAGAGTTGGAGAAGTCGCATACAGACGTGTTACCACAGACCTTGGAGGGCGTTCATGAAATATTCCATGTATCTCAACTGAGGAGGTACGTATCAGATCCTAGTCACGTTCTAGATCATTCCGAGATTACTGTGGGGCCGAGCCTTTCCTACAAAGAGCAGCCCGTGGAGATTTGGACCGTCGAGAAAGTCTTGCGGGGCCAGACCATTCCTTTAGTTCGTGTCATATGGAGGCATCATGCACCAGGCGAGTCGACTTGGGAGCGCGAGGATGCGATTAGGGAGCGTTTTCCTCATCTCTTTCTGAGATTAGGTATGTTTTCTTTAATTAGTTACTATTGATTGCTTTATATTAGTGTCTGCTTAATTTCGAGGACAAAATTTTCTAAGGATGAGAGGTTGTAAGATCTCTGAATTTTTTGGCACATTTTATTCATATTTATATATATTATTCGAATTATATTGGTTATTATATATTTTCCCAGTTTTATTCATGATCATAAGATACCATTTTCCGTAGCTTTGATTTTTGGAGCACAAGAACTGCTAAACTCTAGAAACTTCCTTCATGAGTTTTGACCTAGATAAGTTTATCTTCGATTTGATGTATCATGTCCCACTCAAATATGTCTTCTTGTATTTTGTTTGCTTCCCAACTTCGGGGTCAATTGAGGCCAAGAACTTATCTACCGTGAGACTTGTCGTAAACTCCAACTCAAATTTCGGACTCGACATCGATCCAACCTAAACGAACTAATATATGGTTTCGACTATCTTTGAGCCTACTACACACATGACTAGGGTATCCCACTCAATTGAGGCCCTATGTGCTATTTAAATTCAAATGGCACATAAGACCGTTTGTGACTTTTAGACCCTATTTCCAATTCGGTTAATTTTTATCGAGCCTGAACTTGTCCAACAACTTGTAGAGGACTTGTTAGGTTCATTCCCATATAGAGAGGACTCTTAAATATTTAATTCAGATTTATGGAGTATTTATTTGGGTCAAAACCAAATAGGGAAAGTCTACAAATTCAATTTCCTATATTTGGAAACTTGGTTATTCTTGTGCCAATCCACTTGTATTTGAACTCTAAAACCCACCAAAATTCATCCAAAACCCTACCCAAGCAGCCCATAACTAACCCCCTAACCATCTACCTTTATAAACTCCCACAATAGCCAACCACCCTTCCCCCACAAACCCTAAAAACCAAACCTAATTCTGCCACCAAACTGCTGTTGTTCTTTTTCTTTTGCGGCTGTCCCAACCAATTGCAGACCATCCAAGGGCTTTCACCTCATCCCAGACATGCCTAGGACCCTCCTCCATCATTCCAAGAAATCTCGAGGCCTAGCACAACCCCTACGAGCCGCGACAGCCGCTCGAAGTCGACCACGACGTGCTATCCAAAAATCATAGCAGGTACGTCATCTTGCGATCGTAATTTCTCCACTTCTAGACATCAAACCATACAGGACCAAAACGTGTGGCTCCCCTATGTGTCTACTACCTTCCTATAAAGTTTCATGTAAAAATTCTTCCTAAATTGGTCGGGGCACACTTTTTACCCAAGTGTGTCCAGATCTGACATTGTTCATTGCGGGATGGATATGAGCTGTTTAGATTAATCACTACCATCGATATCATATATGAAAACGATCGTATTTCGATTATCAACAATTTTCGTTCAATGAGTTTTTCATAATTATGCTGTTTTAATTCTCGAATAATTTAATCTTTGAAGGATAACATTCTACCGTAAACGAACTATCAAAATTGTCATCTTGTGAGCCCAAAATATTTTTTTGTGCAACCAATGCTCCATATCAATGACCCTCGACTAATGATCATGACTATTTGTTAATTTAGATAATTAAATACCATTTCTTTCATATTATTAAATTTATTTTGTTCATGATTAAACTCGTACTAATAAAGTTGGTTTATCGAGGTGAATGTTAGTTTGATCATAAAATAGATTCTAAATGATTTCTAAATAGTTTGTATGCAATAATAGTAATATAATATTTATTTCTAGAATATTAATAATTTATTTAGGGTTAATACGGAATATTTATACATATATTTTTGTAGATTTTGTTGGTCCTAATAAGAATATTAGGACTAGTATAGCTAATATATAGTAGATAACCCTACTTAGTATGTATAGATAGATATGTAAATAATAGTAATAATGTTAGAAAGATTATTAATATAGTTGTATAAATTTTTAGGAGTTCGTAGACCGTGACTGTGGAGGGTAATACCGGATCGATACATTATTTCTTTGCTGCAAATACAGGCAGATACCTTGCTACCTCTCTTGTTCTATTTAAATACATGGTTTGTTGTTGTGCATAGGAATAGATGGTTAGTGGTATGCGTCCAAGTGTGACTTGGGTGCTATCGATGGTTTCATCGATATGGTAGTGTGTGTGTGACTTAGAGGTTTAGAGGACGCTTCCGATTAGCAGTAAAGTTATTTCCTATGACTTCTATGACTGGACACATCTCATGACAACACTTTGAGTGAGTTTACATTATTTTGGCATGAGCCTACGTATTTGGCTAGCTACCAATACGGGCGGGTCGTGTGGCGGTTCATATATTGATTAGGGTGAGTCTAGATAGACTTGCATTGTGATGTGGAATGCCAGAGTCATAGATGTGATTCGAGCAGGACACGGGTGGGGAAGACTATTAGTAGGCGTATGGGACAAACCCTTGCATATCAGCCTCAGCGTGCCATGTTATAGGCTATACTAGTGGATATATTCGACAGTGGCCGCGGACTAGTATCCGGTACGGTCGGGAAAGTATGCTAGTATATGTTCCAACATTAGTTGACGCTAATGCTACTCCCTTACCTACCCATACGGCCAAAGTCGTCTTCAACATGCATTCACATAGATGGATTAGTTTACCTAATTTGTTTTATGTTTTTTTTTCAGTTCATGTTGTAGCTTGCTATTTTGTATCTTGTTATGTCCCCTGACGACCTGGTGCTTTCCCAGATCCGGACGAGTACCTCTATCCTATAGTTTATGGACCATGCATCGAGCCAGGATATCTTGCAGAGGACCTGGAGGTTGTTCCTGAGGAGTTTCCTGATCCAGGGGTTGATAGCTGATTAGAGTCATGGACATTTTATCTAGCTAGCTATGCCCTGACTATTTTTATTTCCATATTTTACTATTTCAGCATTGTACTTGTTTTCGTGGATATATATTTCCACCAGACTTGATTATCTCAGACAGATTCTTGTATTCGATTATTCCAGACTTGTATTTTATTTTAGTCAGACATTTATTATATTTTCTCTGCGTTGATATTGTTGTTATGTGGATTAGATTCTAGCATGTTGTTGTGGAGATATTAGTCTACCCATGACTGTTGTACTGTAGATATAGGATTCAGCGTACTACGATTAGAATAAGTCCATTGAATTGGAAATACTTATTCTAGTCGTACAGCTGGCATGCTCATGTCTAGGGTTCCGTCATATATATATATATATATATATATATTATATATATGTATATGTTTAGAGATATGCATGTATAATTTAGAGTATAAATCACATATACGATTTGGTGTATATATTAGTTATACCTTATTGGAGTGTATATACACATTCTCCTTTTTTTCCTTACTTTTTTTTTTCCTAACAAATAACCAAGCCCCCCAAGCCCAGCCTAACCCCCTCCCCCTCCCACAACTCCCTTAGCGTGATTGGGTCGGGCAAGATCTAAACCTGAACCCACAAAGACCAAAACCCATATCTCTACTTCAAAACTTCATGAACAGCTCACTTTCTTCCTCCCAACCTTGTACACTGCTACTGCAGGCATGCGCAACATATCGAGCTCATCCTCTCCCTCTTCTCCATACTATCACGATATTCTTCCCCTCACTCTAAAAACCCTAGTCAAATCTCATTCTCTCCTTCTTCTTGCTTCTTCTTCTCTTCTTCTCTCTGATCTTCTTCTTCTTCTCCCCTTCCTTCCTCCTTCTTCCTGGCTGCAGCGCCCACACCCTGCTATCGTGCGGCCAACCGCCTGCCGACAATATGTCAGCCACCATAGACAAGCACGGCACAACAGCTACAGCGCTGCCAGGTGCCTGGCGCAAACGGCGCGCAGGCACAGCCAGTAGTGGGCGCACGAGCTCGATGGCTGTGGCCAACACTGCCAACCGTTGTCGTGACCACCCCCATACGACAACGCACCTCTGACGAACTCTCCTGAGCCTCCACCCTTCTTTCCAACGCACGACGTAGGCAATTCGTGCATTTCGCACGAGATCCCGTCGTGACGCACTAGCTTTGAACTCAGAAATTGCATTTTGAGATAGCAACTTTGGACATATTTTTTGGACAATCCGACCGTTGGATCGTCTTTCCAATTTTTCCATCTTAATCTCGGTATATACTAGTACTGCTTCTCTCCCCTAAAATTTCAACCGTTAATTCGATAGTTTAATAGGTCAAAACTGGCCACCAAGTTGACCGTTTAAATTATGTTTTTTTTGGCAATTTTATGGAGCCAAATTCGCGGATCCGTTTCTCCCTTGTCGAAGCTCCCATTGGCAAATCACCAACTTCATTGCATAGTAGGCATAACCACCTTCGTGTCATTAAAAATTCAGCTTTATAGGATACCATTTGGTTGGTTGCAATCGATGCCAAAGTTGGCCTATCAAAATCATAATTTTCAACTTGTAAAATTCCAATTTTGAATCTAGGACTCCGGATTCCAGTTCTGTCAGCACCAGCGGACTCGTGGCAGTTCTACCTAGAATTCATATGCAATTTGCTGATTTTGTAGCAACGTGGCCCCGACACGTATTTTCGTGCAAATCAATCTTATATACGGGTCAACGGTTCATTTTGAGATCGGCTCATCGGAATCCAATTTCGGATATACGGGTTATCATCATTCTGGACTCGTTGACATATAATTTTCTAGATATAGAGGACTTTGGCTCCAGCATGCATTTCGTGCAAACCGGGTCCCAACGTCCGGGTCAACGGGCCATTTTGAGATGGGCTCATCGGAATCCAATTTCGGATATACCATTGGGTATGTATCATCATTCCAGACTCGTGGACGTATAATTTGCTAAGTTTAGAGAAATATTATCTTGACACATTTTTTGGTGCAAAGCGGGTCCAACGACGAACATCGTTTTGACCCCAAATTACTGTTTATCCATGTTTCCAAATTGGACTTATGGATAGGCTATCCTAGCTAAATTAACTATTCTGGATCAGTTGGTGATGTTTGTTTCATCATCTGACAAGTCTATAGATTTTTCCTTTATGTATCACCTTTAATTATAATTAATTCTATTTATTTTTGTATCTCGGAATCCGTGCGTCGAAACTGAGATCAATCGATTCTATTGATCTCATATCGCTGAAATTGACTAGGTGACTATGTGGATCGCCAAGATAAGATTGTTGACCTTGCGGTTGATCATCTTGTCTCGATTTATATGTTGTAGGTTTTGCTATACGAATAACGAGATATAAACTTGATATTTTGAACCTACAACTTACAATTTATATTATTAGCAATAATGATTATAGTGACTAGTGTGACCTAGTTCTAGACGATTAATTAACAAGTGACTTAGATAACCTAAGGTAATACGCGACTAGAATGACCCAAGCTCTCTATGTAGGAGTTATTACTCATACGTGGATTTTAGTGTGTGATATAGGTTTGTTTGTGATTTTGGTTGATAGATATTTATGTGGAGTATGGTTCATTGGCTCATGAATAGTGGGTTAGACTTTGGTTCTGCAGTCTCAACATAGATTGGACAACTCCATGCAAGTATATCTTGCCAATTTAATATACAATATTATATGCTTATTTTCTTATCAGTCTTTTACTTGGATATACTGCTACATGATTCATCTGCTCTCATCGGTATGCTTACATGATATACATGCTGGCACATAGACTTGATATACGGATTCATATTGCATGGCATATAGGTGATTCATTTATATCTCTGGATATTTACTTGATGGTGGATTTTCTGTACATGTTGACTGGACTTCTTGACTTATCGACTATTAAAGTCGGACTAGACGTGTCGTGGATGCATCACGGGCAGTTTCATTGTGTGGGAAGGACTGTCACTAGACGGAGGAGCTAACTGTAGCTTACTTTAGTGATGTTGCTACAGCTAGTGACTCGCGCCACTGCACATGTACCCTTAAAGAAAGCATCTCTGTCGAATGTTGTCCTAGCAGTAACGTAGCTTATAGTCTGCTTAGTAGTATTGTTACTGACATCTGACTATTTTTTTATACCTGTTCCTGGATCATATGTTTACTCCCTTCATATATTATTATTGTACTATATTTCGGCATATATATTATGTATCTTGCTATGTCCTATTGAGGACCTGGTTTCCTTCCAGGTGTATGTTGAGATCTGACATAGGATATTGAGGGTTACTTCTTCGGATTACTCTTTCAGGTATCTTCAGTTGATGCCTTCTTATCATCTTTATGTAGTATTACATATCTAGTTTTTCTTAGTAGTTTAGTAGAATTGTGGATGTATATTATGGATACTTGGACACTTGACAGCTTATACATATTCGAGTTGGACTAGAGTCCGCTTGAATGCGTAGTTGGCCATTGCCACGTGGCCGAGTCCCGTATATTTTGGGACTGGGGCGTGACACTCGCCTATCTACAAATTGTGTTAGAGTGTTCTTGAGTTGTAAAAGTAAGATCTTCGTTCTTGTTGTAAGAAGATCAAAGCCTTCTTGTGAAGTTTGTTGAAGTTGGAGAGTCCTTTGGATCAAAGCTCTCGTGTTGTGGAGTTTGAGAGTCTTCGGATCAAAGCTCTCGTATATTGAAGTCGGAGAGGCCTTCAGATAAAAGCTATCGTGTAAGAAGTTGGTGTGTCTTCGGATGAAAGCTTACGTTGTACTATTTACGATAATAGTGGATTAAATCCGAAGAGAGTTCCGGGACTGGAGTATCCCAAGGGAGGATATTAGGATACATCGGGTGTCGGTATGTTTATTGCATCTTCTCTTGCACTCTTAATCTTTAAATTGCCCATTGGCAATCTTATTGTGCTTGATTTGTAAGCTTGACCATATTTACCCTCCTTTAGGATGCTTTCTCTTCAGTGTCGTTGTCTTGATTGTCCTTTTTTAGATTTGATCTCTCAAATTTCAAATTTTTTCTAAAGTTCCTAACCATTAAAATCAACTATATACCAAATAATACTAGGCTAAGTTTGCAACAGCCTTATAAATAGACTAAATTAGAGTATATATATTTATAATATCACTAATAATAATTTGTCTATAAATTGTTAATCTCATTAACTGATAAATTGGTTCAAGGCTTGGTTATATATGAACAATTGTTTTTGTAATTATAAGTGTTTTGTAATTGGTTCAAGGCTTGGTTAATCTCATTAACTGATTAATTGGATCAAATTTGTTTTTGTAATTAGAATTTTTATATATGTATTTTTCTAGCTAATTTGGGCTCACTTATTAACCAAATCCCTAGAAACATTTTTCTTAAAACTTGCCCTTTAATCTGGGCCCAAACTAACCAATGGTGTGGACCTCATGACGTTATCATTTTTTTCTTTCTTTTACACTTCCTTAAGATCCAACAGACCAACCTTGGACCTGGAAGCAAGCTTGTGATGGGTGGGCGGGTGCTCTTAAAACCCGACCCGAAATCCATAACCCAAAAGCTACTCATATTCAAATTTTCTTGTTCACCTTCTCTTTCGTCCGAATGCTCATGCAGTGTTTTAACCACTGTGCATCCCCTTCCTCCCCCGTATGTACTGTTGCTCTGCAACACAGAGCACGCCTAATGCCTGACAGTTTGTTAGTCCCGGGGCTTGATCAAAGATGGTAGACTCGATGTCAGATCAGAGGTTCAACAAACGTTCACCTTCTGATCATTCTCGAGACAAGAGGAACACTATAATATAAATCTGATTACAAAAGCAACAATAATCAGAAAGTAAATCTCACGTTCTTCCTCGCAATCGCAGTTGCTGACGGACAGAACCGAGTTCAGAAAAATAAATCTCACGTTCTTCCTTGCAATCGCAGTTACAGACGGACAGAACTGAGTTACAACTCAGATGAAGGAGAAGAAAAGAAAGAAGAATGAAGAAGAAAGGTTCTTGCTGGGGTGATTAAGATCACCGTTGCTCAAAGCAAGATTCGCCCCAACACGATCTGCTTCCAGGAACCAGCAAGTTCACGAAGAACTTCTGGAACGCTCGTAAGTCAATATTTGAGACTTGAACGGGCTTCCTGGACTTTACAGACTCCCTTAACTCTCTTTTTGGTGCATCTTTCAAAGGAGGCCAAGGGGCTCTATTTATATAGTGGAGTTGAGACTTTACCTCTTCTCCTATCCGATGTGGGACTAAATTACCAATACTCAAAAATAGAGTTTGATATTTTAGATCATCCCACAATCAGCATAGAAGTGTGCCAGTCCATGCCTACCCCCGAACACTCCCGTGTATGCACGAGACATCCTGGAGTCCGTGTCCGAGTCCGAGTCCACACAACAAAAATCAACTTGCATCCTTGTTGGATTTAATCCTTTTTCCTTCTAGGAAAATACTCCACATGGCACAAACTTGTGCCCCACTACACCTCATGTGCACACCTCAATACAAGCAATGCATTATATTGAGATACTCACCATTTGGTGTAGCCGATGTGGGACTATCTTTTCTAGTCCAAAGGCAAAAACACCAACAATCCCCCACATATCTCAATATATGGGTTGAGCGTTCCCCACAGTGACCGTCCATCATGCATTAGGAGAGATGTCGCTGCGACTTGAATCTTCCCGCATAGGTTAAATAACAGCATGATACAAGAATGGACTAAGCCTTGAATTCTGCACTATAACTGCAATTCTTCTACTCACATAATGACATCAACTGTGCTTCTGGCTGCACATTGAAGGCCTTGTGCCAGCCTGGTTTCAGTGTATAATTTTTGGACATCTACAAGTTTACCCTCAAGAGACGGCCTGATATCTCTGTCCATACACTATATGTGAGTTCTTTATAAAGAGTCATGGTATTAAGCATTGCGCTTCTTTACGGTGCTACGCCGCTATGACATGGCTTAAAGCCGAGGCTTTACCCCACCTGGGTACCTCATTGTAGTGTCATACTACTATAGCATGAGGTCACAGGCCTCTTTGTATGCCAAACTACCCAGCATGAAGTCTTGCCTTGCTTCCGTGCGGTGTTACGCCGCTATGACATGGCTGACAAAGCCGAGGCTTTACCCTACCTGGTACCTCTTCATGGAGTCATGCTACTGTAACATGAGGACATCGTCCTCTTTGTAGTGTGTCTACTTCTCTTTATTACGATTATCATACAGCATTAGGCTACCTGCCAATTTGCGGTGCTACTCCGCTGTGACTTGGCTTGCAAAGCCGAGGTATTACCCCTACCTGGGAACCTCATAGTGGAGTCACCCCACTGTAGCATGGAGTTACACTCCTTGTAGTGCTGCGCTACCGTGCTTCCTGTAAAGCACTCCAGGCATTCACTCTGCCTGAGAACTCATTAAGGCATTTAAGCCAACCTTCCCCAGGATCCTTTTCCGCAGAAAAAACAGTAGACAACAGTGGTTGTAGGTCCGTAACCTCTCCATGTCACATAGGACAAGTACCCACCATCCTGATATTTTCTGGTTAATAGTCCTCCCTTGAACAAAAGCTAGATGCCTAGTAGATTTCTCTTTGAACTAATAGCATAAAACTTTATGGTAGGAATGTAATAACACAATATCAGAATGCCATCAAGCCCATTTTACAAGCTGTGTCATCGACCAGCTGGCGCTTGAGACCCTTGGTGACGGATCCGTCAGGTTCTCCTGACTCCGAACATCAATCACTGCAATGACACCTCTCTTGAGATCGTTCACTGCCCTGTGCTTCAACCGCACAGTTCTCTTCTTTCCGTTAAAAAGATCATTCGATGCCACCGCTGCAGTTGCTTGGTTGTCGCAGTATATCGGAATTGCCGGTATCTGTGCCCCAACCACTGGAAGATCATACATGAGCTTCCGAAGCCACTCTGCTTCATCTGCTGCGGTATCAAGTACAAAGAACTCAGATTCCATAGATGATCGCGAGAGCATAGTCTGCTTCTTCGACTTCTACGATATAGCAGCTCCACCCATTGTGAATATGAATCCACTGTGGACCTCTCGCTCTCTAATTCTGAGCACCAACTGGCATCACTGAAGCCTTCTACTACCGGCGGATCTCCGCTATAGTGCAGTGCATATGTCTGAGTCTTCTTGAGATATCTCATAACCCGTTTCACAGCTTTCCAGTGCTCAATACCTGGATTGCTCGTGAAACGACTCAGCATTCCCACGACGAAAGCTATGTCAGGCCTTGTGGCAGTAGTGGCATACATCAAACTCCCGATTATGCTTTCATACTCCAGCTGCCTGACACTTTCCTTCGAGTTTGGCTCCAGCTTCTGATCACCCCGGTACGGCGTATCAATTAAAGGAAGATCAGGATACCCGTATCGAGTGAGCATCTTCTCAATAATGAGATTATGACAGCGCTAATCCAGTGTCTGTCCGGATGATCTTGAGTCCCAAGATAACATCAGCATCCCCCAAGTCCTTCATACTGAACTTCGTCGAGAGAAACTTCTTTGTCTCCGTGACACAGCTTATATCCGTACCTAGGATTAGCATATCGTCCACGTATAGACAAACGATGACTCCTCTTCCATCAGCAAACTTCGTATAGACGCACTTGTCTGTTTCACTGACCCTGTAGCCATTTGACCTTTTGAATTTGTCAAATTCTCATGCCACATTTTGGGAGCTTGCTTTAAACCGTACAGAGATTTTACCAACTTGCAGACTTTGTCTTCAAATCTTTGACGACAAACCCTTCTGGTTGTTGCATAGATCTCTTCGGTCAGCTCGTCATTCAGAATGCCATTT
Source organism: Iris pallida (assembly GCA_029216955.1). NCBI lineage: Eukaryota > Viridiplantae > Streptophyta > Magnoliopsida > Asparagales > Iridaceae > Iris > Iris pallida. The sequence continues at coordinate 21,356,813 of JANAVB010041420.1, forward strand.
TCACATCCATCTGATGTATCACCATCTTATGTATCGTTGCGAGAGCAATCAACATTCTGATGGTGGTCATCCAGGCTACTGGAGCATACGTGTCAAAGTAGTCGATCTCTGCTTCTGAGAAAACCCCTTGGCCACCAACCTGGCCTTGAACTTGTCAATAGTTCCATATGCTTTCATCTTCTTCTTGAAGATCCATTTGCATCCGATGGGTTTCGCTCCTTCAGGAAGATCAACCAACACCCAGTGTTATTTGAGGTGATGGAATCAATTTCATTGTCAATCGCCTCCTTCCAGAAATATCATCTCTGGTCTTCATCACCTCATCATAGGTAAGCGGATCTGCTTCCATATGATAGGTGATGAAGTCATCTCTGAAGTTCTTCGGCCTCCTTGCTCGTTTCGATGACGGCTCAGTGAGTTCTGGTTCAACCGTTGTTTCAACAATAACATCTTCTTGGACTACTTTATTGAAAACTTCAGTTTCTTGTGCACCCTTATTGTTCTCCGGTTTATCCATAAGAACAATATTCTTATGCCTTATAAATTGTCTTCACGAGATTCGATGATATGATTTGACTCAATATCAAGAAATCTCCGAGCATCACTCTTCTCGGCATACCCCAAGAAATCATCTTCGTAGTCCTAGTCCCAACTTCTGAATCTTCAGATCTGGAAGCTTCATAAGCCAGAGACCCCCACACTCGAATGACATTCAAGTTAGGTCTGACTTTGAACCAGTGTTCATGAGGAGTTACGTCCGAAGTTGCATATGGCACTCTATTTAGAATAAAAGTGATCGTCAATGCAGCTTTCCCTATTAGCATTTAGGAAGACCCGTAGTTAGCAGCATTGAGTTTATCATTTCTGTCAATGTTCTGTTCTTCCTCTCCACTATCCCGTTAGATTGAGGAGAATACGGAGCAGTAGTCTCAATGATGATTCCATGTTCTTTGCAGAACGATGCAATTCATGAGACCTATATTATATATCACTCACTTATGAGTAGTTGTAGATCGGTTTAACGTTCAGCTTCAGCCCTGAAGTCGCTAACTATTCGAATGCTGCATCCTTCTACTTGAGAAGTCATGCGAACGTGCACTTCGAGAAATACTTCGAACCGGCCTCTGTGGAGAATTGATAAAGTCACAGATATCTGAGTGTACTAACTCCAGATGATCAGTACTTTAGTTCAATCGTTTGAGCAGCTTCCCAACGGTCTTGTATCTGCACAGACCTTAAACTCCTCCACCTCCTTACCCCCACATTTCGAAGATAAGGTCCCGGTAGGACAGCTTGAGTCTGCTTCTGTCATAGAATAACTCTCAGTCCACTCAATGAAGTAACTTCATCGCCATCAGCAGAAGTTCGAACATTCCTTCAGCACCGAACATCTTTTGAAGCATGTTCCTCGTCAAGAAATTACCATCTGGCTAGTACGAATTTCCATCTTTTAAGTCTGTATCAGATAACAGATTTCTGAGATCAGATCGCCAAAAAATCTCTGGTACATGCAACACGTATTCCAGTGTCCTTATCGGTGGTTAATAACTACTGTCTCGATCTTCAGAACTTCTGCTAGATATATGTTCGCCATCGAGACCTTCGTCATAACATGTCTCGTCCTTGGTGAACAGCTCCTTTGAGAGCACACATGGTCAGATGCACTAGTGTCAGACCACTAGTCAGCTACCACGCTAGATAACTCAACCTGTACAACAACAGCAACCAAGTTAAGTAATCAATATAACCAAGTTTAGATATACCTGCTATTTTGGTTTGGGCTTGGATTTGTATTCACTCATGTAGTGGCCATCCTATCACAGTTGAAGCAAGTCATGTGGGACTTGGACTTCTGTTGCTTGAACGAAGGACCATTCACTTTTAGATTAGTGGAGTCCTTCTTCTTGTGATGAGAAGCCACCTGCTTCCCCTTGAACTCTCTTGTCTGCACCAAGTTGGCCTTAGCCAGTTGTTTGGACAGAGAGTCCATCTTCTGTTGAGATCGCATTTCGTCCTCAACGTGGATCTCTTGTAGAAGATCTTCCAAGCTAATCCAGCTTCTTCCGATGCATTCTAGCATAGAAGTTGCTCCAAAGCGAAAAGTTTCGAGACTATCCTCCAACGACAAACTTGTCGACGAAGGGCATCTTCTCGTCATCTAACTTCTGGCACAACTTCAGGAATTCCTTTACTTGAGGTAGCATCGCCATCTCGTCTTCGAAGAGCCACTTGTGGTACTTCTCGAAGATGAAGATTTTGGACCTTTCATCATCTTCATATAGCTTACCCAAAGAATCCCAGATCTCTTTGGCCTTCACCTTCTTGGAATATGACTCTGCCAGAGAGTCTTCCATAGAATTGAGAATCAGCAGTTTACATATGCTTTTTTCTCTCTTCTATTTGCTCTGCTTGACGAGTGCAGCAGCAATAGCATCGGCAGTTCCTCCTTCTGGAATCGTCGGTTCATCCTCAATCAACACATGGTCTACGTCCACGAGTTGAAGATTAAGGGTGACCTTCCTCTTCCAGATTTGGAAATGTTCTCCGTCGAATTTTCAACTTGTTAAAGCTGGTATCGATGAGAGAAGCACGAGAGTTCTCCATCTACAAGGATCTTGCTTTGAGATTGTTAGTCCCGGCTTGATCAAAGATGGTAGACTCGATCGAGATCAGAGGTTCAACAAACGTTCACCTTCTGATCATTCTCGAGATCCAAGAGGAACACTATAATATAAATCTGATTACAAAAGCAATAATAATCAGAAAGTAAATCTCACGTTCTTCCTCGCAATCGCAGTTGCTGACGACAGAACTGAGTTCAGAAAAATAAATCTCACTTCTTCCTTGCAATCGCAGTTGCAGACGGACAGAACTGAGTTACAACTCAGATGAAAGAGAAGAAAGAAGAAAGAAGAATGAAGAGAAGAAGAAAGGTTCTTGCTGGGGTGATTAAGATCACCGTTGCTCAAAGCAAGATTCGCCCCAACACGATCTGCTTCCAGGAACCAGCAAGTTCACGAAGAGCTTCTGGAACGCTCGTAAGTCAATATTTGAGACTTGAACGGCTTCTGGACTTTACAGACTCCCTTAACTCTCTTCTTGGTGCATCTTTCAAAGGAGGCCAAGGGGCTCTATTTATAGAGTGGAGTTGAGACTTCACCTCTTCTCCTATCCGATGTGGGACTAAATTACCAATACTCAAAAATAAGTTTGATATTTTAGATCATCCCACAATCAGCAAATAAGTGTGCCAGTCCATGCCTACCCCCCGAACACTCCCGTGCATGCACGAGACATCCTGGAGTCCGTGTCCGCGTCCGAGTCCGCACAACAAAAATCAACTTGCATCCTTGTTGGATTTAATCCTTTTTCCTTCTAGGAAAATACTCCCACATGGCACAAACTTGTGCCCCACTACACCTCATGTGCACACCTCAACACAAGCAATGCATTATATTGAGATACTCACCATTTGGTGTAGCCGATGTGGGACTATCTTTTCTAGTCCAAAGGCAAAAACACCAACACAGTTCGACCAACCCCCCTCCAGAGTTCTCTAAACCCTAACTCCCTCTCTTTCTATATATATAAACTCCATTCTCTCATCTTCCTTTTCCATAGCCAAGAACCCCAGCCTCATCTCTCCTAGCCGCCATAAGCTAGCACCTCAAAATCTCCTCCAGTACTTTCCTTCCATTCGTGGGGCTCATCGACGACTGTGACCTTGGCAACAGCCTGTATCGTTTACACCGAGTGGCAGATGACACCTCGGCACCTTCGGCAGCACGATACTTCGTCGTACGACAACACTGACTTTGATGCGAAGTGGTTCGTGCTGTTTTCATCACCGTGCCCCTCGCCGGTCGTCTCCCTTCCCCGACACATCGGGCCTGATCTCTGTAAGTTCCCTATTGGAAATCTTTTGTTTATAGCTACTGTTGTAAAGGAAAATGAAAAATCAATTCCTAAACGTTACAAACGGCTACTTGCTCCTCTTCATGACATTTTAATAGCCATGATGAAATTTTAATTTTTCCCATTAACACCATTCATTGCATTGGGGTAATGGGCTGCCTATATATTGAAACCTCATTTTCTTCTCTAAAACACACAGAAATTCTTCTTCTTGAAATTCTCTAAAATTAATTCTCGTCTCCTTCGTATTACCGCTGCTGTTCTTCGTTGCTCTGGGCAGAGCTAAGTCAGGGTCACTCTCTCCAAGTCGTGTGCGGCAAGGAGATTCCGGTGGAGCGGGGATTTTACCACTAGGAGCGTTCGGATATGGTCTGCACATAGACCCGAGCTAACTCTTATGGCAGTGCTACGTGCACGACTTCCTCGGAGGCCGGTAACTTTAATTTAATTTATTTTATTGCAGATTTAAATCCGAAGTTTTTTGAAGATTTTTCTAACAATCTAAGAGTTAGCTATTTACAATTCTGTTAGCTTCTAAAGTTTCGCTACTGTTAAATAATAAAAAAATTAATAAACAATTATTTTGCTCAAAGTTTTTATTACTGATTACTGTTAACTATACTACAAAAGTACAGTGCCGTACTTTATCAAAAAATTCTTCTTGTTCTAATCTTGCATGTCTTTAGGCTTTGTTCAAATTTCCTATTATTCAAAGTTTGATTAGAATATTCACGTTGCTGTTAAAGTATTCAAAGTTTAGTTACAATTTCTTGCTGTTAGAATATTCAAAGTTTGGTAGCAAAGCTTCTGCTAGCAAGTTACAAAGCTACTGTTAGAATATTCAAGTTACAAAGTTTGGTAGCAAGTTTGGTAGCAAAGCTTCTGTTAGAATATTCAAAGTTTGGTAGCAAAGCTTCTGTTGTTCTAATTTTGACCATAAGAAGTACAAAGCTTCTGGTAGCAATTTCTTCTTTATTGTCCCATTTATTGTCCCATTTGCAAAGCTTCTGCTACATTCTTAACAATTATTATTATTTTTGAATATTCACATTGGTCGATCATTGTCATATATATTACTTTCGGACAATTGTTCTTATATAATTGTCATCACTTAAGTAAATTATTGTTCAACTGATCTTGTTAGAATTGACACTGTAGCAATTTTCTTTTTCTATCAATTCTAGCTTCTTTTACTCAATATTTTAATCTAGGCTAAATCAAACAATTTAATTTAGTAAAAAATTCCTTTATTTTTTAAGTTCTAAAAGTTAAGATTTGTTTGGGAACAAGCCGAAAGGGCCCTTCTGTCAACAAGACAAAATATCGTCTAAGCAACCGGTACTTAAGAGTTCCTAGTGAACCTCCGCTTGCTGGGATCCGGCCCCTACAGCTAACCCAACCTTATCAAAACTTGAAAAACTAAAATTTAAGGGTTTATTATTAAAATTATTTTAATTGTTAATTTTAACTCAAAACCATCTTATTGAGTAAATAAATTTTTTCAGACCTTAGAAATATGACTTCCAAGGAAGAGACTTTCTCTGCAAAGCCTGCAAAATTCAATGGCACCTACTTCAAGAGGTGGCAGAGCCAGATGAAATTTTGGCTTACCACCTTAGGTCTGATTTCTGCCATTGATGGGTCCACACCCATCTCAAATGATTCTGATGAGACTGAGTCTGACGTAGGGGTTTCCAAGTCCTCCTCTTCTACCAAGCCTAAGACCCCTAAGGAAATTGACTACCACTGCTTCCACAGAATCTTAAGCGCTATGTCGGAGTCACTCTACGACATATTTTTTGAGTATAAAAGCGCTAAAGAACTCTGGGATGCTTTGGAAGATGAGTATGGTTGTGATGATGCTGGAATTGATAGATTCAATTCTACCATATTCAACCAATATGTCATGGTAGATAACAAACCTATCAATGACCAAATCCATGAGTTCCAAGAACACCTTAGGCAGCTTCAAGCCAAGGGAACCATCTTTTCTACTGAGCACAAAATAGGGTGCTTGATAGATAAACTCCCTCCTTCCTGGTCTAAAGTGGCAAAGGACCTTCTACATCTACAAGGATCTATTACTTACTCTCAAGCTCTACAAAGAATTAGAACAGAAGAGAAATATAGGTCCAAGACCAAAGCTAGGTCAAATGACACAGCTAAGGTAAACCTTGTAGAAAGCCATAAAAACCTAAGTCAAACAACCATCTCAAATCCAAGAAAAACTCCTTCAAAAGAAGCAGAGTTTTCAACCTCCTCACAAAAATCACCAAAACCAAAACCATCACCACCAAAACCTCAACCCCAAAAACCTAGAAACTTTGGTCAGACTCAGGATCAAAAAATTTTGTTTTGTGTGTGGTAGAACCAACCATACAGCCATCAACTGCTTCCAAAGGAAGAAAAAACCTATCCAGAACTCCTTCAAAGGAAAAGGCAAGCCAGAGGCTAACATGATTCTGAATGGTTCTTCCAGCTCCTTCAGGTCTGTAAGCTTTCAACCTGTAGTAAACCTGTCTTTCCATTCTGATGATTGGTGGTTGGATTCTGGAGCTAATTTCACGTTTCATTTGATCGCTCCTATTTTTCAACCTATCAGGAATCAGGTGGAGGAGGCGTGACTCTAGGAGATGGCTCAACGGCACAAGTTGTGGGAAGAGGAAGAATAGATCTGAAGATGACATCAGGAAAAATTCTACCTCTCCATGATGTGCTTCATGTGCCGTCTGTCAGGAGGAATCTTGTTAGTGGATCCCTCCTTGTAGCCTCAGGATACAAAATTGTAATGGAGGCTAATAAAGTAGTTTTCTCTAAGAATGATCTGTTTTTGGAAAAGGATTTGTGAAAGATGGACTTTTTATTTTAAGTACTATGAATAAAAGTTCAAATCCTTCTTTTGTTGTAAATGTTGAATCATCAAATGTTTGGCATGGTAGACTAGGTCATGTGAACTTAGGATCTATCAAAAGGATGATGAACTTAGATCTTATCCCTAAGACTTCTATAGACGATGAACACAAATATGAGATATGTGTTCAAGCCAAACATACTAGATTACCTTTCAAATCTGTCCATAGGGATTCTGAACTCCTAGAACTTATCCATAGTGATGTTTGTGATTCCAATAGGGTCTTGACCCGAGGCGGTAGGAAATACTTTGTTACTTTTATAGATGACCATTTAAAGTATTGCTACACCTACCTCCTTAAGACCAAAGATGAAGTTCTAGACAGATTCAAGGTCTATAAATCTGAAGCTGAGAACCAGTTGGATAGGAAGATTAAGATCCTTAGATCAGATCGTGGTGGAGAGTATACCTCAAATGAAATGACTAACTTCTGTGAAGAGCACGAAATTATTCATGAGGTAACTGCTCCTTATTCACCACAATCCAATGGAGTTGCTGAAAGGAAGAATCGCACTCTTTTAGATATGGTCAATGCCATGCTTCTCAGCTCAGGTGCCCCTGATAATCTTTGGGGAGAAGCCTTATTTCAGCCTGTTATATTCTTAATAGGATACCCAGTAAGACTAATGATAAGACACCATATGAGTTATGGAAAGGTCGAACCCCTAGAATTAATTACCTCAAAGTTTGGGGATGCCTAGCTAAGGTAGGAATTCCTGAACCCAAAAAGAAAGATAGACCTAAGACTGTAGATGCTGTATTCATAGGATATGCCCTAGATAGTAATGCCAATAGATTTCTTGTAACCCATTCTAAGTAAACAAAATCTCTAATAACATAATCATTGAAGCTAGAGATGCAGTTTACTTTGAGAACATTTTTCCCTTCAAGGATAGAACCCCTTTATCTTCCTCTAACCCTTCTCTTACTCCGTCTACTAGTTCTCATGACCAAATGCCTAATTCTCAATCTGAACAAGTCATAGAACCTAGAAGGAGTAAAAGAAAAGGATTGAAAAGAATTTAGAAAAAGGATTCTTCACTTTTTTATAGAGGGTAATCCCTCAACTTATGAAGAAGCCACATCCTCTCCTGATGCCCCTTTTTGGAAAGAAGCTATTAACAATGAGTACAACTCCATCATGGAGAATAATACTTGGTTTTTAGCAGACCTTCCTTTAGGTAGCAAACTAATAGGTTGTAAGTGGATCTTTAAGAAGAAACTTAGAGCCGATGGTACCATATAAAAATATAAGACTAGATTAGTGGCCAAAGGATTTACCCAGAAGAAAGGATTAGATTATTTTGATACCTACTCTCCTGTAGCTAGAATATCTTCTATTAGAACCTTCTAGCTTTAGCATCCATTCATGATATGCTGATCCATCAAATGGATGTAAAGACAGCATTTCTAAATGAAGATTTAGAAGAAGAGATTTATATGGAGCAACCTAAAGGTTTTATTGCTAAAGGTCAAGAAAAGAAGGTTTGTAGATGAGTAAAATCTCTTTATGGCCTAAAGCAAGCTCCCAAGCAATGTCACAACAAATTTGACAAAGTCATTATAGAATTTGGTTTTGTACCAAATGAATATGACAAGTGTTTGTATTCTAAAAACAAATGAAAGTTGTGTTATCTTATGCTTGTATGTTGATGATATCCTTATTTTAGGATCTTCACTAGAATTGATAAATAATATAAGAATTATTTATCTAACCAGTTTGATATGAAAGACATAGGTGAAGCAAACCTGATCCTAGAATGCAAGTGTCCAAATGCAATGAGGGTTATACTCTATCTTTAGCACATTCAATTGAGAAAATGCTAAGGAAGTTTGAGTATTTTGACAAAAAACCTGCCCTTACTCCATATGATAGCAATGTTGTTCTCAAGAAGAATGAAGGATCTCCTATAGAACAACATAGATATTCACAGATGATTGGGTCCCTTATGTACATAACAAATAGGACCAGACCTGATATTGTATTTGCTATTGGTAGACTAAGTAGATATACTAGTAACCCAAATCAGTCACACTGGACTGCATTAGACAGAGTATTTAGATATCTTAAGGGTACTCTATATTATAAACTTCATTATTCTAGACACCCTGATATCATAGAAGGTTACTCCGATGCAAATTGGGTAATGATTCACATGATGTGAAATCCACTACTGGATATGTTTTATCCTATCAGGAGCTGTAATCTCCTGGGGATCATGTAAACAAACTATCATAGCCAGAAGTACAATAGACTCTGAAATGATAGCTTTAGATACTACATACAGAAGCCGAATGGTGAGAAATCTTATTATGCATATACCTGTTTCTGTTCATCCTATTCCTGCAATTTTTATAAACTGTGATAATAAATCCGCTATAGAACTACTAAAGCATGATTCTGTGAATGCTAGAAGAACAGGCACCTGCAGCTGCGCTTCAAGTCAATAAAGAGCCTATTGGGCAAATATGTGGTTCTTGACTATATAAAGTCAGAAAAAACCTTGCAGACCACTTGACGAAGGGTCTCTAGGATATTGATCCTAGAATCATCGAGGGGGATGGGGTTAAGCCCATAGTATAGTCACCAACAGTGGCAACCCAACCGAGTCTGACTGGAGATCCCAAGAAGCCGGTTCAATGGGTAGAAACAAGCTAGACTAGGTGACTATTATGGAACACTGACCTGAGATTAAATTCTCTTTAAAATAAAAGCCCAGGAGGCTGTACATGTGTACATTCATATCCCATCCCTATGGTGACAGTGTTCCTTTTGTGATATGGATAGGTTGAGTTTAAACTCTTAATAAGTCCAAGCATAATATGCAGGGTTGATTCCTATCACCAACCCTTAAGGACTTACCTATATGAGAGGTCGTGAGGGCCGCGACTATAGGACAGGGCGATCCTAGACAACTCTCATGAATGTGTAAAAGTGCGTATGGCCAACCAAACGTGCCACCCGATAGACCCAAGTACCTCTAGCGTACTATGTGTGCTATTTTCCGAGTCTGGTTCAAGAAGACTGATTCAAGGCGTAGTCCATCAAGCTTCTTCAGACAAAGACAATAGTCACTACGGAGATTCAAGGCTGTAGTCCATCTCATTTATGCATAGTATACAACTGCCCAGAAATTCCTTACTCTTTCTTTCTTTCTTTCTTCCACTTCGGAACTTGATTTTTGGGGAGGATTGTTGTTTACAGCTACCGTTGTAAAGAAAAATGAAAAATCAATTCCTAAACGTTACAAACGGCTACTTGCTCCTCTTCATGACATTTTAATAGCCATGATGAAATTTTATTTTTCCCATTAACACCATTCATTGCATTGGGGTAATGGGCTGCCTATATATTGAAACCTCATTTTCTTCTCTAAAACACACATAAATTATTCTTCTTGAAATTCTCTAAAATTAATTCTCATCTCCTTCGTATTACTGCTGCTGTTCTTCGTTGCTCTGGGCAGAGCTAAGTCGGGGTCACTCTCTCCAAGTCGTGTCGGCAAGGAGATTCCGGTGGAGCGGGGATTTTACCACTAGGAGCGTTCGGATACGGTCTACACATAGACCCGAGCTAACTCTTAGGGCAGTGCTACGTGCAACTTCCTCGGAGGCCGGTAACTTTAATTTATTTTATTTTATTACAGATTTAAATTCAAGTTTTTTGAAGATTTTTCTAACAATCTTCCCATCCTCTCAAGAACCTTGCTCATGCTAGGTTCTGTGTTTTTTCTCTCTCTTGTCTCTTACTGTTGCACATGAGTACAAGTGTTCAAGATAGTTATCTATGTATACCAGTATGAAGAGAAAATGCTAGATAATGGGGAAAACGTTGTGTGAGTGAGTATAGAGAAGAAGAGTGGAAGGAGTATATGGGTATAGTATATAAGTTTGTCACTCTATGTTGAGAGTAGTATGATTTTTTTTCATCTATTTCATTATGTGTGTGTGTAGATAATGGACATATTTTCTTTAAATTGTGTGTAGCTGGGGTTATACCAGGACCTATGTATGAGTGGATAGTTTAGGGTTTTGATCATAAACAGGGAACTTAACTAACAATTTAGAGGAGATAGTGAAAGAGTATGGGAGTTCCTGTTTCCTTTCCATTTTAACCTAACTAAATGCCTTAGCATGCTGTCATATAGGAGCCTTTAGCATGGAGAATGAAAATGGTTAAATAAATGATTGAGTAAGAAACACTGTTGGCCTTGATATATATATATATAATATATATATTATATATATATATATATATAATATATTATATATATTATATATATATATATATATATATATGTGTGTGTGTGTGTGTGTGTTTGTGTGTGTGTGTGTGTGTGATAGCTATATAGTGGTTATAATTTTGTTTAGCAAAAAAATGAATGAAATATTGCAATAGAAGGATGTTATAACATACATGGTTCTGTTACAATATGGTGCAAGCATGGATAGGGGTGTTTTAGTGGGTATGGCTCTTTCCTACCTTTCCTTCCTCTTGTTTAGGTAAAACTCATTTTTGCTGTTAATGAAGAAATGGATAGGACTATAGTGTCAATGTATGTAGGGCCTTCTTACTACCGTGTGAAAATCCTAGGCTAGGACATAACTAACCTAGGTTCCTATGATGTATGTGGAGGAGGATTTTTGTGAACCAAATGGATAGGACAATGACACAGAACATTTCATGTATGCTGGTTGATTATTAGGTAAGGGGTCTAAGATTGGAGGGAAATAGCTTGTATACTTTTTGTCATCTAATAAGCCCTTAAAACAAGATCCTTTATGTTATTTTTTTCCTCTATTAGGCAACAATTATAAATTTGTGTAATAGTAAGTTTAAACTAGAGAGCAAGTTATTTCTTTAGGCCATTTAATATGGTTATTAATCTATTACTTATTCATTTTTCTTCTGTTAAGTATTAGAAAAAAAATCCAAGTAATTAATTAGTTTTAAAATAATTTCCTTTAGGTCCTTGGGCTCTCCAAGCTTGGACATGGGACCAGATCATTCTCATCAGATTCTGGAGTCAGACAAGTGTACCTTGCCATCTTTGTATTTCAGTTCCATATTTTATTTTATTAAATATTTGTACTATTGTGGCATTTCGTATCAACGTAGGACCGTCGATCGATACTTCGCGTCCGAGACAGATTTGGGTGCAGGCGTACGTTTGTAACGTCTAGTATCGGTCATTAGAGACTGCTCTCGATACCGTGGTTGTACCAACTTGGATAAACCTGTACCATAGGATACTGTTATACACTGTCATATTTCTAGACTTCCTGTATTCCGATATTGTCCGGGAGACCAGAACCTGTGTTGACTGTATGATCCCGATTTGATTCATTTACTTTACTAGGTGTGACCCAACTTTTACTATTAGAGGATCAAACCAAGCTAGTCGTGGACTCGACTCGTACAGTCTCATGGGAGGAGAGGCAGCTACTAGATGCTTGGGCTACTATGCACACACTTTCTACATATACACGGTATACTCTATATCGGAGCTATGATCCTGCATCCCGAGAGACTCTATACCAGGTCTACGGATTTTATATTTGGAAAGTCCACGTATAGAACATTGTCCTTAATATTGCACATCACATAGAATGTTTGTTCCTAGTTTCAACCTATCTCTAGTGCAGTTTACATTCTCATATTTATAGCACCGTTCACATTTGGCCTGTATATTATGTACCTTGTTGCGTCCCGCTGAGGACCTGGTTTCCTTCCAGGTTAGACATGTAGTCTATAGAGAACTGGACTATTGATGAACTCCCATTGTATTTTCATGTATGTACTCTTTGCAGTTATTCACTCTTTGTAGTTTATATATCTCATTTTCTACTGTTTATATCTGTTTAGTAGTCTTGTATTTATAGACTCATATTATTCTTTCAAGTCTATTCGGGCATATGATTATTACGCTGCAGACTGGTTCTCATATTTTCTATTCTTTATTGTACTTGTTCCGTGGATTGAGCTAAGACATGTTATAGTGGTAGCTACACAAATGTTGGACAGCTTTGCGTATTCAATTTTGGACTGGAGTCCACTTGGATACGTAGCTGGCCATTTTCACGTAGCCTAGTTGTCACGACCCGCACTCGCTTTTCGGATACGAGACGTGTCGAAGCCAGCCTACGCTGCAGAGTCGACGGTAGAACGCTGTCATGGCCATGATGCTCAAAATCACATAAATAACTTTATTGCTCATTCACATTTCTAAATTTATTACAACATTTACAACATTTATATTTAAAGAAAATACAAGGTTCTTACACATATTTGAAAATGATACCACTTCTATCTAATTTTTAGGTTTCTGTCTGCAAGTACACCCGTATCTTCCAATGCTAATAGAAGCCACAACTAACCTAAAAAATATTGGTTTTCAGTCAGGAATGGAACAAGCACACAAACCGACGGCAATCGAAAACACAATAGAATTCACAAGACATGAAAATAACATATGTGAGATGAAAACTAGAAAGTAACTGATGTCATGGCAAGCGGTGAAGAAAACAAGAAAAACAAATAAAAGACAACTATCTATGTGTTTTGAAATATCTTGTTCGACATGTGAACGACTAAGGGGTAAATACAGCACCGTGCACGTGTCGTGTGCAGCTGCTATCAGTCAAGATTAGACATATTGGGATGGTGGGTAGTCCACATGTCTACTAAGATATTTCCCCGCCCAGCTAGTACTTATGGAATCAAGTCGCAAGCATGGTAATCATGTAAATGACAGTCAAGAGGTACAATAAATCCATGGTACTAATCTCCGTGTGACGTGCGTGTAAACAAGCAGCAAGACATACATATAAACATGAAACGTAAAAACTTCTATGAATCAAAAAGCAATTAGAAAGTGCACTTGCCTGAGGTCCTTTGCTGGTGAAACCGATAATACAATACTACTCAGTGAGCCACAACAGTCAAACTCGTACAACAGTCTCCAGATGCTGAAATAAACATTACTAACGTTCTCAGAATAGTCAAATTAGCTAGAATTGCCTGTCCTTAAGTCCAATTCTGGATACAGGGGCATAACGGTAATTTTGGGTCAAAACGGTGTCCGTCGTTGGATCCACTTTGCATCGAAAAATGCAGAGTCAATGGTCTCTAAAGTTATCAAACTACATGTCTACGGATTCGTTTTGATAATACGAACCCAACCGTATGTCCAAAGTTGGATTCCGGCGGGCCGTGTACAAAATCGTCCGTTGAGTCGGATCGTGGGGCCCACAAAACGACGATCCGGACAACTGTCTCAGAATCGGACCAAACTTGGCATACATGACCAAAAAATGATACGGTCCTGTTGGCACAAGTTTGTCTCGACCTGACGAACGTGCACAAAGTAATTGGTAAATTTGCAAAGAGGCCGATACGGTGAATTTCGACGGATACGCGTCAAATTCGTCGCGCACACGCAACCAATTTGAATTCCGTCAAAGCCCACACGTCCAAAAAGTTGATACACACCTTTCGATGCTTTCGGTTCATGACCATGTCGCCCGTTTGACGGGACACGTCGTATCAGATGGTTTTCATGTTTTCGGAAAACAGTTTTTATGGGGTTTTTCCTAATTTCGAGAACTGATTTCTCCGTGCATGGTTAATGAAATATGAATCTACAAGTTAGGTCCTCATCTCCTATATGTTGTCTTTATTACTTTTTACATAGATTTCTAATTTTTGTAGTGATTGGCTAGAATTCGCCTCCCAATACGGGTTTTGGTAGTACTCTATTTTAATAGATTTTTCCTCGATTTTGAATCGATTTCCCGATCAATCTAAGGTAGTATAATTAAATCTAATTGAAGAGTGATGCAGAGGGTTAGGTTAGGTATATACCGGAAGAAACGGCTCGTCGAATAATCGATCGTGCGCGAAGAATTTTTGCGACAAAGTCACCCTGCTGCTGCTGCTGTCGTTGCGCGTGGCGCGCACGTCTCCAGGGAGAAGACACGGCTAGGGTTTGGGTCTAGAGTTTCTCGACGCTCCCTCTCTCGATCTATATTTATACACTGTTGTTAAAACAGAGTCGGGGGGAGGTCGGGCCTAGCTCGGCTGGGTTGGGATGTGTGTTAGCTAGGCTGGGATGGGTTTTTATCCTTGTTTTTATTTCTTATTTCTATTAGCAACTAATATATACATATACACATATATGTATACATACTAATATATGTTTATATATACACATACACACATATATCTTTATATAAACATGTCTAAATAAACTCCATAAGATCATTTTCTAGTCTAGATCCATTTTAGGCCTATATAATATACACACATATATATATATATATATATATATATATATATATATATATATATATATATATATATATATATATATATCTTTGATAAAGAATAAAATAATAATAACTAATAATAATAAATATTTATACTTAATAACCACAATAATAATAATAATAATAATTCCAATAGTAATTAAAATAATTTAATAGTAGTTCCTGGGTGGGCATATCATATACCCACATTACTGGGCTCTCGAAATCGTATCAATACTCTAAAATACCAACTGATCTTATGAATATCTATATTATACGTATATTTATATTTAGAAAATATTTGGCGTTTCCCAAAATATATACAAAGTATTTGCACATACATAAATATGTTTACACGGGTGTCTTTGGTCTCACTGCATGCCTACATGGGCTTGGTCCGGTCCGGGTCCAGTCCGGACCAGTTTGGTACAACCGGGCCTTCTATACGTCAATAAATTAATTAATAAATAATTAAGACATCTATAGAGGTTAAGTCGCAACTTGGCATGATTTTCCTAGTTAGAACAATCATATGGCTCGGCCTTCCCCTACCATGGCTAAATACTAGTTAAAGTACGCCACTGCACTATCCGTGCCATGATTCCTAGTCGCCTTGTACTCCAATCCTAATCATGACTAAAATCATCTACCGTAATAATTAACTAATTGATTATTTATAAAACCTAAAAATCACCATTCAAATAAAATAAATATAAAAAAAATATTTAAAATTTTCGGGAAGGAGAGCTACAAATCTACCCACCTTAAAAATAATTTCATCCTCGAAATTCTAATTCATAACTATTCCTTAAAATTCAAAAGGGAAGTCTACTATTACCTTAATCTCTTAAATTTTAATTCCTCAAAAGTTTATATCCTCCTCCTAGCCATTTTGTAACTACATAACCTCGAGGACTTCTACCCACCTTTGGTCACACTACTCCCCTGAAACACAGGTCATTAAAACCTTATAACCATCTAACTAGTTGCTAACAATCATACCAACAGATATCTAGGGCATATGGCATCTATAATCCTCTCCTATCTATCAAGCAACCCAAAATTTAACAAGCTAAAAATTTATACAAGTAGCTAAGAAATATTGATAAATTCTAATAAGCTGACCATTCGTCGCTCTGAAATAGGAAGGACGGGAAGATAAAGAAAATAATCGAGAGCAGATATGAAGTTTTCAAGAGCGGTAGAGGGTATCCAATGATGCAGATAGAAAGAAAGTTTATGAACCATTGACTTATTTACTAGATTGTGCTACTCTAGTCTAGTCACTTGCTAAATCGAAGAACCCTTCATTTCTTAGAGGAGCTTGCAATCCGTGCAATACAGAAGTCCCATTCTCGAAACTAATCCAAACAAGGTTCCATAATAGAATGAAATTTGAGAAGTCAAGATTGTGATCTTTTCCGTGGTTATTTAAACACACGAGCAAGGGATATAAATGCAATACAAGATTCGTATCGCGACTTTCAGTAGATGGAGTAAGGGTTACAAATGACTTCACATTCTAAGAGGTGGAGACTACATAATAGGTATAAGGACCTATTTCAAATAGTTCGGTTTTATAGTCCAATATGGTGGTACAAGTAGATATCATATTAAACTCAGTCATGTCTATAGTACATAAAAGCACTGATAGCTCTAGCATCAAGACTGGCTTGCTTTTTTTTTAAATTCGTGTATCTATTATTAGGCTTTTTTT
>JANAVB010041420.1:21415444-21435444 GCA_029216955.1 Iris pallida
TAACCTTAACATTAATATTACATAAATTAATATTAACACTAAATAACTTTGATAACGTTAAATTATTATGGAGAAAATTGGGTTGTTAACTTTTTGGATTAAAATTTGCCATGTCAGCAGTCATGTCAGATGACACTATTAATTTAGGAAAATGCTAAGAAGCTCATTTATTTAACATGCCACATCAGATGGGAGGGCTATATATAGAGGGTCAAATGGAGGTACGATAATATCATACTCTTTCTTCTTCTATTGTTTCTTGTCCTTCGTTTTTCTGCTGGTTTTCTAACACACCTATTTTCTTCATGTCGACGTCACATGGAGAAAGTGATCGTCGTAGGAAAGATTTAGCGATGAAGAAATCCTCCATTCAAGAGGACTGTCAGATGATTGCCGCAAGAGCAAAGTTTGGAAGATGTTAGCTTAGGAGACAGTAAAGAACAAGATGAAGACATCAACTCAAACAACGAAATGTTATTCGCATCACCCTTTCTAATGGATTAAGAAATGCGTTATAGTTTTACAATATTTCTCATGTTTATTTTGTTTATTCTGTTCTTAGGGATGCGATGATCTCCATTGGATTTCGATGCAGCGACAATGAAAAAATATTGCAATCTGCCAACATTAATAAAGATCCAACTATGCTCTTAGAAGAAGATGTTGTTGGCCTACAGTTCAACTCTATTGAAGAAGCAGGGACATTCTACGAATTTATTCAAAAGCATATGGTTTCAGTATTAGAAAGAACGAGGTAAAGAAAAACAATCTGGTATGGTGACGATCCGTAGTTGGTGTTGCTCGAATGCGGGATTCAGACACAAGAAATACAAGGAAGCTCCAAACAGGGTTCGTGAGCCAAGAAGTGAAAGCAGAACTGGTTGTAAAGCAATTTTTCGTATTGGGTACACCCATAAAACAAAGATGTGGTCCGTCAAAAAATTTCATGTACTTCACAACCATAGCCTGGCGAGTAATTATGAATCAGCGTTCTTGAGATCCCATCGTAATATAACACCCGTAGAGTTGGAAGAAATTAAGCTTATGAAGCAATCAGGGATGGGGACTGGAGAGATATGGAATTTACTTGTCGAGAGGAAAGGTGGCTGGGATAATGTTGGATGGACGAGAAAGGATTTATACAACGTTCTAGCTCGAGATAGTAGAGCACTCGACGATGTTCATGCTTCGACAACACTTACATTTCTTCAATCAAAGGAGAATAGTGACCCAGATTTCTTCTACGACTACAAGGTAGACGAAGATTCCAGATTGACCCATCTCTTTTGGGCTGACGGTTCTTGTCGATTCGATTACGAACTATTTGGAGATTCACTAGCATTCGATTCTACATATAAAACAAATAGAAGTCAAATGCCGTTGGTGGTTCTAGTGGGTACAAACAATCATGCGATGACTTGTGTGTTTGGGTTTGCAATGATCCACAATGAGACTGCGGAGACTTATTCTTGGGTTCTGTAAAAATTCCTAGAGTGTATGAATGGCAAATTACCATTGACAGTTCTCACGGATGGTTGCAGATCCATGAATAAAGCAATTGAGGATTTAATGCCCAGCGTAGTTCATCGAACGTGCTCATGGCATATCCTTAACAATGCTGCCAAAAATGTACACCGAGAGGGTTTTTACAATAAACTGAGTCTTCTGATTAAAATGTACATAGCACACTTGCTACTTTACTTTGAAGTATGTTGTTGTTACAAATATCACAACTTTAGTTAATGTCCATGTTTTCTAAACAGGTACTATTCAGTCGAAGAATTTGAAAACCGTTGGCAGCAGATGCTAACAGATTATAATTTAGAAAACAATGAGTGGACCACTGCATTGTACAGAACGAGGGAGCGATGGGCGGACACATTCCTACGTGGTAATTATTTTAGCGGTTCTACAGCAACAAATAGATGTGAATCTATGAACGCTTTTCTGAAAAGGTTTTTGAATGAGAAGCTGCCACTTTGGAAGGCCCTTCAAAATTGTGACCACGGCTTGGCGGCCTTACGTTACGGTCATATGGGTAAGCATGTCAATGATAAATTCTCAACACCAGTTGTGAATCAAACTAGCATGGCCGTAATAGAAGGTAAATTTGCCGCAATTTACACTAAAAAGGTGTTTATAGATGTAAGGAAGGAAATTACACGTTCTGATGCATATATTATTTTCCATTATCACACGTTTTTGTAAGTTAATTATGGGTGCTATTTAAAAGGGAAAAAACTTTGATACAGGCACCTATGTATGACATGTGGGCCATATCAAAAAATAATGTGTATATATATATGTTTACACGTTTTACAAAGCAAGAGGGGACCACATGTCATACATCGGGGTATCAAAACTTTGAAAAGAGTTTTGTTAGAAAAGAGTTTTGTGGGCCCTATTAAAATTTATGTATATATATATTTGTACACATTTTTTAAAGCAGGAAGGGCCCACATGTCATACATAGGGGGTATCAAAACTTTGATACCCCCTACTGTATCAAGAAAAAAACTTTGATACAGTAAGGGGTATCAAAGTTGGCAGAATTCGAAGGGGTATATTCATTGGTATTAATGGCATTGGTATTGATGGAAATTAATTGTTCCAGTCTTACTTAGCTTTAATTGAGCAGGGGCAGAATTCGAAGTGGCTGCCTTTTTGGCGCATGAGTCCGAGTTGTTCCATGCCTATAAATGCCAGTAGTGTAGAGAGAGTTTGTTCTCATCTCACTTAGCTTTTCTTGTGGCGATGGACTCTACCGATCCTCCGCCTTGGCAAGACTCTTTCCTCTTGGTTGTCGATCTCCTCGTTCGAAGAAGCTTTGGTGGGTGAAGTCCTTCAGAAGACTGACATGTGCGTGGGTTTAGAATTATTGCCAACCCACGCTCTGTCGAAGCGCCCGCACGTTGATTGGCTCGGACTATGCACGGTGTTCCTTTGCCGCCAGGAGTTCATTTCTTCAACGTGTTCCATTGGTCCGACGATGCACGGTGGTGAAGTCCTTCAGAAGACTGAGATGTGCATGAGTTTGGAGTTTATTATCGTTCCACGCTCTGTCGAATCGCCAGCCAGGAGTCTATCCCTTCGACATGTTCCTTGTTGAACAAGTATGGCTTTGCACGGTGCTCTGCCACAAGTTAACAAAATTCCTTGAGACAGGGGGTTCCTTTGCCTCAGGAGTCTATCTCTTCTACATGTTCCTTGTTGAAGAAGGATGGCTTTGCACGGTGCTCTGCCTCAAAAAAAAATTCCTTGGGGCAGTGGGTTCCTTTGCCTCAGTGAGTTCCTTTGCACGGAGGATGCACGATGAAGTGACTTGCCTCAAGGAGTCATACAACGGTTCCTATGCTCTGACGATGCACGATGAATACGACGCGGACACGAACTAAAAGACGACAGAGAACAACACTCCTTGACAGTTGAAGCTTTCAATTGAATTCCTTGAGAACAACACTCCTCTGACGATGCACGATGAAGTGTTTTGCTTCAAGGAATCCAATTGAAAGCATCAACTGTCAAGGAGTGTTGTTCTCTGTCGTCTTTCAGTTCGTGTCCGCGTGGTAGATGGTATTGATCGTGCATGGTCAGAGCATAGGAACCGTAGCATGACTCCTTGAGGCAAGTCACTTCATCGTGCATCCTCCGTGCAAAGGAACTCACTGAGGCAAAGGAACCCACTGCCTCAAGGAATTTTGTTTTGAGGGAGAGCACCGTCCAAAGCCATCCTTCTTCAACAAGGAACATGTCGAAGAGATAGACTCCTGAGGCTAGAACCCACTGCCCTTTTGGCGCATGAGTTCGAGTTGTTTCATATGTAAATAAAAGTCAAACTTTTCGTGGTTTTGACGATGTAAATATAATTCAAAAATGATTATATTATAAAAGCAGAGCTTATAAAAGACAGAAGTTCCTTGCCCAATTACATCATAATTACATTGTTGTTTTACAATGTCATTGCTAGGATCGATTTACATATTTGCTTGAAAGCAACTCCTTAGCCCATGACAACCTCATCTTTGTAATCTTCTGGTGAGTTTCATTGTCATTTCCTCCCGGTATTTCGAAGGAAGGAGTCTTCAACCTATTCATATAATACGCCATGTATAAGAGGCAGTTGGGTGCCCGTTGTTGTGGGCAATTTAGAGAACAATTCAGCACTTTGCTCTCATACTCCTTCTTCGTCGGGCATCTCTCCCTCATCATATCAACTTTTCTCCTGACGATAGGCTCTAAGGTTTTCTTCGTTAATTCTGCATCCACCTTGCACGTATCGTACGTGGTTTGCCACAAGGAGTTGTAGTGTGTCCAGTCGTAGGAGATAAAGTTGAATGTGAGCAGAGTATAGTGTTTGATGGTTGCATTAAAAAGTGGGATGAATAACAACTCTATATCGTCCTCCAAACCCATGACGAAGTCTTCTACTTTTTGGATGTCTTCACAGGCGCCGGGTTTTGCGGTTTCTTCATTGACACGTTGAATGACGGTCTGTTGTTTCCCAAAAACAATACACAATATCATGAGTAATTTTTTTCTGTCATTTTTCATCGGTGTACACATGAATATGGATTTTTCTGTTTGAATTCTTACCAATGTGTGGGCCGTCATGAATGCAGACCACTTATGGGATTGGAGCGCCGGCTTTTTTTTTCTGGATCAATGGCACCTCCTTCGAACTAGACGGGGCACACCTTTTACTGCCTTGAATTTCTTTCAGCTTCCTTATTATTATGTCCAGTATGCCAGCCTCCATGTCGTCATAGTTGAGTATGTCTTGCATGTCTACTGCCGACAGCTGGACTGAAACTTCATTTTCACCCTTTTTCGGATAAAATTCGTATACCATATCACTGCACATAAATTTAGTTTAGATTAAATTAATAAAGATAGATTCTCATTACATAATTGTGAAAAAGTTTAGAAAAAACGAAATAAAAAAAGGGTTCAGAATACATACGTTGGAGAATTCTTTCTGGGAATTACGATGTCGATGTATTGTTTCTTCAGCTCTTCATCCGCATGTTTCCAAAGTAAGAGTTCATCGCATTCCCTTAGTATGACGCGGTTCTTCTTTAATTCAGCCATTTTGGCATCTTCTCGGGATTTCGTAGCATCATTAACCTTCCGTTTTTTATTAGCCTCTCCAACTGTATTGCTTTTTATTAACCTCTTTCCTCCCGATCCTCCTCTTCTTTTGACTTCTCTTGGAGCAGCAGGTTCAGCAGCAGCTTGTAACTCCTCATTCTGAAGTACTTTAGCCATGGCTTCGAGATCTTTAATTTTGCAATCCTTTTCATTGGCTTCAATCTTAAATGATTCAACTTTATTTTGAAGCTCCCTTTTCTCCTCAACGAGCCTTTCATTTGTTTCTCTGAGTTGTTTGGTTGTTCGCACTGAAATAAAACAAACAACAATGAAATGTATGATGTGAACCTAACACGGAGAATGACATTCTCCGTATAATATAATACGGAGAATAGAATTCTCCGTTTGGAATTACACGGAGAATAACCTTTCCAGTATCGACATGATAGGGAATAGCAATTATCTGTTCCAAATAACACGGAGAATGACTATTCTCTGTGTTATAGTACACGGAGAATAGTCATTCTCCTGGAAGATTACAAATCAGAAATTTGAAATAGAAAAGATTTTACCTTGTGCATGTAGATCTGATTTAAGAACAGAATTCAGCTTTCTTAAATCCTCCAGTTCATGCACAGAGCCCTCTATCAGAACGTTGACTGCACGTTGTTGTGATTCTTGTGCCTCGAGCTCTTTCAACTTTTCTTTGAGTTTCTCGTTCTCAAGGTTGGCTGCACGTAACTGCGCTCCTTGTGCCTCCATCTCTTTTAAATTTTCTTTGAGTTCTTCATTCTGCGCTTTAAGAACAGAATTCTGCTTTCTCAAATCCTCCAGTTCATGCACAGAGACCTCCATCAGAACGTTGACTGTACGTTGTTGTGATTCTTGTGCCTCGAGCTCTTTCAACTTTTTTTTGAGTTCTTCATTCTGCGCAAGAATATCAGAATGATGTCTTCTCAAATCCTCCAGTTCATGCACGGAGCCCTCCATCACAACGTTGACTGCACGTTGTTGCTCTTCTTCTGCCTGGAGCACTTTCAGCTTTTCTTTGAGTATGGCATTCTCAAAGTTGGCTGCACGTAACTGCGCTCCTTGTGCCTCCATCTCTTTCAACTTTTCTTTCAGTTCTTCATTCTGTGCAAGAATATCAGAATGATGTCTTCTCAAATCCTCCAATTCCTTTGCTGAGTCGTCCATCACAGCGCCCATTTCATGATGCGGTGTTATCCGTTGTTCATCAAAATTATCCCCACTTGCTTCTTGGTGTTCTTCCTCTCCCTCTTTTTCAACTTCTTCTATAGGTGGCTCCTCTTCTTTGTGCCCTTCTTCTTCTCCAACAGGTATAACTAGATCTTCCAATATCATCTTCGATCTTATTTTGTTGTGATATTCGGCCTTGAGGAAGTTTGAGATATCGTACCCATTCCATGTGAAAAATCTTGGATAATCAGGAATTGGGGCGAACTTCCTTTCCACAAATTTACTATGTTCTGCAAACCAATAGAGGAAGTATATTGTGCAACCTTCCAATTTGTGGAAAGCCATTGAGTAATCCCCCTGTTCAGTTTTGCTTCTACTCCTCTTTAAGCTATCTATTACATATGCCAGGATTAACCTTGGCCAGCATATACTGTTGATCACGTCCATACTGTCTACCAAGGCCAAGAATCTGTACGGCAAATTTGAACCGCCAGACTTTGTGAAGAATACAGTTTGGCACAAGTGGAAGATTATTAGCTTGGCCAAATCATCTGGATTAACAGCGTTATCTTCGCCACGAAGCCGTCGTAACAATTCAAAGAACTTGTCTCTCACTTCCTTATTCGTGACTTCTGAGTGTTTGCCCTTAGTATTAGCCAGCAATCTTGTGAAATGATCTCTGCACAGGCTCAATGATGCTGGTGGTGTGGGCTGCTGTTGTTTTTCCTTTATCAATCTTCTGTAAGAAACATCATCAACGCTTTCTTTATTCAGCGGTAGACCGAATATGACTGCCATATCCTTGACGCTTGGCGCGATTTTAACAGTGGTGCTCAATTCAAAGCACCCGACGCCATCTTCTTCTTCTGTGTAACTTGCAATTAAATTCTCAAGCCCTTCCGTTACCTTGGCCATTTCGGAGACGTGGACTCTGTTTTGGTAGAAAATCTCGACAAAATTCCAGAAACCGGTATTCTTCAAGGAACCAATAACTGGCTCAGGTAAACGGCCAGCATCTCGATTGACCTCCTCCATAAGATTTAGCATTGGCTTGAAGGTAGAAAGGAAAAGTCTTGAATCCTTATTCCTGACAGATTTTCTTTCTGCAAAACAAAAAAAACCAAAAATTAGGTCGGAGAATGGCCATTCTTATGGGTTTTAACACTGGGAACGGCATTCTCCGTTTCAAGTTAGACGGAGAATGACATTATCCGTTCCAAATTAAACGGCAAATAGAATTTAACATTCAAATGCGTTTTATGACGGAGAATGTCATTTTCCTTGAAATATATACAAAATTTGCGAACATAAAATCAAAGTTATACCTTCTGTTTGCACTTCTTCTTGCACTTCTTTTTGTTTAGCAACTTTTTCCTTTTTCTTTTTTGCAACTTTCTTAGAATAGGGTTTCCGTTGTTCTCCGTCTGTCGCTTTTAGATTTTCTGTAACTGGTGCATCTTCTCTATTTGGTAATGCTGCCGGTGATGATTCTGCCGCTGATGCCGACATGGTGTAAATATTGCGAATGGGGAGGAAGGTTTGAAGATTTTGGAGGAGAATGATCTAGGTTTGAGTACAGAGTGGAGTATGGAAGAAGAGGAGGCTCCGAAACAGTTTTCTTTTTCCCTTTTCTTTTTTTAATAAAAGGGTTCGGGGGTGTTTTGAATTAATTAGAAGGGCAAAAATGTCATTCGATGGAAGGGCAAAAGACTCTTTTCTGCTTAATTATATTAATCTGAAGGACAGAAATGATTCTGCTTAATCAAAAAGAATTGAAGCCGTTTGGCAAAAATGTCATTACAACTCAACAAAACAAATGAACATAATACATTAGGGCTTTCCATACATTAAATATAAAAGAGGAAGAAAAAAAAAATCATCGTCTTCCATATTCAACCAGATTGGACTTCTTTTTTAGCTCATCATTGTGCTCTGAAGTTGTAATCCATTCAGCAACTATGCGTCTTTCCTTTTCCGCATCAAACTGCATATAACAAACATAACATCAAAAATATTGCTCTAAAAAGTTGAAATTTTTGACGACATATTTTTATACTTACATCGATAGAACGGTAGTCCAGGCTACATCGGTCTTTCATGAATGCAATTAAAAAAATTCCACAATCAACTAAATTGCCTTGGCGGGGAACATAAGAAGGACGTTTTATTGCAAAAGTAGAAAAGCTGAACCTAGCATCTCTCAGCTTCAAAATCTCTTCTTGGAGAAAGATATCCAAATTTGAAAGCTACAATTACCAGAAAATAATATGTATTAGTATAATGCGTATCTTGTACCCAATTCATAAAATTTGATAAATATGAGCTTACAATTTCTTTTATAACTGTTCTGCTTTGAATCGGATCATCTTTAGATGCAAGTGAGTCCCAAATTTCAACAGTCCTGTTTTTAAACACAACTCTTGCAAGAGTATAGTGTTCGCCCAAATGAATGGGTATGTATATCTGAATCAGGATAATTAGGTAAAACAAATTAGTAAATTTTCAGAAAATTAGGATTAATAATTAAACATAAATACATTAATACCTCTTTACAAGTGCTTAAAGATCCCATGTAATCCTGAAAGTATTTAAACTTCTTCCATAATTCATGAGGCCTTTTGACGGATGGAGGTAACGAGGCTTTCTACATACACATCAATTAATACATTACGAAGGACAAACAAACGAGAAAATTGTTAATGCATATGCATTGAAGAATAAAATGCTCACTCACCAACATCCTTATTGGTAAAAACCATACTTTAGCTTTATTGGAGGTTCTTTTCCGTTCCTCCACGGTGAGAAGAGCAGAGACAATACTTACAATCTGAATAAAACATTAAAAATGTCAGCAATGGAATCGAAGTAAACATAGATGGCATCTAAGAAGAAATATACTATCTATACATACCCCATTGGTAATTCTCGTTAAAGGAGCTAAGGTCTTCATCTCCCACCGAGACACATAGGTTTTGTTGCAAGATGATATTATTTCTCTAAGAAAAGAAATGAATAAATTAGGAGAAAAAAATTGTTGGAATTAAACCAAAACTCATATTACTTACTCGTCAGGTCTATCATCTGCAAAAATATAGTCGTAATATCTCGAAGAAACACTAGTACAATTGCTAGGCTTCGAGGTTGAACCCCTTATTAAATTTTTGGATGGTGTGACCGGATTTATATTTTTACGCATTCTTTTAGAAGGACTGCTAAAGTCAGTTTTTTCTTCTTCTATAGCGTCCAATGCGAGATATCGGTCCAATGCTTTACTACGAGACTGTAGCTCCACGTCCTCCTCTTCGGAAGAAGACTCAACGGAAACCACCTTCACATTATTAAATGCTCTAGATGAAGATGCCTCCTTCAAAGCTGGAGATTCTTCAATCTTATCCAAACGTCGAGATAACTTCATTTGTTCAATTTTTATCTTTGCAACATCAGCTGAAATCGTCGCCAGATGTTCTTCAATCTTGCGCAACAAACGCGGAATGAAGGTTTCATTTGGATTTGGCATCCAATCTTCTACGTCTTCTATATTTCCCCCCACACGAGTAGACATCTTGAGAACAAGAAAACTATTGTATTTCAGAAAACTATTCTATGTATTTCAGAATGAATAATAGTACTATGAAACAAGAAAACTATTGTATATATAGCAAGAAAGAAGTACAAAAAGTGAGGAAGATGGAAAGACAAATAAATTTCGAGACTAGCAAACAATCTACTAGCCGTTTGATTAAGGAGGGCTCGAGGAAGATTCTACTAGCCGTTTGATTGAGGAGGGCTCGAGGAAGATTGTACTATCCGTTTGAAAATTACAAAAGGTTATCGTGATCAACTCCAATTAAGGAACTCTATAAGAGGTTTAATTCCGCTTGATTGAGGAACTCGACGAAGTCCACCGCGAACCGGAACTTCTTCTTCTTTTCTTCTTCATCTCCGTTTCTCCTTCCACCACCACCATGCCCTGTAGATTTATAACAAAATTATTAAATTGTTAGATGAAACAAAAAAACTAAATACGGAAAGATTACTAAATAAAAATCAAACAGAACACATATTCATAGAAAACATGAGATTGAAGATGAAAGTGTCACAGAAACAACACCACAATTTTACAATAACTAAGCAGACTCTGCTAAGCAATAACTAAAATTAGGGATTGTGTCCTCCTTGGATTTAATTTACACAAAGAAGAGATTTGAGAGAACGAGCTTTTGTCGGCTTCCTTAATGTACCATTCTCCGTCCTAAATGTACCATTCTCCGTCCATTCGCCGTATTAAAAGCAAAGAGAATGGCCATTCTCCGTGTTAAAAGCAAAGAGAATGACCATTCTCCGTCCATTCGCCGTATTCACCGTCCATTCGCCGTATTAAAAGCAAAGAGAATGGCCATTTGCCGTATTCTCCGTCCATTCTCCGTCCTAAATGTACCATTCTCCGTCCATTCGCCGTATTAAAAGCAAAGAGAATGGCCATTCTCCGTCCATTGGCCGTATTCACCGTCCATTCGCCATATTAAAAGCAAAGAGAATGGCCATTCTTCGTCCATTGGCCGTATTCACTGTCCATTCGCCATATTAAAAGCAAAGAGAATGGCCATTCTCCGTCCATTCGCCGTATTCACCGTCCATTCGCCATATTAAAAGCAAAGAGAATGGCCATTCGCCGTATTCTCCGTCCTAAATGTACCATTCTCCGTGTTAAAAGCAAAGAGAATGGCCATTTTTTGTCCAAAAAAATATTCTCCTCGAAAATATTATCTTTAGAAAAGTTAAAAAATAATCCGCCAGACCTCAGAAGCAGGTTTCCTCAGTTCACCACTAGAGCTGTCAAAATGGGTTAAGCCCGTTGGGCCGGCCCGCCCCGTCCGCCAAAAAGGTGGGTTGGGCCGAGCATTTAGGAGCCCGCCAAACAGGCGGGCCTAGGTGGGCTGGCCCGCTAGTAGCCCGTCCCGCGGTGGGCTAGCCCGCGGGCCAAGTGGGTTGGCCCGCCATCTATTTTTTTATAAAATTTTTAATTTTTTTATTTAGCACATATATGAGATATGTATTATAAATGATAAAAATTCTCATTTAATGCAAGTAATGACGTATAAAATATTAAATTTGGTTATTTATTTACATGAATGAATGTGTTTTAAAGAAATATCTACTATTATAATGTTTCTTGTATTTTACTTGTAATTTGATGCATATGAGAGTGAGTAAAAAATATTATATATATAATTTTTTTTCTTTTAAAAAACTAAACAATAATTAAAAAAATTTAAAAAATTAAGCGGGCCGGCCCGCCTAGCCCGCGGCCCGCCGGTGGGTTGGGCTGGGTTGGAATTTTTCCAGCCCGCCAAAATGGTGGGTTGGCCCGCCCCGCCCCGCCAAATGGTGGGTTATAGTGGGTTACGGGCCGGCCCGTCCCGCCGGCCCATCTTGACAGCTATATTCACCACCACCGCCATGACATGTAGCTTTATTAACAAAATATTAAATTGTTAAATGAAAAATAAAATTTCAGACAATGGCATGGGCAGTAAAATTAGAGCGGCGCCGCTGGTACTTCTCCTTGTTCGAGGAGGCCTCGACGACGTCCGACGCGAAGCGGACCGATTCTTCTCGGCGCAGCTGGTACTCCTCGTTGTTCTAGGGGTGCTCGACGACGTTCGACGCGATCCGAACCGTTTCTTATTTCCTTCTTCATCTCCGTTTCTCTTTCCACCACCACCAGCACCACCACGACTACCATGGCCTGTAACGCAAAAAAAAGGTTCAGATTAAATTGGATGGACTTTTGAGAGAGTAAATATGAGTTAATTTAGGGTGTTCATTGAAAAAATTAAAGTGAAGAATGACCTGCTAAAGCAAGTTACCAACAGGTCAGAAGTCTAAATCAGCATTAAATGATGTCTCATGTATTATTTTATCTGAATTAAACCTGAACCGTTGGATTAAAATCCAACGGTCCAGATTTCGGATGTATCGATACATCCATTTCCAGCGGATGTATTGTAGAATTTTCCATATATATATATATATATATATATATATATATATATATATATATATATATATATATATATATATATATATATCACACAAGAATATAGATTTATACATATATATAAACATATAGAGAGGTAGTGAGGAATAGAATGACAGATACATATGCATGTGTGTATGTATAGATGATAGTAAAGAGTGTGTGTGTGCATACAACCTAGGCTAGGGTATTCTCAGATCAGCCATATGTGGGTATGGCATGTGTGAGTGAGTGACTATATGAGTGTATGTGGATATTAGGAAAACAGTACAACATATGACAGTTGTGAGTGTATATAGTGTGATGTGTGTGGATAGGTTTCAGGAAATCAGTGATATGAATGTGTGTGTATGTATGAGGAAACAATGAATAATAATTCTCAGGTTGTAGAGTAGTGTGTGTCAATGTGTCTCATGCTTGTGTGTGTGCGTGAACATTATATGAGTGACAGTAGATAGCAGTAGTGTGTATGTGTATCAATTCTCAGGTTACACCTATGTGTGTGTGTAGATAGGTGTAAACAGTGCATAATTTCTCAGATTTTCGAATTTCAGAGATACACATGACAGTTCAGTTTCAACAGTCCCAAATCAATTCAAAAACCCATAACCAATCACCAATCATGAACCCTAAATGTACCTTAAGCTCTTACATAAATAGGTGAATCATTCCTTGCATTTAATCATCAAGAAAACAGTAAAATAATATATTTCAAATCTCAGATATCCAAATCAGTGAACTAGTATCAGTGAATTAGGGAAATCACAAATTGAATTCGAAATACAATTAATATTCAAAACTAATGGTTAGTAATCAAAGTATAATATGTGAGCATGCATTACAGTGTGTGTCATATCCCTAAGTGGGACACGACGTATCCAATCAAATTTAACACACACGAACACAAATGACACAGTACAGTCTCGTGCACGTGTTCACGCGTGTCTAGCACATGACACACGACACGAGACACTTCGTGTACGTGTCTACGTGTTAGCCTAGCATAGGTCTACGTGCACAAGTGTCTATTTTGTGTCCATGTGAGCCGTGTCGAGCAAACAAGATGCGTATCAGTCGCGGATCTCGTGCTCGAGCAAAATAGTGCAAAATTGATGCGGGTGGGATTTCTTCCAAACCACTCGATCAAATGTCCTAAAATTTTGTATGTGTCATGTCAGTCATGTGTCCAAGGTGTCACCAAAACTTCACACCAAATGGTGTCGTGTCGTGTCCGCTAGGACACCCGATAGGCAGGGCACAGTACACGCCAGGTTCCCGTGTCCAAAACTGACACGAATCATGTCAAAAATCAACTCAGTCGAGTTGGGAATTAAAATACACATATAAATCTCCATTCCTATTCAATTACTTTCTAAAAACAGCAAACTAAAACCCATTGGGGCATTTTATCAAACACCTAGTTCTTGATTAAGATACGTGTCCGATACGGTCACGAAATCAATGCAAATTGACACCAAACTTACACCACAACTAGGGGACACCTAGATCTAGGCTAGGATGCAAAGAAAATAGAATTTAATTACGATTTAAAAGGTTTACCTATAGGGTGTCAAATGGCAAGAAAAGCCCCAAATCGATTGTTTCCCGTCGCTGGCCAAATCCTCTAAATTGTTCCCAAACTGAAATTACTCTCCATGAACATCAAGTAGAGAATGATTAGATTCTATTTCAAAAGATTTGGATCAAAAAGGAATTAAAATGGATTTGTTATGAATTTGGAAAGATGGAAATTACCTTTCCTTCAAAAAATTGATTCAATACAAAAGAGACAAGAGCAAAGGAATGAGAGACTTTATAGGGGGGATTACCAATGTGTGACCGGCCACTAGGCTAAAATTAGAGTTAGGGTTCCACTAATTGGCTATGGGCCAAGTTTCATTAGTAAGGGAAATAAATTGATAAGTCACAAGTCCTTGAACCTAGTCTTTATTCTTCTATTTCAAACTTGATTCTAAATGACTAAAATTGGGTTGACTTAAGTTAGACTAGGGTCCCACCATATTAACCAAGTCACCATAGCTAGAGTCAACATCTAGGTTAGTCTACAAAGTCTCAATTAGTCAACGTCAAAAATAACATTCATCACTTCAACAATTCAAAATAAATTAAAAATTCACAAAATGACTAAAATACCCTCAAGCTAAAATGTGGTAGTGACAGTTATGATTTATTCTCCCTTCTATATATACCCTTTCATTTTCTCTCTCCTCTTTATTTTCATTCTCTTCACTCTCTTTTCATTTCTTCTTCTCTTCTTTCCCCTTGGAGCTTGCCAAGAGCTTGGCCTTGAGGCCTAGAGTGTGGTTTCGTACTCCTCTTGGAGGTGGAGTGGAATATTAGGCTTGGAGCTTAACCTAGGCAAGTACATCTTGCCAAATCTTGAACAATATTGTTTTGTTTTCATTTTTGTTTTCTTTGATGTTAAACGCTTAGAATGGTCTAGGTTTTTACTTCTCCACCTTCTTCTTCTTTATTTACTCCTCCCACTAACCCAAGGCAAGTGCAACTTGCTTCATGATGGATCTCAAATTTTATTGTTCCATTATCTTCCTTGCTTTCTATACCTCTTTGGAACTTGGAGTTTTTGGTTTTGATGTTGACATTTTTATAGATCTATGTTTTAAGACTTTTTTTTGGTTTTGATCTCTTAAAGTTTGTTATTTCTGAAATCTTATGGTCCTATGTTGTGGGGAATTTTATTCTACCCAATTTTGGCATTTGAACCACTTGATTTTGACTTATTTTGAAGAAGTTATGGCATTCTTTGAGTTCATGGGTTTTCTATGCACTTCGGTGCTGTTTTGGAAAAGATGAACAACCTGCACCTGCGCACTTGCGCGTAGCCTGCACCTTCCTGCACAGCCTGTGCACCTTCCTGCGCAGCCTGTATACCTTCCAACACAGACTGTGCAGCCTTTGCACCTTTCTGTACTGACTGCACAGCCTGCGCACCTTTCTGCACTGACTACACATGAGCTTTCCTGCGTAGACTGCACCTGCACTTTCCTGCACAGACTGCACCTGCACTTTTCTGCACAGACTGCACCTACGCTTTTCGGCATAGACTGTACCTACGCTTTCCTACGCAAACTGCACCTGCGCTTTCCTGCGCAAACTGTACCTTTATTTCCCTACACAGACTGTACTACACTGCGCTTTCCTGCACATACTGTACTGCACTGCGCACTTTCCTGCACTTGGCCGTTTTTGTCTGTTTAAGCTATTTTGTAGCTAGAATCTTGTAAAATTCAAAACATGAAAGTTGTAGATCTCCATCTTGGCTTCAAGAATCTTTTTGTTTCATCTTAATTGGAGTTCATATGCGACTGATAATTTCAATCATAGTTTTGATCTTCTTGGCATATTTTCTGTACTTGGCCTAACTTGCGACGACCCGACTTGATAACTTGTTAATATTGAACTTGACTTGAACATGACAACATGATCTCATCTTGATAATCTTGATAGTGGCCCATCGTGGCGCACCCATGTTACATGCCTTCTTTGCTTACTAGATAGTGATCCATCGTGGTGCACTCTTGTACATGTCTTTTCTTGCTTACATGATAGTGGTCCGTCGAGGTCCACTCCTGACAAGTACTCTTGACAGGACAAGTAAACCCAACATGACATGTGAAATCTTGATTGCTGTTGCGACAGCCAATCCTGACTTATTAAGTGTAACTCTTGTTTGGACTCCGTAGTTGATTTTTTTAATTGTGATTGTACAAGCTACATGTCTCATTTTGCATCATGTCTAGGACATGGATTCCTGGTTACCACGGTCGGGGATTCATAATGAATCTGACTAGGTTAAACGACTAGATTGATCAAGTAGTTCATATAGAGAGATTTTCTAGTTACAAGCGATCCCGTTATCCCGAACACAACAGTAGACTTATAGCCTGCCGTCGAGTAGGGCACATTTCCAGCACACTATCATGTGTTGCACTCTAAGTCACCTAATAATTCTTGATAACTCTTGTAACCTCGCCTGGATAACCTGGATAGTCTACTGGGCTTGTGACTGTGGGAAATATCTCAACTGCATCTTGTCAGTAATTAGGATTGTGATAACCTTAGTTAGCTAATGTTTAAAGCCGTACTCATTGCTTAGCCGTGATTGTTGTATAGAGTCCAGTCTAGTCTACTTTTGTCTAGACAGTGTCCAAATTTGTTTAATTTAGTACATCATTGTTTATGCTTTACTTTTGTCGGTAAATGATTAAAGATTTAAGTTCTGTTCAGGAGAAGGGTTACAACCCCGGTCCTTGTTTGGTTTATGGGTTGTAACTTGGGTTCTGAAATAGTTCCTAAATCATCTTATCATTTGTCATTCTATATAGTCCTTACATGCTCATATGTCCCAGTTATCTAACATGCTCACATGTCCTAGTTATCTAACACGCTCACATGTCCCAATTATCTAACATTCTCACATGTTCCAGTTATCTTACATGCTTACATGTACTATTTCTCTTACATTGTTCAGTTTATGTCACATGTTCACATGCTTCTGTTTAATTCACATGTCCACAGTTTACATTATGTTATATATTATTTACTCTATGCTCCATGTTACTTTACTTATTGTCTTTTCTATCCTCGAGATGAGTGCATTAATAGTGCATGAGTCTCGATTTGTATTTACTTATTTCTATCTCTATCCATTGCTATGTTAGTTATTGCTGGTTGTAGTTCATAATTTGGCTTTCTTTGTGGTACTTGCTATTAGGGTTTGACCCCACTGGTTTTGTTTGGCCAGATCTGATAGAGGAGCCTGAAGGATCTTCCGTACCATCTACTCGACGGTGACTACCCGGAGCACCAAAGTATCTTAGTGGATTTTCCTATATCATCCTCCCACTAGTTATGTACATTATTCTTTTGTGGCATTTAGCCTCCGAGTACGTCTTTAGCTCGTGTTTTGGATCTTGACATTTAGACATTTAGTCTACGGGCCTAAACATGATTTGCGTGTTCTAGACTATAGCTAGAGCTTATCATGTATGACTATTATTCTTGCTAGTTCTTCACTTTGTATTAATAGCTTCATGATCATCCATGTATATATAGTTTGAGACGCTTTACTATTTTATGTCTGATGATCATACTTATACTTTACATAATTTCCTGTGATTGAGATACCTAGGATTGCTTAACCTAGGATTGACTGTTGGATTGTAGTATTAACTTCTATATCTATACAGCTTATACGTTATTTCGGAGTACTAGAGTACTTTGGAATATGTAGCTGTCCCGGTCCGTCCCTACTTGCCATTTTTATGTTTCTGGGACGTGAATAGGTTTTAGTGGTGGCCCATACAGGTCTGATTTATCAGATATGTGGGGGTTACTGATATTTAGATATCGCAGTCACAATTCTCCTTTATTGACGTCCTTCGTATTATTCTATATCTCTGATCCTTTGACCTGATATCTGCCTTGATCGTTGATCTTTCTTATCCTCCCGATTAGATCCTTGTGTCCTTTAACTTTTAGGGGCACCATTCCTAATCCTTCTGATCATCTTGTTTGGGTTTTGCCGATGGCAGGTCAGTAATCTTTTGTTAGGCCAATTTTGGAGGATCAGTCTCAGCATTCAGGAGCAGAGTCAAGAGTCGACATGAGGGTAGTGATGTCCGTCCATCTCGATCAGCCAGCTGTATGAGGCATCGCCAAAGTCAGGGCATTCTGTATCACCAGTACAGTCAACAGTCCGAGCAGAGGTAGTATCAGATCATCCCGATGTGCATGCATTCCTAGGGATCATGAAGGATATAATAGAGTCACAGCAACAACGAGATCTCGTTCTCCAGCGGAGTATTTATATGTTGATAGACCATAGTGGGCAAGGAATACCAAAGGTATTTCAAGCCGAGGACCTGCAGCCAGAGGGAGTACAGATTAGAGATAGGCAGTACCAGTCATCAAGTCAGTCAGCATATCGAGCCTGACCTATATTAGAGGCGGTACAAGAGCACGAGCATATAGCCAGGAGTACTGCATCCAGAACTGAGGGTCGTAAGAGGTGCCATGCACCCGTGTTAGGCTTTCTACCTCGACATCCCTCACCAGTACCAGCATATAAACCTCCATACCAACACCAGGAGTTACCAGTCGTATGTTCCTTTTGTGGAAGGGGAGGGCACACTCCTCTTACTTGTTGAAGGGCCAACTTTCTATGTTTGTCATGCGGATCACCAGACCACATGATAGGGATTTGTCCCCGGAGGAGTTCAGTTGGATCTTCATCCTTCCAGCCTATAGTTACCCAGTTCGGGATACCAACACCAATTCAGCAGAAGCGAGCTCAGAGGCCTTCATCGACACAGTCCCATGCATTCCAGCAGGAGGGGCCTCAGCAGTATATGCAGGCCCAGGCTCCGAGGCAGAGAGACCAGCAGTATCAGGTAGAACAAGAAGCATATACCTATTATGACAAAATATGGCATCTCAGATCAGTTTCTCAGGCGGCCAATAGGCGATGCTTCCACTATGGAGAGGAGTACCATATAGTTAGCACTTGCCCCTATCCGTCATCTCGAGGACGACCAACTACACCAGATGTACCACCTCAGTCCTTTCAGTCGCATCAGTCATCACCCCCAGTAATGGATGAGCAGTTAGGGCCAATACTGTAACACCCCAGTCCCAAAATACGTAGGACTAAGATACATATACATGCCAGCTACGTATCCAGAGGACTCTAGTTCAGCTCGAATACGTATAAGCTGTCTGGTTGTTCTAGAATCAACTACATCTCAATCCACTAATATCGATAACAATAACGAATCAAGTGCAGTAAGGCTGATCAGACCATAATACACTAATTCTAGAATAGATAAACATATTAGAGTGGATCCCCAATAACACGTTTATCATGAACAAGCGAGGAGAAAATGCAAGCTTGTAAAATAGTAGGCTATAATAACATCGAGTGTCAAATACTGGACAAAATATAAATATGGAAGATATGATAATAACACAACTAAATATACTTAAAGTCTTGGCAACGCAACCGTCATCCATCAATGCAGTAAACCATAAAAACTGCATCTAATACTTGGAGAGATCACCAGGTCCTCAAAGGACTAGCAAGACACATAATATACAAGCCTACTGTAACAGTAATAACATGCATGAAAGAAAGGGAATAATATAACAAATAAGGACTAAAGAATACAAGAATAGAAATGGCATGCCGTCAAGAATCGTGCTGATAAACGTGACTATGAGTAAATTAGGATAAACCATAGCTCGGTGGGGGCTCACGGCCCTATAGATCGCACCTTGGTGGGGGCTCACAACCTATAGTAAGTCTCTATCACACCTCGGTGGCGGCTCACAATAGAGAGTGGTCAAGTATAGTCATCGTCTATCACAAGGTCCTCACATAGAACTACGAGTCAAGTCAAGACAATAAGTCAACAAGTCAAGTCCAGGTCGATCATGTCAAGGAAACCTGGCCTAGGATATGTAATGATAAATCTCAAGGCGCATGAGTACCACGATAATCGTAACCAGTAAAGATAGGAAATAGAACTGCGGGCACGTATAACCAAAATGACACTCATAATGAGGAAGTAACTGTAACAAGAAGCAGAGGAAGTATGTGATCAAGAAAATAGAAAAGTAACAATAATATAAG
>JANAVB010041420.1:21440444-21560867 GCA_029216955.1 Iris pallida
TTGGGAACTTGTACAATAGTAACAGGCCTGGCTAACCATACGTGGGGTGTATGATCAACACTCACAATCAATAGGTGCACAATAGGCTTTGACCACACATCTACACTAATACTCCCCGTCCCCCGACTAGTATAGTGGATCCAACCATGACACATCATGACACACGATTCTCCGAGAGGGTAGCTAGCCTTCGCAGGAATCGTGTCTATACAATGCACAAGGAACAAGAAAAACTTGCACAAGATATACCAAGGAAAGCGAGGAATAACATCTCATGGCGGGATCCAGAAAAATACCAATCCGTGTGAACAATGTGTCAAGAGAACAAGGATATCTACACTAAATACAAGAAACATAAACGATATCATAAAACAGAAATATTATCAGAGAATGTACTCGCCTGCGATGTGATGGATAAGTTGACTGAGTCCAAGAACAGTACCTCGAGGACCTATAGATGGAATACTGTATCAATATAATGGTTTGAAAGTGAAACCAAGTCATA
Organism: Iris pallida; assembly: GCA_029216955.1. NCBI lineage: Eukaryota > Viridiplantae > Streptophyta > Magnoliopsida > Asparagales > Iridaceae > Iris > Iris pallida. The sequence continues at coordinate 21,440,950 of JANAVB010041420.1, forward strand.
CTGAGTCAAAATAGGTCAAGACACGCCAAACTAAGTCAGTCTAGGTCAAACAAGGTCAAACTAGATTGTACATGGTCAATCTAAATCATATTAGGCCTAACAAAGTCATACTAGGTCAAGACAGGTCTAGTTAGGTCAACCTTGGTCATAGGAGAACATTGGAAGTCAATCCGAATCAAACTAGGTTAAAAATTGACTTACAGTTGACTTTTGGTCAACGGGTCAACTCTGGTCAACTCTAGGTCAACCCTAGGTCAATGGTGACTAACAGTTGACTTTTGGTCAACCGTTCAAGTCTAATAGAATTTGGGACTAAATTGGGTAAAGTGTTGACCCATAGTTGACTTTTGGTCTAAAAAGTCAACCGTGGTCAACCAAGGTCAAGACTAGGTCTAGGCGACTATTTCTAATCATTACCAACCCTTACAACCCATATCCGATTCATTCCCAAACTCCTATTCTTCTCCTTCTCCTTATTCATATTCTTCTTCTTATTCTCCTTCTCATTCTCCTTCTCATTCTCCTTCTTCCCTCATTCTCCTTCTCATTTTCATTCTCCTTCTCATTCTCCTCCTCATTCTCCTCCTCATTCTCCTTCTTCCCTTATTCTCCTTCTCCTTCTCATTCTCCTTCTCATCCTCATTTATGGAGAAGGAAATAAATGCAAAAGAGAATTAATGAAGGTTTTAAAAGCATACCTAATTGATCTTCTTGAAGAAGAAGAAACTTCAAAAAAAAAGAAATGGAATGGAGAGAGAGAGGTTGCTTTGGAGTGAAGCAAAGGAGAGGGGGTGCTCCATACATGGCCGACCACATTTTAGAGGGTTGGAGGCATTTGGCAATTTACCAAAATGCCCTCCAAGTCAAAAAAATGAGTAGTTTTGAGTTGGGGTCAAAATGGTAACTTGAAAACTCTAAATTTCAAGTTCTAAATCTAATTCTAATCTCTAATCCCACTAAAATCAAATGGGATTAGTCAAATATAAATATCTGGGTTTGGTCATGACAAGTTGGTCGGTTCCAGTTGGGTCCCGATCAGAGTCTAAGCTACCCCGGGTCCCCGATACAAGTCGGAATGAGCTGAAATTCGAACCCGACTCAAATAACCCCAAAACAATATCATAAATAATAAAATAAATTTCAAAAATATTCAAAAGTACAAAATGACAAAAATACCCCTGTTCCTAAAAACTGGAGGTGATAGGTTCCGAGAAAATGACTGGTCTGGTGCTCCTAAATTAAAAGTCATGGTAACGTGCTTATGAGGATCAAGGAAAAGAGTGGGAAATCAATTAATAATTAAATGGTCTAAATTGACCCGAACTTGCGCGATACAAAAGGAGCACAAGGGAACGAGTTTGGATGGGACATGATATATCGATGTGAAGGTAATCTCGTCTACTACAAACTTCAAGAAGAAAGTTTCCAGAGACTGGCATCATTGATGCTCTAGAAATCCAAGTCACGGTAAAGAGCATTAAATCAAATAATAATCAAATAATAATATATATTACAACTAATTGAATTATAAAATTGAAAAAAATTAGCCCTAAATTTAGGGGCTTACAATCCTACCCACCTTATAAAAATTTCGTCCTCGAAATTAAAATCATCCTATAGGTCAAGCTAAAACATGCAACTACTATGGGTATAGTACTCAATCTGCTACCTTTGTGATCATCTATGCTGTTTCTCTCTACAATCATTTGGTTCATGTTCAACATGCTTATTCCATAAAAACTATGTCACTTTACCCCTTAGAATCTTCATATCAATAAGAACCTTTACATATACTCTAAAATATAGGTCATCCTCGAGATACGTATATATATATATATATATATATATATATATATATATATATATATATATATATATATATATATATATATATATCACAATGATTGGCCATCAACCAAAATTCCAATCTCTATAGCAATTTGTTTGTTTCCTTATCACGTCCTAAGTATCTTTATCCTATTAATCACAAGCTCCTTGAAATTGTACATTCAAAACCTATTCTGGACATTGAGCCTTCTCTCTTTTACTCATGAACTCCTGAATATAAACCCTCAAATCTAAGCACCAGATTCTAGTCCTAAATCCGTAGTCACTAAATATAATATTTCATTACTCCTTCTTAGATACCTTAAAACCAATCTATACTATCAAACTAATCATTCTTAATGGTTTCTAAGTCCACTATAGTCAGTCACTCATATCTGTCCTATAAGCTTAACCCAATGAATCCCCAAGAAATATACTCATCACAATCACACATTAACATATTACAGTTACACCACAAAATCTGCTAACAAGGTCTGGCTATCCAATCGTCAAAAATAGAAGGTAACAAGGGCCTAAGACTGGGTCTAGCAATCCATATTAATATTCAGACAAGGTAAGGGTCAAGCAAGACAGGAAAGATTATCAAAATATTTCCAAGAATAGTACGAGGCCAAACGAAATACATAGGACGTAGTCGAAGTAAAACTCAAGAACCATATACCTCCGTAATTATGTCACATGAAGTTACTATCGCGCTAGTGTGCATCTAGCTGCGATTAACTTCCTTGTTCCATAATACGACGGATGGCTGCAGTGCACAGCTGCCACGCCAGATAATATAGGTTCCTGAACATAACTTGGCTAATATCCGTAAAATATTTCCAAACAATTTTGTAAAAATAAGGAGAAGATGTTAGTCAAAATGCTTGGAGAGTGGTCCAAGTAGAATTCGAGAAACATATTTAACCATGATGCCGTTATCTGAAGTCATGTCTCGCCAGTATTTCTCTGGATGCAAACCCCCGATTCCGTAATACAAGGATAAATTACCTTTTGAAACTTTCCTGAATCAACCCATGAGACACTTTCAACAATTATCGGGAAGGACAAGAAGAATTACCCAAGTGGTTAGCGAAGAAGAGTTTAGTCAAATCATAGGAAGATGGAACACAACAATCATGTTGAGAAAATCCTAATTAAGCTGTAGATAGACAGAGTTAACCAAGACGGGGAAGAATGATGATAAGAATTTGTTCTTGCTCATCCGGTCATAACGAAGTGATCCAATTTAAGATACATTCTGATAACCATACACGTCTTTCTGAAATTATATTGCTAGAATTTTTGCCACGTCAATAAGCATAGCTGCAATAAACGATGGAGTCCATAACTAAGATATACACCCTAAAATCATGTCATCTGGAATTCTTACCACGCCAATCGGTATGGCTGCAAGAAAATCCAAATTCCATAACTAGGATAGTATAACCAACATCAGGCTCCACGTCCCTGTCGTGCTAGCTAGTATGATTGCGATAAATTCTAAACTCCATAAATAAAGTAGACATTTATCGTTCTCATCAAATAAGTTTATTAGAATATCTTAACTCAATTCATAAAAATTGATCTTAGATACAAAGTCAAAGTCAACAACGAACGAACATCAAGATTTAAAATTCAACGACGAATCAAGGATAAGTAATGAAAACTAGCAGAACAGATTTCGAGACAGGATTTAGGAAAAGTTTTCAGGAGAAGTCCCAAAGGTACGATCTAGGTCAAGATAAAGGAAATCATTGGAAATATAATCTAAAACAATCTCAACCTGATATGAGACTGGTAAATCATATTCTCATCTCAACCTAGAAGATATATAAGTTCAACTTATACCTTCCCTCTGGGGTCCACAAACTCATTCCAAGAAAGAATAAAGTTTGATACGGACAAATATTTCAGAAATCAGGACGGACTGGAATGAATGGCAAAAGTTTCGAAAAGTTCGAAATAAAATTCCCAGGGGTCATCACTGGAATCTACCAAGAGTTCCTAATATGTGACTGAGTACCAAAATCCTAAAATATTCTATTACTCAACCTTAATCCTAGGGCAGGCTCGTAGTAGTACAGATAAGCTCAAGTACTACCACGACTTCGCATTAATAGCAAAGACTGACCTGCATAGGCCGCCACAAAAATGTGTCACGACCCGTACCTGGATATACGGGTACGAATACGTGGGCTACGCCCAGCCTACGCCGTAGTATCGGCGGTAGAACGCTGTCAAGTGTACTATACTAACTATAACATCAAAAGATCTATAACTAGAAATGTACTCACGTCATATCACGAAAACTAAGGAAGATAAGACAAGAAATAATAACAATATCACTAGAACAACTAGAATCTACAATGATCATAAGACAGGAAAATAAAGAAAGAACAACAAGACTAACTAAGGATAACTACCAGGCAACTCACACAGAAGAATAGTGAGATCCACCTCAGCTAGCAACATCATGAAGTCCAATACTGAGGGCACAACTATTCCTAAAATTTTGTCAACATATCCAGTCAGGATGGAACGAGCACAAATCTCAAATAACAGTTCTAGTTAGACGATATTGAAAATATAGCAGTAAATAGAGAGAATATACAAGAAATTATGAAATGTACATGTGAGTATCATGGCAAGGTAAGATGTAAATCTAGAGCTAGAACAAGGCAAGTAAAACTGATCATGGCATGTACAAGAATCAAGAATCATCTATCTAGGTGTGTGAGTACTAGCTACAATATATGGCCGGCTTGGGAACTTGCACAATAGTAACAGGCCTGGCTAACCATACGTAGGGTGTATGATCAACACTCACAATCAATAGGTGCACAATAGGCTTTGACCACACATCTACACTAATACTCCCCGTCCCCCGACTAGTATAGTACATCCAACCATGACACATCATGACACGCGATTCTCCGAGAGGGTAACTAGCCTTCGCAGGAATCGTGTCTATACAATGCACAAGGAACAAGAAAAACTTGTACAATATATACCAAAGAAAGCGAGGAATAACATCTCATGACGGAATCCAGAGAAATACCAATCCGTGTGAAAAATGTGTCAAGAGAACAAGGATATCTACACTAAATACAAAAAACATAAACGATATCATAAAATAGAAATATTATCAGAGAATGCACTTGCCTGCGATGTGATGGATAAGTCGATTGAGTCTAAGAATAGTGCCTCGAGGACCTATAGATGGAATACTGTATCAATATAATGGTTTGGAAGTGAAACCAAGTCATACTGAGTCAAAATAGGTCAAGACACGCCAAACTAAGTCAGTCTAGGTCAAACAAGGTCAAACTAGATTGTACAGGGTCAATCTAAGTCATATTAGGCCTAACAAAGTCATACTAGGTCAAGACAGGTCTAGTTAGGTCAACCTTGGTCTTAGGAGAACATTGGAAGTCAATCCGAATCAAACTAGGTCAAAAATTGACTTACAGTTGACTTTTGGTCAACGGGTCAACTCTGGTCAACTTTAGGTCAACCCTAGGTCAATGGTGACTAACAGTTGACTTTTGGTCAACCGTTCAAGTCTAATAGAATTTGGGACTAAATTGGGTAAAGTGTTGACCCATAGTTGACTTTTGGTCTAAAAAGTCAACCGTGGTCAACCAAGGTCAAGACTAGGTCTAGGCGACTATTTCTAATCATTACCAACCCTTACAACCCATATCCGATTCATTCTCAAACTCCTATTCTTCTCCTTCTCCTTATTCCTATTCTTCTTCTTATTCTCCTTCTCATTCTCCTTCTTTCCTCTTTCTCCTTCTCATTCTCCTTCTCATTCTCCTCCTCATTCTCCTTCTTCCCTCATTCTCCTTCTCATTCTCATTCTCATTCTCATTCTCATTCTCCTCCTCATTCTCCTCCTCATTCTCCTTCTTCTTTCATTCTCCTTCTCATTCTCCTTCTCATCCTCATTTATGGTGAAGGAAATAAATGCAAAAGAGAATTAATGAAGGTTTTAAAAGCATACCTAATTGATCTTCTTGAAGGAGAAGAAACTTCAAAAAAAAAGAAATAGAATGGAAAGAGAGAGGTTGCTTTGGAGTGAAGTAAAGGAGAGGGGGTGCTCCATACATGGCCGGCCACATTTTAGAGGGTTGGGGGCATTTGGCAATTTACTAAAATGCCCTCCAAGTCAAAAAAATGAGTAGTTTTGAGTTGGGATCAAAATGGTAACTTTAAACCTCCAAATTTAAAGTTCTAAATCTAATTCTAATCCCTAATCCAACTAAAATCAAATAGGATTAGTCAAATATAAATATCTGGATTTGCTCATGACAAGTTGGTCGGTTCCAGTTGGGTCCCGATCAGAGTCTAAGCTACCCCGGGTCCCCGATACAAGTCGGAATAAGCTGAAATTCGAACCCGACTCAAATAACCCCAAAACAATATCATAAATAATAAAATAAATTTCAAAAATATTCAAAAGTACAAAATGACAAAAATACCCCTATTCCTAAAAACTGGGGGTGACAGGTTCCGAGAAAATGATTGGTCTGGTGCTCCTAAATTAAAAGTCATGGTAACGTGCTTATGAGGATCAAGGAAAAGTGTGAGAAATCAATTAATAATTAAATGGTCTAAATTGACCCGAACTTGTGCGATATAAAAGGAGCACAAGGGAACGAGTTTGGATGGGACATGATATATCGACGTGAAGGTAATCTCGTCTACTACAAACTTCAAGAAGAAAGTTTCCAGAGATTAGCATCCCTAATGCTCTAGAAATCCAAGTCACGGTAAAGAGCATTAAATCAAATAATAATCAAATAATAATATATATTACAACTAATTGAATTATAAAATTAAAAAAAATAAGCCCTAAATTCAGGGGCTTACAAGGGAGCAGCTCCAGCTGAACATTGTTGGTGTCGCTGATGAGTTGTGGTATATGATTCAGTAAGGAGTTGTCTTTGTGAACCGTCTCTTTGGAGAATAACTTGGAGTAGAACTATGCAGCGGCCGCTTTGATGTTCTTTTGATCAGTGATGATGTTCCCCATTTCGTCGGCAACTTGGTGAATCGAGAGCTTCTTTCTGCGGCCGTTGACGCAATTATGGAAGTATTTAGAGTTTTTATCCCCATCGATGTCCCATTTCAACCTCGCTTTTTGCTTCCAGAAATCGATCTCCACTCTGATCCTAAATTTAAGCATAGCTTTGGTAAGGTTCGTGGCCATCCTTGCCGTCGGCGGACGATCCGAAACGAACTTGGCCTTGGCCCGTGAGACGTCGTCCTCCGCTACCCGCACAGCTTGAAAAATCTCCCCGTAGGCTTGTTTGCTCCAAATGGTCAGGGCTTTCCTCATTTCTTTAAGCTTGTTGCTCACCCGAACGAGGGGGTTGGGAGATTCCACCCTATTCTACGCCTCCGCAACGATGGCCAAAAATTGAGGGTGCTCGGTCCAAATGTTGAGGAATCGGAAGTTCTTCTTGATTGGATTACAGAAGTTTTTTATTTCAATTAGCAGGGGAGCGTGGTCAGATTCTAATGTATTGAGGTGGGATAGACTGGTAGTAATCCCCATTTCGTCCTATTGGACGTTCGTGAGGGCCCTGTCTAGGCGAGAGTATTGACGGCGATCTCCTTCCTGCATGTTACACCAGGTGAAAGCATTGCCGGTGAACTGGAGAGAGGATAGGTGAGCATTGAAGATGAAGTTGTTGAAATCTAGCATGGCTGAAGTCGGCGGCGGGCGACCTCCAATTTTCTCTTTTCTGCTGGTGATAACGTTAAAGTCCCCAATGCAAAGCCAAGGAGAGTCAATGTGGTGGATATGAATGTCAAGTAGATCGTTCCAGAGGTGTTTCCGCTCTGCAATGTCACAACTGCCATGAACTGCTGAGAGGATGATGCGCTTAGGAAGAAAAGGGTGTTCCAACCAGCAAGAGAGGGCCTGCCAAGAGTCGTGGACGACTCCGAAGTTGACGTCCTCCGTGCAGAGGATCCAGATGTCGTGACTACCAGCTATGGCTTGGCGTAGAACGAGCTGCAGCTGGATAGATTTTAATCTTTTGGGGGGGATTTTGGGTTCGAGAATAATGAGAATATCGATTTTGTGAATTTTTCGAAGGCTGGAAGTTCTCCTCAGAGTAGGTTTGTTTGCCAGGCCGCGAACATTCCAGGATAGGATGTTAAGCATTAATGAGGATGAGGAGGGTGTTTTTTGTTCCGCCTGGAGGCGGGTCTGGTGAGGATAGTTAGGATTTCTGCGGTTCCCGTCTTGTCAGTTTTTCTGCTCGATATGGATTTATCTGCCATTGTCGAGGTTGGTATGTTGCTGGAGTTCGCTTGGATTTCGGTGGTGGAATCGCTAGGGTGGTCGACCAGATCTCCGGCGGAGTCCAGGATGGGCTCCTCCGGGGGGATGACTAGGGCATCACTGGTGTTGTCAATCTGTGTTAGAGTTTGCTGGAGAGAGTAGCCAGCAGCTTGAACCTGTAGTCCTCTCTGAACCTGGTCTGGTTCGAGGATCGATAATGCTTCTACCACTGTGTCTGGGATGATGATGGGTTGCTCTGCAACAATGGTGTCAGTGATCTCCATAACGGCTTTCGAGTTTGGGATTATCTCGGTGATGGTGTGATCAACTAAGGTTAAGGCAGATTTTGGTGGGACTCCCTCATCTATAGTGTGCTCAACTAGGGTTAAGGCAGATTCCGGTGGTACTCCCTCATCTTCCGATTCAAGAGCATCAAACTTATTAAAGAGGGTAAGAGCTTGGGTTTCGAAAGGGATCACAATTTTGCTAGGTATTCCGTATTTGTCTGAGTTGCCGTCACTGGAATCAAATTTGGTGTGCGTGTTCGGGGGTGGTAAGAGAGGGGACCGTGGGGTCTTCCCTCCTGTTTCCATGTGGTCGTTTTGGACCGGTTTTTTCTTGAGTTCTGGGTGAAGACGGTGACAATGTTTTGGGATGTGATCGCGTAAATGGCAGTGGTTGCAGAACATAATGTGGTTGTCATAAACGATCTGTTGGGAGTGGGTGCGATTGCCTAGCTCGATACTAATAAAATTGGGGGGCTCGGAGGTGAGATCGAGTTCCACACAGAATTTGGCGTAGTTGGCCTTGGTGAGGTTGCTGGTTTCAGGGGCCGTGGCGACATACGTCCCGAAGGAGTTGGCAATGCGCCGAAGAGCCGCTGGAACGAAGCAAATGAGGGGCAATTTCGGCAACGTCACCCAAACTGCGACCTTCACGGAATCTTCTTGAGTATTAAAACCGGAGGACCACTTGATGATCTTCATCTGGTGGGAGTCAACCCGACAGGTGCCTTTGGACCACACAGTTCTGTGGTCAGAATCGGAAGAGAGGTGGAGGAGAATATGTCTGGGGTCGAGGGGGGCGACGCGATATTCTACTGAGAGTCTCCAGCTGGCTATAACCTCCTGCACTCTGGCGATTTTGGAGCATCCTGAAGAAAATTTGAGGACAAAGGTGTAGGGGAAGGATGATGAAAGCGAGGTCAATTCCAAATCAAAAAATAGAATTGTGGGGATTGGGGATTCCTGCGGGTACACGATGTCCGGGAGATTGACGTCTGGGAACAATAGTCCCTTCTGGGATGCTAAATTTGGATGAAGTATGGCAGCGTAGGAAGGCCGATCAGCTCTCGAGGAGGATGGGAGCGGAGTCCCGCTAGATAAGAGCGAGGGGGCGGGAGGGGGTCGGCTCTGGACAGGGGATAAGGGTGTCGAGAGCGACAGAAGATGAACCACCTAGGAATGAGGGTGTCGCGACGACGGAGGGGGGTACTACGGAAGAGCTCCCTACCGCAACTATGGCGGAGGCTGCCGGGATTCCGACAGAAAGAGCCACACCACAGGAAGCACCTGCGCTGGGCAGGGCCGCAAGGGAAACAGGGGAGGAGCCTCCGGTGGCCGATGACAGGGGAGGCGCAGGGTGCGCCAGCGAAGGGGGATCGACTGAACATGAAGGGGGAACTACTGAACATGAAGGGGAGGCTACCGGGAGAATAAGGGAGGGGGAAGGGACAGAAGGGGATGGAGGGTGACGAACGCCTGAGAGGAGCCGAGGGGAGGGGAGGGTCCAGCGTAGAGGATGGGAGATGAGACTCCTGCGTAGAGAGCAGGATTGGGTGGAGCGGTCCCACCTAAGGACGCTGGCACAATAGAATAGGTGGAGATGTGTGTGTGTGTGTGTGTGTATATATATATATATATATTTATATTTAATAAAAAAGATATTTTTTGAAACAGTAAAGGAGGCCCCAGAGGAGCAGTACAGACTGGTATAGGACAGTACAAACAAAATGGCCCTGTATAGCAAAATAGTAAAAGCAGAAAACTAAATGTAGAAATTTTGGATGGCCAAAATTTCGAAAAACAAGTGTGTTTCAAAAGCTGTTTGAAATTTCGAAATTCAAAATTTCAAACAATTTCAAAACTGGGCTAAAGTACAAAATGTTTGGGCGAGAAAAGCATCCCGCTGAGTGGGTGGGTGGGCACGCTGCCCAAAGCAGACGTATAGTTCGAGGGGGGAGCGCTCTGCCCGAGGGTGGCACTCTGCCCGAGGGTGGCGCTCTGCCCGATGGGGCCTCGCCTCCTCCCTCCCCCCGGTGCGCTGACCGGAGCAAGGATGGAGACGGAGGGTACCGGCGAGAAAGCCGGCTGGAAAGGAAAGGAGGAGAAGGGAAAACTAGGGGAGGGGGCAGATCGACGGTCGAAGGGCCTGCCACGTCGAGGTGGACCGAAAAAGGCAGGGGCCGCCGAGGCGGGGCCGGCGCGCAGCTCCGACAGGGTAAGCCTAGAGGGGAGCGATGCACGGGGGCACCGGCGAGAGGGAGACAAGCAGGAGACGCGCCGCCCGGAGCCAGGAGGGCTCCGACGGGGGAGGCCAGCGCGGAAGAGGCGCGGCCAGACGCTCCTGCGAGGAAAGGGGCACGGAGCCAGGGGGGCTCGCCGATGAAAGGGGAGGGACGGCTCGCAACTCCGTCCAAGGAAGGAGGACGGGAGACGGCGGTTCCGGCGAGGTGGGCGGGGATGCCGCGGAGGGGGGACGCCCGGAGCCACTGGTGGCGGTGGGAGGGCCGACGTTGGAGCCAGCCCGAAGGAAGGGAGGGGAGGGCTGGCCGGAAGACGGGGCGCAGCGCCATCGACCACAGCTAACGGAAGAAAGTGAGGAATAGAAGGGGGAGGGGACGGGAGCGGCGGAGGGAACGCTGGAGACCAGAGCAAGCGTCGCAAGGCGGGGACAGCACGGCCACCGCCGGAGAGGGGGACGCCGCGCGTCCTGAGGGGGGCTCGCGACCCGAGGTGGGGGGGAGAGACCGTCGACGCGAGCTCCGGCGGGGGGGCCGGGGAGAGTGGAGGGGGAGAGGCCCCCGGGGGGTCCGAGACGGGGGATCCGAGACGGGGGGCGGTGTGGGCCCTGACGGCAGGGGCCGGAAGAGAAGCCGCCGCGGGACCACCGACAGTCGGAGGAGGGGGAGAATCCGGAGCGGTCGCCGCCAAAAACTCGGAGGGTCGCCGGAGGGAGAGGGGAGCGGGGAGAGGGGCTGCGGCAGGGACCGGAGCGGCTGCCGGAGGCGAAGGACCGGGATCTGGCGCCGAGCACGACGGCGCCGAGGGCAGCGGCGGCTGGAATGGCACTGAGGCAGGACGAGGGGGGAGGGAGAGCCCACTGAGGAAACCATGCGGGGGAGGGGAAGCCGGGCGGCTCGGCTGGTGGGGGAGCTCCTCGCGGCTTGGAGGGCCAGGCGAAGGGCGGTCGGCCTGGGAGGCGAGGGAAGGGAGGGGGGCCTCCTAGAGGAAGGAGAAGGCAAAGGGGTGCGGCCGGGCCGAGGAGACCGACCAGCCAGCCAACCCACCCGGCGGAGAGTGGAGCGGAGCTCCACCCGGCGGTGATGGACGGTGTGGGGAGCAGGGCTCCACCCGATGGTGTGGGGAGCAGGGCTCCACCCATTTCTCACTTTATATATTATTATTATTATTATTATTATTATTATTATTATTATTATTATTATTATTATTATTATTATTATTATTATTATATATATACACACACACACACACACACACACACACACACATGTATTTAACCTTCTAATTCCAAAAATAAAAAAATAGTTTTAGCACATGATGTCATGTTTTTCCCAAACTAAAGTATCACCTTTATTAGCAATATAATTTATATATTATATTTATACTTCAATTTATAGCAATTACTCACTAGACTACATAAATGAACTACTATATATATATATATATATATATACACCTTTTTGGATGCATTGCATGTCTATAAGGGTCCAGGGTTGGTTCGGGTGATTTATGGGCTAAATTGGTAAAATAGGGTCTCCTAAAGTCAGTCTTAATAATTAAATAATTAAATCCTTAATAGGGGTCAAGTCGCAACTTGGCCTGGTTTTTCTAGTTAGAACACACCTATGACTCTACCTTCCCTTTCATGGCTAGAACAATAGTCAAAGCACACATCTACACTATCTGTGTCAAAATTCTTGGTCATCTTATAATCCAAATCTTAACCATGACTAAAGCATTCTAAAATAATAACAATTTAGTTTAAAAATAATTATAGAATTCCAAAATCCCAAATTAAGTCAAAATAATAATAAAAATATTTCCAAAAATTTAGGGTCCTTACAAATACTAGATGTTCATCCATTGGCACATTATCCTCCGCCATCATGAGCTCAGAGGGTCAGACAGCACAGAGCACAGTTGTATGCGCAGTCTTAGGGGCAGCTCTAGTATCGACATGAGGGTAGTACCTAGGAAGTCTCAAGTACCATCTTTATGGTCTTCTTTCAGTTTTGCCCTTTGGATTTATCCTTTAGTAATAGGCCAGGTAGTGGCAGTATATCTTGGGTTCTTGTCGACGACCTTATATTTTACCTATATCGGGAGTACAACGGTCGGCTTGACTTATCCGGTGAGTGAATGAGAGTTTCTCGTCCCACTCTTCTGTCTTTATGTCTTGAGATACATGATATTTATCATGTGTCTCGACTACGAAGATACGTCCTAGGTAGAGTCATGTCTTAGACTAAGTCATTGGTACCGACTTACTTTGAGACTTGACCCCTATCTATTTTGCGAGTCAGCGTAGGCCAGCGAGGGTGGTTCCCTACTCAACTGACTCAGGAGACATATTTATTCATATGCCTCCAGCCCTTCTTGATTGTGGTTGTGTTGTTGCTTACGCATTTATTTATATTATTGTTGCCTTCATTTACTTATATGTCATGCTTTGTTTTATTGAGATAGTTGTATTTTCTTGAGCTTTTGTTTTGCTTATCATGCTTGACTAGCTTCAGGAAATTCCGAAGATAAAATTTTTCTAAGGATGGGAGAGTTGTGAGACTCGTCTCACAATATCGGTATTTATATACGGATTCGTATTTTTGTACTATATTTTGTATCTTCTTAGTTTTTGGAACACTTTAAAATTTTTCCAACTTATAGATTTTCTCCTTGATCGACATATCGCCAATATACCAGTGTATACCGACAGCATACTGCCCGGACAGATTTTTTATATTTTTGATATTTTTGATTTCAGATATTTTTATGAATAGTATTTTTGATATTTTCGTAAATAGTATTTTGGATATTTTAATGATTAGTGTTTAGATATTTTCGTTAATAGTGTAGATGTATCCTATTATCCAATGGATACTTGGTTTTTTTTGGATGGCCATGATTGACTTAGATCTTCACATGAATCACCATCCAACGGTTATGATTAATTCTTCCTTCTATATATACCCTTTCACTTTCTCTCTCCTCTTTTTTTCATTCTCTTCACTCTCTCTTGATTTCTTCTTCTCTTCTCTCCATTGGAGCTTTCCAAGAGCTTGGCCTTGAGGCCTAGAGTGTGGTTTCGTAGCCCTCTTGGAGGTGGAGTACAAGATTAGGCTTGGAGCTTAACCTAGGCAAGTACATCTTGCCAAATCTTGAACAATATTGTTTTGTTGTTATTTTTGTTTTCTTTGATATTAAATGCTTAGAATGGTCCAGGTTTTTACTTCTCCACCTTCTTTCTCTTCTTCTTCTTCTTCTTCTTCTTCTTCTTCTTCTTCTTCATTTACTCCATCCACCAACCCAAGGCAAGTGCAACTTGCTTCATGATGGATCTCAAATTTTATTGTTCCATTGTCTTTCCTGCTTGATTCTAAGCCTCTTTGGAACTTAGAGTTTTTGGTTTTGATGTTTACATTTTTATAGATCTAAGTTTTAAGACTTTTCTTTTTTTTCTTGGTTTCAATCTCTTAAAGTTTGTTATTTCTGAAATCTTATGGTCCTATGTTATGTGAAATTTTATTCTACCCAATTTTGGCTTTTGAACCGCTTGATTTCGACTTATTTTGACGAAGTTATGGCATTTCTTGAGTTCATGGGTTCCCTATGCACTTCGGTGCTGATTTGGAAAAGATGAACAACCTGTACCTGCACACTTACGTACAGCCTGTACCTTCCTACACAGCCTGCGTACCTTCCTGTACAGCCTGCGTACCTTCCAGCACAGACTGTGCAGCCTACGCACCTCCCTGCATAGCCTACGCACCTTCCAGCACAGACTGCATAGCCTGCGCACCTTTCTGCACAGACTACACCTGCGCTTTCCTGTGCAGACTGTACCTGCACTTTCCTACATAGACTGCACTTGTACTTTTCTGTACAGACTGTACCTACGCTTTCCTGTGCAGACTGCACTTGCGCTTTCCTACGCAGACTGCACCTGCGCTTTCCTGTGCAAACTGTCACTACGCTTTCCTGCACATACTGCACGACACTAAGTATTTTCCTGTACTTGGCCATTTTTGTCTGTTTAAGCTATTTTGTAGCTGGAATCTTGTAAAACTCAAAACATGAAAGTTGTAGATCTCCGTCTTGGCTTCAAGAATCTTCTTGTTTCACCTTAATTGGAGTTCATTTGCAACTGATAATTTCAATCATAGTTTTGATCTTCTTGGCATGTTTTCTGTACTTGGCCTAACTTGCAAAGACCCGACTTGATAACTTGTTAATATTGAACTTGACTTGAACATGACAACATGATCTTATCTTGATAATCTTGATAGTGGCCCGTCATGGTGCACCCATGTTACATGCCTTCTTTGCTTACTAGATAGTGATCCATCGTGGTGCACTCTTGTACATGTCTTTCCTTGCTTACATAATAGTGGCCCGTCGAGGTGCACGCCTGACAAGTACTCTTGACAGGACAAGTAAACCCGATATGACATGTGAAATCTTGATTGTTGTTGCGACATCAAATCCTGACTTGTTAAGTGTAACTCTTGTTTGGACACCGTGATTGATTTTCCTGATAGTGATTATACACGCTACATGTCTCGTCTTGTATCATGTCTAGGACATAGATTCCTGGTTACCACGGTCAGGGATTCATAATGAATCTGACTAGGTTAATCGACTAGATTGATCAAGTAGTTCATATAGAGAGATTTTCCAATTACAAGGGATCCCATTATCCCGACCACACCAGTGGACTTGTAGCCTGCCGTCGAGTATGGCGTATTTCCAGCACACTGTCATGTGTTGCACTCTAAGTCACCTAATAATTTTTGGTAACTCTTGTAACCTCGCCTAGATAACCTGGATAGTCTGCAGGGCTTGTGACTGCAAAAAATATCTCAACTGCATCTTGTCAGTAATTAGGATTGTGATAACCCTAGTTAGCTAATGTATAAAGCCGTACTCATTGCTTGGCCGTGATTGTTGTATGGAGTCCAGTCTAGTCTAGTTTTGTCTAGGCAGTGTCCGGATTTGTTTATTTTAATACATCATTATTTATGCATTACTTTTGCCGGTAAATGATTAGAGACTAAGTTCTGTTCAGGAGAAGGGTTACAACCACGGTCCTTGTTTGGTTTACGGGTTGTAACTTGGGTTCCGAAATAGTTTCTAAGTCATCTTTTCATTTGTCGTTCTATATTGTCCTTATATGCTCATATGTTCCAGTTATCTAACATGCTCACATGTCTCAGTTATCTAACATGCTCACATGTCCCAGTTATCTAACATGCTCACATGTTCCAGTTATCTTACATGCTCACATATACTATTTCTCTTACATTGTTCAGTTTATGTCACATGTTCACATGCTCCCGTTTAATTCACATGTCTACAATTTACATTATGTCACATATTATTTACTCTATGCTCCATGTTGCTTTGCTTATTGTCTTTTCTATTATCGAGATGAGTGCATTGGTAATACATGAGTCTCGATTTGTATTTACTTATTTCTATCTCTATCCATTGCTATGTTAGTTATTGCTGGTTTTAGTTCATAGTTTGGCTTCCTTTGTGGTTCTTGCTATTGGGGGTCTGACCCTACTGGTTTTGTTTGGCCAGATTTGATAGAGGAGCCCGAAGGATCTTCCGTACCATCTACTCGACGGTGACTACCCGGAACACCAAAGTATCTTAGTAGGTTTTCCTATATCATCATCCTACTAGTTATGTACATTATTATTTTGTGGCATTTAGCCTCCGAGTACGTATTTAGCTCGTGTTTTGGATCTTAACATTTAGCCTACGGGCCTAAACATGATTTGCGTGTTCTAGACTATAGCTAGAGCTTATCATGTATGACTATTACTCTTGCTAGTTCTTCACTTTGTATTACTAGCTTCATGACATCCATGTATATATAGTTTGGGACGCTTTACTATTTTATGTCTGATGATCATACTTCTTGTTCTTTGCATAATTGCCTGTGATTGAGATACCGAGGATTGCTTGACCTAGCATTGACTGTTGGATTGTAGTAGTAACTCCCTTATCTATACAGCTTATACGTTATTTCGGGTTACTGGAGTACTTTAGAATACGTAGCTGGCCTGGTCCATCCCTACTTGCCAGTATTTTGGTTCTGGGCATGACAGATTTTAAAATTGCATTCATTCTCGTCAATTTTGACTACATGCACAAGTCCATCCCGTGTTATACTTATTCTCAATTCCGATCTGAGTGTCCATCAATAAAGTTATTCCGACTGTCTCAAGGCGACTACCAACAATTTGCGCAGCTCAATGTGATTTAACCAACCAACCATAACAATCCCACCAGTTCTAACAAATTTTGAATTAAGGCAACCAAGTTCCGAAGCCAACATGATCTGTCACTTCGTCCAATAGGGACATCCTACGAGTCTCCAACAGTCAACTTAGCATTCAGTCAAGTCTCTACGGTCAGCTAATCTAAGCTAAACCATACATTCAGCTAACTCATCTGAGATGGATAGCTATCAGGGACATACTTATCTCTTATCTTAGAGGCAACCAACTCTTATCATAAGGACAACTCTATCTTATCTCAAGGACAATCTATAATCCGACCAATCTAAGGGACGTGGGATACCACCCCAGTCTCATGGACTTATTCCCAAGTTCAACAACTGAATATCATAGCCAATAAATCTGAAAGTTAGGCAAGCAACCGACACTCTAGGCAACAAACCGACATTCTAGGCAACCAACTGACATTCTAGGGTCAAGTCTTTCTACCCGTACTCATCCTCGGGCTATACCCAACAAAGTCTCATTCTAGACTTACCCGCAACCGACAAAATCTATCCAACAATTCTTATGGGTCAATCTCGAAGCCATCATATAAATTTTCTCAATCGAACATCCAATTATTCAGTTTTTCATTTGCATAGATGCAACATCATCTGCTCAGTCCGACTTGCATTATCATATCGTACTCAAATTGTGTTTATTCAATCAGCCAACTATTCTGAGTCATAATCAAACATCGTTACCTTAATAGTCTATTATTTATGA
This sequence comes from Iris pallida, assembly GCA_029216955.1. Lineage (NCBI taxonomy): Eukaryota > Viridiplantae > Streptophyta > Magnoliopsida > Asparagales > Iridaceae > Iris > Iris pallida. The sequence goes on from JANAVB010041420.1 coordinate 21,458,613, forward strand.
TATCTCTCTTTCGGTCTCCTTGCGACATATTCAATTCCCACATTTTTGATCATCGATACGGTCTGTACTCTTTAACCAACAAAATAAGACAACTGTATAATCGTATTTCTTTTGAAAGCATCCTTTAAGAATTTTTGCTAGCACCAAATACGGTCCTCCCTTAGCAATTCACGTGAACCATCAATATTCGTTTGCATCATCTCCTCGTGATTCGATAAGAAGATTTACTGTCTATATACCTATCCAATCTCTGTGACACCAATTATCCAGCATCCGTGTATCGGTCATCTAGTAAATACAACATAACTCATTGCTAAGTTAAAATCCAATAATTCTATATTCCACCCAAACTCGTTATTCATGCGACAACATCATCCACCGATATGGTCTATTACGTATTACTGCACATCAATATTTATTTGTATTCCAGCCATCAAACTCTCGTAAGGAATATCTACTCTTTCATGCATCAAGGGACAAGTGTTCATTTCTTTATGCCTCAAAATAGTCAAGAGCCATAACTTGTTAATTTGGAACACGTCAAATTCTCTTAAGCACAACTGCATATGTTCAAAGTCATCTATTTCCTCAAGTCCATTCTCAAACTTTTTGGTCGCTGATGCAATTCTCTGCATCTTCTTAATCATCCGCAACATCTCATTAAGCGCCTAACATCACCATCAATTTGTCGATGTTCAACATGCAATTCATTTACCCAATTCGAACAATATTCCATATTCGGTCCATATTATTCTACCAAAATCTTTTGATAGCAACACCCCACCATCATTACTGAGCCTACAATCCTTTTACCCAACTGATTCAAGTTATCGCCTGAATCTATAACCCGTACCATTCCAAACCAATGCATTCATTTCGTATTCTCAATTCTCATTACCCAGCATACTGCTACCCATCAGAGACTAGCGATGGTTCATCTGAATACATAAAAATCTCTTAACGAGTTTATCCGAACTCAATCATCAAGGCACACACCTAGCCGACATGCATCAATCGTAATCTCATCTACGATTCAATACCACCCCATACCTTACAAGTAAAGCATCACTATGCTACGAACAGGGTCAGGGGACATCTCATCACGACGAGGGTATATGCAATATACCACTCAGAGATCAAGCAATTTTCGACACAATATTCTCTTCGTATGAAACCAACGTCCAATATGGACAATCCATCCCGTAGTGGTTATGCTGACCACAAATACCGACTCAAGATTCTGTCGATTCCCATTCACTGAAATCTATGCACATTCTATTCTAACATACCATGCCATCACCCACAGTCGATTGCTGTATAACAATCGACTTCTATGAATCCCACACATAAGACATCCATCATACATACCAACTTATTATTGTATCGCATCATTGTTATTCGTTTTGGTATCATTAAGAATTAATTACTGCATACACAATTCACAGCCCACATATTTATACTTATTGTATGGAACACCCAGTGAGCGGTCAGGAGAATCAATGAACTTTCATTCAAAGGAAACAACTTAGGATAATTTGGAACCAACACTGAATAATCATGGATGCAATTTGAGTTATCGCAGAAGCAACTTTGATTCATCGCGGAAGCACTTTGAGTAATCGCGGAAGCAACTTTGAATACTCGTGGAAGCAACTTTGAGTCATCATAAGAGCAACTTGATTTGAAACAAAATCGAATAAAAATCCAAGGATGTAAAGCCGTGCTCAGATACCATTATGTCACGCCCGATTCCGGAGGATCAAAATCTAGCCACTTGGCGTGATGCCGTACAAGTGTAGGTTGCACTTGTACAAGGCAAAACCATTATAGTTCCTGGTATTTCTCAGAATTCAACAATAGTGTAGTAAAACCAAGCAGATAATTAAAGTCACAACAAGATATGAAGAAAAGTATCTCTTTATTGATATTTGAAATCGATTACAAGACTTGCAGCCGAATACAGAGTTTACAACAGATTACATGACATTTGAACAACCAACTGAAATACTTGCCATTTAGGCTTTTACAACCGAATATGATGACTTTTGCTTACAATCTCACTAATTCATCTGAGTTAAACTGTTCCATACATTATGTCCCGTATAGCAGAAGATATCGTCTTGAAAGAAGAGCTTCTGCACACTCATCCGATTCATCGATGCCAAGCACTAACCAAACGATTTCTCCCATGTACGAGCACCTATAAAATGCCCACAAACGTGGGTCAGTACATTATCTATGCACTGGCGAGCGGTGCTGGCCCAACTCACCTAAGAAGATAACACAAAGTAATCATATTTGGGAACATTATTAAAAGTGAACTTTCTCGTTGCCTTAGGGTCATTTAGTAGTTCATATCCGACAGAAGCAAAGCATACATATCATTCTTAGCCAACAAAATATAAAGCAATATAATATCACCCTTTGGTGATTTCTTACCCACGGTCGTTCAGCCATCCCTGTACATTTATAATACTTACTCTGCCTGCATAAGACATTGTTAGGAACAATATCATAATTCAATATATTTATCATCGTTCAGGTGAAGCTTACCAACAGCCAACATCCTTTCCTGTAATTGAGTAATAACTTACTCTGCCTGCATAAGACATCATTAGCACTTGACCTATCTATATGAAGGTCACTAGTGACACACCATCTTGGACTTCATATTACTGGTGAAAGGCTAACTCCAGATGGGTTACGAGCCTATAGGAGGTTTCCTAATCACCGTGCTACTACTTCAGCACCATAGGATTTTGGCGCCCCTTTCAGTGTGCGGTTGCAAGCCCACACTGAAAGTCCCAAAATTCCGATGTCAGTACGTCGACACCATCCTTGTTCCCCTTAGGATGAACCGGGTCCGTGGCCGCGGAGTACCGTTCTAGGAACTACCTTGTGCACATGTTGTCCATGACCATGCAAGTATATGTAACTTATCTATGAAGAAAACATATAATGCATTGTGAGGACCCTGATTTTGGGAATTATTTTTTTATATTATTTCTATTTATTAGATTATATTTAATTCTTAATTAAGACTATAGATGTAGTTTTACGTAGCTTTAATTTTTGGAGCACAAGAAATGCCAATATTTTGAAATATCCTTCATGAGTTTTGAAGTAGACGAGTCCACCTTCAATTTGATATATCATGTCCCACCCAAGCATGTTTCTCATGATATATTTTTTATGTACAACTTTAGGGGTAAAATAGTCATTTTAGTCTCTACGTAAAAATTTGACTAGCTTTCCAAATAGCAATTAAGGTCCAACTCCGATCCAAATCACTTGACCCAGTATATAGTTTTGATCCATTTTGAGTTTACGATGCACATACCAATGGTGTGCCACTCAATTGAGTTTCTTTGTGCTATTTATTTTTAAATGGCACAAAAGTCGAAACTATTGACATATTGGACTCAAATAGATCACAAAAATATCACCGACCCAAAACTAGTGCAAGTAGCGTTTGTAGAGCCTATTATAGGGTGCCCTAATCTCGTACACCTATTTTAGATTGATTTTTTGTGGATTAATATGCAGCCACGTTGATTAAATCTAATTTAAATCGAATCCTATAACAACTTTTCTATTTTGGACCCGATTTAAATCCTAGGAGATAGAATTGGTGTATCTTTTAAAATAGGCAATAAAATCCCACCAAATCAAATTCTACTCTATCCTTACGTCTTTCCCCTCAAGTGAATCTCTACCATCAAGGATTTCGAACACTTCTTATATTTATATTTTCTATTAAAACCGAGCATCCTCTAATTTTTTCTCTATTTTCGCACTTCTTATTCCAACCACCAGAAATCCATCTTTTCGACCACCTCCAACCCTTCTACCACCTCAAAACTTCCCAAGACCTTCCTCTAACATCCTGGCACCTTCTCGAGGAGCCTCAGCCCCTAAGTTGGTCGATACGAGGCACGGAAGGCACCCGAAGTCGACCGAACTTGTGCTGAATTCATCACAGCAAGTTAGTCGACTTGTAGACTAGATTTCATCTACTTTTTCTCATCTGTTTCTCCTCAAACCAAAACTATAAGTTAACTCTACGTGTATACTCCAACCTCTGATTGTCGGATCCCCTAGTTCCAAGTGGTTTGTCCGTGGCGTCAAATCTACGACAGGGTGTCCAAAACTGATGAATTCTATTGCGAACCATTTTTCACCTATTTAAATTTAGTTCCTAACCTTCTTATATTTTTATTCAGAATCTAGACGTCGAGACCTTTCAGACGCATAACTGAAAGTTAGGTTTCGCATTCGTTTGCTATTTTTAAAATTTTATGACATTTGTCGTGACACCAAACTCCGAAAAATTCTGCTTTCCTTGTGTCCAAAAGTGTCAAAACTTCATAAAACTCTACTAAAATCTTGTTGTGTAAGGTTTAGTGTTGAAAACCTTATTTTAACTAATTTATATAATTTTTCCAGAATTTAATATTTTTTATTACTTACTGTTTCAGGCCTCAAATTGTATACCAAGTCCAGGAATAATGTTGTAGAATCAATACAAGAATTATACACAAATTTTTGTATGTAAAAAATATATTGTTTATTCTTATAGAATATTTATAAATATTTTTCAAAAATAAAAATAATATTTTCATGTTAATAATATATAACTTTTATATGGAGATTTAATACTATATATGTTATATTAAGTAGAGTAGTCAATATGACTAATTTTGGTTTAAATAATATTATTAAGGTCTATATATGGTAAGTCCATATATAGTAAGTTATTAATGTATATTATGTTTGTATTTTGAAATCTGTACGTCAAAACTGAGATCAGTCAATTTCAGTGATCTTATATCGCTGAAATTGACAAAATGACCGTATGGATCGCTAAGATAAGATTGTTAACCTTGTGGTTGATCATCTTGTCTTGATTTGTGCATCGTAGGTTTTGTTGTACGAATTACGAGATACAAACTTAATATTTGAACCTAGACTTTGTAATCCATATTATTAACGAATAATGATCATTGAGACAAGTGTAACCTAGTTCTAGATGGTATGATTAATAAATGGCCTAGGTGACATAGGTATTACACGACTTAGAACGACCCAAACTTTCTAAGTATGAGTGGTTAGTCATACTTATATTTAGTAAATAATATATATTTGTTTGTGATTTGGGGTCTATAGATATTGCATGAAGTATGATTCATTGGTTCATGGATTGTTCGGTTAGACTTTGGTACTGAAGTCTCAATACAGATTGGACAAAACTCCAAGTAAGTATACCTTGCCAAACTTTGTACAGTTATTTACATGCATGCTCTTATTATTCTTTCTTGTTCATGTCTCCTTTACTTTTCCATATTTGATATCTTGCCATGATTTATTTTTTGTCTCAGGTTTGTTATCACTTATTGTCACCCTTAGTTATATCTTCACACAGGACTTCGATAGCACTATTTACTTGAGCGTCTTGACTTGACTTGATCTGGTATTCATGTCACCTTGACTTGATCCTCTACCGATACTTGGATCGACTACTTGACCACTCTCGACTCGGGAGACCCACATCAGGGCTACGATAGAGACTCACTATAGTTAGGGAGTACCACGGCAGGGCTACTAGCTATAGGACCGGGAGTACCACGGCAGGGCTACGGTCACTTGATTTATTTATAGTCATTTTCAGTATTACTTTTCATATGACATGTCATGTTCTATAGTGTTATTCCATGTGATCTTTATCCTATTTCTAGTAGTTGTTTCCTATTTTTATTGCATGTTTAAACTGTCAAAGTAGGCTTGTATATTATGTGTCTTGCTAGTCCCCTGAGGACCTGGTGATCTCTCTAGGTTATTGCTGGTTTTCTTCCAGGTATTTGTTGAGATTGCTAAAATAGAAGGATAGATTTGTGGACGATAATATCTCCCGTATTCAGGTATCGATAGTAATATTTTATTATTCTTTCGTCTTTTACATTTTATGATGACATCTTCAGCTATATAGCCTAGTTTTACAAGCTTCTTTTCTGTTATGAGCTTGTTCAGGTGATTGTATTAAGGTATGGCCAACCTTACTACAAATTATCTATTCTTGTATTTATATTCAAGTGGCATCAATGTATTATTGTTTGATCATCATTAATGCAACGGTTCCTACATGAGATTATTATCTGTGGATTGAGATATAGTTGACTTGTCATTCTAGACCCTATCTTTGACAGCTTATACGTATTCGAGCTGGGCTGGAGTCCACTTGATACATAGCTGGCGTGTATACGTATCCTAGTCCTACGTATTTGGGACTGGGGCGTTACATATTTTTTTTGGTGGCCCATGCAAGTCGAGTTAGCCGTTCGGTTACGTTACAGTACCGAGCGGGCCTGCGAACATGACTAAACTCTTAGGAATTTTAATCCATAACTGCCTTGACAATTCTTTTAGAAATTTTTCTATCGTCCTTGAACTTCGTATTTGCTCTCGACTATTCTTCCTTTGTTTTCTCGTGCCATTGCTTCTCATCCCTTCGTATTTCAGAGTAACAAATGATCATGTTTTATAAAATTTATCAAAAATTATTAAGTTATATTATAAATTTGTTTGTTCATTGAATTTTGATTGCTTGATAGATATGAGAAGATTAGAGATGTCATATGCCACAGATATTTAGTGGTAGTAATTTTTGCAACTAGTATGAAAGGGTTACAAAATTTTTAGGTAGCATGTGTTTGATGGAGTAGTGTGACCAAAGGTGGGTAGACGTCATCAGTATAGAAATAAATATATGATCATACTAGGTTATGTCCTTATAGTAGTCACTCGATCAAGAATAGAGTGGTAGTTTTAGTATAATGATTGACCCTTTACAAGAAGAATATAGACATAGCCTAACCCAACCCATTTACTATTATACCATGTCAGTTGTAAAGTTAGGATTAGACGGATTGGTAGGTATCACTTAGCTTGGTTAGGTGAAATGAGACTTATATAATTGTGATAATATATATGGTAGGAGGATAAGCCTTCAACAAGATCATTGCAAGACCGTCAGTACTAAGAAGAGCGACTAGAAATAACCATCTATAGTTTTAAGATAGAGATGTACAAAACCAAATTGTTTAGGATTGATTATTACTTGAGTTATTAGGAGATACCATAGTGATCTAGTGTATCCCTTGAACTATTCCTAGTTACGCTAGCATGGTTCTTCGTTAGTGAGCCTTATTTTAATTTCGAGGACGAAATTATTTTAAGGTGGATAGATTGTGAGGACCCTGACTTTGGGTATTATTTTTTTATAATATTTCTATTTATTAGATTATATTTAATTCTTAATTAAGACTATAGATGTAGTTTTACTTAGCTTTGATTTTTGGAGCACAAGAAATGCCAATATTTCGAAACATTCTTTATGAGTTTTGAAGTAGACGAGTTCACCTTCAATTTGATATATCATGTCCCACCCAAGCATATTTTCTCGTGCTATATTTTTCATGTACAATTTTAGGGATAAAATAGTCATTTTAGTCTCTACGTAAAAATTTGACTAGCTTTCCAAATAGCAATTAAGGTCCAACTTCGATCCAAATCACTTGACCCAATATATAATTTTGATCCATTTTGAGTTTACGATGCACATGCCAATGTTGTGCCACTCAATTGAGTTTTTTTGTGCTATTTATTTTTAAATGGCACACAAGTCGAAACTATAGACATATTGGACTCAAATCGATCACAAAAATATCACCGACCCAAAACTAGTGCAAGTAGGGTTCGTATATCCTATTATAGGGTGCCCTAATCTCTTACACCTATTTTAGATTGATTTTTTGTGGATTAATATACAGCCACATTAATTAAATCTAATTTAAATCAAATCCTATAACAACTTTCCTATTTTGGACCCAATTTAAATCCTAGGAGATAGAATTGGTGTATCTTTTAAAATAGGCAATCAAATCCCACCAAATCAAATTCTACTCTATCCTTACGTCATTCCCCTCAAGTGAATCTCTCCCATCTAGGATTTTCGATATATATATATATATATATATATATATATATATATATATATATATATATATATATATATATATATATATATATATATATTGGAAAAAGGTAAATTTTTATTCCAAATGAAAAGCCATAATCATACAACATACAAACTGAGTGGGACTCCCACTCACTCACTCATCCATTCTCCATAGCGTTCACATCAAACTCAATGTTATGGAGAATGCCAACCGGAGGTGTGACTAGTCCCTCAAAGATCTGGCGGTTTTGCTCCCGCCAAACATGCCAAACCGAAGCCGCCAGACGAACTCTAGCTGTACGGAACCAGTCCTGACCTTGACCCCTACTATCTCGTATCACCGGGATGATGTCCCCAATGTATTTACCAGAGGCGTACACTCCCAATACCCGACTCTGCTCCGACCATATCTGCCATGCCAGAGTGCACTCGAAAAAGATATGTTTAATAGACTCAGGCTCCAAACAGCAAAGCACACATTTTGGGTCCGGTACTGGCACTCCAAAAGAACTCAGGCGATCCCTCGTCAAGAGGCGACCCAGAAGAAGCTTGTAAACACACAACTGCATCTTTCTGGCCAGACCCTTACACCAGACGAACTCGTAATCAGAACTCAGAGGAAAAGTGTACCGGATAAGATTGTAGCAACTACGGAACTGGAACTCCCACGAGCCCGACGATGCTCCAGGCGGCTCCCAAATCTACCGATCCGCAGGCAAAGCCGGATCAATGACTGTAGACATAATGAACCCTCCCATCTCCTCAGTGTATTGATAAGATTCCGGCCTCCACTCTCCATCTCGTAAGATTCGACTACACGTCAGACCTCGCCTGTCCTCCGTGCGAGTCGGGGATCCCCTAATGTCTAGCAACGAACGCCGATCAATCTAAGGGTCCCGCCAGAGGTCCGTGCCCGACCCATCCTTCATGACCCTCCGGATAGCAGACTTGAGCACACCCCCGTGTCTCAGGACAGTCTTGAACGTGACAGAATGGTTGTTATCAGGAGAACACGTCCAAAAATTACCCTACTTCACGTATCTGCTGTGCATCCAGTCCGCCCAAAGAGACCCCCCGCTAACGAATCTCCAGGCCAACTTGAGCGCAGAGGCCTCCCTGATCTCCAGCAACGGCCGGAGCCCCATACCTTCCTCCTTCCTGGGACGACAGAGCTGCTCCCACGAGATCGCATGCATACCCCCCTCCAAAGGAAATCAGCACAAAGACGCTCCACTCGCCGAATAGTGGCCACCGGAAGGAGGATGGACTGTAGCCAAAACTGGGCCACAGCCGAGATCATAGATCTGATCAGCTCTATGCGTCCGCCAAAAGACAGACCGACGGCTTGCCAGCCTTCTACTCTCCGCTGGACATACTCTACCAGGCCCTGGCAGTCCTGATCCTATGCATAATTGACTGTGAGGGGCACTCCTAAATAACGCACCGGAAGATCACTCCTCGTGATACCCAGGACATCAGTCCGCTCCTCCTTCTGGGAACACCGGGAACTGAAGTAGACCCGACTCTTATCCCTGTTCAGCTGGAGACCCGAGAAGGACTTCAAATCTTCCATAATACCCGCAAGCGTCTGCAACTCCATCGTCGAAGGCTGGATGAAGACCAGTAGATCATCAGCATAAATAAGGTGGGTAACTGGAGGGTCCATCCTCCGAAACAAAGGCACCAGCCGTCTACGGTGCACTGCCAGGTCCATCAAACAAGTAAAGTATTCCATCACAAGCGTGAACAGGTAAGGGGACAATGGGTCACCTTGCCTCAGCCCACGGTTGTTCTGGAAATACCCGTAAGAAACGCCCTGGATGAGAACTGAGAAGGTAGGGGACGTGATGCACTCCCTGATCAACGCAATCCAGTGATCCGCGAATCCCATGGCAGACATCAGATGGCATAGGAAGTCACGATTGACCATATGATATGCCTTCCTCAGGTCCAGTTTAACACAAGCTTTCTCCCCACCAGGTCTGCTGAATCCCCTCACCATCTCATGTGCCAGGAGGCTATGCTCTGCAATCGACCTCCCCTTGATGAACGCAGCCTGGTTAGGAGAAACCAAGTCCTGCATGATTCCCTCCATCCGTCGACACATAAGGTGCGTAATTATCTTGTAAAGATAATTACAACATGCAATAGGTCTGAAATCCGCCAATGCTGTCGCGCCCTCCTTCTTAGGCACCAAGGTCAGGAAAGTGTGATTCAGCTCCTTCAAAAGCTTTCCCTTAGTGAAGAACTCCTGGACCACCTCCACTACCTGAAGCTTCAGTATATCCCAATGGCGCTTGAAGAAACCACTGCTGAAGCCATCTGGACCAGGGGCCTTGTTGGGGTCCGCCCCCTTGACAATAGATTCCACCTCCTCCAAAATGACAGGGGCAAGAAGGATGATATTCCCAAATGGAGTCACCAACCGCTTCGTAACAACCTCTGGGAACACGAACATGTAGTCAGTCTGGAAATATAAATCAGATTAGTACCTGACAGCCTCGCCCTGTATCTCAGCCGGCGTCCCCACCTGAGTGCCATCCGCATCAAGAAGCTGGGATATGTGATTCTGATTCTGTCTAGTCCGGATAACGTCATAAAAGAACTTGGAACACCGGTCTCCATCCTTCAGCCAAAAATATTTGGCTCGCTGGGCCGAGCTAATTTCCTTCTGCAGCCTCAGAATGTTGACTTCTCCAATCAGCTCCTTCTCTCTAGCCGCCAGATCTCAATTAAACAAGTCAGCTTGCAAATCCTGCTGCAAAGATCTCAACTCAGCCTCCTTATCTTCTAGTGTAGACTTGGGCAACCCCTGCACCCAACTCCTGAGAGCCCTCTTCGTGGCCTTGAGTCGACGAACCAATCGAATTGAGCCGTCCCCTCTTGACCATTAGACAAGCCCTCTGCGACAGCCTCCAGGTAGCCTTCCGAGAGATACCAACTGTTGTTATAACTGAACGGACGGGACTTCCCAAGAGATCGAGCAGAGAAGCCAACCCTGATGGGGGAGTGATCGCTCGTCCCAGCTGCCAGACCCTCAGCCGAAGAGTTGGGGAAGTGACGGAACCACTCCCTGTTGCCAGAGCTCGATCAAGCTGACAAGCAATCCTGTTGTGAGTTGCTTTGTTGTGCCAAGTCCAGATGAAGCCTGATCGAGACAGCTCCCGCAGCCCTGCAAGAAGGAGACATCTCTGAAAATCATAGAGGATAGAATCTGGAACCGGACGACTACCCAGCTTATCCCCATGATGCATAAGACCGTTGAAGTCCCCGATCAAGAGCAGAGGGAGACACGACGACTAAGCAACATCGGAAACACGTGAGATGTCCCTCCAAAGTGACTCCCTTCTCCTTCTGTCATTGTGGCCGTAGACCGCCCCCAGTAAGAACCGGAAGCCACCTTTGTTCACGAAGGAGATGGCAATCAACTGCTCCGTCATCAATATCAAGTCGCTATCCCAACTCTTCGAGTTCCAGCAAACCCAAATCCTGGCCATGTCACAAAGGGCCAGGTTGTGCAGCTGGGCCCAATGAGAAGGAGTCCACCGAGTAAGGGTCTTCTCCCCTTTGATCTTGGATTCTAAGATAACAGAAATGTCACACTTCTTTCTGTGGAGTACCCCACATATCTCTCTCCACCTCCCTAGCGAACACGCCCCCCTCATATTACAGGCGATAATGGCCATTAATTAATGAGAGGTGGGGGCCCCCTGAGAAACTCCCGGAACGGCACCTGGGGAAGGTGCCGCATCCGTCGCTAAAGGATCCTCATCCATACCAGTCGGAACCGTCTGATGGAGAACGACCTGAGATAACACCAACGCCCAGGCAGGATTGTCAACACACACCACCTCCTCTCTGTCTGTGGTACATCCCTCCATTATGGAGGGGCCATCACGCAGCAGGCCGGCCGCACGTCTCTTTCTACAGTAAACCTGCCCTCAGCCGAACCACCCTCACCTCGTACCTCAGTCTCCGTAGCAACCATACTTCTGGTAACTATACTACTCGGCCCCTGGCCAGTAGATACCACCCCACCCGCAGGAGCAAGTTGGGTAGATACAACGAGGCTCAAACCGACATCACTCCCCTGATTAGTAACCTCCTCCTCCACGACTACCACTCCGCTATCATCTCTGAAATCCATATCACATGGTGCTTCGGGGACTTCACTAGGCGGAATACAAGGCTCCACCGGAGGGCCAGCCTCTAAGCAAGCACTGGCCAGATGCCCGAAACAGGAACAGCGTGAACAGGTAGGCGGAACCCATTCATACTCTACATTCTGGGTAAGCACCTCCCCAGAAGGGAGCTCATACTCCACTATCTTCGGGAGCTCCCGCCCTGTACTAATTTTTATTAAAACAAACCCCCCCCCCCAATTTCTTCTCTATTTTCGTACTTTTGATTCCAACCACCAGAAATCCATCTTTCCGACCACATCTAACCCTTCTACCACCTCAAAAACCTTTCCAAGACCTTCCTCTAACATCCCGACACCTTCTCTAAAAGCCTCAGCACCTAAGTTGGTCGATACGAGGCGCGGAAGGCACCCGAAGTCGACCGAACTTATGCTGAATTTATCACAGCAGGTTTGTCGACTTGTAGACTAGATTTCATCTACTTTTTCTCATCTGTTTCTCCTCAAACTAAAACTAAAAGTTACTTCTATGTGTATACTCCAACCTCTAATCGTCGGATCCCCTAGTTTCAAGCGGTTTGTCTGTGGCGTCGAATCTACGACAGGGTGTCCAAAATCGACGAATTCTGTTGCGAGCCATTTTTTACCTATTTAAGGTCAGTTCCTAACCTTTTTATATTTTATTCAGAATCTAGACGTCGAGACTTTTTCAACGCATATCTAAAAGTTAGGTTTCGCATCCCTTTGCCATTTTTAAAAATTTATGACATTTTGTCATGTCACTGAACTCCGAAAAATTCTGCTTTCCTTGTGTCCAAAAGTGTCAAAACTTCATAAATCTCTACTAAAATACTTGTTTGTAAGGTTTAGTGTTGAAACCCTTATTTAACTAATTTATATAATTTTTCCAGAATTTAATATTTTTATTACTTACTCTTTCGGGCCTCAAATCGTATACCAAGTCCAAGAATAATGTTGTAGAATCAATACAAAAATTATACACATATTTTTTATGTATAAAATATATTGTTTATTATTATAGAATATTTATAAATATTTTCCAGAATTAAAAATAATATTTTTATGTTAATAATGTATAACTTTTATATGGAGATTTAATACTATATATGTTATGTTAAGTAGAGTAGTCAATATGAATAATTTTGGTTTAAATAATATTATTAAGGTCTGTATATGGTTAGTCCATATATAGTAAGTTATTAATGTATATTATGTTTGTATTTCGGAATCCGTACGTCGAAACTTAGATCAGTCAATTCCAGTGATCTTATATCGCTAAAATTGACAAAGTGATCGTATAGATCGCTAAGATAAGATTATTAACCTTGTGGTTGATCATCTTGTCTTGATTCGTGCATCGTAGGTTTCGTTGTACGAATTACGAGATACAAACTTAATATTTGAACCTAGAGTTTGTAATCCATATTATTAACGAATAAGATCATTGAGACAAGTGTAACCTAGTCCTAGATGGTATGATTAATAAATGGCCTAGGTGACATAGGTATCACACGACTTAGAACGACCCAAGCTTTCTAGGTAGGAGGGGTTAGTCATACTTATATTTAGTAAATAATATATATTTGTTTGTGATTTGGGGTTGATAGATATTGCATGGAGTATGATTCATTGGTTCATGGATAGTTCGGTTAGACTTTGGTACTGAAGTCTCAACACAGATTGGAAAAACTCCAGGCAAGTACACCTTGCTAAACTTTGTACAGTTATTTACATGCATGTTCTTATTATTCTTTCTTGTTCACGTCTCCTTTACTTTTCCATATTTGATATCTTTCCATGATTTATTTTTCTGTCTCTGGTTTGTTATCACTTATTGTCACCCTTAGTTATATCTTCACACAGGACTTCGATAGCGCTATTTACTTGAGCGTCTTGACTTGACTTGATCTCGTATTCATGTCACCTTGACTTGACCCTCTACCGATACTAGGATCGACTACTTGACCACTCTCGACTCAAGAGACCCACATCAGGGCTACGATAGAGACTTACTATAGTTAGGGAGTACCACGGCAGGGCTACTAGCTATAGGACCGGGAGTACTACGGCAGGGCTACGGTCATTCGATTTATTTGTAGTCATTTTCATTATTACTTTTCATATGACATATCATGTTCTATAGAGTTCTTCCATGTGATCTTTATCCTATTTCTAGTAGTTGTTTCCTATTTTCATTACATGTTTAAACTGTCAAAGTAGGCTTGTATATTATGTGTCTTGCTAGTCCCCTGAGGACCTGGTGATCTCTCCAGGTTATTGTTGGTTTTTTTACAGGTATTTGTTGAGATTGCTAAAATAGAAGGATAGATTTGTGGACGATGATATCTCCCATATTCATGTATCGATAGTGATATTTTATCATTCTTTCATCTTTTATATTTTATGATGACATCTTCAGCTGTATAGCCTAGTTTTACAAGCTTACTTTCTGTTATGAGCTTGTTCAGGTGATTGTATTAAGGTCTAGCCAACCTTACTACAAATAATCTATTCTTGTATTTATATTCAAGTGGCATCAGTGTATTATTATTTGATCAGCATTATTGCAATGGTTCCTGCTTGAGATTATTATCTGTGGATTGAGATATAGTTGGCTTGCCATTCTAGACCCTATCTTAGACATATCCGTATTCGAGCTGGGCTGGAGTCCATTTGATACGTAGCTGACATGTATATGTATCCTAGTACTACATATTTGGGACTGGGGCGTTACATGCATGATAAGAAAAACTACGTAATTTAGCCACCATTCTTATTCATATTGCCATCTTTCTCATTCGTATTGTCATCTTTCTCATTCCAGGGTCTTGGTGTAATCAACATTCTACATCGACGACGGGATAATAGAATGTTGTTACCCAATCTCTTTTCCACATCTTTGATACCATACATCTTTCTTACCGATACTCAATGTACTTACCGCCCAATTTTTGGGACTTAGCATCTGTTTTTGTATACGTTCATCGAGCTGATGCTCGACATACTCACCGCCCAAGTATTTGGGACTTTTCCTTCACCTGTCACGTATTTCATTACAAAGCACGCAACATACAATTCATAAAATAATTCGCAACAGCTTTCGGGTCATGTGATTATTTATCTTTCATTATCTTTCTAAATTTTATGCAAGGTATTATTGAGCAACCCAACAAGAAACATAGCACACTCATCCTTTATTTTAAGCGTGAAGCTAAAAGATCTTTGAAGGGTTCAATACTACTCACTTCAAAAGACGATTCCCGCCACGATCGCATAGCCTTCCAAGCGATCCTTTGCATATTCCCAAGTCCAATAAGTCTTCATCGAATCAACCATCCATCATAAGGCATCTTGCGGTTCGGAGCATTACATCAATGACACGAGCACATGACGTTGCTCGAAACAGATGCCACTTACAACTTCATCTCAAACATGGAGGTCCGTTGGTTGGGTCTAGCATTGGAAATGATTCAAGCAAGACATATGTGGTTAATTCGGAGGACCCCCCAAGGGGTACCAAAGAGGTTTACATTGTCACACCCCGATCCCGCAGAGTCCTTTTATCCTCGCTTCGGACTCTGTGAGACCGTTCGTCCTCGCTTGGGCGTGATGTCGTGCAAGCCTAAGTTGCGTTTGCACAAGGCCAAGGCCTGTAACAAAACAAGATAAACAATATACAGTGGAACATATTACAGATATTTGAAGCAGCAGCGGACACATTACAGAATATAATTGAATGCATGGTAACAAGAAATAATTCTCTTTATTAATTTCATTTGAACATATTACAAGCTCTCAATTCTCTCTGATACAATGTTTACATTCTCACAGAAATGTTACAGATTATAATGATCCCGTTCCATACATTACATCCCCTTATATACAAAACCAACTCTTTGCATACAGATGTCCATCTTTTGGCATCTCTTCTGATTTCTGGCTCCTGAGGATGATGCACGGGCTATCGCTTTGGACTATCCTTCTCGATGCGTTCTGCATCTGTGTGCAGACTGTTCATTTAGTGAGAAAATGTTTCTTGTGATGTGATCTTGCTACTTTTTACCTATGTTTATTTTATGCATAAAGAGTTAGTTTACATCTCTTTTGAAAACACTTTTAAAAAGCCACAGTTCATTTCATTTCTTTCAAGCATACAAGAGACTGTTCATTTGAAACACAGTGCGCAGCGTATTTCACGAGTCATAATCATTTCTTTTGTTCAAATAACTCTTAGGGTCAACGACAAGCAGAATATTATATCTTTTTTTTAATGGAACTTAGCATTTCTTTGGAATAGATTAATCTCTGCAAGCAATTCATATAGAAAACTTAAGTAACATATATATCACTTTTCAGTGATTCTTACCCATAGCCGACGGTTCATCCCTACACAAGACAAAGATTAGCATAAACATGATATATGTATACAATGTTCCCTGTTCGTCTCTGGACTGTTAGCTCAAAACCAGACTTTCTATATGCATACCATCGATTAACAGCTTTGAATCAGGGCTCAGTTTTGCACTAATACATGCGTAGACCAGCAGCTGTGTCCCAAGTATTCAGCTTTGTACTGATAATATGTATACTAGCAGCTGCGGCTCAGGGTTCAGCTCTTCACTAACCGACATCCTATCTATATGATGGTCTATGGTTCCATTTCCATGATTAGCCGCTGTGACACTTGGGTTCAGCTCGTCGCTAATAGATACAACATTCCCGAGGTGTAGCATTTACCTCAGGGTGCTATTACAATCTCTCCCGGGCCGATCGATTCCCAGCACCCCAGGAATCATCGAGAGACTATTACCTTGTTAACAAGTTGTCCGAGACTAATGCATGAACTATTCATTCTATCAAATAAAATTATTCAATACACAGGTTATCAATCAGCAATCATTCTGTCTTTTCTCTTCTTTCATATAACAGAGTCAATAGCTCCTCTTTTTTATTTCATTCATTCAAACAACAGAGTCATAGCTCTGTTTTTCTCATTTTGGTCATTCATTCAACAGCATAACTGCCTTTCATTCATTCGTTTTAGCATACAATCAGGGACATGTGTTATCACTCCTATTTACTAAAGCATGTAAACAGTTCTATATCATTCTGCAGGCATTATATTCATTGATAGCATACAATTTAGGGACGTGCGAGCATTCTCTTATAAGCATTACTTAATGATTATCATCTTATTATTAGCAATAACATTCATTTAAAAAACTCAGATTCTTATTAGGCGTAAGGGAATCATAAAATAAGTCTTTGTCCACTCACTCAGATCAATCGTCTTCTGTTGCAGAGCCAGCAATCCGATTTCTCTGTTTATCTAGTGCCTTCGTGGAGCGGGGCACTACATAATTATCCACCGAGAAGAAGTTTCATCCTTAAAACTTAAGGAAAAACTTACAATATCCATAGCAGCGATAGTCCTCATCCTTCGCCATCATTAATCCATGAAATCATGATTCATTTCGTATCAAAAGCTCATGTTCAATAAACATTTCAATCTCAATCAATCAATCGATAAAACATATGCCGGCATCATAAAAATATTTACAGACTTATTATATGGAATGATCATCTCATCGATGATATCAAGCAGGCAAGAAAATTTCGATCAGGGGAACATCTTCGAATTCAATCGAATCAACAATTGGCCAGAGGATTGTGTTGCTCTATTACCATTTTGTCACACCCCGATCCCAAGAGTCCTTTTGTCCTCGCTTCGGACTCTATAAGATCGTTCGTTCTCGATTGGGTATGATGCCGTGCAAGCCTAAGTTGCGCTTGCACAAGGCTAAGACCTGTAACAAGACAAGGTAGACAATATGCAGCAAAACATTTTGCAGATATTTAAAGCAACAACGGACACATTACAGAATATAATTGAACACATGATAACAAGAAACAATTCTCTTTATTGATTTTATTTGAACAGATTACAAGCTCTTAATTTTCTATGATACAATGTTTACATTCTCACAGAAATGTTACAGATTACAATGATCTCGTTCCATATATTACATCCCCTTATATACAAAACCAACTATTTGCATACAGATGTCCATCTTTTGGCATCTTTTATGATTTCTGGCCCCTAAAGATGAGGTACGGGCTATTGCTTCGGACTATCCTTCTCGATGCGTCCTGCAGCTACGTGCAGACTAATGATGGGTTAGTATATCAGCATACTGGTGATTGTGAACAAAGGGCTACATTTGTCTGAAACGATCACTGTTTATTTAGTAAGAAAATGTTTCTTGTGATGTGATCTTGCTATTTTTACCTATGTTCATTTCATGCATACAGAGTCAGTTTTACATCTCTTTTGAAAACACTCTTGAAAAGCCACATTCATTTCATTTATTTCAAGCATACAAGGGACTGTTCATTTGAAACACAGTGTGCAGCGTATTTCATGAGTTATAATCTTTTCTTTTGTTCAAGCAACTCTTAAGCAGGATATTATATCTTTTCTTTAATAGGATCTAGCATTTCTTTACAATGGATTAATCTCTACAAGCAATTCATATAGAAAACTTAAGCAACACATATACATTACATTTCAGTGATTCTTACCCCATAGCCGACAGTTCATCCCTGCACAAGATAAAGATTAGCATAAACATGATATATGTATACAATGTTCCCTGTTCGTCTCGACACTGTTAGCTCAAAATTAGACTTTCTATATACATGCCATCGATTAGCAGCTATGACTCAAGGCTCAGCTCTGCACTAATACATGCGTAGACCAGCAGCTGTGTCCCAAGGATTCAGCTTTGTACTGATAACGCGCATACTAGCAGCTGCGGCTCAGGGTTCAGCTCTACACTAACCAACATTATATCTATATGATGGCCCATGGTTCCATTTCCATGATTAGCCGCTGTGACTCTTGGGTTTTGCTCGTCGCTAATAGACACAATATTTTCGAGTTGTAGCATTTACCTCAGGGTGCTATTACAATCTCTTCCGGCCGATCGATTCCCAGCGTCCCAGGAATCGTCGAGAGACTATTACCTTGTTAACAAGTTGTCCGAGACCAATGCATGAACTATCCATTCTATCAAATAAAATTATTCAATGCACAAGTTATCAATCAGCAATCATTCTGTCTTTTCTCTTCTTTCGTATAACAGAGTCAATAGCTCCTTTTTATTTCATTCATTCAAACGACAGAGTCATAGCTCTGCTTTTCTCATTTCGATCATTCATTCAGCAGCATAACTGCCTTTCATTCATTCGTTTCAGCATACAATCAGGGACATGTATAATCACTTCTATTTACTCAAGCATGTAAACAGTTCTATATCATTCAGCAGGTATTCTATTCATTGATAGCATACAATTTAGGGACATGCAAGCATTCTCTTATAAGCATTATTTAATGATTATCATCTTGTTATTAGCAATATCATTCAAAAAACTCAGATTCTTATTGGGCGTAAGCGAATCATAAAATGAGTCTTTGTCCACTCACCCAGATCAATCGTCTTCTGTTGCAGAGCCAGCAATCCAATTTCTCTGTTTATCTAGTGCATTCGTGGAGCAGGACACTACATAATTACCCACCGAGAAGAAGTTTCGTCCTTGAAACTTAAGGAGAAACTTACGATTTCCATAGCAGCGATAGTCCTCATCCTTCGCTATCATCAATCTATGAAATCACGATTCATTTCATATCAAAAGCTCATGTTCAATAAATATTTCAATCTCAATCAATCAAATCGATAAAACATATGCCAACATCATAAAAATATTTATGGACTTATTGAATGGAACGATCATCTCATCGATGATATCAAGCAGGCAAGGAAATATTTACATTCTCACAGAAATGTTACAGATTATAATGATCATGTTCCATACATTACATACCCTTATATACAAAACCAACTCTTTGCATACAGATGTCCATCTTTTGGCATCTCTTCTGATTTCTAGCTCCTGAGGATGATGCACGGGCTATCGCTTCGAACTATCCTTCTCGATGCGTCCTGCACCTGCGTGCAGACTAATGATGGGTCAGTATATCAGCAGACTAGTGACTGTGAACAAAGGACTACATTTGTCTGAAACAATCACTGTTCATTTAGTGAGAAAACATTTCTTGTGATGTGATCTTGCTACTTTTTACCTGTGTTCATTTCATGCATATAGAGTCAGTTTACATCTCTTTTGAAAACACTCTTGAAAAGCCACAGTTCATTTCATTTCATGGAAATTCCACAGCCCAAAAATTCCACAGCCCAAAAATTTTGCTCTTTTTCATGGAAATTCCACAGCCCAAAAATTTTCCACCACCATAACTAGGATTCGTGCATCGTGTCGGTGTCTTTCCAATAGTTTACTCAATTCTTTTACATATACAATCTTGATCTCCTCCTCCCTATCCATCAATTTCGATCCGATCAAACATACCAATCAAAACCGCCCCGCCATTGCCACCACCACGGGCGACCACCTGAGGCCGCATTCGGCCAACACCACCACCGTCGTCATCGTCATCATCCCCTTCGCCACCTCCATCGGCCAAAGCCGACAGCACCCACTGCCTCGACAACCAACCACCTCTGCTCCCTCCCGTCCCTGTCAACCACCCCGACTCCCCCATACCAGCCGACCACCGTCACCTTCATCACCATAAGCCACCACGCCTGTCCCCGATCTAATTTTTGCCCCGGTTGCACAGTGCTAGTCACCACCAACTGACACCATCCCCCATTATCATCACCGTCGCGACCGCAGCCACGACTCCATCACCAGCCTTGCTACCACCCCCAAGACCGGACACCACCACCGGAAAACATCCAACACCTCCAAACCGCCCAAATCGCCACAACACAGCAAAGAACAACCAAAAGAAAACCCCCTAAAACATACCTCCGGCCAGCCGCTCGAGATCGGATCGGCGCTCGCCGACGAAGCCACACTTCCGTCGCGCCTTTGCTGCCCCGACCGACCCCGGAACGAGCTGCTGACCTCGTCGTCGTGAGCATCGCCCACGCATGCGCGCCCTTCCGCGACGTTGGTAGCCGCCATGTTCCTCGCCCAAGTCAGCCACCTCCGCCATTGGGTGAGCGTCTCTATCCTTCCCGATCTACTCTGCCGCGCCCTGCCCGCCGGCCACCGGCGTGAGCGCCGGAGTGCTGGCGCGCCATCCCAACCGAGCCGGCCACCGGCGCCGGAGCCGCCCCTGTAAGCCCCTCCGCTCCTCACCTTCTCTCCCTCTCGCAAGTTTCTTCACCCATTTTTGGGAAGGGAAACACAGCACTTTGCTGTGTTGACTTTGTTGGTTTTTGCATTTTGTTGTTATACTTTTTGTTTCGTTTTTAGTTACTTTTGTGGAAACCAGTATATAGTTAAACCTATATGTATAGATATAGGTAAAATATTTCATATTATTTTGGTTTATTATTATTATTATTATTATTATTATTATTATTATCGTTGTTGTTGTTGTTGTTATTGTTGTTGTTGTTGTTATTGTTGTATTAAAATTAATATTTGACAAAAATATATTTTTTAGCAAAGTTATATTGAGCTTGGACTCTAACTGTATTATTAAATTATGATGTGGAATTTTAAATAAAATCTTTATACTAATGTGTAATTTTATATCTAATCTTAATTATAGTTTTTACCTAAATAATGTATTTTGATAAAACTAAGTTTACAAATGATTTCCTAGATTTTGTGATATTTTTACTAATAAAGATATAGCAATCTACCTCAAAATTTTATTTTTACAAACTTGAGTTTAGCCCACAAGGGTTTTTGATTCTTCTAAGTATTTTTCTAAAAGTATTTTTGACTAAGTAAAATCCTATTTTTTAAGTAATACAAATATTTTTCTAACAAATAGAGTATGAGTATCTACTCTACGCAAATTCCTTTTTGTGTCATCACTAATCGTGACTGATCGGTCGTTTCTACTTCCTGTGAATTTGGACCCTTACACATCGACCTCGGCAATTGGACAAAACAGGACTTGTTCGATCATCGCACCACACCAGGCAACACACCAGGCAAGATACCTTGCCATAATTTACTGTTTATAATTAGTCTGCATTTTCTTTATTGCATATCACTGTGTATTTATTTTTAGTTCTTTTAGATGTACCATTATTACAGTTCCTGATTTACTGCCTGCTCAGTGATATTAGCTGTACTTTATTATTATCCTTTGATTGCATATGGACCTAGAGTTAGGAGACTACCATTAGTTTAGCACATCTACATAAACTTTGACACAGAGGTGGCACGAGATGTGTGAGTTGTGAGTAGCATATAGCCTCCGGACTTGCGTGTTGGCTGATCACTGATGCGTATGGGACGTGCGTTAGGTCTAACTGTCAATAGATGCATGTTAGAAGACTTGACGGTTAGTAGTGTTACATGGTCATGGATGCGACTGGATAGGTGCATCGGGTGGGGAGAACATTTCCATGTCGTATGGACTTCTATTACACATTCCCTTGTAACCCGAAAGCTCCGCTAGAGATACGGGTATGATGACCCCCTCAGGTTGGCCACTGTCATTTTTGAACGTCATGCGCTTAGGTCACTGGTGCCCAAGTGGGGACTATACCAGATCCTATTTACAGCCAGGACTCGTACGACGAAAGGTTTGTTCTTAACTGCATGTTCATTTTAGTATGGTTAGGTTACCTTATTAATGACTTGTCACTTACTTTTATTTGTGGCATATTTTATATTCAGTAATTATATGCATGTCGTTTATTGTATCTTGTTACGTCCCTCTGAGGACCTGGTGAATTCTCCAAGTGTGTCTTATGGTTTTCATAGGTGCTCTCTCTATGGCCAGGTTTTTCTCTCTTCTTCCGAGGTGATTGCACTTGGATCACCTTCACATCGCTCGACAAATTTTTTTTATCATGTATTCCTCTCTTTCTAGTTGGTAGTAGATTTGTCTCTGCCCAACAACTTGTAAACGATAATTCATGAGTTATTATAAATTCTTTATTGTGGATGAGATTAGTGTCGTGGTGTACTGCATTTTACAGCTTATGTATACCTACGATAGTCCACATACTTCGTATGTATACAGCTGGCATGTCTACGTACTTAGTTCTTGTATTTTGGGACTGGAGCGTTACAGTGCGCAGCGTATTTCACAAGTCATAATCATTTCTTTTGTTCAAGCAACTCTTAAGCAGGATATTATATCTTTTTTTAATGGAACCTAGCATTTATTTGTAATAGATTAATCTCTGCAAGCAATTCATATAGAAAACTTAAGCAACGCATATATATCACTTTTTAGTGATTCTTATCCCATAGTCGACGGTTCATCCCTGCACAAGACAAGGATTAGCATAAACATGATATATGTATACAATGTTCCATGTTCGTCTCTGCACTGTTAGCTCAAAACTGAACTTTCTATATGCATGCCATCGATTAGCAGCTGTGACTCAAGGCTCAGCTCTGCACTAATACATGCATAGACCAGCAGCTGTGCCCAAGGATTCAACTTTGTACTAATAACGCGCATACTAGCAGCTGCGGGTCAGGGTTCAGCTCTTCACTAACCGTTATCCTATTTATATAATGGTCCATGGTTCCATTTCCATGATTAGCCGCTGTGACTCTTGGGTTCAGCTCGTCGCTAATAAACACAACATTCCCGAGGTGTAGCATTTACCTCAGGGTGCTATTACAATCTCTCCCGGGCCTATCGATTTCCAGCGCCCCAGGAATCATCAAGAAGCTATTATCTTGTTAACAAGTTGTCCGAGACCAATGCATGAACTATCCATTCTATCAAATAAAATCATTCAATGCAAAGGTTATCAATCAGTAATCATTCTGTCTTTTCTCTTTTTCGTATAACAGAGCCAATAGCCCCTCTTTTTATTTCATTCATTCAAACAACAGAGTCATAGCTCTGTTTTTCTCATTTCGGTCATTCATTCAGCAACATAACTATCTTTCATTCATTCGTTTCAGCATACAATTAGGGACATATGTTATCACTCCTATTTACTCAAGCACATAAACAGTTCTATATCATTCAGCAGGCATTCTATTCATTGATAGCATACAATTTAGGGATGTGCGAGCATTCTCTTATAAGCATTACTTAATGATTACCATCTTGTTATTAGCAATAACATTCATTCAAAAAACTCAGATTCTTATTCGGCGTAAGCGAATCACAAAATGAGTCTTTGTCCACTCACCCAGATCAATCGTCTTCTATTGTAGAGCCAACAATCCAATTTCTCTGTTTATCTAGTACCTTCGCGGAGCGGGGCACTACATACGTAGAGGTGGGACATTGCTCGATTGTTGCCAATTTTACTATGTCATTGAATGACTTCAAGATGATACTTGGCATGGACTTCTTAATCGTGACAAAGGCTGTTCTAATGCCATAATTGGGAGTCATTAACTTTATGGAGGAGGACTTGTCATACATAGTGAGTATTGCACGAGATGAACCATAAGATGTGAATGTTATCTTTTCCATTCAGATCAAGGATGATGGCAAAAGGGAGATTGCCGAATTGATAGTACTCGAGATAAAGGAGGATTTTAAGGAGGAAGATCTTCCAAGCAAGATCGATAATAGTACAAAGAAGCTTTCTAAGGAGAAACTTCCGTGGAGGGAGGTGGACTGTGCTACCAAATTGGACGAGGGTAAGGATAAGCATGTAGCATGCTACGAGAAGGTAGAGACAATAAAGGTATACGTGCAAAAAAGGATTAGCCTTGTTCGTGTTAAGGAGGACATGGTTAGGATCCCATGGTGCGGATGGATGACTACGGTCGTGCCAAGGAGGGCATAGTCAAGGAACAAACAACCCGAAGGATGGTGAAGATATCTCGATGATGTAGAATATGTAGGTTTTGGCCAAAGGATAAGCCTTTCTATACCGAGCGTAGTGAAACATTTGTGGGATTTTCCTCGTGCTAAAGTCGCTCAAAGGTCATGGTGAATGTTCTGGTCGACAGAGTTGCTACATGACTCACATGCGCGAAGGTGTGGAGAAATATATGCACCCAAGAGATAAGGTGGATTGATGACCTCATGTCCCGCTCAAGCCTCTTTTCGTGCTGAGGAAGGTGCAGACCATGGAAAAAGGTAATGTAGCGAATACTTTTATTTTTGATCTTGAGTAGAAGATAAAAGCGTCTGATATTGGTTAGAGTTAATTCACTTTTAAAGTAAAATTCACCTCCTGAAAATTAACTAGAAAGTTATATGATCTGATATTGGTTAAAGATAATTCACTTTTAAGATGATGGCAAACAAGAAGTATGGCCAGAAATGACAAAGAACCACCATGTATTTGTCCCAACAAGCTAGAAAAGTGATAAAATGGTTTCCTAAAAAAACTTCTTATGACACATACGAGATTTCACCATCAAATGCAAACTCTACCGATGACATACAAGCATGCTTATAGCAGTTTAAATTATCCTAAAACACCGACAAAAGAGAATTATCGTCTAACCTTGAGGGCAAGCAAACACTAGCTAGTTAATCATTTAATGAGATAATAACATAACATCAACCATTCGACAAACTACTACATAAGACAAGATGAGACTAATATAAGTATCACTTCATAAAAGCTATCTTTTAACTAGCGTGTTACGTAGATATTTGCTTTATATCATGAGATATCTCCATAGGCATTCAAAAAATTATTGACGATCGCATCACACACACACACACACACACACACACACACATATATATATATTCATTTATTTATTTATATATCACTATAGTTCTTGAATGTTTAAACAAACATATTTATTCATTATTATCCATAGAAGATTTGGAGAATGAGGGACACAATATCAATTTTGTATATTTACTAAATAGTGCTTATCTGACTTATAACATATGCATATTCCTTAGCTCTCCGTTTAAAATATAAATAAAAATATGTTTTGTACTTTTATTTCTAAATAATTGAATAATATCTAGATGACATGACATTATTGAAAATGATATGAGTAAGCATTACATCAACAAGATTCTACACATCTTTTTCTTTGTTGATTCTTTATAATTTTTTTTATAATAGCATGGAAACAATTTGTAGAGAACAAATAAAAATAGGACTAGATCTGACATTCAGAAGATCAATGGATAAAAAATAAGTAGCAATAAGGTTTTCGTATAATCGTGCCTGACCTTTTTCATATGTTCACATCTGATCTTTCTTACGACCTGGAACTCATCGAACAATCATACTGATAACGTGTTATAAAAATGGAAGAAAAAGAAAAAGAAATGTAGCATAATAGTATAACACAATGCTTCTCCACAAATCATAACAATTATTATTATTATTATTATTATTTTATTTTTAGTCCCCGAAACAAAAGTAGCTTTCAAACAACCAAACGGGTCGGGTACCGAACTCGAGTGACTCGTATGGTTACCGAGAAGAGGTATAAGATCCCTGCTGGGTGGCGGAAGATCAATGGATCGAGCCACGGGGACTTATTATTCTTTTCATTTATTTGGTGGGAGTTGGGAACAGTCGACATCTCAAAAAAAAAGAAGAAATTTTTTGACTTTCATCCCACTTGTTAATATGAATTTGTACTTAGATTCCTCATTTTAATTTTATTAGACTTTCATCCCACTTTTTGTCAAAAAAATATTTTTCGTGACAAAACGAATATTTTTCGTGACAAAATGAATGCTTTTCGTGACAAAAAATGGGATGAAAGTCTAATAAAATAAAAATATGGAATGTAAGTACAAATTTTTATTAACAAGTGGGATGAAAGTCAAAAAAATTCCCAAAACAAGAAGGGGTTTGGTATTTTTGGCAGACGGTAACTAACTATCCGACCAGACAATTGGGATAAATTACTTTCGGTATTGATTCTCCTCCTCTCTTTCGAACTGGCGGCGAAGAACTGCAACAGAGGCGAGTTCTTTCTTTCTTTTTGAATGCACTCTACTTATTCGACCTATTGATCGTATGTATGTTCCAGTCAGCTGCTGCTGATGGCGAAGTCTGCAGCAGCAAACCATCTCCTCTCCACGCTGACCCCGCTCCACCGTCACACGCACACATGCAGCATAGTCCACGGCTTCTCCCAAAAATTCAAGAGATTTCACTGTCTCGCCACTAAACACAACTTCCACTCAAAAGTGAGTGGCGAACGTGCGCAGTATTTCCCGCCTTGGTTCAGGTGATTCTTACGCGTGCGTCGATACTCCCGTTGAGAGTGCTGGTGGATTCTTACTCCGAGTTTGTGTTTTTGCAGCGTTGCGCCGATGATGGACTGGACGGACAACCACTACAGGACGCTCGCTAGGCTGATATCGAAGCACGCGTGGCTGTACACGGAAATGGTGGTGGCGGAGACTATCGTTCACCAGGCCGACAATCTGGTAAGATGCTTGGTTTAGTCGCCGATTAATTTCTTGTCTTCAGTATTGTTCATAATTAATAAGCCATTCTATCGACGGTCCTATGGACCTTTCAACAAATTTTTTCTCAACTTTTGTCCAAAGCGACCATCCGGTTGGTTGTCATGTGTCCACTTTAGTTCCAAAAGGCACTAGATTCTGGACTAAATATATACTTAGCTAGGGTCCGGGTGCAAGAATTTTGGTCAGTGGAGGTGCACGGATTTTAGTCAGAGGAAGAAAAAAAAGATGATTGCATTATGATCGAAACAACCTGTTGTGCGTGCAGCAACACTATAATGTGGTTACGACAACCCTGTAATGCGAAGTGGAAGTACCGCAGGACCCTTCCGTCATCTTTCCTATGAAATCGCAACAACAATTGTGGTGAAACATTGCAGTTAGCTGCGAACTAAGGAAGCACACACTCCAAAATTCATGCCGTGTCTGCATCGTGTTGTGCCGGACACACATATCGGACACGACATGCACTCCGATATACACTAGGACACCAAAACATGTGTCGAATCCGTGTCACTGTGTCTGAAACTTGTCGTGTCAAATCCGTGTCCGTTCAACATAGTCTGCGGACGAAACTACTGATGGATATAATCTTGAAGAAAAAAAAAACTTATATCTCCTAGTCGTCGGTCTCTAACTAACGAGCAGTCGTTAGAGGAGGTTGGAAGGGAATAAAATGACTTGCCATGAGCGGTAGTAAGAGTGATTGGTTCGAAGGGAGAAGATGCTCTAGGTGGCAGTGGAAGGAGGGAACACTGAAGTCGAGAAGGAGACAATAAAGTTTTGAGTTAAGCTATGTATATTGGAAATAATTTTTAGTGACCTATAGTACGTTTTTCATTTTCATTTTTTAATCTTGTGGGCGATCAAGCCCCGTCAAGTTTGTGACTGCATCTGCCCTTGCACGTGTAGAGCAGAGGGATGGTTCACAATGAGATGTCCTTCTATCCCTTTTGTGACCTAACCCAAACTCTTCTTTTAATTGCCTTTATATCGGAAGCATGGATACTCCAAAATTGGTGCCGTATCATATAAGATACGTGTCAGAGACACAAACACGACACAAATAGTCCAAAATATGCTAGGGGACACAAAATTTCCATATCATATCATATTATTTCCATACCTGTGCAACAGAGTTTTATATGTTTCATGTTTTATCTTGCGATATCTACCTATATGCATTTTTGGCATTCCATGTGACTATCTACTTAACCTGGAGATCCAACCGACCATTTTTTGACACTCTAGGTTGAGATATGTAGGTTGCCTTGCTATTCAGATCTCAGACCTCTTCTTGCTTTAGACGTAACCTTTAAATATGAGATCCTATCATTGGTGTATCTTCCTATAACATTCAGTTAGACTGTTGCATTAGCAAAGTTTCTTGTGTCAATTAGTATTATGCTGTAGATGCCATCTTTCTAACTCAGAGCATGATTTTAGGACATGTTAAAATGGTCTCCCTATTGCCTTTTTGCTGTTTACTGAGGATCTTAGTACTGTTTCTTCTGCAATTGCCAGGAAAGAGATGGTTATATGTGTGTGTCTCTTCTCTCTGGTTAAAATCATGAACCATACCATATTGGGTATTATCTTCATCCACATATTGACTAACATACCTTTTAATCATAGTTCATGCTATGAATTATGTTTATTAGTTCACAGAAGAATAACAAAAGAACTGACAATCTAGACACCTAAATGTTATTTCTCATGTATTAACTGTTGACGCGGAAAGGATGCACCGAAAGAGGCTATTGATCCCAAAGCGGTTGACCATTGGGGTAACTACTTGGACTCCATCGAGCAAAGGTCCTTGAATCCACATGACACTGGAATCGCCCGAAAACGAACAAAATTTTGCTAAATTTTATTGATCAAAAAATTTCTCACGACAAAAGGTCTATAAAGGCTCTTACTTATAGCCCTACAGTAATCCTAATCTATGTTGCATGAGCATGAATATGACATGGTACTATACGGGGGCATAGAGACACACACGACATTGATTTTACCGTGTCCTAGTATATCTTGGAGTATTTGATACGTGTCAACACGATGCGACACGGGCACGACAAAGATTTCGGAGTTCCTATGCTTCTTTGATCCTAATCCTATGGAGCAAAAATTATGAGTATTCCTATCCTACATCATCATCATCTTTATCATCCAACCTTTCTCCCATTCGAGCACGGTCAATTATATAGCATAAGTAGCTTCAAAAAAGAACTCACAATTTTTTGCGATCGGTTGCCAACATGATGTCAACCTTCTATTTTGGTGCAAAATTCCTAGCTAGGGGGCATGAGAGGGTCATGCCATAAAATCTAGAAGGTTAGTTGGAAGGCATGCGTACCTACCTTTTGGCTATGTTTAAGCTCATGTAACTAAAACCTACCTTTTGGCTATGTATCTTAAGCTCATGGAACCAATGACCACCCTCCAAGTTCCCCTCTACTATAAAGAGTCTAGATGAAGAAGTAAGAAGATACAATTTGCTGCAGGGAATTACTTTCATCTCTATGATACATCAAGTCAAAGGGGGGAAGGAATAACAATTATAATTAATCCTATTTACTTATAAAAATATAAAACTTATCCTAACAAGATAAATTATCCAAATCCTAACAAGATAAGTTATCCCAAATCCTAACAAATTAAATCAACCAAATCATAACAAGATAAGATTGTGATGTGAATCGACCTATTCGATTCACAAAAGATTTGTAGAAAAGAGAAACAGAGAAAGATAATGATCTTTTTGTGAGAAAAAAACAAACTCCCAACTTTGGTGGACGGACAAAGTCTAAATCCTTCTTATTGATACTTGAGAGTTTCTTCTCAATACAAGCATGAAACTAATGACGGCCAGCCCTAGCTATAAATAGAAAGGAGAAACAAAACCCTAAGAGGGTTATTGTGGTGAAAGACCACAATACTCCTTTATGACTAAATGATGATAGGTGGGCCCACATCAATACCGCCCCCTAAAAGAGTCACCTTGTCCTCAAGGTGGAAATCTGGAAACTGCGTCTGTTGCTATAGCGACCTCTTCCTCCGTCGGATCCTCCTCCTCGTCGGGCAAGATTACGATCTGCAGCAACTTGCTCGCACATCGATGACCGGGAGTGAACCTCTCGTCGCATCTGAAGCACAAGCCAGCTGCTCTTCTCTCCTTCATGTCAGCATCCGACAGGCGCCTCCCCGGTACTATGGAGCCCCCTGTCCCGCCTGCGGGTCTAGGTGGTATTGGTGCCTGAGCCTCCGCTGCTGGTCGTGGAATTACTAGGCCCGTCTGACTGTGCTGTCCCGATGCTCCCCAAGCGTCTTTAAGGCGCTTTTCTTCCGCCAATTTCTCCTCTGCCTTGTGGGCCAGGCGGAGGAGATCTTCTAAGCACCGCGGACTCTGCAGCCTGAGCTCCGCTCGTATGGAGGGCTTTAAACCCTTCATAAACATACCTATCTGTAACTCGTCCGACACCCCTCGAACGCGTCCAGATAGTAATTCGAACTTCGCGACGAAGTCTCGAACCGTCCCCTCCTGTCGTAGCGACGACCACTGCTCGTAGAAATCACCCGAAGCCGTCTCCTGGAAGCGGTCTAAAATGTATCCCGTCAGCTCCGCCCAGCTGCTGAACGGGGTCCTCGCCGATCTCCACCGATACCACGCCAAGGCCTGGCCCTCGAAATAGATTCCGATGCATCTGAGGACCTCTGCCTCGGTCAGCTCCATGATCTCAAAATAGCGCTCCGCTCGAAAAATCCACTCGTCCGGGTTCTCACCCTCGAACGTAGGTAGCTTCAGTTTCTTCAGCCGGCGATCCGCGCTAAGGTCACCGTGCTGCATATCATCCCTGCCTCGTCCTCCTTCCCAGCGGTGTGTATCTCTCCGCTGGGTCTCGTACGGGCCTCTGTCAACCTCCTCATACCGCTCGTCAGCCCAGACCTGCTCACCCCACTCCTCCACCGGACCCCTGTAGTCACCGACTGCCCTCGTCCGTGGTGGTCGTCGTGGGGGCAGGCCCCCTCTCTGGAAGTTGGTGGGATCTGCCGTTCCCCCAAAGAAATTGCTGCCTCCGGCATGCCTCGCTCCTCCTGGCGGTTCCGCTCCTCCCGTCCAAGCCGGAACTTCCGCCAAGCCCCTTCCCGGACCCGCGAACCGATCTCCGTAGTTCGCTGTCATCGTTCGACCCCCGTAGGGGGCCCCAAGCCCTAGGGCTTCTTCCGAATGTGGAACCGGTCCGCCGGGACCGTACGGATCGACGGCGTCCGGCCACGGCCGCTCGCCGGCGGCTCCTCTGGCGCCGACCGGCCAGGGGTGGCGGTCGGGGGCCGGCCAGCGACCGCCCCCAACAGCAGCGGCCCCGCCCGGTCTCGCGCGGTTGGCGGCGACGCTCCCGCGGCCTTCGGCCGCTGTCCGGCGAGGGTCGCCGGCCGCCAGGGCCCCGCCCGGCGGCGCGGCGGCGACGGCGGGTGCGGCCCAGCTCCCGTCGGTCGGTCCTCCGTGGTCGTCGGTCGCTTCCCCCTCCGTATGAACAAACCCTAGTTGGTCGCCTAGGGTTTGGGTTGTTGCCGCCTCCGCTTCGCCGCCATTGATCTTGTTCGAGATGTTTTGCAACAACTTCATCATTGCCGGAATCGACGTCATCTCCTCCCGCATGCGTCGTACCTCGGTCTGGAGATCCTCCTGTGTGGACGCTTGATCTTTGATTGCGGCCTTCAAACTTTCGATCTCGATGTTGAAATCCTCCCGAAGTCCCTGGATCTTCTCCTCGATCGTGTTCCTTGTGCCGGACGCCATGGATCGTAGAGAGCTTTGATACCAATTGATGTGAATCGACCTATTCGATTCACAAAAGATTTGTAGAAAAGAGAAACAGAGAAAGATAATGATCTTTTTGTGAGAAAAGAACAAACTCCCAACTTTGGTGGACGGACAAAGTCTAAATCCTTCTTATTGATACTTGAGAGTTTCTTCTCAATACAAGCATGAAAACTAATGACGGCCAGCCCTAGCTATAAATAGAAAGGAGAAACAAAACCCTAAGAGGGTTATTGTGGTGAAAGACCACAATACCCCTTTATGACTAAATGATGATAGGTGGGCCCACATCAGATTGACAATGCTAGGCGTCAATTATTATCATTATCATCAGTTGATGTAAGGTTGAAGTATGTAATTGGATAATTTTCTTGTACGTCCTTGAAATGTAGATATATGGAAATAAAAATTCGTGTGGTGTTTGATGTTTCTTGACACTTACAAAAGAGCAAGAAGTTACTATTACTTGAATTCTACATGTGATTGGTTGGTGGGGTGGTTTTTTTAATGATCTTTACAAAGGAGCAGCTTATTGGAACCTTTCATAGTAGCTTCTTGATTTCATTTAAATGGAAAAGACTAACTCATGGAAAAAATAACTACTTCCATTTGAGGAGAAAATATTATCCTTAATTTACTAAAGAGAAATGACAAATGGAATGCGAGCAACTATCTAAATATTATGCTTAGGCTAGTAGTGATAACATGTTGCTGCTCCTATCTGGATTATTTCTTGAAATTGCTAATGGTCATTGTAGAAAATGAGAGTATATATAGTTGGGATAATTTCATTATGGCTTATTATGCTGATGGTCATTTTGATGACCAAGCATATATAAGAAATACAAAATTGCTAAAAACAAACTAGACAACTAGATAATATCTATGCTATATAACATCACTTGTGAAATTGCAAGAACCATAAAAAAAAACATATTCTTCTACATTACTGGCAAGTTGGAGCTTAGATGACAATCGACAACTTAGAATAAGCTGTAGAACCGACACGACTTTGTGGCTATCTGATGCTTGCGAGAGAGTTTGAGTTGCCAAAGAGAGTCTTGAGTTGCCGACTAAAGAGTGAGTTGTCACTGATAATGACCGAGTTGCCAATAAGAAAGTCTGAGTTTCTCTACATGGCATGCAAGGGTTTGAGTTGGTTGACGAGAGAATCTAAGTTGTCTCGCGAGAGTCTGAGTTGCTGGTGAGAGAATGATGCCTATGTAAGAGTGAGTTGTTGTCAGTTTTGTGGAGAGAGGGAATGAGTAGTTATATCGCCCCCTTCCCCTCGTCTAGGGGTTAGGCACGAAATCCCTAATCTTTTTCTTCCTTTTCTTTTTTTTCCCCTTTTTCTCTTACATTTCTTGCTTTCCTCTCAAAAACACAAAATATAAGCAGGAAAAAATATTATCGATCATCTTAACCACGAGTTGAGACAGTAGATTATGGTTGAGGGAGGCATTCCTGCAGTCTTGAGTTAAGTGGAGAAGAGGCACAATCACGAGCAAGGGAGGATGGTGCCATTGTCCATGCGCAGGCTTTCAAAGGCCAAAATTGTCAAAAGTTGAATCGAGGTCATGACCGTCCTCAAGGCGAAGAGTGTACTAGTAGAAGGAGAGAAAGCTGTAGTCGGGGTAGGGGAAGAGGTGGGTTGAGCAGATCGATTCAAATTTGGTAGGTCGAGTGGCCGCTGACAATTGATATGGGAGATGCAAAGGAGATTGTAGAGTTAGTCTATGAGTAAGTAACACTATTGAGTGCATATCTAGACTCTAACAATTATGCTAGGCGGTAGGATTTGGAGGAGGAAGACCGATGACAACGATCGGAAGTGAGGGGTTTATGGCGGGACCTGTGGACAGGACCATATCATTCTTGACCTCGATCCAATGGGAGGAGACAAGGGTGGTGCAATGGTGATCTGTGTTGCCATGTAGCAGCAACCACGGAGAGGAGTATGGTCAGTTGTGGAGCTCATCAGAACTTTTTAGCGGTTGCTAGTGCAACAGAGGTCATGTTTGACCAATTGCTGGCTGGTGGTGCTAGCACCGAATAGGGTTAGGTTTGTGAGTGAGGGTTTGATGGCTAGGAGGAAGATAATGGAAGAAAAAGAGTATAGAGAAGAAATATTTTTTGGTGGCTGTGGATTTTGATGGTTGGAGTTTAGGAAACAAGAGAATGGTTAGTTTTTTATTTTTAAAAGTGAAAGGACTAGTGGAAGATAGAAGAGCTAGGGTTTTGTGGAGGAAAAAATTATATGGCTACGATTATAAGGGGTGGGGATCCAAGGGTCGGAATTACCCATGCTGGAATACCATTTAGAAAGATACTAAATTGGGAATATTGGGATAATTTCATTAGGGTTCTAGAAGTGCTAAATACAGAGACAATTGGATGTAGCTAGCTTATGTGACATCACTGGTGATATTAGTAGAACTATCTAGAAAAGGAAAATTACTTGTATTCTTCTACAGTCGTCTTTATACTTTGAACTTAGATGATGACTACTTAAAGAATGCATTACTATTTATCTTATCTATGAATTATGAATCTCATGGTTGTGATTAAGTAATAAACTCTTGTTCTTTTTCCCAAACATTTCAGGATAGATTCTTGGCATTTTCTCCAGAACAACATCCCATTGTTCTTCAAATTGGTGGGAGCAATTTGGAAAATCTCGCAAAGGCAGCTAGACTTGCGAATGCTTACTCTTATGATGAAATTAATCTCAAGTTTCTGTCAAGTTCCCCCTCCTACTATTTTTTCCAGATATTGCATTCACTCTTTTTAATGATTCTAGCTGTTTCTTTCTCTGCTATTCAGCTGTGGGTGCCCTAGCGGAAAAGTTGCCGGTCATGGCTGTTTTGGTGCACGTCTTATGTTTGACCCAAAGGTTGGATGTTCAAAGCATAGGCAAACTTCAATCTAAGAGTAGTGAGGTGCTTCCTGAAACATTTTTCAGTAACTTACCTGATTTTGGCATGATCGAAGTTTGTTGCGGATGCTATGGCTGCCATTGCCTCCAACTGTGATGTTCCTGTCAGTGTGAAATGCAGAATAGGTGTTGATGACCGCGACTCGTATAATGAACTCTGTGAGATCCCTTTCTCAGTTCTTATTTCATTAATTGATTCTGAGAAAGTGCAGAAAATAGTTAATTCATGCCATATATTTCTAAATAAAAGAGAAGACAAGTAGAAGAGACATAATCCAAAAGTATCTGAAGTGTAGATATTCCTATTTTTAACTAGATTTGGACCCATAGGAACCTAATTCAGTGGAAACTTTTTCTAGCCTCTATGAAGTCGATATAGAGATTTTTCTCTTGTTTGGTAACATTTATAGTTTCCGACATGTATTACATAAGTGTCTTAGTGCTCCTCAATTGTTATACTGGAAACCTGATAGTGAATTATTTTGAACTGTAATTTCTGGAAAGTGAATATAATACTAGTAGCGATTTTTGACTGACGGTTTCTCTTCATAGTGGCTCCTTAATTTTGTTTTAAAAGAAGCATCCCAGTTAGACTCAAGAGGCTACCATTCAGGGTCTATGCAGGGCCAAGATGTACAGGCCGCCTTCAATTTGTTAATATCAGTTAAAGGAGTTATTATCAGGAAATTGATTTTTAAACTTCATTCAATCAAGGTAGTCAAAGGCGCAAGGCGAACTCGAGAC
Source organism: Iris pallida (assembly GCA_029216955.1). Taxonomy (NCBI): domain Eukaryota; kingdom Viridiplantae; phylum Streptophyta; class Magnoliopsida; order Asparagales; family Iridaceae; genus Iris; species Iris pallida. The sequence continues at coordinate 21,494,732 of JANAVB010041420.1, forward strand.
GCAAATGGTCCATATCGTCCGAGGCACAAGGCGCACTTAAGGCGTGCGTCCGAGCGAAACGAGGCACAAAAATTAAAAATAATAAAAATATATATAAATAAATAAGTAATGTAAGAAATAAAACCAAATAACATGTTAAAATCAACAAAAGTATGTTAAAACATAACCAAGTGAACTATCAGAGCAACAATAACGCTCAACATAACTAACAAAAATTTTATTCTTCTTACCACGCTTTTAGTATATTTTAGTTTTTCAAGTTCAACTGTAGCCAACTTTGGCAACTGTGAAAAAGGCTACCTCCCTCTCACTTGTATGAGGTAAGGGCTCTCTCTCCGTCTCAATTTTTTTTGTAAAAAACAATAGGCGCGTCTTTTCTTTGTTGCGCAGAAAGACGCCTCGCCTAGTGAGGTGCGAGGCGCGCCTTTGACTACCATACATTCAATTGATAAGGTGCTGAGGGTACAATATTACTGTAATAGCGGTCAGCGCCCTATGACTTATAGGCAGCATAAAGCCAACTTGAGTAGGATCCAATTTCTCAATTAAACTTTCAAAATGTCTTTTATGATGAGATCTATTGAGAACTAATAAGTGATTTAGTCCCACATTGGAAAATGTAATATATAGAGGAGCTAGACTCCCTATAAGTAGTTGAGTAGCCCATCAATAAAATACACACAACAATTATTCTCTACATGGTATCAGAGCCATAACGGAGAAAAAAAAAATTTCCTCCCCCCCCCCTTTTCCCCACCGGCAGTCCGTCCCCCCCTTCCCCCCCCCCCCCGGGCAGTCCCCCCCCTCCCCCCCACCGACGCCCCCCCCCCCCCCCGACGTCCCACCCGGCAGTCACCCCCCCCCCCCCCCGACGCCCTGCCCCCCCCCTACGCCCTCCCCCCCCCCCACGCCCTCCCCCCCCGACGCCCCCCTTCTTTTTTTTTCGAAAAAAAATCCTAATTTTGCGAGAGAGATTATGTGGGTGGTTGTTCGACGACGGATGACTGTCAAATGCTTTATTTGCACCTTCTGTTCCTAGATTACGCCCTCCGGAACAACAAATGCTTTATTTGTTTTCCGTTCTCGATCTGAAAATTAGGATTTCCATGCACGCGCCGGTGTTGGTCATGTTAACCGCGCATTCGTAAGGTCTCTGTTGACGACTTTACACGAAGACGACGAAGCCGACAAAGACGACGAAGCCGACGAAGACGACGACGACGAATCAAAGTTGAAGTCGCCATGGATTCGATCCGTGGTAAACTGACAGCAGAAGAGATGAAGGCCTTGGTTGATGATATTTTATCAAAAAAATTAACCGAGACAACCCCACGTGTGATCCATACTGATGTAGATCCATCACCCTACAAAATGGGGAAGCTGGATAAGCTGGAGACGAAGTTGGAAGGCACGTCCAACTACTTGAAATGGTCACGGCAGGCACTGCGGACGCTAAGGGACGAGGCTTGGTTGGCTACGTCAATGGCCAAACCAAGGCGCCCAATGATCCCTCCTCAAAGGAGTTTGCTATTTGGGAAATTGTAAACAATGTTGTGGCTGGAAGGTTGACAGCCTCCTTGACCGACCAGGTGTCGGGCAATGTAGAGGCAATGGAGGCTGCTGCTGATATATGGCAGACTTTGAAGGATATGTACTCAGGCTCCGGCAAGCCTATGCGGGTCTTCCAACTGCAGGATGAACTTGATAGGGTGGCCCAGGACGACCGTACCATCTCTGAGTACGCCGCACTGTTGAAGAAATACTGGTCTGATCTGGATCACTATGATCCTCTTGGGATGGAAGATGCACAGGTCGAACCAGCATTTGCGAAACATTTCCAAAAGTTCTTGGATTATATTTCGCGACAACGGATGATGAAGTTCTTGAAGGGTCTTCACCCTGCGTTTGAGCATCGAAGAAATATGCTCCTAGCACAGCCCATGCTCCCAACCTTGGAAGAGGCCATAGCTGCCATGGCACAAGAAGAGGCTCGATTGAAATTGATGTCCAACAAGGGCTCTTTCCAGGGGGAGCCAGCCGTTGTTGACACGTCTGCCCTTGCCGCCTTCAATCAGCCTCCCTCTATGGCCGGTGTTTGCCACAACTGTGGTGACTCAGGGCATTATATCAGATTTTGTCCAAAACTCCAGTCGAGTGATCGTGGACGGGGCCGCAGAGGACGTCGAGGTGGTAGAGACGGTTATGGTAGAAGACGGAAAAAATATTCTGGCGGCCACAAAGCAAATCTGGCGGAAGAAGGAGGCGAACTTCACCTTGCTGAGTTAACCCCTCTTGAGAAAGAGTTCCTTGAGAGGTTAGGCAGCACGAAGCTGGATTCGGATGACAGTCATGGGGCGTCATCTACCTCGGGAGATCACATCACTTGCTTTGCCCAAACCAGCACAGGTATTCCTGTGCGTGCTCTTGCAGCAGCTGTCCACCAACCAGGTTGGATTATGGACTCTGGGGCATCTCGCCATGTCACGGGGTCCTGCGGTGAGTTCCAGGACTATACTCACCTACCGACGCCGGAGAGCATTCAGACTGCTGATGGTAACTCCAGCCCTGTCATGGGTAAAGGCACTGTCACATGCACCCCTTCTCTCACTCTCACCAATGTCTTACATGCTCCGTCTTTTTCTGTCAATCTTCTTTCTATTAGTGCCATTATTCTTGATCTGAACTGTACTGTTTCCTTTGACATTCCTACGGTGACTTTTCAGGAGAAGGGGACAGGACGATGACTAGGGACTGGCACATGGCATAAGGGGCTGTGGTACTTGGACATGACTGGACTGGACAAAGCATTGGCATCTTTGGTAGCAGACACACCACCGGATGATTCACGACGCAGTGTAGAAGATGAATTGCTACTCCACCACCAGCGTGTCGGTCATTCTTCTTTTAAAATTATTAGTCGAATATATCCGTCCTTATACCAAAGGGCAAATAAACAGAAGTTATTTTGTAATGCATGTGAGTTGGGTAAACATACCAGAAGCACGTATGTGAGTTCAGGAAGTCGAAGTTCAGCTGCGTTTGATATGATACATTCGAACGTATGGGGCCCTTGTCCTACAACCGAAATTAACGGTTTCCGATGGTTCGTCACTTTTATTGATTGTTATACTCGCGTAACATGGGTCTACCTTATGAAGAATAAAAGTGACGTCTTTGAGGCGTTTCGAGACTTTCATCGCCGGGTAGAAACACAATATGGCACTAAGATTAAGTGCTTACGGTCTGACAATGGGACGGAGTATACAAATAAGAAGGTTGCTGAGTACTTATCCGCTCATGGAATACTACACCAAACTTCATGTGCCTATACACCGGCACAAAATGGTGTGGCCGAACGGAAGAACAGACACCTGTTGGAGGTCGCACGGACGATGATGCTGGCTATGAATGTCCCGAAACACTTATGGGGGCAGGCGGTGTTAACGGCCTCTTACCTCATCAACAGAATGTCATCTCAGATATTGGACTGGAAGACACCATTGGAGATGCTTACTGGTGCGACCACGTACACTGTTCCACCGAAAGTATTTGGATGTGTATGTTTTGTCCAAGATAATAGGCCAGGAGTTGGCAAACTGGATCCTAAAGCGGTTAAATGTGTCTTTGTCGGCTACACGGCAACTCAGAAGGAATACTCATGTTGGTGCCCAGTTGAGCGGAAGATGTTTGTCAGCATGGACGTTACATTCAGAGAACTGGAACCATATTATGGTTCGGATGACGGTTCAGTGTTTGGTGACACACCTAACACAGAGGGTGTTAGATGTGAGGGAGAGAAAATAAACCCATCTGTGGTGGTCGGATCGGTCCCATGTCCGGTCATGGAAAACTGGACGACAGGGGGAGGTAGCAGTGACTCCGATACAGAAGATGAAGAAGATACATATGTTAAACAGGGGGAGCAGCAGACAATGGAAAAGGAGCTCGTAGTCTACAGAAGGAGACAGCAGAAGTCCAGTACTGTGCCTGTACCGTGCCATGTGCCTACTGTACCAAGTCCCTCGTCCACTCCTGCTCTAACTCTTGAAGATGTTGCCCCCGCACAGAATCAATCTGATTCTGATGCGGATCTCTCTGACTCTGATGGTATGATCTCTCCACCACCTATTGCTCCCTTAAGGAGATCTTCTCGCATTAATGCGGGTAATGCTCCTAGTCGTTTTGATGATTATGAACATGATATTGCCAACTACCTGTCTTATTCTAACATTTCTTCGAATTATCAAGCCTTCATTGCATCATTAGACTCTACTTCGTTGCCCAAAAGTTGGCAGGAAGCAAAGAAAGATCCAAGGTGGAAAGCTGCAATGATGGAAGAACTTGGGACACTGGAGAAAAATAAGACGTGGGAGCTGGTTCCATTACCCAAAGGGAAGAAAACTGTGGGATGCAAATGGGTGTACACAGTAAAGGAGACGTCAGAAGGAAAGGTGGAACGATACAAGGCGAGGTTGGTGGCAAAGGGATACACACAATCATATGGCATCGACTATGATGAGACGTTTGCTCCAGTAGCGAAAATGAGCACCGTAAGAACTCTGGTCTCCATTGCAGCAAACTATGGGTGGAAGCTATACCAGTTAGATGTGAAGAATGCCTTCTCCATGGGGATCTACAAGAAGAAGTTTACATGGAACTCCCTCCAGGGTGCTACGCTACAGAATCAGATGGAGGAACGTCGCATGAAAAAGTGTGCAAACTAAAGAAGTCGCTATATGGGCTCAAGCAATCTCCTCGAGCCTGGTTTGACAGATTCAGAAAGGCTGTTACAAGCATGGGATACCATCAAGCAAATGCAGATCATACGGTCTTTCTTTAGCATGCAAGAGGCCACACCACTATACTTGCTGTATACGTGGATAATATAGTAATCACAGGTAATGATGAAGCCGAGATCGCTAAACTGAAGTCAAAACTCGCGAAGGAGTTTGAAGTGAAGGATTTAGGAGCGATGAGGTACTTTCTAGGTATCGAGGTGTGTGAAGGCGAACAAGGAATTGTTCTCTCACAGAGAAAATACACACTAGATCTGCTGAAGGAGACAGGGATGCTGGGATGCAAAGCAGCAGTCACTCCAATTGACCAGAAGTGCAAGTTGGAAGCAGAAGCAGGAGAGCCAGTTGATCGTGAAAGATATCAACGACTTGTAGGGAGATTGATTTATCTGGGGCACACTCGTCCTGATATCTCATTTGCGGTGAGTGTAGTAAGTCGCTACATGCATGATCCAAGAACGGGTCATATGGATGCAGTGTTTCAGATCTTGAGATATCTGAAAGGGATGCCGGGGAAAGGGCTATGGTTCAAGAAGAATGGATGTATAGAAGTCGAGGGATACTGCGATGCAGACTGGGCAAGCTGCATAGACGATAGAAGGTCTACCACGGGATATTGTGTCTTTGTAGGAGGAAACTTGGTCTCATGGAGAAGCAAGAAACAGTCTGTGGTAGCACGGTCTACAGCTGAAGCAGAATACAGAGCAATGACTTTAGGAGTGCCGGAGTTGCTGTGGGTGAAAGCGTTGCTGACAGAGTTGAAGCTGGACAAGGGAGCACCGTTACGTCTTCTGAGCGATAGTCAAGCTGCAATAAGTATAGCTAACAATCCAGTTCAGCACGACAGAACGAAGCACATCGAGATCGATCAATTCTTCATCAAAGAAAAGCTGGAACAAGGGATACTGAAGATTGATCATGTTCGCTCAGAAGAACAAGTGGCAGACTGTCTGACTAAGGGTCTTAGTTCAGTAAGTTTGTCGAAGCTATGTAACAAGATGGGAATGATTAATATCTATCGCCCATCTTGAGGGGGAGTGTTGAGAACTAATAAGGGATTTAGTCCCACATTGGAAAATGTAATATGTAGAGGAGCTAGACTCCCTATAAGTAGTTGAGTAGCCCATCAATAAAATACACACAACAATTATTCTCTACAAGATCATTGTAAAAAAAACATATTGATTTCTACATTTTTTGTGATCTGTAATTGAAATTTGAGATGTTTATGATCAATTCAATGATAGATTCAAAGGTAATCTGGAAGTTACTTTGTTGTTTCTTTAACTAGCTTACTCTCCAAGTTACAGTTCTTAATGGATGTTCAAAATATTTGTAGATTGTGTTCAATGCTTTATCACGGGATAATATAGACATTATATCCTTTTCAATATGAGAAAAGGGTTAAGTCGCATAAGGATAGGAGGAACTCCCTACGCCAGTCTTCCTCCGATCACCACATGTGTATTTAGTTGGGATTTTGTGCGATGTATGCTGATATTTGGTATTAAAGTTGGTACATGGCTGACAATCGGATGATCAGCAATTGGATTCATTTTATCCTTACATGACCAAAACCTTTCTCTTTCTATATATCTATATGTATGCATGTGTGTCTAAGGTCACATTTATAACACACATTAGTGTTATGCAAAGCACTATGGATTTCTTCTATAGTGCTTTGCATACTCAAGTTTCATATAAAGGAAGTGATGGGTGATTGAATGTGCAAGCCTTTCGTATTCCTTTTTTTTCTTTTCTGCAGCTTCTTTTCCTCTTCCTGATCTCCTTTATCCTTGTTCTTTATGTTATTCATTCATCCTTCTCAATTTGTACAAATTACTTTCTTGATGACAAGCCTATGGAAGGTATTTTGGTTCTTCACCAATCATATGTGAAGGACTGGAAGATGTCATGGTGTCAGAACTGTTTACTCCTGATGATCCTGAAATAGACACAGAACATTTTATAATGGCAATAATGAACATTTCATAGTTAATTGTCTCCCTCCTTTGCATTCTTGCTGTCTGTTGCTTAAAGAGAAGGGTGGCTGCTTAAATTTATGTGAATCATACTGGTGAGCACACACCATAAATCCTTTTACAACATGAAGATAGATCCTTGTACAACACCAGAATTGTATTAAGTTTCCAGAATCCTACTATGCTGCCATAAAATATGAGTTCAGAAGAAACCATGATGGACACCATCAAGCCAGTTCCAAGGTTCAGTGCTTGTGGTTTCTGCATAGAGCTCCATTACTCGTCAATCTCATTCACCAGTGAAGATCAACCATACTAATATTTTGATTCTTGAAGTCCCTAGTTGAGACCAAAACAGAGATTTACAATCAATTATGTACTCTCAGAATAAGGTAGACATTGACACCTCGTGAAGCAATTTGCAGTCAACTCTGGAACAATGAAACCAGGGTAAACTTATAGCTAATTACTTTTCAACCATCATGTAAGTTCTCTTTTTGATGTAATCACGGATGGCTCATTAGATGTTTATATCAATATGATCAAATTAATGGTTGCCCCAAATATGTAGAACCGATGGGCCATGGCCAGCAATCATATGGCATTGTTCTGAAACTTAATTGAATAACCAATGCTGTAATGGCTCCTTTGTTTCACTGACAACTAAAATAGAATGCTGTTAAAGAGGCTTGTGTTAAAGCAAATTTTGTCTTCTCAAGTTGGTCTGGGTGATGAAGAATCCTACTGAACTCTTGTTGGATGTATAACCATCGGTAGATATCTCATCTTCTCCCCAGGGGTGGTAAGTGGGTCGGGCTGGCCTTGGGTCAACACATTTTTTAACGAGCCAAATCCGACCTGTTCATTCAGAACCTGTTTGAGATCAAACCAAACCTGACCCAATAATTCAATGGGTCGACCTGACCCATGTAACCCATTAATTGGATTAGGTATTATATGTAATATCCCCGACATTGCACTTGTTAGTATTTATAGATCTTATATGCCAGCCAAGGTGATGAAAGTGGTTTTTATGTGTTGAAGCGTCAAATATGATTTTGTTCATAAAATCATTCTGAACTGGATGTGGTTTGTACTCCTCAGGTGACTTTGTGGACACAATTGCTTCTTTATCTCCATGTAGACATTTCATTATACATGCACGGAAGGCATTACTCAATGGTCTCAGTCCTGATCAGAATCGGAAGATTCCTCCTTTGAAGTATGTTTATACCACATGGCTGGTTCATAGATACTATGTAATCCAAGCTTCTTACATAGAAAAGCTACTTTCTTAGTCAATTGGTTTGGAATATTTTCTTAGTAAACGTAGGAACTTTCTGATCTTATATTTTTCCTTCTGCAGATATGAATATTACTATGGCTTGTTGCGTGATTTCCCAGAAACGCGGTTCACTATAAATGGCGGCATCACTTGCATTGATCAGGTAAGCGGGGATGGTTCTATGTTTTCTCTTGTTACTACTATTTTACATGTACTCAAGCACGCATGCATACACAAACAGGGCCGGAACCAAGATTCAGTGATGCTGCGGTGGGGGGGTGGTTGGTTTGGGGATGGGGGGTGGGCAATAACCTATACATATATTTTCACAAAAGTTTAGGGGAGGCCAATATCCTAAGTATTTCAATATTCTTAGGAGTTATACTACAAAATTTCAAAACTTTCGTAAGTTAGGGGGGCCATGGTCCCCTCAGTCCCTATAGTAGGTAACAGATATAGTCTTAACTATATAGATTATATTTCTCAGATTGGTGCATAGTATCCCTTGTCAGTTTTTGCCTTATTGTTGATTCTTTTTGCGACACCTTCTCTATTTTATATAAACATTTTTAGTTGCTATGCCTCTATCAAAAGGGACAAGAGGAAGAACCTGACTTCGGACCCGTGAAAAGATCTGAACACTGGAATAAATATATAAAGAATATATAAAGAAAAGATGATTGACTATTGAATAAGCTTTCTAGCACTAGTTACCTGAAAATTGGTGTTCTGGCGACAGATACGGTCTTTCCACTGAATTGCTATCAGGCTTAAAGTTAATTATGATACTCTTATTGTTCGAATGTAACCTCCCATAGAATGACCCCTTTTACATTTTTGGCCGAAGTTAGGGAGGATCTATTACTATAAAGTGATATCTATTGGAACTCTGGAGGCTCTTTAGTAGTGTTATATCTAGGAGCCCTGTATCAAGGTTTGTAAAGTCAATTTTCTCGATAGTCAATCTATTTCAATCCATCATTTCGTTCTTTTCTTGCTTTACGTGACCCTGAGATTCTGAGACAGTGCAAATTATTTATGGCCTTGTGATTATTGGTGGAGTGATACTAAGACGCTATGGGGATGGGTAGTGCCTCTTAACTAATTCTTTCTATTTTGTTATCTTCATCCTTCAATGTTCTTCCAACTCCAATATAGTCTCCTTGTACTCTTCTTATTCATCTTTGTCAATTGTAAGTTAGTAATAGTTAGCTATAGGTGACGTGGGACGAGGACTTAAGTTTAACTAATACAATTGGGTTTCAAGGAGATTTAATTAGTAAGCATTTCTTTGTATTAATTAAACATAAAATGGTTGAACGAGGCCTATGTTATTGATATTGTTATGAAAAGTAACTTGCATGACTTAACCAGGAGCGTGATTCAGCCGCTATCCTCAACAAAGACGCAAACTTTGATCTACGAGGAAGAGCCTTGCACAAGTGTTAGGACTAGTTAGGTTCTGGGGCACAATCGCACGCCCACAAGAACAACTTACTCGATTCTTGATCTTGATTTTTGGTTCTCGAAGGTGTTCGACGTCAGTTTGTTGTCTTCGTCGATTCCTTTGGCTCTAGGACGTCGTCAATTGAAGGACGTTGTTGGAATTGTCCTCCAAGCAAGGCCGGATTCTTCGGCGAAGATGTTGGTGGAGGTTCCATAGAATACGAAAAAAAACTCACTCTACTCATTGGTTTCACATATGGGTTTATAAAGTAGATTTTATTATCATTCATTTTCTGTTTCTACTGCAATTCATTTGCTTATTTTATAGCCATACACATAAGATAACATAATAATAGAAAAAGATAAACAAATAATCCTAAGGAAGATAAACTCCGTATCCATAACTTACCTCAAGATAAACAAAATAAATTAATGATAAACACCTAATCCTATAGGAGATAAGCTCCTAGTCCAAAGCTGGTGAAGGAGTTGAGAAGAAAATTTCTTCACAACAATTATATTTGAACTCCTTAACTAAAATATATTGTCTAGATTTGGCAAACCAACTAGTCCTAAATACGGGCTCGACTATGTCTTGTGCTATATATGGATCTAATCTGAGCCTCATCAACTCCCCTGGGCTTAGAAGATTCACCACATGGTGAATGACAGTGAAGATACTATCTTAATACATCTGAGTATAGCTTATGGAGCTCATTTGTAGTCAGCCAAGAATGGTCAGACTTTGGTCATCCATGCTAGTGCAATAAGAAGCACCGATATCCTCTACCTCCAGTAGAGACTATCTCGTAATCGACAACATCCTTGATCTCAGGTCTCGTACTAGACTGCTTCCAATGTGGCGGCGGCGGGAGGCAATGCTACCGGTCCAGGCGCGATAACAAACTGTCAACCTGTAGAAGATAAACTTGGAGAACCTGCAGTTTCAGAACCATGAAAAGAATATACCACAAGTTAATGAAACGACGATAGATCCTGTACATTAAACAAATGGACGATTCTCATATCCCCTGGAATGTCGCTCACATGCATTTGAACCAATCCTTTGTAAAACTTGATAAGGACTTGTCCGTATGGATTGTAGTTTCTTCACTGTTTCACGAGGGAACCTCTCCGATCTCACTCGCACAAGCACCTCATCTCCAATAGAAAATTACTATAGTCTTCCGTGATTATCAGTTGTTAACTTATAGAAATAATTACTCATAACTAATCTCCTACAATCTCAATATCTAGGTCATGGATATGTTGTGCAAAAGTCTTGGTAGACGTGTTAGACTCGGATCCTAATGATGCGGGTAGAAGATCTATAGGGTTCCTAGATTGAACTCGATCGACGGTCTCAAATGATCAACCTTGTGGACCTATTGAATGAACTATTATATGTAAATTCTGTCATCGGTAAGAGAAGATCCCAAGTAGCTCGGTGGTCACAAACCAAACACTTCAACAACTCACCTATATTCCTATGGATGACTTCGGTCTGACCATCCATTTGTGGGTGGTATGCAGTTTAGAAATAAAGCATCTTGTTAAGTTTCTTCCATAGTGTCTTCCAAAAGTAGCTCAAGAATCTAAGGTCTGTATTTGAAACAGTAGTCTTAGACAACCACTGTAACCTCCAGACACCCCTAAAGGACATACTCACTATATATGAAGCATCACTCTTTTTGTTGGAGGGATTTAAGTATGCTATCGTGAAAAAACGGTCAACTACAATGAAATGAAGTCATGCTTCCATAGGGTGTGACAATTCCTAACACAAAGGTCATACTAATGTCCTTCTATCCTTCTATGGGGTGAAGGGATTAGGTAAAGTAGTGTAAATGCATGTGTTGTTGTCCTCAACCATAAGGATGGTCTTATTTCGTCCGAAGTGTCCCTTACTGCCACCACCATGTATTTTTCAAGTAAAAAAAATCCATGAAGGAAGTAGAGGGATTACATAGTAGGTTACCCTAATAGGAAACTATCAACTACAGTGAAACCTTCAATAGAAGTAGATGGATCTCTACAAAATTTATCATAGATTTAACTAAACTCTCGACAAGTATGATACAATCTATGATATGGTCAAATCCAATGACTTAAGTACTGATTGACCACATTGTATACAATTTTCTACTTAAGGTGTCAGTTGGTTTGTACTTAACAACTGCATAGTGCCTGAGAATAAAGGTGTACTCTTGAATGAATTACACCAAACTTAGCATATTGAGGTCCCAACTTCTTTTGATAATTCAAACATAGTAGGGCTTGATGGTCCAACAAACAAAAAATTCTTTGGGAGCAAATATTGATGCTAATATCGTAACAATGTACGATAATTTAAAACTGTCGATTATAGTTTGAGCAACATTGTCTAGTCCTATTCAACTTTTCGCTAAAGTAAGCAATCAGATAACTCTCTTAGCTCAACACACCAACTATTCCTATACTCGAAGTGTCACAAGCCATTTATAAGACTTTCGAGAAACGAGGAAGACGAAGGACGAAGTAGTGGTCAACTTCTCTTTGATTTCCTCAAACATTTTCTCAACGACTTCAATCAATTAAACTCCAATTTCTTAAGGCAATTGGAAACATGAGCTAAATAATACTAAATCCCTCGAGAAACCTCTTATAAAATATAGCCAGTTCATGAAAGTTCTTGGCCTCATGTATAGTCGTAAGAGCAAGCTAGCCCTTAATAGCCTTAACCTTGTTAGGGTTTACTAAAACACCGTCACTAGACATGATAAACCTCAAGAACTAGACATATGAGGTCGTGAAGGAACATTTTTTCAAGTTGACAAATAACTTCACCTTTTAGAGTTCATCCGAGACCCATGTCAAATGAGAGATGTTCCTCCTAGATTCGATTAAACATAAGAATATCATCAAAGTAGACAACCACAAAGACTCCTAAGAAGGGGCGTAAAATTTGGTTCATTACCCTTCTAAACGTGCTAGGGTATTGGACAAACCAAAGGGCATGACCATCCAATCATATAATCCGTTTTTAATCATAACACACAATATTCTAAATGACGGTTGAGGCGGCCGCCTAGCTGGCACCTAAGCTGTAGGCGGTCTCTCTACGCATCGGTTTTGCGGTAGGCGGTAGAGTAGACGGCCAACGGAGGTTTACGGAGGTTTGGCGGCGTAGGTGGACACCTAGGCGGAGCAATATCTAACAAGATATTTTGGCCAAAAGGTTTTGCAAGCATTATGGACCTGTGGTTCACTTTTACAAAACTAAAACTTCATAAATCTTCGTTCTACAACTTAGTTATGTATGGAACACCCTTAAAATATGCATATTATGCAAAAAAATAGTGGTAAAATAGTAAAGAAATGTCTAAAATGTATCAAACTGCCTACGCGGTGTCTAGACGGTAGGCGGACTCTCTTCGTTGCACACTTGCCTACCGCCATTTAGAACCTTGATAACACGATCTTTTACTTCTCATCTCCGTGGACGCGTATATGGTGATAACCACTGCGTAGATCTATCTTAGAAAAGATACTAGCCCCTTTTGTCATGTCTAAAAGGTCGTCAAGTCTAGGAATGAGAAACCTATACTTGACTGTTATCTTGTTGATGGCATGACTATCTGCGTACATCCTCTAAGTGTCGTCGTTCTTGGGATTGAGTAGTGCATGAATGACAGAGAGACTCGAGTTTTCAAGAATAAAGCTCTTTCGCAACAAATCTTCCATTTGACACCTAAGCTCAACGTGCTCTGTTGGGGTACATCCTATATATGGTAAGTTGGGTAAGGTAGACCCTGACACTAAGTCTATAACATGTTGGATGTCTCTCAAAAGATGAAGTTTGTCAAGTAGATCTTCGTACATAATGTCGCTATAATCGGCTAATACATGACGAATCTCGGGAGGGTGTTCTACACTATCACTAGAAGGTGCAAGTCTAGTGACGACAATAGTGCATACAAGTCCCTCGTTACTCTTGTGAATAAACTCTCTTTTATTCACCATGTGAACCGCTCTCTTGCTTGTCTATGTTCGGGTTTGGCCTAGTTGAAAATCCTTTGGGCTTAGATAGATATAACATGGGCTTTTATCTTTGTGAGTGAACATATACATGTTTCTTTTTCGAAAATTGGTTACGTCTAAGTCTTAAAGCTATGTTCTTCTCAATAAAATGTGCGAAACATTGTAGGAAGGACGTCACACCATATGTTAGTCTTTGTAGGACAAAAAAGTGTATGCAGACCATGCATCTTTGAATGACAGAGTGTGCAGTCTTGTCAACCCAACTGACACTGAAGGGCTCAGGATGTTTCTCGACCTTCAGTTCTATCTTCTCTAAGGCCATTTTGGCTATACTGTTGATGCAACTCCTTCCATCAATCATAAGTTTACAAAACATATGAGTACGTTGCCAGTATACCCTGCCTGCAGGTGTAGCGACCGTGCACATAGCCATATGTAAGTTGAGGAGATTATGTCAACTTTACACTCACTAGCTCCTTCCTCAATTATATTGGGGTCTTCTTCAAGTTCAAACTCCAGTCATCCCTCGAGTCATTTGACTTCGTATCCAAGTGCAAGTTCCTAGATAGTCAGTGGTCAGCAAAGTGTCCAATACCTTGACAATTGTAGCATTTGGTTCCCTTACCATCTCCCACGTAGATTTTTCCCTTTTCCTTGTTGACATTCATACGTGGCTTAGTGGACTATCTATGTTGTCGTTTAGGTTGGTATTTTTGTTGGTAAGACTTATTGTAATTGAAATCCTTTTGATGTAGCTCAAATTTGAGTGCTATTAGGTAGGGATCTTCTTACGCCTAAATTCAAATATTAAGCCACATCGAAATCAAGAAAATGTGACTCGGGGTCCTTAGTGATCTCACAACGAGACATTAATTCGTCGAACCTAATCATATAGTTATAGGCTAACAGGCTACCCTGATGAAATGTGGCTATTTGGTCCATAAGTTGGTCTCTTAGGATTGGGAGGTATGTTTCACGAAGGATCTCATTCATTTCGATACACGTGCCTATAAGGACTCAATATGAATGCTCTTTGTCCTTCTCAATAGAAGACCAGTATATCCTAACAGAACCATCCAGTTTTATTTTGTCAAATCGGATGCATCACCCATCACACATATTGCACCACTCAACATAGTCATCAATTTTTGACAACCAATCACTAAAGGCCTTAAGGTCATATCAACCGTCAAAGGATGAGACCTCTATCTTTACTTTTTCAGTGATGTTTTTACAACGAAATCTATGGGTTCATCTCTTGGACAATATTCTTCATTGGAATCGGCACTGTTATCATGGGAAACCCTAGCTTTAATTTCCTCTCTCAGGTGGAGCAGGAATCACAGGGTTATGCCTCCCGGTAGGACGTATGTTATTTCTAGGACCTTCCCTAACATATTGTTCTTGTAGAGAATAATTGTTGTGTATTTTATTGATGGGCTACTCAACTACTTATAGGGAGTCTAGCTCCTCTTCATATTACATTTTCCAATGTGGGACTAAATCCCTTATTAGTTCTCAACACTCCCCCTCAAGATGGGCGATAGATATTAATCATTTCCATCTTGTTACATAGCTTCGATAGACTTACTGAACTAAGACCCTTAGTCAGACAGTCTGCCACTTGTTCTTCTGAGCGAACATGATCAATCTTCAGTATCTCTTGTTCCAGCTTTTCTTTGATGAAGAATCGATCGATCTCGATGTGCTTCGTTCTGTCATGCTGAACTGGATTGTTAGCTATACTTATTGCAGCTTGACTATCGCTCAGAAGACGTAATGGTGCTCCCTTGTCCAGCTTCAACTCTGTCAGCAACGCTTTCACCTACAGCAACTCCGACACTCCTAAAGCCATTGCTCTGTATTCTGCTTCAGCTGTAGACCGTGCTACCACAGACTTTTTCTTGCTTCTCCATGAGACCAAGTTCCCTCCTACAAAGACACAATATCCTGTGGTAGACCTATCGTCTATGCAGCTCGTCCAGTTTGCATCGCAGTATCCCTCAACTTATATACATCCATTCTTCTTGAACCATAGTCCTTTCTCCGGTGTCCCTTTCAGATATCTCAAGATCTGAAATACTGCATACATATGACCCGTTCTTGGATCATGCATGTAGCGACTTACTACACTCACCGCAAATGAAATATCAGGGCGAGTGTGTCCCAGATAAATCAATCTCCCTACAAGTCGTTGATATCTTTCACGATTAACTGGCTCTCCTGCTTCTGCTCCCAACTTGCACTTCTGGTCAATTGGAGTGACTGCAGCTTTGCATCCCAGCATCCCTGTCTCCTTCAGCAGATATAGTATGTATTTTCTCTGTGAGAGAACAATTTCTTGTTCGCCTTCACACACCTCGATACCTAGAAAGTACCTCATCGCTCCTAGATCCTTCATTTCGAACTCCTTCGCGAGTTTTGACTTCAGCTTAGCAATCTCGGATTCATCATTACCTGTGATTACTATATCATCCACGTATACAGCAAGTATAGTGATGTGGCCTCTTGCATGCTGAAGAAAGACCGTATGATCTGCATTTGCTTGATAATATCCCATGCCTGTAACAGCCTTTCTGAATCTGTCAAACCAGGCTCGAGGAGATTGCTTGAGCCCATATAGCGACTTCTTTAGTTTGCACACTTTTTTATGCGACGTCCCTCCGTCTGATTCTGTAGCATAGCACCATGGCGGGAGTTCCATGTATACTTCTTCTTGTAGGTCCCCATGGAGAAAGGCATTCTTCACATCTAATTGGTATAGCTTCCACCCATAGTTTGCTGCAATGGAGACCAGAGTCCTTACGGTGCTCATTTTCGCTACTGGAGCAAACGTTTCATCATAGTCGATGCCATATGATTGTGTGTATTCCTATGCAACCAACCTCGTCTTGTATCGTTCCACCTTTCCTTCTGACGTCTCCTTTACTGTGTACACCCATTTGCATCCCACAGTTTTCTTCCCTTTGGGTAATGGAACCAGCTCCCATGTCTTATTTTTTCCAGTGCCCCAAGTTCTTCCATCATCGCAGCTTTCCACCTTGGATCTTTCTTTGCTTCCTGCCAACTTTTGGACAACGAAGTAAAGTCTAATGATGCGATGAAGGCGCGATAATTTGAAGAAATATTAGAATAAGACAGGTAATTGGCAATATAATGTTCATAATCATCAAAACGACTAGGAGCCTTACCCGCATTGATGCGAGAAGATCTCCTTAAGGGAGCAATAGGTGGTGGAGAGATCATACCATCAGAGTCAGAGAGATCCGCATCAGAATCAGATTGATTCTGTGCGGGAGCAACATCTTCAAGAGTTGGAGCAGGAGTAGACGAGGGACTTGGTACAGAAGGCACAGGGCACGGTACAGGCACGGTACTGGACTTCTGCTATCTCCTTCTGTAGACTTGGATCTCCTTTTCCATTGTCTGCTGCTCCCCCTGTTTAACATATGTATCTTCATCTTCTGTATCGGAGTCACTGCTTTCTTCCCCTTTCGTCCAGTTTTCTATGACCGGACATGGGACCGATTCGACTACCAAAGATGGACTTAATTTCTCCCCCTCACATCTAACACCCGCTGTGTTAGGTGTGTCAACAAACGCCGAACCGTCATCCGAACTATAATATGGTTCTAGTTCTCTGAAGGTAATGTCCATGCTCACAAACATCTTCCGCTCAACTGGGCTCCAACATGCGTATCCCTTCTGAGTTGCCGTGTACCCGACAAAGACATATTTAACCGCTCTAGGATCCAGTTTGCCAACTCCTGGCCTATTATCTTTGACAAAACAGACACACCCAAATACTTTCGGTGGAACAGTGTACGTGGTAGCACCAGTAAGCATCTCCAACGGTGTCTTCCAGTCCAATACCTGAGATGGCATTCTGTTGATGAGATAAGATGTCGTTAACACCGCCTGTCCCCATAAGTGTTTCGGAACATTCATAGCCACCATCATCGTCCGTGCGACCTCCAGCAGGTGTCTGTTCTTCCGTTCGGCCACACCATTTTGTGCCGGTGTATTGGCACAAGAAGTTTGGTGTAGTATGCCATGAGTGAATAAATACTCAGCAACCGTCTTATTTGTATACTCCGTCCCATTGTCAGACCGTAAGCACTTAATCTTAGTACCATATTGAGTTTCTATCCGGCGATGAAAGTCGCGAAACGCCTCAAAGACGTCACTTTTATTCTTCATAAGGTACACCCATGTCACGCGAGTATAACAATCAATAAAAGTGACGAACCATTGAAGACCGTTAATACCGGTTGTAGGATAAGGGCCCCATACGTCCGAATGTATCATATCAAATGCAGCCGAACTTCTACTACCGGAACTCACATATGTGCTTCTGGTATGTTTACCCAACTCACAAGCATGACAAAATAACTTCTCGTTATTAGCCCTTTGGTATAAGGACGGATACATGCGACTAATAACTTTAAAAGAAGAATGACCGACACGCTGGTGGTGGAGTAGCAATTCATCTTCTACACTACGTCGTGTATCTTTCGGTGGTGTGTCGGCTACCAGAGATGCCAATGCTTTGTCCAGTCCAGTCCTGTCCAAGTACCACAGCCCCTTATGCCATGTGCCAGTCCCTAGTCGTCGTCCTGTCCCCTTCTCCTGAAAGGTCACCGTAGGAATGTCAAAGGAAACAGTACAGTTAAGATCAAGAATAATGGCACTAATAGAAAGAAGATTGACAGGAAAAGACGGAGCATGTAAGACATTGGTGAGAGTGAGAGAAGGGGTGCATGCGACAGTGCCTGTACCCAGAACAGGACTGGAGTTACCATCAGCAGTCTGAATGCTCTCCGGCGTCGGTAGGTGAGTATAGTCCTGGAACTCATCGCAGTATCCCGTGACATGGCGAGATGCCCCAGAGTCCATAATCCAACCTGGTTGGTGGATAGCTGCTGCAAGAGCACGCGCAGGTATACCTGTGCCGGTTTGGGCAAAGCAAGTGATGTGGTCCCCCGAGGTAGATGACGCCACATGACTGCCGTCCAACCCAACTTCGTGCTGCGTAACTTCGCAAGGAACTCCTTCTCAAGAGGGGTTAACTCAGCCAGGTGAATGTCGCCCCCTTCCTCCGCCAGATTAGCTTTGTGTCCTCCAGAATAATTTTCCCTTCTACCAGCATAACCGTCTCTACCACCACGACGTCCGCCGCGGCCCCGTCCACGATCACTTGAATGACTGTGCAGGGATTTTAGACAAAACCTGATATAATGCCCTGAGTCACCACAGTTGTGGCAAACACCGGCCACAGAGGGAGGCTGATTGAAGGCGGCAAGCGCAGACTTGTCAACAGCAGCTTGCTCCCCCTGGAAAGAGCCCTTGTTGGGCATCAACTTTAAGCGAGCCTCTTCTTGTGCCATGGCAGCTATGGCGTCTTCTAAGGTTGGAAGCATGGGCTGTGCCAGAAGGACATTCCTTCTATGCTCAAACACAGGGTTAAGACCCTTCAAGAACTTCATCATCCGTTGACGCGAAATATAATCCAAGAACTTTTGGAAATGTTTCGCAAATGCTGGTTCGACCTGGACATCTTCCATCCCAAGAGGTATCATAGTGATCCAGATCAGACCAGTACTTCTTTAACAGTGTTGCATACTCAGAGATGGTGCGGTCGTCCTGGGCCACCCTATCAAGTTCATCCTGCAGTTGGAAGACCCGCATAGGATTGCCCGAGCCTGAGTACATATCCTCCAAAGTCTGCCATATATCAGCAGCAACCTTCATCGCCTCGACATTTTTCGACACCTGGTCGGTCAAGGAAGCCGTCAACCATCCAGCCATAACATTGTTGACAATCTCCCAAATAGCAAACTCCTTGGAGGAGGGATCAGCTGGCGCCTTGGTTTGGCCATTGACGTAGCCAACCAAGCCACGGCCCTTCAGCGTCCGCATGGCCTGTCGTGACAATTTCAAGTAATTGGACGTTCCTTCCAACTTCGTCTCCAACTTGTCCAGCTTTTCCATTTTGTAGGATGACGGATCCACATCAGTATGGATCACACGTAGGGTCGCCTCAGTTATTCTCTTTGATAAAATATCATCAACCAAGGCCTTCATCTCATCTGCTGTCAGTTTACCACTGATCGAATCCATGGCGTCGTCAACGGTGATTCGTCGTCGTCGTCTACGTCGGCTTCGTCTTTGTCGTCGTCTTCGTCTTTGTCGTCGTCTTCGTCGGCGTCGTCGTCGGCGTCGTCTGTATGTAAAGTCTTCAACGGAGACCTTACGACTGTGCGGTCAACTTGGCCAACACCGGCGCGCGCATGTAGATCCTAATTTGCAGATCGAGAACGGAAAACAAATAAAGCATTTGTAATTCCGGAGGGCGTAATCTAGGAACAGAATGTGCAAATAAAGCATTTGACAGCCATCCGTCGTCGAAAAACCACCCACATAATCTCTCTCCCAAAATTAGGGTTTTTTTCGAAAAGAAAGAAAAAAAGGAGGGGGGCGTCGGGGGGGGGGGAAGGGCGTGGGGGGGGGGGGCAGGGCGTCGGGTGGGGGACAGGGCGTCGGGGGGGGGGGGACTGCCGGGGGGGGGGGCGTGGGGTGGGGGGAGGGGGGGAGGGGGGGGGGGACTGTCAGGGGGGGGACTGCCGGTGGGGGAAGGGTGGGGGGTACTGTCGGTGGGGAAAGGGGGGGAGGAATTTTTTTTTTTTTTTTTTGAGGTTATGGCTCTGATACCATGTAGAGAATAATTGTTGTGTATTTTATTGATGGGCTACTCAACTACTTATAGGGAGTCTAGCTCCTCTTCATATAACATTTTCCAATGTGGGACTAAATCCCTTATTAGTTCTCAACAGTTCTATATGTGCATTTGGTTCGAGGACATTTTTACCAACTCCCGGATGAGATGGATCTTGTATGATTGTTGGTTGGGGTTGTTCAAGGACACATTTCTTATATTTGGTTGGCTCTAGCATTAAAAAGTCTCTATCCTAATTGAACATAAGATTTAGTTCCGTTCGTTGCGTTCTAGAGTCATTTCCAATTTGAGTCATTACAAAGGTCATTCTTTCTTCGCTTTCTGATAGAGTCGTTCATCGTTAAAGATAATTTATTAAGCAAATCATTATCTTTCATGTTTGAACCTAAATTTTTATTTCTATGTAAATGCATAAAAAAGCCTAAACCTAAGCTCTGATACCAAATCTAATGCAGGACAAAGACAAGTTCAACTCCAATTTTACAATTAGGACTTTTTGAGAGAAAGAATGAGATTATGTAGATCCCAACCAAAATTTAATAATATAAGATAAAAATGACTAATACTTAGGAAAAAAAGTTTATTTATATAGTATTACACGATAAAGTTCAAAATAATTGGAGCCGAGGGCAAACACTTTCTTGTAGGTCAACTAAAAGTGCATCAATAATAATAGATGAAAGTCCATAGAATGCCATAGACGAGTCTCAAACTTCTTAGCATGATCGAAAATCATAAAGCCAAAAGCTTGTCAAGATTTAACGGGTGGAACCATTAGCTGGGCAAGCAACATTTGTTCCACTTGGATTTATTTGATCCAAGGCTTCTCTGACCATAAGAGAGAATTTTCTACAATTAGGATTTGAAGAAGATTAAACTAGTGATTTTTTGGGGTTAATTAAACAAAAAATGGGAGGAGTTGGTGTTGGTTTTGAAAAGTAACGTACACGATTTACCAGGAATATTGAGATTTAGCCGTAAGCCTTGAGAAAGGCGTGAACTTTTATTTACGAGGAAGAGGACTTCAACACGTGCTGGGACTCCCCTGGTTTTGGGATACAAATCGTTGTCAAGGAAGAAGATCGTACACACGCATACAAGAACAACATACTCGATTCTTCATCTTGACTTTTGGTTCTCGAAGGTGTCCAACGTCAGTCCGTCGTCTTTGCCGATTGCTTTGGCTCCGGGATGTCGTTAATTGAAGGAGGTTGCTCGAATGGTCTTCCAAGCAAGGCAACTGATTCTTTGGTGAAGACGTGGGCAGAGGTTTGGTAAAATACAAGAAAAAACTCACTCAACTCATTTGTTCACATCTAGGTTTATAAAGTGGATTCTATTCTCATTCAATCTTTGTTTCTTCTACAATTCTTTGGCTCCTTTTATAGACATACAATTCAACCATAAGATAACACTAGAATTGGGAAAAAAAAAATCCTAAGGAAGATAAGCTCCCAATCCAAACCTCAAGATAAACAAAATAACATCAAGGATAAACACCTAATCCTATGGTAGATAATCTCCCAATCCAAAGCTGGTAAAAGAGTTGAGAGGAAGATTTCTTCATAACAAATATATCTAACTCCTCTACCAAAATATCTTGTCTAAATTTGGCAAACCAACTAGTCCCAAATTCATGCTCATCACTCTCTCGGGCTGTGTCTGGGTCTTTGCAGTCATATAATTATCATCATACATATCTAATCCTATTCTCTTATGTATGCGCAGTTGTATGAATTAAGAGAAGGATTAATTTCAGAAACCCATTTCATCAGGAGTTATTGGACAAATACTAATGTGCAAGGCACACTGATGTGTGAAATAATTCAATGATCCTGAACATCTATAGTATGTTCTCTGCTCAGGTTTCTATAGCTAGCAATTACACCCATAAGGGTTGATGTCATACACCACAAGGGTTGATGTCATACACCATAAGGGTTGATGCTTGATGTGCGGGTACTTGTAAAAAGTTAGTTGACCCTTATTTAGAAGCTTAAAGTTATACTCTGTAGAAAACTAGAAGTTTCCGGTTGATGATGATGATGTATGGAAGAAAAAAAGATAATAGAACAGCTGGGCCGAGTTGAGCCTGAGCTTGTTAGAAGATGTTCAAACTTGAGCTCGCTTTGTTTGCGATCTGAGTCGAGCTGTTCGCAAGCTGTTCGAGCTTGAGCCCCTGGGCTTAATGGGACTTGGTCATTTATACTCCAGCCATGTTAAGTACGAGAGTTCCCTTCTACATTTCATTTTTCAAGCAATGTTGGACTAGAAGTTATGCTCTTATATTTTCTTGATAATTTCACATACAAATCTAGAAACTTTTATATATGGCTACTCATGTTGAATTGAGTCATAGTTGAGTCAAAATAGCCGAGCAAAAGACCCGAGTTGAGTACTCATCGAGCTTCATGAGTCAAGCTTGTTCCCGAGTTCACGATCCGAGCTTCCTATGTCCAATCTTGGCTTGTTAAGGTAATCGAGCTCATTTTCATGTTCAAGATCGGCTCATTAATGGAACCTACTCGAGACGAATTGAGCTTTTATCGAGCCGAGTCAAGTTGACCTTGCGAGCTGCTCTGTTCATTTGCAGCCCTAGAAGAAACTCTCATATTCTTGGATGTTTTCATGGAGCAGAATGGTTTGTTTCTGGAATACAGCCTGCTCTCATGTCAATTTAGTTACTTTTTTTTTTTCATGTGAGGACTCGTGCGAAGGACTGGTATAGTAAGTAATCAAGACTAATATTGCCGTCAATTTTCTATTTGGATGCTTTACACGATATAAGACAAGCTTAGTACTTTGATTGCTTGATTGAGGGTTCACGAGGATATGTTTGATGCTTTCATCCTGTAGGATGCGGGTTTGGGCCATAGAAACATAGCTTTGAAATCGAGTTAGGCTCCTGAGTCCTGGCTCTATACATCTTGACCCTACCAGGCCCTTCCATAGTGGGAGCTAATGGCACCAGGACAGTTGTGTTTTGATTGCTCTATTAAATGGATTTAAGTGCCAAAACATCCGAGGCCAATTTTAGTCAGCAAAGATGTAACCTTTACTCCATTGTGTCCTGGCAACTACTTTCTTCTCATTTATTTTAGTTAGGCATGAAAGAAGTATTTGCTTAGATTTTAAGTTGAGTATTATGATGTCATATATCTGTGGGAAGTGTAGCAGAGCATAGCTCATACAGTTTTGACGATTACGTGTCTCTAATATTTCAAGTTTACATTTGTTTTTCTTTGCCATAACAGGTTGATGCAGCTCGAAGACAAGGAGCGCATGGGGTCATGGTTGGTCGTGCTGCTTACAATAAGTATGCATGTTGGCCTAATATAATTTCTTCGAGTGCCATTCACAAAATGATTATTTCTAGATTGCTTATTAATTTTGTAATTAGTCAGAACATGCGAACCAAGCACAATTGATTTCTCCTGTTAAATTTATATAACTTAAATATAACTAATGCAGAAATAACTAGACACCCATAGATCTACCTGTGCAAATATGTGAGTTATTTGCTGCCACAGAGAGTTATCTTGATTTTTTCCCTGTAGGACTGCTTCCCTCCATTTTGATACTGTTTTTCCGTTTGAGCCTAATGTTGTGAGCGTCCTTTTTCATTAAGTGTCGTCTTGTTATTTTGATCGAGGAACTGACATAAACTGATTTGCAGCCCATGGTCTACATTGGGTTATGTCGATAGTGCCTTATATGGTATGCCATGCTCAGGTGTTTCACGTCGTCAGGTACTAGCACAGCTCCGGCATATATATTTATTGTTACTTTTTCTTACACTGATCTATTTGCTTTAGGTACTTGAAAAGTTCCAGGTATATGCTGATTCTGTTCTAGGGAAATATGGACCCAAGTCACCCAACAAACCGAGTATAAGGCAACTTATTAAGGTTTTTACGTGAGAAATCTCTTTGTTGCGTTTTTTATTTTTTTGATGTATTCCTGTTGCTATTATCTGCCTAGTGAAATTCATTGAATCTGCATGTGGTTAATAAACAGGGAAAATATATTGTACTTGTCATGCAATAATTAACTTAGCTGGATTACTAGTTAATGTTTGCAGATTTTTCAACTTTCTGGCTTTTTTTTCCCCTTCTTCCAAAACAAATTAGTAATTATCTTTTTCTCTTATTCTGGTAATACGTTGATGTTTATATAAAGTACGTTCTTCAGCATATGTGAAAATTCTTCCTGATGTGGGATGTATCTTTGAACTTTCAGCCTTTGCTGCACTTATTCCATTCAGAACCTGGAAATGGCCTTTGGAAACGCAAGGCTGATGCTGCATTGCGGAACTGCACGGTATGCTACTGATCCTTGCATAACTGTTTTGTGGTCTAATTATGACTTTATGTTATATGCCATCACCATATCCTTTCTTTCACATTTCATTGTTGCTGAAATGAAAAACACAATTTTTTCAACAATAGGGTAAAGTGATAGGATACTACTTTTATTGGGTACATTGAACACCTTCACATGATTAGTACTGTTCATTTGCACATTGTAGACCTGTATACAGGATTAGTTGTTCAACTTTAGTTTCCGTAATCTGGATTTTCTATTATAGTCAAATTATTCCTCAATAAATTAGGAAAACCATATCCCAAACAGGCAAGCTATTCTTTGGAAGATTGGTGATACTACCTTGTATTATTGTGGTTAAAACGTAAGAGTTGCACTGGAGTAGATGTTATTTTGAAAATTTTAAATCCAAATGGATAGAAATCAATGACCGAACATTGGGGCTGTCTTTCATGGTCAATTCAACAAAGAACAATTAAAAGAAATTGATAGAAGTATGAGAAAATCAGTATCAACAAGATGATTTGGTTATCTTGAAAGACTAACATGCTATAGTGTGCCGATAATGTTCATTATCTACACAGTGTAACCATTACCATTGTCAAAGTTATATATCTATAATTTACAACTTTCATCAAATTCAAAATTATTCCACTCAAAATTATCTATTGATGATGTACTGTCTGAAAGCAAGTAAATAGAAAACCATTATGTACGCAGCTGAAGGGTTCAACAACGTTGAATAGCATTTCCACTAAAAAAACTAACGGTAAATTAAAAAATAATGTATAAATCATGCCTAAATGTATCATATTTTCTTTTAGTGTTTTAAAATTGCCAAAATTTTATACTCATGAGAAGGCTAAGGATTCTGATAATGATACTGGGAACCTTGGTATGGAGGAAAGATCAAGTTTAACTCTACCATAGAGAACTTATAGGCGTCCGTGAAAATTATCCTCATATTGATAATGTCAACCTTTGTGTACACACATCCGCACCTGTGAACCCTGGTGTGTACACACATCCACGTCGATACATGACGGGTTATAATAGCATCCACAAGCCTTAATGGCTTCTAAAGAGGGAAGTACAGAAAATCTGATCTATTTGCATCTTCTTCACCTGTTTGACATAAATCCGTTCAAGTTATATTTTTAAGTGACTTCTTCAGTTCTTCCTTTAGCTTTCCGGTTCTTGTTACTAGGAAGTCATGCTTATTTAACTTCTCTACTGAGTCCACTGATTGCAGACTGTCAAATCCTTTCTTGAGGAGACCTTGGTGGCCATTCCTGACTCTGTGCTGGATTCAACACTTGTGCAGGGCCAACCTACTTGTGAAAATGGCTTTGCTAATTTTGGTGACTTGTTACCTCCTCCATATCGATCATCGACGTATCAGCGACAATCATTATGTGTTAAAGAACTTGCTGCTAATTGTCTAACTTGAAACTGTAATATGACATTGTTGACCATATGAATGTATAATCCTTCTTGCATTAGCATCTCCCTTTTTTTTTTTTTTTACTTGAGATTGTTCTACAAAATGTCTCGAAGATGCATCACTTATTGAAAATGGAGGCTTGAGAACAATTTACATTGTACCCATAGGGTTAATTGCTTAACTACCCTATGTTTTACAATTTTTTTCTTTGATAAAGCTTAAACGGTTCCAATTATCACCATCGGCGGAGCAAGATGAAAGATTTACTGTTCGTCAAGAAGCTACATCTTCCGGTATTTGCTTCCGTGAAGTCCAGTGAGAAATATGATGAGGACTGAAATTTCGAGCATATACATGTGTGTGAGTATATCAGACAGTTCGTGGACGATAATGTGTATAATCATATCGACAATATTGAGCATGCAAATACATTGTGGGAGAAGCTGGAATCCTTATATGCAAAGAACATCGAGATAAACAAATTATTCCTTATCCGACAAATGATAGATCTTAGGTAGAATGATGGTTCGTCCATTACGGTTCGCTTGAGTGAGTTTTAGGGTATGGTTGACCAGTTATCCTTTATGGGAGTAAAATTCGACGACGAGGTACAAGAACTTTGGTTGCTATGTACATTGTTAGACTCATAAAAAATCGTATGAGTGTCCATAATCGCTTCTGTTTCGGGGGATATGGTTAGGCTGGAGTTTGCCTAGAGCGGGGTGTTGAAAGAAGAGATGCGGTGAAAATCTTAAGGCACATCATCCACATCCCATTCAGGGCACTTGTTTCAGAAATCCGATGTACGAGTAAAAAATAAGGGTCCGAGCAGTGGTAGCACTACAAAATTTTGTCAGATTAGCGACGTTACAAAACGTCGCTAATCTCGGTGAAAACGTCGCTAAGTAAATTTAGCGACATTTTGGGCGACGTTTCGGAAACGACGGAAAAAGACGTGTCGCTAAACGAGAAAACGTCGCAAACCGTCGCTATGACGACGTACTTTAGCGACGTTAGTAACGTCGCTAATTAGCGACGTTTAAACGTTGACGCTAATTAGCGACGTAAATAGCGACGTAAATAGCGACGTTATGGTGTGGTTGCCGTTTAGCGACACTGTTGCGACGTTTTGGCAACGACGTGTTGACATCAGATTTGGTGACACGTGTTGCCACGTCAGCATTTAGCGACGTTTTTAGAGACCTTTATGAACGTCGCTAATATTTAGCGACGTAAAATAACGTCGCTATGAACGTCGCTAAATTAAAAAATATAAAAAAAAGGTTCCAGAATGCAAATGAAGCTGGAGCCTGAGCCAAAATACAGAATACAAAATACAAAATACAGAATCCAATCCCTGGGTTCGCCGACCCCCTCGGTGGAACACTCAACACCGGCACGCACAATACAATCTAGAATATACAAAAAATATAAAGAAAAAAAATACTATCCGCAATGAACAATGTCAATATATAATATTCTCAACAAACAAAGTTAATATCCGCAAATACGTACAAAGTCAATATCCTCAACGAAAAAACTGAATATCCCCAAATACGTACAAAGTAAAAAATATAGTACAGTCCAAAAATGCAAAAACGAAACAACTCATCGCCTGGAGCTGGAGCTGGACCCGGTGCTGGAGCCGGAGCTGGAGGAGGAGCGCCACCAGATGACTGTCGTTGCAACGTCAGGATCGTCTGATACTCCTCCGGTGACAACAGGTGGATGGGCATGTCCTCCCGTGCACCGTCGGATGTAGACGATGCTCCCGGCGTACCAGCAGACGGTCGCTCCGTAGCCATCTCCTGGAGCAGCTGCATCTGCTCGACCAACCGCTGCGTAGCCTCTTGCGTAGCGCGGGTCATCTATCGCAGCGCCTCCGTAGTCTCCTCCAGCCTCTTAAAACGTGAGATGAGCACAGAATCATCTGTATGCGGTGCCCCCATCCTCTGCAGCATCTCGTCACGCAGAGCTGCGATCTGCGCATCGACACTCTGCTGGTGGCGGAGCGACTCCTCAGTTTGTGCGGGGCCGGGCACACTAGTGGCGGTCGCAGAGGCCTGTGACGCAATGAAGGCACCATAGGAGCCCGTACCATAGTACGTACCCCTATGCATGCCACCAAAGGCCCTCATCCACAGCTCGTCATCTGACTGAGCTGCGGCGGCTGGGGGCTGCTGGAAAGTGCTAGCACCAGCTCCCTCTGACCGTGTCGGCCCGGCCTCCCTAAGCCTCAAATACTCGGCATAGAAATAACATCTATATGAATTCTCACGTGGTCGCTAAAAATTAATATTAATGAACTAGCATTAAGTAAAACTTCTAAAACTAGGCCTAGAAATAACATCTATATAAATTTTCTATGTAACTAAAAATTAATATTAATGAACTAGCATTAAGAAAAACTTACGTAGGTGTCCCGGGCCTTGTCGTCTACGAACCGCTCCCCCTTCGTGTGCGTGGCAAGGAACAAGGTCACCATATTCGGGTCTTCTCCCGATTCAAACTGTTACGAAATTATTATATGATTTGTCAGTTAAGTTGAAATAATTATATTACTATAAAGTATTAATTATGGGTATACGGCGAGATACGTACCATATGGGTGAAGAAATCCATGATGGACCGTGATCCACCACACCACTGCGACCCCGCCTGTCGCGCTCTTTTAGACTTCGCGGACTTCTCCTTGTAGGCTTTCTCCTCAAATCTCCTCTTCATTGCCGCCCAGTCGGCGGCAGAGATCCAAACCTGAATAGGCTCTCCCCGGCGATCGCGATCCTTTTGGTCGAGAATCGCGTCCCTAATGAGCTTGCTGGCGACGCTGAAAAATATAGCCTCCACAGCAACAACGCGGTGGGGAGGGAAGAAGTAAGTCCTCTGAAAAAATCATAGAAGTACGTAAGTTATAACATAACATACTAAATGTTAAAAGAAAATAAACTTTTACGTACCGAAAAGTGCTCAAACCAGAAGGCCTTCTTGTCGGCCGGGACATCCCTCCAATTGATCCAGGGCCCCCCGTAGTTCTGTCGCAGGAATGTACCCAGTGACCGGTGTACGGAGGAGGGATAATACCTGTAAAATGGAAATTAAAATTTATTAAACAAGTTTATATTAAATTTAAAATCTAATTAAATGCAATAATTTTACTTACCGCCTGGTCCGAGTACAGGCCCAAATCTCCAACCTCAGATCCCCCTTTGGGAGACATAGAGTACATCAGCCATCTCAGCACATGCAGGTGATGTCATTATTGTGAGTGATGTGGTTATCATGAACCTCGCCTATGATGAATATTTTTGGCTGGTGGACTCAGGGCTTCGACGCACGTATTTTCCAACAGGGTACTATTTGTTATATATACAACAAAAGATTATGGATTATTGAAGATGGACAACAGAAATGTGTCAAAGGTTGTTGCTATAGGAGATGTACATTTAAAGACTAATACGGAAGCAATTCTTGTGCTCAAATGTGTTTGTCATGTCCCCGATATCTATTTCAACCTGGTGTTGGTTGGAAGGTTGTATAACGAGGAATTCTTTAATCTTCTTGGGAACTATTAGTGAAAGCTTTTTAGAGGTTCGTTGGTGATTGACAGAGGAACCAAGAATTCCTCTCTCTACTATATAGAAAGGAGTGCACATGGGGCACATGGGGTGAACATATTCAGCGATGCATCTATTGAGCTGTGACATAAACAGCTTAGCCATGTCAGTAAGAAGTGATATTGAATAGGTAAGTAATTCAAAGGCGAATTCTACAAAATTGGAGAGGTGCACACACTATATGGCTGGAAAGAAGAATATTGTGTCTTTCCCGTGTCACCTATCTTCAAGGAAGCTGGCGTTGCTCGAGTTGATTCACTCGAACGTTTGCGGTTCAATAAAGGTAAAATCTATTGATGGTACTTCTTATTTTGTAATTTTCATTGATGATTGTTCCAAAAAAAGTTTGGAATGCTATAAAGACCAAGGATGAGGTGATGCATACTTTCAAGGAGTTTTAGGCCTCCGTTGAAAGGGAGATGGACAAAAATTTGAAGTGTGTTCGATACGATTCTCGCTACCGTTTTCCGTTCTACGTATTTTGGTATACGTGTATAAATTTTTGACATTTGTCAGGTGACCTATAGTTAGACTTGTCTTGCTTAGTCTTGGCTTGGTTTAGTTTTGGTTTGTTCTTGGCTAGTTTTGGTTTGGTTCACCATGGTTCTACGTGACATGTTGGCTTGGCTTGGTTTGGGTTGGGTTGGTTTAATATGTTTGGCTTCGTATATATATATACTAACTTCTCTCTCCTCTCATTCATTCTTCATTTACTCTTCTCTATTATTCCTCCCACTAACCTACCAACCTAAGGCAAGTATAACTTGCTCCATGAAGAACATGAAGGATCTCCATTTTTATTTTTTCTATCTTCTTCCTTACTTGATTCTAAGCATCTTTAGAACTTGAGATTCTCGATTTTGATGGATAGATTTTTGTAGATCTAGGTTTTCAGTTTTTCGTGGTTTTGATCTCTAAAAACTTAGTATTTCCATAAACTAATGGTTCTATGTTGTAGAGAATTCGATTTCATGTAATTTTGGCTTTTATTTCGCTTGATTTCGAGTTCAGATGAGGAAGTTATGGTCACGACAAGTCTTTGGAACTTCCATGACTGAACTTGCTGTTTGGGGACGACGACCGCCCCCATGCGCCGTGAAGTCCTGTTAATGCGTCCTTTAACTCCGAGCGTGTCATGCGCGTAGGTTCCCTATGCGCATGTATTGAAGACGCAACGTGGGTCTTCCCCATGTGCGGAAACGGCCATGCGCGGATTTGCCCATGCGCGAATTTTGCCCATGTGTTGATTTGCCCATGCGCGGATTGCCCAGAAATTCCCATGCGCAGAAATTCCCATGCGTGGATTTGTCCAAAATTTCCCATGCACGGATTTTCCCATGCTCAAAATTTCCCATGTGCGAAAATTCCCATGTGCGGTTTTGCCCATGTACAGAAATTCCCATGCACGAAAATTCCCATGCGCGGATTTGCCTGTTTAAGCTATTTTGTAGCTAGAATCTTGTAAAACTCAAAACATAAAAGTTGTAGATTTTCGTCTTGGCTTCAAAAATATTCCTGTCTCACTTTAGTTGGAGTTCATATGAGACTGATAGTTTCAATCACCCATGGATGTTTCTTGATCTTCTTTGCATATTTTCTGTACTTGGCCTGAATTGCGACGACCCGACTTGGCAACTTGATAATCTTGAACTAGTAACTTGAACTTGAACATGATAATATGATCTCGTCTTGATAATCTTGATAGTGTCCCGTCGATATGCACTCTTGACAAGTATTCTTAATATGACAAGTAAACCTGACATGACATGTAAAATCTTGAATGTTGTTGCTACAGCTACTTTTCTGTCTTGTTATTGTAACTCATGTTTTGACTCCGTGGTTGATTTTTCAATTGTGGTTGTACAAGCTACCTGTCTTGTCTTGCATCATGTCTAGGACATAGATTCCTAGTTACCACGGTCAGGGATTCATAATATAATGCCCCGCTCCGTACGGTACATTTCTGCTGAGTCGTTGACTCGAAGAATTTTGTTGACCCGATTAAGTATCAATGCAAATCGATACAAAAGTACGTTGACCCAAGAAATATGCATCCAGTCGGATCGATGCAAAGAGTTACGTTGATCTGAAGAATGCATCGAGTAAGATCGATACAAGTGTTAAGTTGGCCCGAGAGAAAGCATTGAGTCGGTTCGAAGATTCTAAGAAATCGAATCGACGCAAGGCATTAGTCCGATTCGGACAAGTATTGATTTTAGTTGGTTTTGTGTCCAGGCTATACGTTTACGCTGAAATATAAGACGTCAACATTTTGCCTTATTTGCATTGTGTCCGCAAAACCAAATCGTCGCCTTGCCACGGACTGAAGCATAGGCACGGTAGGTAAATCGCTTGGATAATTCAACGTAGCACAAAGTGTTCGAATGGCCAAGTCAGAAGAGTTGGCCGTGCAAATAAAGTTATAAAATTGAGCCGCATTGGCTCGACAAAATGACAAGGCGTATCGGCTAAAGTGGGGTGGAGGGGGGCTTTTATAATGCCCCCTCTGCACAGCGTATTACGCTGAGACGTCGACTCAAAGAGTCGCATTGACCGAATGAAATGTATCGATGCCAATTGATACGAGAGTTACGTTGTCCCGAGCAATGCATCAAACTAAGTCAATACGAAGAGTTGCATTGTCCCAAAGAAATGCATCGAGTTGAATCGATGCGAAGCGCTGCATTGTCCCGAAGGATAAGTGTATTGAGTCGGCTCGAAGATTCTAAGAAATCGAATCTACCCAAGATGCAAGTTTGAATCGATGCAAGTATTGATTTTAGTTGGTTTCATGTGCATGCTATCCGTTTACGTTAAAATATTAGAGGTCGACATTTTGCCTCATTCATAATGGGTCCGCAAAACCCAAATCACTGCCTCGCAACGGGCTGGGACTAGGCATGGTAGGCCAAAATCGATCGAGTAGTTCAATAAAATAAGAAGTGCTCGAATGGCTAAGTCAGAAGATTTGACCGTGCAACAAAGATATAAAATCGAGCCGTATCGGCTCGACAAACAACAAGGCATATCGGTTTAAGGTGGGAGGACTGACTCTTCTTTTTACTCCTTCATGCCTAAGTAAGAATGTATCATTGTATGCTAAGTTAACCTATCGATGCCATGGGCGTGGTCTGATCGAAAGATAAATCATAGTATGTGTCGAACACTAGTTAGAACAATTGAAATGAAACGTGCATCAAATGCACGAGTCGCTATGGAACATTGGATATCATAAAGGCGAGCGGCTCGGTATGCAAGCCACAAGAACATGGGATAACTGTATTCGGCGAGTGCTCTTGTGCACGAGTCATTCCGTGCCTTCGCGCATGAGTTAGAAAGGCTAGCACATTGAAAGACAATATAGACGAGTGCCCTAGTGCATGGGCCATGTACATTGAACACTAAGGCATAGAACATGGAAATACGGCTTCGATGCGTGCATCAAGTATACGACACGAAGAAAAAGATGATAAACGTGTCAAACATGTGTACATGCACGAGATCATAAAAGATGGCTTCGTTATGAAAGAGTACAGTTGTGGCATGAATGTGACGGAACTGTAAGATATGACATGATGCCTCGAAAATGTTCAGGACCTTTGGGTCGTTCGGTTGACGAACATTGAGTTGAGGCATGATGCCATTGAACATTGAAACGAAGTATGAAATGTGAGAACATAGAAAGTTAATGGAAGAAATACGAGATGATAAAGTCTGAGTCTCGGACTCAAGACTATGTTTGGTTGTTTGAATAATAGTACGTTGCATGGTCGAATGGACTTGAGTAAATTGAGATAATCTCTCATGTACGGGAATGTTTCCTTCTAATGGGTGCGCCAGGGCAACGGACCGTTCGGCCTAGGAGGGATATAATTTTTGAGAGGCGAACATCCGTAAGACAATTAGCGACCGCATAGCGAGATGTGAAAAGCCACAAATGATGGTATACAACAGAAGATCTCCGTAATTGGGATAACAACCCACTACGAGAGGCGCTGGGCTACCCAATTTAAGAAAGAAAAGAAAGAAAGAAAAGAAAAAAAGAGAAACGCCTTTAGTCCATTCTGGCGCGAATACGCCAACGACCTTCATATAGTTAAGAAACGATGGGTTGAAAGTGCAGGCACGTATGTATCGTTCACATATAGATCCTGTATAGAGAGCACTTATAACATGACAGGGAAGGAATGGGGCGTATTCACCTTGCATTGGTGCAAGGGCGAGTACGTCTATGCTGGTAAGAAGTCACGCCACGAAACAAATATGAGATTGCTTGCCTATTTGCCTACTCAATTCGAATAATATGATTGCCATGATAACATGCTTTACCGTGTTCGAATATGCCATAAAATCGACCCTAAGGAGAATATAGCAAGATAATAAGCTAAGTTGCATGATTCAACATAAATACTAAATGTAGGTTTAGAAAGTGGGTCTTTTCAAAAGTACATGCGAGGACGAACGTACTGATCCCCCCAGCAGCTTTCATGCGGGGTGTAGGGAATGGATTGTTCACGGCGAAGCTTCGCTTGATCGCGCAAAGGGATAGAATGCCGTAGCGTCTGAAGCATGCGATCGCATTAACGCTCGGACTTGCAACATGATTGATGTGGCCGAGATATAGAAGGCATGGTGTATCGAACAGTAAAATCCTTTGTGGGCAAGAGAGAACTTGAGTGTTGTAGCCAACCTAACAAATTCAGTTGGACTATTGAGAGCCTTTGTAATCTCAGTTCATTATCAATAAAGAGAATTGTTTCATATACTATGTTTTCTACCATTTGCTAATATCAAATCAAAGATAACCATTTTGAGAACTTGTCATCTTGCCTTGCACGAGCGCAACTCCAGGCTCGTGCGACATCACGCCCCCTACGAGGACGATGATTCGGGTGATTCTGGGTCGAGGCGTGACAACTTTGACTTCTCTTTCGTATTCCTTCATGCCTAAGTAAAATATATCATTGTATGCTAAGTTAATCTATCAAGACCACGGGCGTGACTCGATCGAGTGTGAACATAGTGCGTGTCGAACACTAGATAGAACAATTGAAATAAAACATACATCAAATGTACGAGTCGTATTGAATATTGAATATTGCAAAGGCGAGTGCCTCAGTACGCAAGCCATAAGAATATGGGAACTGTATCGACGAGTGCCTCAACACACAAGTCATTCGTGCCACCATGCACGAATTAGAAGGCTAACACATTGAAAGACAATTGAGACGAGTGCCCTAGTGCATGAGCCATGAACATTGAACACTAAGACATAGAACATGGAAATACGGTATCGAGGCGTGCATCGCATGCATAAATCGAAGAATAGAGAACAATCATGTCAAGGCGTGCATACGTACACGAGAATCATAAAAGATGGCTTCGTTACAAAGAGAACTGTTGTGGCATGAATGTGACGGAACTGTCGGATGTGATATGATACCTCGAAAATGTTCGGGACCTTCGGATCATTCGGTTGACGAACATTGAGTTGGGGCATGATGCCATTGAACATTGAAACGAAGTATGGAATGTGAGAACATAGAAAGTTAATGTGAGAAATACGAGATGATACGAAGTCTGAGTCACAGACTTAAGATATGTTTGGTTGTTTGAATAAGACGCGCGTTGCATGGTCAAATGGACTTGAGAAATGGATTGGAGATAATCTTCCGTGCACAGGTGTTCCCTCGAACGGGTTTGCGCCGGGGCGCCGGGATCATTTGGCCTAGGAGGGAAGTTAAACTTTGATGGGCACACATCTCTAAGACAATTAGCGACCGATTGTTGTTGTAAAAGCCGCACTAATTGGTATACAATGGTAAGCCTCCGATTATTGGGATAGCAACCCATCCCGTGAGGTGCCGGGCTATCCAAATTGAGAAAAGAAAAGAAAAGAAAATAAAAGAGAAACAACTTTAGTCCATTCTGGCGCGGATACGCCAACGACCTTCATATAGTTAAAGAATAGTAGGACGAAAGTGCAGGAACACAGAGATCCTGCACAAAGCACTTATAACATGACATGGAAGGAATGAGGCATATTCACCTTGCGTCGGTGCAAGGGCGAGTGCATCAGTGTTGGTGAGAAGTCACAAAACAACACAAGATTGTTTTGGTTGCCTGTTTGCTTATGCGAATTGAAATAACATGCTTGCCATGATGACATGCATTACTACTTTCAAATATGCCATGAAACTGATCCTAAGGAGAACATATAAAGATAACTAAATTGTATGTTGTATGAATCAATACATTACTAAATATCGATTTAGTTAAGTTGGTCTTGATTAGTACAGCGATGACGAAAGTACTAATCCACCACTAGATTACTCGCAGGTTCAGGATATGTTCTGCTCGCGGTGAAGCTTCGCTTGATTGCGCTGAGGCATGGAATGCCGTAGTGTTTGAAGCGTGCGATCGCATTGACGCTCGGACTTGCAACATGATTGTTACGGCCGAGATATAGAAGGCATGATGTATAGAACGGTAAAATCCTTTGTGGGCAAAAGAGAACTTGAGGGTTGTAGCCAATCTGGCAAATTCAGTTGGACAATTGAAAGCCTTTGTAATTTCAGTTCATTCATCAATGAAGAGAATTGTTTCGTATACTCTGTTTTCTTTTGTTGCTAAATAACAATATCAAAGATAACAATTTGAGAACTTGTCATCTTGCCTTGTACGAGTGTAACTCCAGACTCGTACGATATCATGTCCCAGCGAGGACGATGATTCGGTTAAATCGATGCGAGGACGAACGATTTTTCGGGTCGGGACGTGACAAATTGGTATAAGAGCTCTAGGCTCAATTTCCTTAGGACGCTTGCTTCGTTTCAATTCTAAAAGTTGCCTACCACCATGAAATGACTCTTGACTCTACTCGATGCCGCACAAGATGTTTCATACAATAAGTCTAATACAAATCGTATAATTTTGTCGCATGTGTTTTGGAAATTACATGATGTTTGCTAAGGAAGTCGCGAAATATTTGTTGCATCGAGTGCAACAAGCCGTAAAATAATTGTTGCTGTAGCGCAACAAGTCGCGAGATGTGAATTGAGATGTTTGTTGCTGCATGTGCAACAAGTTGAGAAATATGAATCGAAATTATTGTTGTTTCAATGCAACAGTCGATATGAGAAATATTGGTTGCATTGATATAATGAAAGTCGTGGAACGTGTTGTATCAATTACAACGAGTTGAATTGTAAATGATGCGTGCAATAAAAAAAATTAAAGTTGATATCGAATGTGTTGAACGGATTCGAGCATTGGCTTTGGACGTCCGAAATAAATCGTTGCACGAGGTGCAACGGATGTCAGAAATGAATGTTGAAAATAAATTGTTACATGATATGCAGCGGATGCGAAAATAAATCGTTGCACGAGGTGCAACGCATGGAAGAGAAATCATAATCGATAGAAACGAATCGGTTCGGTTGTGTATCGAACTTATGTTGGCAAATGAATACATTAGCCGAATTGTGTCAGATTTTGATTAATCAAAAGTTACGATTGTGATCGACATGATCACTACAGAAATCATGAGTCGGAATAGATTGTTGGTTCATACCGATTATGATGCAAAGGAAATAACTTGATTTTTGAGTGGTATATGTCATACCACCTATGCGATGAATGGCTCAATTTTGAGTGGTATATGTATACCACTTGTGTGATTGGTTGCATCATTGCAGTGTGAGAATTGCGGAAGGTTTGTCCGCAACGGACGAAAGAGTACCGAGACTCGATTGGAAATTTGTATGACGGTATGTTGATGCAAGTGTTCTTCGATAATCGATTAGAACGATAGGACGGGGGATTCATATCTTTGAATGATACATCGGATGAAAATTTGTAAGTCGGTCGAACGATCGAGACTAACGAAACGATTATGCCTTGAAGCAATAATCGGATCGACTGGATAGGAAACTTGAACCTATAAACGAATCGCACGACCTGCGATCTCGGAAGAAATGTTGTGCGAGATGAATCATATTCGAATCGCATGACTTGCGATCTCGATAGAAATGCTGGGCAATACGAATTGTAAATCGGATCGCACGATGTGCAACTTCGGTGAAGAGTTGGTTGATAAAGGTAAATAGTGCCTAAGAAATAGTTTGTTACGTTGTGGCAAAAATCATTTGAGTATGACCAAAACACGCAAAACTTAGAGGGCATGAACGTATAACTCGAGGGTTCGATATTGGATAATCGGTAACTCGGTTACGCGATCAAAGTATAGCGGGATACGGCAAATCAGAAAATGAGTTGATGCGTATGGAAACGTTTATAGTGAACTTGGATATATGCAATACGAACTAAGGCAACGTTGATGCAGATTCAAAGTTGACCCTCGCGCTATCGAAATTGATATGACCTACTGAAATAGATACGCGAGAAAATGTAAGCACGATTTGATAATACAAAATGGGGTAGGCCTACGATACCGAAATTTTCTAAAATAGTAATACAGAAGTGTCAAACTGGTTGATCGTAAACCTTGGGATTGATCAGGGCGAGATATAAAGTCATCGACGATTGTTTCGATGCATATAGCATCTCGGGTGTCGACCGTGGATAGAAAGACTCGAACTCAAATACGAGTAGATGTTTCATGAAATACAAAATTATCGACGGTAGTGCATGACTTTATCCAGAGGATAGTTGTACATCAGTTGCGTCGATAGAAATAGTTTTGTCCAAATTTGGGTAGTCGCATAGAAATCGTCGGAATGTGATTTGGCTCCGAAATAAGACATAGCATGGTTCCTAATAACTGTCCTTCGTTAATGATCCATAATTACGAGCGTAGCTTCGGGGCAGCTGACCCTAGAAGACTTGACCGCCTAATCGAAATAAATATTACAGATCCATAAGAGAACCTATACAATATCGCGTATGGAAATGCGTAGTGCATGTTGATGATAAGTCTAGGCGATTTTGAGAATCATGCTACGCACGAGCACGAGCGATAAGAGAATGACTTACAAGTTATGTTGTTAGATTTGGATTCATCTTGCAATTGAGCTTGCGTGAATCGAACTTATATTCGATGTTGCGAGACGGACAAGTTGGAAATTTGGCTAGTGAATTCCTACTCGATAGAATCAAACATAAGACGCGTCGTAAAGACCTTTGTGTCGGAACGATTGTAGCCTTTGAGCACTGTCGATTTCAGTTAAACCTTCGGATTGGAAAGACCGTTGCCTTTAAGCATTATTAAACAATTGTGTCGGAAGGACCATTTCCTTTGTGCAACGTTAATTTAAAGTTGCGTCGGGAGAATTTAAGCACGGTGTCTAGGTAAGTGACCTAGCGGGCGTAGCCCTGAATGTTGATGCATTTGCAAGTCAACGAATAAAATCGTATCGAGATGAGTTGCATAGCCAGACTTCAGAAATAGTTGGACAACGACTTTGAACGCAAGGCGTTGCAAAGGATCGTTGCAATCGGATGCGCAACGGTTCGACGCAACGCGTAGAATTGATGGTCCACACAAAAGTTATGAAACGAGAAATGCGATCTTGAATCACGTCACATGCAGTGACTTTATTGAATGAATTACGTATGTATCGAATATACAGATGCGATAAAATTTTGAGAACAGCCGCTAAGGATAAGTCCGATCGGGAGTACGAGATGGCAAGCATATGATTGAAATTTATCTGTCGGCTTTGTTCCAATTTTCTACCACTAGGCTTGGCTGGAGTAGACATATTTTTGGGACGCCATGAATAGGTGTACGATCCAAATCAAGTTGTATACTAAATTCAAATTAAGCTACAGGAAAGACTGAAAGTTAATGAAAGCTTGCACGAGTGTTTAAAATGGAACAACGATAGTTGGACGAGATCGTGAAACGATCTAGAAAATACTTGAACTGAGTGTTGGTTTCGGTTCGAAGTTGAACCTTGTTTTGAGTGGTATATTATGTAATGCCTCGCTCCGCATGGTACATTTCTGCTGAGTTGTTGACTCGAAGAGTTTCGTTGAACCGATTAAGTATCGATGTAAATCT
The DNA here is from genome assembly GCA_029216955.1 of Iris pallida. NCBI lineage: Eukaryota > Viridiplantae > Streptophyta > Magnoliopsida > Asparagales > Iridaceae > Iris > Iris pallida. The sequence continues at coordinate 21,534,402 of JANAVB010041420.1, forward strand.
ATACAAGAGTACGTTGACCCAAGAAATACATCGAGTCGGATCGATGCAAAGAGTTACATTGACCCGAAGAATGTATCGAGTAAGATCGATGCAAGTGTTAAGTTGGCCCGAGAGAAAGCATTGAGTCGGTTCGAAGATTCTAAAAAATCGAATCGACGCAAGGCATAGCCCGATTCAAACAAGTATTGATTTTAGTTGGTTTCGTGTGCAGGCTATACGTTTACGCTGAAATATAAGAGGTAAACTTTTTGCCTTATTTGCAATGGTGTCCGCAAAAATAAATCCTTGCCTTGCCACGGAAAGAAGCATAGGCACGGTAGGCCAAATCGCTTGGATAATTCAATGTAGCACAAAGTGTTTGAATGGCCAAGTCAGAAGAGTTGGTCATGCAAATAAAGTTATAAAATTGAGCCGCATCGGCTCGACGAAACGACAAGATATATCGGCTAAGGTAGGGGGCTTTGATTTTTCTTTTCTACTCCTTCATGCCTAAGTAAAATATATCGTTGTATGCTAAGTTAACCTATCGAGATCATGGGCGTGGCTCGATCAAGAGATGAACATAGTGCGTGTCGAACACTAGATAGAATAATTAAAATGAAACGTACATCAAATGTACGAGTCACTATTGAACATTGAATATTACAAAGGCGAGCGCCTCGGTGCGCAAGCCATAAGAACATGGGATAACTGTATCGACGAGTTTCTCAGCACACAAGTCATTCGTGCCCCCGTGCACGAGTTAGAAGGCTAACACATTAAAAGACAATTGAGGCGAGTGCCCTAGTGCACGAGCCATAAACATTGAACACTAAGGCATAGAACATGGAAATATGGTATCGAGGCGTGCATCGCATGCACGATTCGAAGAAAAGAGAACAATCGTGTCAAGGCATACGTACGTGCACGAGAATCATAAAAGATGGCTTCATTGCAAAGAGAACAATTGTGGCATGAATGAGACGGAATTGTCGGATGTGACATGATGCCTCAAAAATGTTCGGGACTTTCGGGTCGTTCGGTTGACGAACATTGAGTTGGGGCATGATGCCATTGAACATTGAAATAAAGTATGGAATATGAGAACATAGAAAGTTAATGTGAGAAATACGAGATGATACGAAGTCTGAGTCACGGACTCAAGATATGTTTGGTTGTTTGAATAAGACGCGCGTTTTATGGTCGAATGGACTTGAGAAATGGATTGGAAATAATCTTCCACGCACGGGTGTTCCCTTGAACGGGTTTGTACCGGGGCGCCAGGACCGTTTGGCCTAGGAGGGACATTAAACTTTGATGGCACACATCTCTAAGACAATTAGTGACCGGTTATTGATATGAAAGATGTACTAATTGGTATGTAACAGTAAGCCTCCGGTTATTGGGATAGCAACCCATCCCGTGAGACGCCGGGCTATCCAAATTGAGAAAAGAAAAAAAAGATTAGAAAAGAAATAGAAACAACTTTAGTCCATTCTGGCGCAGATATGCCACCGACCTTCATATAGCTAAGGAACAGTGGGCCGAAAGTACAGGAACACAGAGATACTGCACATAGCACTTATAACGTGACAGAGAAGAAATGATGTATATTCACCTGGCATCGGTGCAAGGGCGAGTGCGTCAGTGTTTGTAAGAAGTTATGTAACAATACAAAATTGTTTTTGGTTGCCTGCTTGCTTATGTGAATCGAAATAACATGCTTGACATGATAATATGCTTTACTACTTTCGAATATGCCATAAAATCGATCATAAGGAGAACATATAAAGATAACTAAATTGTATACTGTATGAATCAATACATTACTAAATGTCGGTTTAGTTAAGTGGGTCTTGATCAGTACAGTGAGAACGAAAGTACTAATCCCCTACTAGATCATTCACAGGTTCAGGATATGTTCTGCTCGTGGCGGGTTTGATCGTACTGAGGCATGGAATGCCGTAGCATTTGAAGTATGCGATCGTATTGATCCTCGGACTTGCAACAAGATTGATGCGGCCGAGATATAGAAGGCATAATGTATGGAACGGTAAAATCCTTTGTGGGCAAGAGAGAATTTGAGTGTTGTAGCCAATCTGACAATTTAGTTGGGCTATTGAAAGCCTTTGTAATCTCAGTTCATTTATCAATAAAGAGAATTGTTTCGTATACTTTATTTTTTTCCATTGCTAAATAACAATATCAAAGATAACCATTTGATAACTTGTCATCTTACCTTGTACGAGTGCAACTCCAGACTCGTACGATATCATGCCTTAGCGAGGACGATGATTCGGATAAATCGATGCGAGGACGAACAATTTTTCGGGTCGGGGCGTGACACATAATGAATCTGACTAGGTTAAATGACTAGATTGATCTGTAGACTTGTAGCCTGCCGTCGAATAGGGTGCATTTCTAGTACACTGTCATGTGTTGCACTTCTTGTATCCTAAGTACTCAAGTATTCCAAAATTTTTGATAACTCTTGTAACTTGATAACATTCATAACATTTTCCTGGATAGCCTGGATAGTCTGTAGGGCTTGTGACCACGGGAATATCTCAGCTGCATCTTGTTAGTAACTAGGCTTGTGATAACCCTAGTTAGCTAATGATAGCAAGCCGTAGGACTTGATTGGCCGTGCCTGAATGATTATCTTCTGATTAACATAGGAATTATATTCCAACTCTTGTTGTTCCTGATGCAAGTAAGTATGTTTACTTTAACTCTTGTCATTTATGTTATTATCAATATGTTGCTTGTATCAGTTCTTCTATTCTTTATATGCTGGTTTTAGTTCATAAGTGGAGTCTCCCTTGTGGTACTTGCTTTTTCTGGGGTATGACCCAACTGGTTTTGTATAACCAAATTTTGGAGTGACACCCGAGGATCTACCTGTATTCCATCCAGATGGTGAATACCAGGAGTAACCGAGGTAATGAGTAAATTTCTTATTTTGTCCTCCCACTCTACTGTAACTTATTCTTTTGAGGTATTTAGCTGTCGAACATGTGTTAGCTCATATTGTAACTTTATTTTTGTCTGCCTAAGGGCTGTAACATGATTGACAAATCTTAGGGTTGATCATGTATGACTTAACTCTTGCTAGTCTTCGCATTTTATATGGCTAGTTTTATGATCATCTGAATATGTAGTGTTTGGGACGCCTTACTTTTTATATGGCTGATGATCAAATATCTTGTAACTTTTATTTGCTTGCATGAGATTAGGACATTAGGCTTGTTCTTGACCGTAAGAGAGTGATGGATTGTAGATTAACTCTCATGCATCTCGATAGCCGTGACCGTATTATGAAGTGTGTTGCACTCCAATGTACGTTACTGTCTGTGTATGGCCCCCTTTCTCCAGTATTCTGGTTCTAGGGCATGACAACGACAATAGCAAAAATTATTATAGTGCCCCGTCCCTACATCGTGTCCCGTTTTCCATCTATAGGGTGCGCGAGAAAGGAACACTGTCGCTACTGATTTAGTCGGAACCGATTGGTCGAGATTGATTGAACTGGACCGATTGAATTAAGATTCTTTCCTTGTTATGGAATAGTTTCTTCGGAATCAAGTTCCATATTCAGCAAGTTACGCCTCAAGGATGGACTCTGCTGTTGAGTCGGGAGAGACCTCCCGTTGCTCTGCTTTTTTGTCGCATTTGCTTCATTGGCTTTGGTTTTCTGAATACGTTTTCGTGAATATTTTCGATGATTTTTATGGCTTGCATTTTCGAACTTCGTATTCGTATCAAACTTATTGAATGAGACAGTGTTCTAATAAGTTATTTATGTGATTTCAGGTGATCACGTAGGCGCATCTAGTGCAGGCAACGGGTCTCTTACCTCAATCAAACAATCAAGGTGAGTGGCTGACCCTTCTCTTCTCGACCCTCTAGATTATCAAATCAATCGATAGTACTAATAATACGAATGCTAAATGTGTAGTCGTGAACTCAATGTTACATAACTGTTTTCATAGAACTATACATGCTTACTTATGTAAATCTTCTATAGAACTGCTTTACCATGAAACTGTTCACATGCTTGCTTATAATATGCTTTCCATCAAACTGTGTTAAGCAAAGGGAATGAACCAATGAATGTACACTGCAAAATGACAAGGCAGGATACGCCAAACTCGGTTAAGTTTACTATGAATCATAGACCATGCTTGAATAACTAGTTTAGTCTAGCACGGTCATGTACAACTTGTGTACAAGGGCGATGTTTTCTCAAACAGCAATTCGGGACCACGGGACCGATTTGACCTAGGGGGAACACGATATAGCCGAGATGGATTTAAGCAACGGATAATTCAGAGACTTGCAACGGAGGTCGCTACTTGCGTTGAAAGGATCCCATTTAATCAGGCTATATCCATGATGGCTAGTTAATGCCAGTGACCTCCACATCACACACTTTCTATTCATTGTTATCAAAATAACAAGGAAGATGATGGTAAGTTTTATGTTGCACGACACTCTCTACCGTGGGCAAGTTCTAGCATAATTTGCCTCGTTTACATTTCGTCAAACTACTTGCATGAAACTGACTAGGATGGCTAGAAAGATTACTAAAATATGTTGCACTATTTACCAAAATTCTTGAACCAAATGAGAGCACGAAAAGTAAATTAGCCACTCGCTAGTACACATGCAATATACTGATCCTCGCTCTCCATAGGTACCACAAATCAGAAGGCGTGTGCCACCTAACAGAAGGCAACACTTGTGTGTTTTGAAGCTTCATCTGTGCGTGTGAAGACTTAATCAGATCTCTTTTGAAGATCCCATAACTGTCCAAGCGAAGATGTTTCAACTCTCCCTTATTCAACGTGTCTGCATATTTTGGTTGTATAAAGGGGTGTGATGTATGGAACGACTATCTCAATGACGTTCATTTTGTAATGGAGTCAGTTTTTAAATCCATACGACACCTTTGTATCGACTCTGTAATATGATGTTCATTATCAATATAGCTCAAGTTTTCTTTTATACATTGTGTTCAATTTACTCTGCATCCTCTCTTGCTGTTGTGTTTCGGATAAACTTATGAATGTGCCTTATGCGAGTGCAACCTAGGCTCGTACGACATCACGTCCGGGGGACGACTATCGATTCTTCAGAATCAGTGCATGACATAATGGTATCAGAGTATGACTTTACGTCCTTTGGCCTTCCGTTTGAATTTCGAACATTTGACCTCATATCGATGAGATGAGTTGTTCTATACAGTTAGTCCATAATATTTTCTGAAGTTAATATGAGTTGCTTTCTAATTCCAGAAGTTGGAGAAGCTACTGCCGCGAGTGTAATGCCTGTGGTTCGTATTACGTATTTTGGGAAATACGTGTACGTATTTTCTTGTATTGTTCCTTGTTTAGTTTTCTTGGCTTGGTTTAACTCTCGGTTTGGGTTGGTTTGGTTTGGCCGGCTGGTTGCTTGGTCCATCATGGACCAAGGTGAACCCCCTACCTACCACCACCCATGATATTTATTTCCCCACCAACCTTCTCTCTCCTCCATAACTCTCATTTATTTCTTCTTCTTCTTCTTCTTCTTCCTTCCTCCCCACAACTCCCCAACCCTTAGGCAAGTGCAACTTGCTTCCACAAGAGAACTCATTTTTATGGTTCCATTAGCTTCTTTTCATGATTCTAAGACACATTAGAACTTGTCATTTTCCATTTTGAGGCTTTGATTCTTGTAGATCTACAATTTAGTATTTTCGGATTTTGGTGGTTTTGATCTATCAAACTCCTTTGTTTTCAAGTTTTTATGGTTCCATGTTGTAGTTAATTTTATTCTACCCAATTTTGACCTTTAGAAAGTTAGATTCGGACTTGTTTTGACCAAGTTATGAGCATTTGGAGTTTTGGGTTCCATCCTTGGAGTTCTTGCTGTTCTTGCTATTTGGAGAAGACAGTAAACAGTGAGCTAGCTTTTTAGCTTATGCCGCTGAGTCGTACGCTGCTCTTTAGCGAGCGTACGCTAGCCTTCGTACGCTGCTCTTTAGTGAGCGTACGCTAGCCTTCGAACGCTGCTCTTTAGTGAGCGTACGCTAGCCTTCGTACGCTGCTCTTTAGCGAGCGTACGCTAGCTTTCGTACGCTGCTCTTTAGTGAGCGTACGTTAGCCTTCGTACGCTGCTCTTTAGCGAGCATACGCGAGCCTTCGTACGCTGCTCTTTAGTGAGCGTACGCTAGCCTTCGTACGCTGCTCTTTAGTGAGCGTACGCTAGCTTTCGTACGCTAGCTTAAGTGAGCAAGGCGTACGCTGACCTGTAGCTTGAGCGTGCGCTTGTGTACGCTGGCCCCTTTCGTACGCTAGCTTGAGCGTACGCTGACCTGTAGCTTGAGCGTGCGCTTGTGTACGCTGACCCTTGCGTACGCTTCCCATTGGAAGTGTATGGATCCTCTGGTACGCAGATCTGAGCGTACGCTAGCCTGATGCGTAGCCTGATTATCCTTGATCTTCTATATCCCTGTATATTGATATTTTATTAGATATTTAACGTCCATTTTATATCCTTACGCCTTTTGTCATGAACTTGATAATCATGGATTTGTTTAATATGTTTGGAAATAATACCTGAGCATGACCTGATAGTGGCCCATCATGGCGCACTCCTGACAAGTACGCTTGACATGATAAACCTGACATGTTATATCTTGATAAGCTGTTGCGACGGCTACCTGACATGACATGACCTGTATGAATAACCTGGACACCGTGGGCGATTGTGCTTGTACAAATAATCCAGTCCTGTCTTGCATCATGTTTAGGAGGGGACTCCTGAGTACCACGGTCAGGAGTACCTACTAAAATGGACTAAGGTTAACAACTAGATTAATACATTAGTCATGAAGAGATTTCCCAGCTACAGGCAATCCCGTTACCTGGGCGCGCTTGGGATCTGTAGCCTGCCGTCGAGTAGGGCACATTTCCAGCACACTGCCATGTGTTGCACCCTTCAAGCTACTTAAGGGTACATGCGTTTCCTGGACGATGTACCCACCTGAATTCAACCCTAATCTTTCGACCTGGGTAGCCTGGATGGTCTGCAGGGCTTGTGGCTGTGGAATAATCTCACTGCATCTTGTTAGTAATTAGGCCTGTGACAACCCTAGTTAGTTAAGTATCAAGTCGTAATTCTTGCTTGGCCGTGAAGTGATTGGATGGAGTCTAACCAGTCTAGTCTTGCCCTGATCTTGTTCCAGACTGTTACATGACCAGCATGCTTGTATTATTTTACTGATAAATGGTGGGAAACCAAGCTCCGTTCAGACGAAGGGTTACAACCCCGGTCCTTGTTTGGTTTACGGGTTGTAACCTGGCTATCTGAATAGTTCCATGGTTATCTCGTCGTATATCATCCTGATATGTTTCCTTTATTCCAGTCTTTATTTTATTTATATTTATATCTTGTGCTGATTGCTGGTTTTAGTTCTTAAGTGAAGCCTCCTTTGTGGCACTTGCTCTTTCTGGGGTCTGACCCAGCTGGTTTTGTGTGGCCAGATTTTGGAGCAACTCCAGAGGATCTACCGACTTCCCAGCCAGATGGTGGCCACTAGACGGAACCCTGGCAACGAGTGGGTTATTTTTGGCTCTCCCGCTCTATTGTAAAAATATTCTTTTGAGGCGTTTAGCCGACGAGCACCTGTTTAGCTCGATTGTACTTACTTACTGTCTGCCTACGGGCTGTAACATAATTGACAAATCCTAGGGTTGATCATGTATGACTAAACTCTTGCTAGTCCTAACATTTTGTAACGACTAGCTTCATGATCAGCTGAATATGTAATATTTGGGACGCCTTACTATTGTATATTTAAATGATCATACACCTTGCAACATTTACTTACTTGCTTGTGATTGAGACACTAGGCTTGTTCATGACCTTAAGAGACTGTTGGCTTGTAGATAAACCCTCATGTATCTAGACAGCCGTGACCGTATAGCGAGATGGAATCCATTTCAATATACGCAGCTGGCTATGTCTGCCCCCGCTCTCCAGTATTCTGGTTCTGGGGCGTGACAGCGAGCGAAGAAGTAGCTTCGAGCGGTTTGAGTAGCTCAAGGGTCGATCCCTCAAACGTTCCTATGGAACGATGTTGTGCATGCTGGAAGCGTAACAACGGCAGGCCGATGCCAATCAACATCAAAACGAGCAACATCGACGGCACGTTGAAAACCAGTAGAAGGAAGCTGAGGCGCGACAGGTCCAGTTCGAGGCCCGATTCGATGTACAATTCAAGTTGCAGCAAAAGCAGCTTGATACTCTTCAGCAAATTATTCAGAAAGTTATGGCCAATAACAACTCTATGATGACTCATGTCGTAATCGAGCTTGTTGTTAGACTGATTAAAATTGAACCGGAGATGCCCGAGCGTCTACCTGTAGCAACAAGAAGTCCCAACTTTGAGGTGTCAAAATTCACAAAGAATTATCGCATCTCCTTCAACGGTACTGAAGATCCCTCTCTGGCGATCGACTGGTTGGAAGAGCTGGAAGACCATTTCGAACTTCTGGGCATCGATGAGTCCAAACAAGTCGCATGTGCTCAATTTCAACTTCGATTGAACGCCTACAACTGGTAGGCCGTGCAAAAATGAGCAATCCGATGCGATGATGAGACATCGACGATCTCTTAGGCTACATTCTGATAGGCGTTCAAGATCGACTATCTTTCCACAGCCGTTCGACAAGAAAAGGGGAATAAATTTATGCAGCTGAGGAAAGAGAGCAAGACGGTACGATAGTCAACAAACTGACCAAATTTGCTGGATCATTCTTGCCTATAATGGAGAGTCGTGCTCGACGGTTCGAAGTGGGTGGTCTATGGCCCTCTATCTCTTCTCATGTGTCAGTTCCAGGATATAAGAAGTTGGGCGAGTCTCTAAATCATGCTCTACGCCTTGAGAGCCAATACCCTCCAGCTGCTGTTAGCGCTATGCATACTTACAATCACAAGGGCCCTAGCCATAAGGGAGGAAACAATACGAACAAGCATCCAAACAACGAAAAATAAGGCAGATATCAAGGGCGGAACCCATGGCCCTACTGTACCCGATGTCACCGGCTCGGTCACACTATCAAAGACTGCATGATACCTGAAGGTGGATGCTAAAAGGGCCACATACGTGCTGATTGTCCGACCAAAAGGCCGAACCCAATGGCGCCTCAACAGCAGCAGTATCATCCAGGGAATCAAGGCCCGGCACCTAGAGCCCCCCCAGCCCGTACAACAGAATGGCCAAGACTGTCACCCAAATGCTCAAGGGCGCATCTGTGCCATGACTTGAGATGAGGCATTTGCCGCTGATACAGTCATGACAGGTATATTGCTTTTCAATAATAAGCATGCTCTTGTACTATTTGATTCAGGTGCTACGCATAGTTTTATAGCAGAGGATTTCGTTGATAAATACAAATTCTCTATGGCACCGCTAGGCCTTAACCTTAGTGTTAAGACTCCATCGGGCACACAAATACCCGTAAACACTATCTGTAGAGATGGCTACATTTGTATTGCTGGAAGAAAATTGACTCTAGATGTGATAGTTCTAGACATTAAGGACTACGACATCATCTTGGGGATGGACTGGTTCGGCACTTGCTCGGCCACCATTGACTATGCAGGAAAGAAGGTCACCTTCAGTCTGTTAGCCCAATGATTACATCATATTTTTGAATATGGCTAATCAATTAAGTTTAACTATTGAAGTCACTAATATTCATATAATCACTATCTTGTTGCTACTTAAACATAGCATTGTCCTTATGTTCACTATATCAATATTGCTATGCTTGTATCATATTACTTTGTTCGTCTAACATGTTCTTGTAAGACATGAAGTAAGCATGATCATGCTTTGTCAAAGTAGGACATATGCAATAGAAAATTAATGATGGGCCAAAGACGGCGTTATACAAGAAGATTTCTCTGTTTACAAGGAAAAATGCTTCTTCAATGTCAAGAAAAAGGCGTCATCATATGGCTATTGGTTTCATATTTATTCTGTATTTTTTATTGAGTCTAGATTATTTGTGAGTCAGGATCACTGGCAATTAGAAGTTTATCTCAACCTATCTTGATTCATTCTTTAAACCGAACCAAACCCAATTGAACCAAAAACCAACTTAGGTTGAACCAGAATCAAAGGAACCGAACTCTGCCAGAGTTCTGTCCGAACTCGGTCCATTTGAATTTCTCCTGGTCAGTAGCAAATTCTTACTCCTTTGGATCTGCAACTTTTAAAATTATGAACGTTAACCCTACCGAGTTCTGCCCGAACTCTGTCTCAAAAATTCTATAAATAGAGAAGATTTTGTTATTTCTAAACACTAAATCCTTCTTCATCTTCTCTATCTATTCTAAAGTCTTCCTATTTACCATGAGATTTAAATCTTTCTATTCCCAAGACGACTCCTATTCTTCTAAGTGCCAGTGGTTTTCGATTAGGAGTATTTGAGTTATACAAGCTTGAAGTATAAAAGCTTTCTTCAGAATGATGTTGAAGTTTGTTCGTAGGCTTCGGATAAAAATACGACGGTATTGAAGTTGACGTGTTCTTTGGAGCAAAACACGTGGTTTAATCTCTATTTCAAATAGTAGATTCAATATCGGGTTGAGTACTCGAGACTGGACTAGTCCTCTCAGAGGGAAACCAGTATAAATCTTGGTGTTTGTGTTTGCTCTTCTCAACTCATTTACTTTACACATTTACTTATATACTGCATGCTTCATATTTGTTTAGTCACTGCCATAAATATTTTTTTGTGGTGATTATTATTCCGCTGCACACACACACTCTATTCACCCCCTCTAGAAGTGCTCAATTGCTCCTACAATTGGTATCAAAGCTAGGACTCTATTATTTGGCTTAATATCCTTAGAGTAGATCCTTATTATCAATTATTAACCTCTGATTCCAATTGCCTAAAATTGGTATTAGAGCGGGTGCTTGTTATATAGATATTACTACTTATACCAATTGCTCCTACAATTGGTATCAGAGCAGGTTATATTCAAATATAACACTTTAGAGAGTACACATATGGCAGCCATGAATTCAATATTCACAAGTGAAGGACAATTCAAAAATAGACCTCCACTATTTGATGGAATGAACTATACTTCTTGGAAGGTACGGATGAGCTTCTACCTGAAGTCTCTAGACTTATGGTCAATTGTTTGCAATGGCTAAAAAAGCCTACTATCACCTCTATTCTTACTTCCTCTATTATTAACAAGCCTTACTATAGTTACACAAAGGAAGAGAAGATGTTAGCTAGCCTTGATGCAAAAGCAATACATGCTTTCTATTGTGCTGTAGACTTTAATGTATTCAATCTTATTTTTACTTGCACTACATCTTATAAAATTTGAAAACTTCTTGAAGCTACTTATGAGTGTAGGTACGAAAGCAAAACTAGCAACTCCAGAGAGGAGGATAGTCGTCAAAATGATGCAAATGTGTACATGATGGCATCAAGGTTTAAGATTCAATATAACCCTATATATGAAGAAGATATTGTATGTGACAACTACAAGAAGATATGCCACATCAAAGAAGATTGTACTACTGCTAGAAAGGAAAGTCACTATGAACGATCAAACGAAGGAAGATCATCCTCTCACAAGTACGCTACCACGAGCATATGGTGCGAAAGTGAAGCAAGCGACTCAGAAGAAGAAGATATATCTCGTCAAGCTGCAAATATATGCACAATAGCATTATCTAGCGAGGTACAAAATAATCCCCTTCTTAAAGAGAATGAATTCTCTTATGATGAATTATCTGATGCTTTCCATAATTTATTTACTGATTACAAGAAAGTTCTAGATAAGTATAAGCAAGCTAGAAAGGATATTCTATCCTATAAGCGTGAGAATGAAAAGCTTACTTGCTTATTGAATGATGCTGAAAATACTTCTCCTTCTGATAATTCTACTGAGATTTCCACACTTAAGTCTAGATTGCATAAAGCACTTGATTGCATTGAGAAAAGCACTCAAAAAAATGCTAAACTTAAGGAGGAATTAGAATCAGAAAAGAAGAAGTATTCTATTACTTCATGTAGAATTGATGCTCTTACTGCTAAATATGATGATATCTGTGCTAACTCTAAAAAGTTAGAGATTAGACTGGAAAAGCAGGTAGCACAACCTACGACTCAGTCTAACACAAGACACATAGCACATCACAAAGTCACACATGTCAGATCATCTAGAAAGCAAGCAAGCAAAGCTAAAGCTTCACACAACCATGCTTTCTATTACAAGCTTCCACGTACATCATATCACACCACTGCACGTTCTCATACTGCTGTACATAGCACTATTAGTACTTTCTGTCATTATTGTGTATGAATGGACATATTTCTAATCATTGTCATATTAGAAAACTAGTTGATATGAACTTGTGCAAATGGGTTCCCAAAGCTAACAAATGTGGATCCAAGTATTGGATACCAAAGTCTTCACCTAATATTTCAGGTGGGGCTACTTATTCTGAACCATAGAACTATGGAATGTGTTGGTGATTGCAAAAGATACAAAGGTCATCTCCATACAATTGCTCCAACATAAGTGTGGTCACTAGAACCACTTTGGTAACATGCTTTATAAATAGTTTTTAATATCTAGCATGTTCTGGCTGATGTCTTACTATTAAATTTTATTGATATCTTTTAAATTGTTTATTGAGATTTAATCCTAGCATGACTAGATGTTTAGCTTAAATGTTTAGTTTACACTAAATAGTATTACTCACTTTTTATTAGTGTGACACATTTGTCTATGTATTCTCTTTACCATTAGTCTTTATCTTGAAGCATGCATACCACTCTAGTCTATTGGAGCTTATTTTTTGGTTAATATATTTTTGAATCTTCGTTATTAATATTCTTTTATGGTCATTTCTTACTGATTTGTCTTTAACATGGCATATTTACTTTGACCAGTATTTTGTTAGTATGTATGTTTAGCACAAGTCTCCTATTTACTTGAAAAGTATATACATATAAAATCTTGTGCTTGCATAATATATTCATTATTGATTCTCATATTTTATTTTGATTAACTTCTTATGAATCAATTATATCTTTGTCTGATATATGAGTTAAGTTCTATATTATTTTGAAAAATTATTTCAAACTTGTGCTTGTCTCATACTTTAGCTATTGATTACTTTGAACATATTTATGTTCTTCTCCTTATTAGCTTCTTCCTGAAAACCTCTTTTAATGATGTTTTTCTTGGCTTCTTGGATACATGACTCTTATTTAAATTATTCTTTTATCTTGATAAACCATTATTTGGGTATTTACTTCTTTTATATTTAGGGATTCTAGATTTTGATGTTATTTGATGATACTTTATATATTCATTTAAATCTAAGTTCTTAAGAGTAGAGATCAATTTGGGAATAAGCCGAAAGGGTCCTTCTGTCATACCGGTGTAAATAGCCTAAAGTGACACGGTGTACTAGTCTTTGGACTACCGCTAGCTGGAAACCGGCCCCTATACAGCTGAACCGAAGTGATCAATACTTTATAGGCTTAACATTTATTAAGGTCTATTTGCAACTATCGTCTAGTTCTAGATCCAAGGTATTGAACCCAGTCCCCTAAATTCCAGAATATATCAGCGTATCTAGGCCCTACATTTTGATTTACAAATATTTTATATTTTATTGTTACCCAATAATTTTGTAGCACATATGGATAAATGTATTTGATACATCTTAAACCGTATGTTACATTGTTCTAAGACTTCTTTTTAGTCCATAGAATATAATTTATTTCATATTGCACTAATTTTTCTTAAATCCTTGGTTATTAAAGAAGAGATTTATTTTTGGTACAAGCCTACAAAGGGTCTGTTGGTCACCATGGCTATAGCCAAAGCGAAGCGGTACTTAATTGTTCCCTGTTGAACTCTGTTAGCTGGGACAGTACCTCTACAACTAATCCAAGATTAATCAACGATTTATAACCTAAAGATTTGTTGAGATCTAGTTGCAATTGTTATCTGATGGATTTTAGCTTTGATGGACAACATTTTATTAACAAAAGATAACATATATTGATCTTCCATAGGTTGATATTTGTCATCTTTTGATATATTCAATATTTCTATCTTTTGATATTTAGACTTTATGAATTTTTGACTACTTATTGAATATTATGGTCTTTTGATTTTTTTTAGCTTGTGTAATATTCTTGATATTAAGCTTTATATTATTACTTCTTATTCAAGTTATTTACTGTCTACAACAGTAACTCTTTCAGGGGGAGAAGTCGGTGAATTTCTCCTTCTCAAAGCGTTTCTTCTCTTTAACCCTACGGTTATCTGATGGATACCGTACGACGGCTTTGAAAGGAAAGAAATGAACGTTGATAAAAAGATATAATATTTTGGAATTAGTTCCTACTTTTGAAAATATTCTTCTGATTTTTAAATTTTGTCAATACTATTTTTTTATATACCATGTAAAGGTGGAGTAATTAATTATTTCAAATCAATTATCCCCTTGACATGCCATATATCTAGAATACATTTTTCTTTAGACATTTAACTAGTCCTGTTTTATTTGTTCAAATAGACTATCTATGATCTATGGAATCTTTTATTGAAACTGTTTTTATGATATAAAAATTTGAATCGTCAGCTGTCAGTCTAAAGACTAAAAATTTGAACTTTATATGCATTTGATCAAAGAGAAGAAAGATACATATCTTGGATATTCCTTAGATCTTATGGTTATTGTTTTTCTTGCATTTAAATTACTTCAGAACTAGAATACACATATTTTAAGGGAGAGCAAATTAATTGTTTTAATTTTTATGCCCTTAATATGTGGTATACCTAGTTCATCATGGACATATATTCTTTTACTTAAATATCTTATTGAGTTGTTCATGATATTTGAATTTGTATTGGATTTATGAGATAATATATGATTATTATTATTTCTTTTTGATTCTCTCATTCTATTTGAAATTTTAAAAGTTATCTTGCCAAATATATTTAATTATATATTTGATTTTTCTTTAAGTTTAACTTAATTTCGGTTTTTCTTATTGAGATTTATCTCAAAGTTCATGATTATCTATATTTAGACTGATCATACTTGGCGGAAGAGCATTCAAGTCGACTAAATTTCTCCTTCTAAGTATTTTGTCTTCATTACCTTCATGTTTATCTAATGAATATACATATATCATGACATGGTAATTGACTTCAAATGCATGAACTTTGATATAGATTTTGCATAGATTCTAGTATATTTATTTTGAATTTTTTTGATGATTATACTCTATATGGAATTGATTCACTAATTTGTATGGGCAAATTATGGATCATATTTTTTTTGTGATCATTGTTAAAAGTCTCATTTTTTTTGTATATACTAGATCTGTGAATTTCTCATGATTCATTTATGACCAATAATTGATTTATACGTTATTGGTATCTATTTCAAAACTACAGTTTATTTTATTCATTATATTGAGTTTTACATGTCATTTTTTCTAGTTGGTAAACTATTTATTAATTGATTTTAAGTTCAACCAACTATATTGTGTTTTGATAAGTTTTTTTTCTTTAATTATGCAAATTTCTAAACTTGTCGGTACACTGTTCTCATAATCCTTAATCATGATTATTTTTGCCTTTCTTCTTTACTTATGCTTGAGTTCGTTTTATCTCTTATTACGGGGGAGCTTATTTTTTTGTTCATGTCAAAGGGAGAGAAATAAGTTTAAGTTAGCACACAATATTCTAGTAGTATGTGTTTATTAATGATATATGTATGTATTGTATATATCTTAAACTTAATTGATTTGCCATAATAAAAAAAGGGGAGATTGATGGCCCAATAATTACGTCATATTTTTGAATATGGCTAATCAATTAAGTTTAACTATTGAAGTCACTAATATTCATATAATCACTATCTTGTTGCTACTTAAACATAACATTGTCCTTATGTTCACTATATCAATATTGCTATGCTTGTATCATATTATTTTGTTCGTCTAACATGTTCTTGTAAGACTTGCAGTAAGCATGATCAAGCTTTGTCAAAGCAGGATATATGCAATAGAGAATTAATGATGGGCCAAAGACGGCATTATACAAGAAGATTTCTTTGTTTACAAGGAAAAATGCTTCTTCAATGTCAAGAAAAAGACGTCATCATAAGTGCTATTGGTTTCATATTTATTCTGTTTTTTTTCTATTTATCGAGTCTAGATTATTTGTGAGTCGAGATCACTGGCAATTAGAAGTCTATCTCAACTTATCTTGATTCATTCTTTAAACCGATCCAAACCTAATTGAACTAAAAACCAACTTAGGTTGAACCAGAACCAAAGGAACCGAACTCGGCCAGAGTTCTGCCCAAACTCGGTCCACTTGAATTTCTTCTAGTCAGCAGCAAATTCCTACTCCTTTGGATCTGCAATGTTCAAAATTATGAACGTTAACCCTACCGAGTTCTGTCCGAACTCTGTCTCAAAAATTCTATAAATAGAGAAGATTTTGTCATTTCTAAATACTCAATCCTTCTTCATCTTCTATATCTATTCTAAAGTCTTCCTCTTTACCAAGAGCTTTAAATCTTCCTATTCCCAAGACAACTTCTATTCTTCTAAGTGTCGATGGTTTTCGATTAGGAGTATTTGAATTGTACAAGCTTGGAGTATAAAGCTTTCTTCAGAACAGTGTTGAAGTTTGTTCATGGGCTTCAGATAAAAACACGACGGTGTTAAGTTGACGTGTTCTTCGGAGCAAAACACGTGGTGTAATCTCTATTTCAAAAGTGGATTCAATATCGGGTTGAATACTCGAGACTGGACTAGTCCTCTCAGAGGGAAACCAGTATAAACCTTGGTGTTTGCGTTTGCTCTTCTCAACTCATTTACTTTACGCATTTACTTATATACTGCATGCTTCATATTTGTTTAGTCACTGCCATAAATATTTTTTAGTGGTTATTATTATTTCGCTGCACACATGCACTCTATTCATCCCCCTCTAGAAGTGCTCAATTGCTCCTACACCGTCTACCGAGGGAGCCTGAGTTCTGCTACTCGTGTGATAAAGCGTCGATGGCCTGCATAGTGATTTCGATAATTTTTGCTCAGAGGATGCTATATTCTGGATGCGAAGGCTATGTGGCATCCATTCAAGACATGCGACAAGATGATACAAATGCGGGTCACACCGACGTTGTGGCAGAATTCCCCAACATGTTCCCGGACGAACTACCCGACATGCCACCCGATCGAAAAATCGAGTTCACTATCGACACCTTTCCCAACACTTGACTGATTTCCAGGGCCCCGTACGGAATGGCCCCTACAAAATTAAAAGAACTTAAAGTACAGTTACATGAATTGCTCGAAAAAGGGTTTATTCGTCCTAGCATCTCTCCATGGGGTGTGCTTGTGTTATTTGTCAAGAAGAAGGATGGGTCGATGTGGCTCTGCATCGACTTCTAGGAATTGAACAAAGCCACCATCTGAAACAAATACCCCTGTCCGGCATTGACGATTTGTTCGATCAGCTCCAAGGTGCCACAGTATTTTCGAAGATTGATCTTCGATAGGGCTATCATCAACTCCAGGTCAAGCTAGATGACGTGCCGAAGTCTGCCTTTCGCACTCGTTACGGCCACTATAAGTTCTTGGTAATGCCATTCGGCTTGACAAACGCCCCTGCCGCTTTTATGGATATAATGAATCAGGTGTTTCGTCTATTCCTCGACAAATTCATAGTAGTCTTTATAGACGACATCCTCGTCTACTCTAAGGATCGAGCGCAACATGCAGAACATCTGCGGACGTAATCCTGTCCCTCCGAAATAATCAGTTGTATACAAAGAGGAGCAAATGTGAGTTCTGGCTGAACAACGTGTCATTCCTTGGGTACATCATCTCTGCTGGAGGTATTGCAGTTGATTCGAAGAAAGTCGAAGCAGTTGTTGATTGGAAGCGGCCCACATCGGTCAGTAAAATTTAAAGCTTCTTCGTCTTGGCGGGATACTATATATGCTTCATGAAAGATTTTACGAAGACTGCATCACCCTTGACTCATCTCACCCGAAAGGGAGTCACGTTCGTATGGTCAGATGAATGCAAAACTTTGTTCCAGGAGCTAAAATAATGACTCGTTTCGGCCCCATTACTCGCTCTTCCTAAAGGGACATAGGGATTTCAAATTTTCAATAATGCTTCTGGCCAGGGCTTGGGTGTGTGCTCATGCAGTGGGATAAGGTGATATCTTTTGCTTTTCGACAGCTGAAGCCGCATGGGAAGAACTATTCTATGCATGACCTAGAATTAGTGGTAATTGTGTTCGCGTTGAAGTTGTGATGTTACTATCTCTATGGCGTGGCGTGCAAGATTTATATGAATCATAAGAGCCTCAAGTATCTCTTCACCCAAAAGGAGCTAAATTTGCGACAGAGGCGATGCCATGAACTAATCAAAGACTATGACTTGATGATCGACTACACGTCGGGCAAAGAAAATGTTTTGGAGGACGCGCTGAGTCGAAAATACATAGCTTCACTATCCATCAACAGTAGACTATTGCGTGACTTGGAGGGAATGGGCATAAAATACTGGGTTCGATTTGTGGGTGCACAGGTGGCACAACTGCGGTTAGAGCCGAGTCTATTGGAAAAGATCAAGTCTGCTAGGAAGGATGATCCATACCTGAAGAAGATGCGAAAGCAGATATCAACTGGAAAGACGTCTGACTTTATAGAGGACGAGTCGGGAACGTTGCAAGTAAAGGGTCGGCTACGCGTTCCGGATGACTCAGAACTACAAAAGGAGATACTGTCGGAGGTATATTATACAAATATACATTGCATCCAGCTATCACCAAGATGTACAAGGACCTCCGTACGACCTTTTGGTGGCACAAAATGAAGAGAGATGTGGCTTTCTTCATGTCGCAATGCATGGCCTGCCAGTAGGTGAAAGCTAAACATCAGAGGCCGGGAGGGAAGATGCAGAATCTGGCAATTCCGGAATGGAAGTGGCAGCACATGTGTATGAATTTTATTGTTGGTCTGCCGAAGACGCTACAGAAAAATGATGCCATATGGGTCATTGACGATCGACTAACCAAGTCAGCACATTTTATTGCCATCAAAATTACTTGGAACGTCGATTGCCTGGCTCAGATTTATCTTGACGAGATAGTGCAGCTGTACGGAGTTCCGATATCCATCGTCTCTGATAAGGATGGACGATTTCTATCATGCTTTTGGATTAGCCTTCAGTCGGCTCTGGGTACTAAGTTGAACTTTAGCTCGGCTTACCATTCCTAGATCGACGACCAAATGGAGCACGTGAATCAGATTCTCGAAGATATGCTACAGCTCTGTGCAATTGACTTCAAGTCGAATTGAGACGTCACTACACGAAAAATAATGATTCTTGACGGTTTATAAGTTGACGGTCGTCGAAAACCGTCAACAATAGTGGTGATCTTGACGGTTTTATGTAAACATCAAAAAAGCACACATTTTAAGTTAATTTAGCAAAATTTGCCATAATAGTTGACTGTTTTAGAGGATCCGTCAAGAAACACAATTTTTTTGTTGACGGATTGATGAAAACCGTCAATTAATGTATGTGCGAAAAAATTGGCACAACTTTTTTGGCTGCCATTATAGTAATTTTTTTAAATTGTTTATATTTGTTGACGGTTCCAACAGAGAATTCACGTGCCATTTTGGTAATTATTCTCCAACTTCTTTATATTTATCTCGATCCATAAGCTTCTCCTCTCTACTACTCTTTCGAGACTGTGTCCGTGGGGGATCTTCCCGGAGAAGCCATCCTCCTTATTCTCCTCTACTACTACTCTCTCTCCTCTTTCTTCTGATCCTCCTCCTTCTCGACCTTTTCCATCCGAAATTAGGGTTAGGGTTTCACCATTTTCAAGACCTACTGCAGCTTCTTCATGCAAAGGTGAACAAGAAGAAGGCTTCGGAGGTCATCGACGGATTGGTGGCCGAGGAGAAGAAGAAGAAGAAGGTATGGTCTCTTGATTTTTTCTTTGCACTTCGATTTTATGTCAATATTATGAAAAATTTAGGTTTTTGTGTCAGAAGGAATTGGTTTTTTTGTGTCGAAAATAATTGGGGGTTTGTTGCATAGTTTTTTTTAGTTTCTTCTTCAAGGAGGTTATTGAGAACCATACGGGAGTTTTTTTTAAAATTTTCTTCAAGTGTTTTGTTGGAACGAGAACCCTATGAGAATCCTTTGTGACTTTGCCCTAGGCTTTTTTGGAGTGTTTGCAGTTTCTTGATTGGGTTTTTTGGAGAGAGAACCCTACAACAATGTGTGATTCTTCTTTATTTATTTATAATTTTTCGTTCATGATCACATAATGTATTAGCTTTCCATGTTCTATAACTGTTTGTTTTATTAACTACAAGGAAAGTATCCAAGGAGATTTTTCTTCTTCTTATGTTTAAAAATTGGTAATGACCACAAGCCACTGATGGTGGTGTTTTAGTTAATATTGTGACAAAGTGATGATTCCAATTAACTGAAGTTTCTTTTAATATTGTCTTTGCTTGATTTTCGTATATGGTGTGTGCAATATTCATATCCGCGGACATCCCGACAATATCTCAGTTTATAAAATTCACTTAAGTTACGCACTAGGAGCGAGAATTGAATCTGAGCACTGATAGCAATAATACTATGTAAATCCTGTCACTAGATCAAAAATTTCAAAATTTATCCAAAAAAATATTTAAACGAAGGTTAGAATTATGTATTTATATTATTTCGACAATATCGATATATATTCTTATTAATTTCTTTGTTACAGATGGAGCATGTGGGTATGGCTCCTTCGAAGCGATGCTCAACAATGGAGATGTATTTGCTGCTTCCAGGTGAAATGCACCAATGCCAAATACTGGTCTGACAATGGCGTGACGATCGCGATCACCGATTCAGGATCGAGCAGCTGCACCGACTTCATGCTGAGACATCGTGCCTTCGTACAGATTGGTTAGACGGCCAACGTCAGGGCTTCTCTATTTGCTCTTGGATTGGTTGGCATTGAGTTCATGAGGTACATAAAACCTTACCTAGAAGACTTTGGTGCATCCTTGCTTCTGTACTGAGCACATAAATTAGTCTTCTTCTTTCATAGATTTTGTAAGCAAATTGAATTAAGATTTGACATGCATGGATGCATGCAACTTAATTTGCAGGGTCTCTTACATCTATCCATACAAGAACATCACCTTCAAGCTGGATGAGAGCAGCAACAACCCTTACTACGTGGCCTTTGTAATATGGTACCAACAAGGAGATTAGGATATCACTACAGTTCAACTATGTAAGGTATACACAAATTTCTCCTAATTTTTCTCATCTCGATATTTTTTTTTTGGAGAGAGAACCCTACGATAATGTATAATTCTTTATTTATTTGTATTTTTTTTGCCATGATCACACATGCAATGTATTAGTTTTCCATGTTCTATCACTGTTTATTTTATTAACTACAAGGAAAATACCCGAGGAGATTTTTCTTCTTCTAGAACTCATACACTCATGACACATTAAGATGCATCACATGAGCTTCAAGATGCATCACATGATATGTAACACATACACTCTGTTACTTGACTTCACATAGGATTGAAGTCTTTATAACTCTCAAATCCTATTGTCTCAGATCTTGTCCAGGTTTGGATATCTAACTCTCAATTTTTTTTATTGTTACATATTCTTGGCTTAAAGAAGAAAATTAGTTGGTTCAGTTGGCTTGGTAGAGAGAATTAGTTGCACAACACCTATATTTTTCAGTGTGTATATGAAGGCATATAAAGTGATGAGTATGGGTGTATCTAAAACATATTGTTAAATGTGATTGAAACTTTAAAAAGTAAAACAAATAGTTGATAGTATTATTATAGCTTAGATCGATCTTCATGACATATGTAGCTCCCAAATAGTACTGGCCTAGTTCTCTTTCTCCCATGATTCCATGGATCTTCAGTTTTATATGAATAATTCTTGTTGTCTATTGGATTTTATAGCACCTTACTTGCTGTAGTTCAATAACTTATAATCTTATAGGGACCAGACTTATACTTTCTGCGAACAGTAAATATTCAGTTATTGGTCATCTCTTTTCTTTATCAGTCTCCTTCCTCCACAAACTATAGAAGTGACATTATAAAGTGATAGACAGGTTTGTTCATGAATCACTGTACTGTTGAAACCTATTTTTCTACTCCTACTAGATTCTACAACTAAAGGACATGTGCAACATGGCTTATGTGATACCTAACATAATGACAATTATTTTCAGAGACTTATATGTATGAACTAACAATTGCCTAACTTGACTATACCTGTTTTGTAGTTACAATGTACACTTGAGAGCTTGCAAATTTTAAAGCATCCACTATACCTGGATATAATTTGCAGGGACATCTTATGATCAGTTTCAGTCTCTGGATCTCTTCTCATTGCGAAGAACATCTACTAAAGAATATTGTAGCCATGTTCATCTTCTATATCATAAATGTGCATAGAGCTACTTAGTTAACATATTTCATTTCAAGTTTTTAACATGATGCAGAAGTAATATGATATACCGTGCTTACTAGGCAACATTCTATTTTTTTTAATATTCAACTGTATATGTCCAATCCTTGATTTGAAAAGCTATACTTGTTTCATAAGCATGGTATGTTCTTAAAAAAAAGAACCCTACTCAATCACAATAAGCATGTCAGATTTCATGCTATTTGGAAATCTCCAACCCATCGATCAAGTGGGTCCTTGCTTTAAGATACATTAGATCTATGTTCTGGAGATTCCAAATTCATAAGTATTTGAACCATACATGTTATGAGGATGCATGGTAACGATCACCATTTTGTAGGATGGTCGTCCACATTTTGTTAAGAGTCTGGGCCCAGTTTGCAATGTAATAACTCTCTCTCTATCTCTCTGTCACTGAAGGTGTACAGGAACCTTTTTTTTTGGCCGAAGCATGTTGATCCCTAGTGGTCGGAGTTCTAGTTACTTTGAATAGTGACCTTTTTGTTGAGACAAATGTTGGATTTGATACAATTTGCAAGGTATGCTTGCTATTACACATTCTAAATTTAGCTAGAATAGTTATAATGTTTGAGTTCTTATCTTATCTCTCTGTTTTATGCCTGATTCGATTCTTATTTTCCTACACTTTTTCTCTGTATATCGAAGCATAACACCTAAACGTCATAAGTTGATATTTTATTACTTTAAATTTTGGATTAATGAACAATCTTAGATCTTTCTTCCTGAGTAGACATGCAGATAACTTCTCTATTGTTATTCTTGGTCCTAGACTTGTCGTTTTTAACATTACAAAACCTATACTAGACTTATGCTTTCTTAAGTTTCTTTTATACTGAACATTTATAAAAAAACCAACACTGAAGGCATCTGAAACTGTTAACTAAACTGTTAATTAGTACACATCTATATGGAATTGCTTATTGGCATATTTATATTATAGTACTCTCCTTATTTTCTCCTTACTTGCATATATACTGGTATACGTATTATAGTACCCTCCTTATTTTCTCTAGGATATTGTTTCCTTCTTGTTGGTCATTAACGTAAATTGGTAATTTGTGCTCTTGTTCCCTCAGTAACTACGTACATGGAAAATGAAGGTGCTGTGAATATGGAAGGGATGTGCTCCGGCCAGATTGCCACTTATTTTGGTTTTATTATACTCAGTTTTGGATATTTAAGATGTATGGAAAATCATACTTTGGTTGGATATGTTTGTGGTTGGACAAGTATTGGATATTTGTGGTTGGACGTGTGTTAATTGGATGTATTAGAAGTTTGGTGTATAAACAGTATACAGTTTGTTAATATAGAATTTGGGTTTTAATTGTCATTTGATGTATGCTATCTTCTGGATTATTGATATTACGTGTGTTCGATTTATTATAAATAGAATTTTGGTTATACAAAATTTAGCTTCTCTTGATGGTTATAAAACGTCATAATTAACTCAATCCTGCAGCAGAAGGGCTTTTCTTGAAGGCTAATAGCCGTCATCTAGGCTGGAGTCAAGAAAAGTTTTCACCTAAATTAACGGTTTCAAAAACTGCTATCTTGATGGCTAAAAACTGTCAAGAAAACTACTTCATATGACGGCCAAAAACCGTCAAAAAAGTCCTGTCAGCGGCCGTCAAGAAAAGTGGAGGTCTTTTCTTAACTCCGGCCTACTTGACGGATCCACAACCGTCAAGATACTCATTTCTTGACGAAGAAAAGCCGTCAAGAAAAGCCTTTTTTCTTGTAGTGCGTCCATCTACCTCTGGCCTAATTTGCGTACAATACAGTTATCGATCTAGCATTCAGATGGCACCGTACGAAGTCTTGTACTGACGGAAGTACAGGTAACCCATTTGCTGGAACAAAGTCAGGGAGCGACATTCTTGGCCCGGAGCTGGTGGAACAGACCGTGGAGAAGGTCAGACTTATTCGGGAAAGACTAAAGATTGCACAAAGTCGACAGAAAAGCTACGCTGATGCCCATCGTCGACCCTCGAGTTCCTGGAAGGCGATCACGTGTTTCTGAAGGTAACACCCTGAGTCACCCCAGTAGCTTACAAGATTGCATTACCGCCAACACTATCAGATGTACATGATGTCTTCCACGTCTCTCAGTAGTGGAAGTAGGTACACGATCCGAGCCATATGGTAGATTTTGGTTAGATGAATCTGAAGGAGGACTTGCCTTATGTAGAAAACCAGTCCAAGTCTTTGAGCGCAAATAAAATTGCTCTAAAATTGAGTGATCCCACTCATCCGTGTACTCTGGAGAAATTATTTGGTCGAAGAGTCGACCTGGAAACTGAGTCAGAGATGAGGGAAAGGTTTCCTTCATTGTTTTTCTTAGAGGTAGGTTCCCTTCTTAAGTTTCGAGGATGAAACTTTTTCTTAGTTGGTTGTGGTATAGTGCCCCATCCCTACAGCGTGCCCATTTTCCAATACGAGATGTGTGAGAAAGGAACACTGTCGCTATCGATTTAGTCAGAACTGATTGGTTGGGATCGATTGAATTAAGATCCTTTCCTCGTTGTCGAATGGTTTCTTCGAAATCAAGTCCCATATTCAGCGGGTTACACCTCGAGGATGGACTCTGCGGCTGAGTCGGAAGATATATTCTGTTGTTTTTGCTTTTTATGCCGTATTGCTTCTTTGGCTTTGGTTTTCTGAACGCATTTTCGTGAATATTTTTGATTTTTTTCATGGCTTGAATTTTCGAACTTTGCATTCGTATCGTACTCATTGAATGAGACAATGTTCTAATCAGTTGCTTATGCAATTTCAGGTGATCGCGTAGGTGCCGTCTATTGCTGCCAATGGGTCTCTCGCCTCAATCAAATAATCAAGGTGAGTGGCTGACCCTTCTATTCTCGACCCTCGATTCAAATCAATCGATAGTATAATACGAATGCTAAAAGTGTAGTTGTGAACTCAATGTTACATAACTGTTTTTATTAGAACTATACATGCTTACTTACTTAAAATTGCTATAGAACTGCTTTACCATTAAATTGTTCATATGCTTGCATATAATATACTTTCCATCAAACTGTGTTAAGCAAATGGAATGAACCAACAAATGTATACTACAAATGACAAGACGGGATATGCCGAACTCGGTTAAGTTTACTATGAGTCGTAGTGCTGCTTGCATGACTAGTTTAGTCTAGCACGATCATGGACAACTTGTGCACAAGGGCGGTGTTTCCTCGAACGGTAACACGGAGCCACCGGACCGATTCGGCCTAGGAGAAATACGGTATAACTGAGCTGGATTTAAGCAACGTGTATTCAAGAACTTACAACGGAGCTTTCTACTTTGCATAAAAGGATCCCGTCTAACTAGATTATGTCTAGGATGCCTAGTTAATGCCAGTGACCTCCACATCAACACTTTCTATTCATTGTTATCAAAATGACAGGGAAGATGATGGTAAGCTTTATGTTGCAACATTGTCACCCCCACTTTTCATAAATAGGGATAAAATGGTTATTTTGTATTTTTGGGAATTTTGTAATTATTTATTATTTATAATATTATTTGGGGGTTAATTAAGTCGGATCGAATTTTATCTCATTCCGACTTGTATCGGAGACCCGAGTAGCTTAGACTCTAGATGGAAGCCCAACTTAAGTTAGACATGGCCCATAATCCCCCAATGTCTAGTGTTTTTAGACTAATCCCACATGACTTAATTGGCCAATTTGTAGATTTTAACTTGGCCCCTTTAACCCCAATTGTCACATAATCAATTTTGACCTAAAGAGGCTTGGAGGACATTTTGGACATTTGCCAAAGCCCCCAAACTCCCTTACATGGCCGTCCACCCCCTCCCCTTTGTTTTCATTC
>JANAVB010041420.1:21590671-21610671 GCA_029216955.1 Iris pallida
CTTTCGAACCGCCCATTTTATTACTATCGAGCTGGGCAACCAAACCCACACCTAACAAATCCTCTACGCAACCATATTTTATTCTGTAACCACTGTCACTTAAGAGGCCACCTCCCAAAGCACTGCCACGCCTTCGGCCAGAACTGAAGAAGAAGCCCCCCCAAGAAACGACAAAGCTCCTAAAGAGGGGAGTACACCCAAGTCACCCTTCTACCACTACTGAACTCACATCGTTCGGCTCTAGTAACGGCAAGTTGAGAAGGGCGAGTCCCACAGCAAAGCCTTGATCCCCTTCAACCCCCCAGTTCTCACTCTCTCCAACCAATTCGATGCTCTTGACTCGGAGGATACAGAAGCCCCACCGGAGTTGGAATCTCTCCAAGACGATCGCCCTATCTCCGAGAGCCCCAACCCGGAGGACGGAGAGGCGACCATTGACACAATCGATGAAGATCAACAATAAACCAACGAAGACCCCATTGAAGAAGTCCTAGCTATCCTAGGGCCAGACCAAGTTCAGAGAGGACTACAGGTCCAAGCTACTGGATACCCTCACCAACAATCTATTCTCCTGTCTGGGAGTGTGTAAGCCCCTATTTTTTCAAATTTTATTTAATTAGTGTTAATCAATTTTTAATGTCGTTTTTAGCCTTAAAATAATTATTAGGATTTTTAGGAATTTTTCTATAAATTTTTTAAATGAATTTTAAATGAGTTTTAAATATAAAAAAATCACTTTGCAAATTATTTGGAATTAATTAAATAGGTTCTGCAAATTTTAGAATTTTCTTAATAAGCTTTTGCAAATTCTTATTTGCATATATAACTCGCGGGAGGGCTTTTGCAATTAATAAATTGCAAACTTACTAGAAAGGACCTATAGGTAAATCCTAAGTTTCTAGGGACCTAAACTAAACTACCCAACGTTCCCACTACGAGTCCCATCCCCGACGACCCGGCCGACCACGTCGAGCCCCCGCCTTTCTCGGCCACCCCACCGCCTCAAACCGCTATAAAACAAACCCCATACCGACCCTAAACCCCCACGACCCATCGATCACCATCCCGATCACCACAGCCCACTCCCTTCCCCAAAACACTTCGCCGGAACCCTAACCCCGATGAAGTCTCGATCTCACAATCCCGACACCCTCATCGACCACCACCACCTCTCGCAGCTTCGCCCCGATGAGACGAATCGATCGCCACCGGAGCGCCGTCGTCCCGACTACTCCTCCGCCGTCCAGAGCTAGTGAAACCCCCCCGACCGACCGGACACGTGAGTAGCAGAGCCCACCTCGTGTCGTACGTGTCCCAAAGCCACGTGCGTGGTTCGCCAGGACACGGGGACACTAGTCCAGTGTCTCGACACGCGTTCTAGCCTTCGTGCGTATCGTGCATAGCACGGACAGGAGAAATCCTGTGTCCTTAACTGTCTGGACACAGGACAGATTTATATTTTTTTTATGTATAAACTAACCTAAACAGAAATATTACTAACTTAACTCTAATCCTAACAATCGGGCCAAGTTGGCCCACTGGCCAGCGGCTGCAGTGTTAAACCGCCCCCTTGTCTGTGCGCTCGGGTTCGAGCCCCCCCTCTCTTCTTTTTGTTTCCTTTTCTTTTTTCTTTTCTGTTTCCTTTTTCTTTTCTTTTCTGTTTTCTTTTCTTATTCTTTTTCTATTTTGTATATTTAAATATATATATGTATATATTTTTTTAAAATATATATATATATATATGTATATATATATTAGTATATATATATATATGTATATACTGTATTTTAACAGTATTTAATATATATGTATATATTTTATAGTTAGTAAATTATATATTATATATATGTTTATATATATTTTCCTATGTATATATATTATATATATATATACACTATATTATTAAGTGTATTCTTATATATATATATATATATATATATATATATATATATATATATATATATATATATATATATATATATTAAAACAAAAAAAATATATATATATATATATATATATATATATATATATATATATATATATATATATATATATATATATATATACTTTATAAATTAAGTATTTTTCCTTATATATCTATATATACTTTTAGCATAGGTATGTATATATTCTTTTGTACAAATTTACCTTATTTAAATAATAATATTTATTCTGCCCTATTACCAAATTATATTTTTGGTGTATTTAAATTACTGCAACCATTTGGTGTCCAAGCCTAGCATGGGCATTTGGGCCCAAATGTGTTTTCACATATTCAAGACCTGTACAAGTCATATTGGACTTGATTCATGGCCTTGGGTCCTGTATTTGAACTTTGGTTCAAATTATATACATGGACAAAATACGCAGATAATTAATTATTGTGTGCAATACTGTTTTTGATTTTCTAAAAATACTTAAATTACTACTAAAATTATGGAAAAATAGTTTTTAGATACTATATTACCTTAGCTAATTTAGTATAATTTTTGTAGTATTTAATTCACTATTTTGCCACTAGTTTGGCATATGAAACCAAAACTCATTTTCTGTATACTTAGGAAAACTGATTTTTTATAAATATTTGTACTGGTTAATAAATTCCAGAAAAATTATAATAAATTTCTATGATTAACAAGGATCACTTTGGTACTTTACTTTAAGAAAAAATAGGCTTTGTGTCTATCTCTGAAATTGTTAGAACACAATGGTCTTTTGACTTATTTATTGATTAATTACGACTTGTAGCTTTTTGTGTTATTTTGAGTTTTAGCCGTGTTGAACCTCACCCCTCACTAGTGTAAAGACCCTAGAAAGTTATTTAACGTAGTGTGTCACCCCACATTGGTCTCCTAAGCTAAAATCATCATTTTGGCTAGGTGTCCAGTCACAAGTCGTGTTTTACCAATTAGTGTCCTAGTGTTTTAGCTTAGTGTAAAAGCTAAGTTTATGTATTTATTTCTACAGTGACGAGTTACCGGACATCCATAGCACATTTATCGTAGCTTGGTTTACTTTGCTAGAGGCAAGTACTTTCTACGAACTTTACATACTGCTAGAACAATAAACTGCGACTTACCAACCATGTTAAATGCTGATCCTTGGGGTAGCAAGTTAGAACTTTACATGTTGTATTACTTTCAGTCTCTACCATGTTTAGGACAGTATCTCATATCTCTCACATGCTTTATATCGTTCTCATATCTCCCACATGTTATTACTGTTTTCATATCTCTCACATGTTTAAAATAACGGGTTAAGGGAAAACTGCTAGTAGTGTACGTGATCATGACCCCCTTCTCCGTATGTATTTACCGCGCTCGGGGACATTCTATATGTAACCTTACCGTAGGTTCTGATCTCGCGTTTGTGTATGGATATACACCGATGCCTTTCGTGCACGTATGTGCATGCCAGAAAAACTTGATATGTGCCGCTGTACATCCTATTCACCTATTGACCGATTCACATACATGCTACAGTTTTAAACTTTTAAACTATATGTTATCATTCCTAAAAAGAACCAATTAAACCATGATATACCATGATTCCAGTTTATTACCTTCCTGTTCATGCTTTGTATATTCAGTTTGCTAGAAAACAGTACTTGCTCCCGTCCTGACAGGATAACGTTGTAGGTATACTTACTGAGGAGGAGTTGCTCTGTGATTCGTATTATGGAGTCACTGCCGAGGACCCAGTTTTGCCATACGAGGATGTTCCTGCGGGGAACCTCGCCTAGTTGTCTTTTGTTTACTTAGACTTTTGAGAGTAGTCATGTATTAGACTACGTATTTTGTAACTGGACATGTATCCAGTTTTACATTTCAGACTTGTACTTTGGACTTATTTCTATATATGAGATAACTTTTGTGTTTGGAGCATTTATGATTCTTCTTCACTTATAGAACTGTTAGCACATTTAGTCTTATCTTGTTATCTCTAGAACAGCTTACTGCGCTTTATCTTAAGCGTAGGCTGGACATGGCTCGGCCCGACCCAACAATTTGGGTAACGGGTCGTGACATATTTTAAGTGGTAGCCCACGCAGGTCCTGACTAAACTGTTTGGTTACATTATTGTACCAAGCATGCCTGCAATTAGGAACTTAAGGTAACTAGACAACATTAGGAAAGACGCTTAGAACACTTAGAGGAATGCTAGGATTGCAACATAGGAAATACATCACATGTTTGCTATTATAATTAGATTTTCTTGCCTATGATTACTTACTTTAAATAAGTCCTTATAAGTCTTTTTATGTGTAATTTAGATGGTGCTTACTCGTTCATCCCAGTATGTTACCCCCGAGAATGGGGCCCTCCATATCCAGTCAGCTGACCAGTTGACTGATACATCTCCACCTACCACTTTCCCCCACTCCACATATCCACAAACCCAGATACCACCTTCCACATCACAGGCCCGTCAGGACCCGAAACTTCCACCACCCCCTATCACTATACCCACCCAGGCTTCCGTCACACTCGACGGGAACCAGCTGCTCACACTGATCCAGGGGTTCCTAACAACCCATCAGGAGCAGACTACCCTATTTCGCCAGAGCATGGAGCGTTCTGAGGGACGTCCCGTGGTCTCACCACCTGTAGAGCCACGACAGAGAGCGGGGACGATCAAGGACTTCATGGGTCTGAATCCCAAGGAGTTCTCAGGGACTGAGGGCATAGTAGTAGCTGATGACTGGCTAGATTCGGTAGAGAGGAAGCTCCTCGGAGTCAGGATACCGGATGACCTTCAGGTCGAGGCAGCGGGATTTCTGCTGATAGACTTAGCAGGAGTCTGGTTCAGGAATGAGCCGTTGTTTGCGAGAGGGAGAGCCACTTGGGACCAGTTCAAGACCCAGTTCAAGAAGAAATTCTTCTCGACCACTGCTAGAGTAGCCATGGGGCTACGATTCCAGAACATCCAGCAGGGGAACCGTTCTGTTGATGACTATGCGGCAGAGTTTAGTCGCCTGAGCCGTTTTGCTCCTAGTCTGGTTGCTGATCCAGAGGAGATGACCCGTAGGTTTTGCCATGGTCTAGTTCCAGACATTGGCATTCTTATAGTGGCAAACGGTATGACTGACTACTACCAGAGCCTAGAGTTGGTCCGGAGCATCGAGGAGCGTCTTCTGTCATGCAAGAGGCCGGCTTCTGTACATCATGAGGGACCGTCCAAGCGTCAGGCTTTCCAGCAGAGAGCACCGATGCCGCCCCAGCAGACTTACCGTCCCCCTACACTACATCACCCGACCCAGCCAGTTAGAGCCCCGGGACCTCACCAGCAGCAGAAGGGGACTATGTGTTCATTCTGTAGAAGGGTAGGCCACGACGCTTTCGTTTGTAGGAAGAGGTTGGGGCAGTGTTTAGCTTGTGGGTCTGCCATCCATCAGATTCAGGACTGCCCAGTAGCCAAGGAACCCCAGGGGAAGACTTATAGCCTAGTCCTTGAGCCGGAGCCGGAACAGGTTTCGGGAGGTTAGTTTTGATCGTAGCCTTAGTCATTTTGTTGTGTTGCTTGCTATGCTAGAATATTGTAGGGTCTTCAATCCTTGTGAATTTTGAGGACGAAATTTTTCAAGGAGAGAAGACTTGTAAGCCCCTGTTTTTTTCAAATTTTATTTAATTAGTGTTAATCAATTTTTAATGTCATTTTTAGCCTTAAAATAATTATTAGGATTTTTAGGAATTTTTCTATAAATTTTTTAAATGAATTTTAAATGAGTTTTAAATATAAAAATATCACTTTGCAAATTATTTGGAATTAATTAAATAGGTTCTGCAAATTTTAGAATTGTCTTAATAAGCTTTTGCAAATTCTTATTTGCATATATAACTCGCGGGAGGGCTTTTGCAATTAATAAATTACAAACTTACTAGAAAGGACCTATAGGTAAATCCTAAGTTTCTAGGGACCTAAACTAAACTACCCCACGTTCCCACTACGAGTCCCATCCCCGACGACCCGGCCGACCACGTCGAGCCCCCGCCTTTCCCGGCCACCCCACCGCCTCAAACCGCTATAAAACAAACCCCAGACCGACCCTAAACCCCTACGACCCATCGATCACCATCCCGATCACCACAGCCCACTCCCTTCCCCAAAACACTTCGCCGGAACCCTAACCCCGACGAAGTCTCGATCTCACAATCCCGACACCCTCATCGACCACCACCACCTCCCGCAGCTTCGCCCCGACGAGACGAATCGATCGCCACCGGAGCGCCGCCGTCCCGACCACTCCTCCGCCGTCCAGAGCTCGTGAAATCCCCCCCGACCGACCGGACACGTGAGTAGCAGAGCCCATCTCGTGTCGTACGTGTCCCAAAGCCACGTGTGTGGTTCGCCAGGACACGGGGACACTAGTCCAGTGTCTCGACACGCGTTCTAGCCTTCGTTCGTGTCGTGCATAGCACGGACACGAGAAATCCTGTGTCCTTAACTGTCTGGACACAGGACAGATTTATATTTTTTTTTTATGTATAAACTAACCTAAACAAAAATATTACTAACTTAACTCTAATCCTAACAATCGGGCCAAGTTGGCCCACTGGCCAGCGGCTGCAGTGTTAACCCCCCTTACCTGTGCGCTCGGGTTCGAGCCCCCCCTCTCTTCTTTTTGTTTCCTTTTCTTTTTTCTTTTCTGTTTCCTTTTTTTTTTTCTGTTTTCTTTTCTTATTCTTTTTCTATTTTGTATATTTAAATATATATATGTATATATATATATTAGTATATATATATATGTATATACTGTATTTTAACAGTATTTAATATATATGTATATATTTTATAGTTAGTAAATTATATATATATATATATATATATATGTTTATATATATATTTCCTATGTATATATATATTATATATATATACACTATATTATTAAGTGTATTCTTATATATATATATATTTGTATATATATATATATATACTTTATAAATTAAGTATTTTTCCTTATATATCTATATATACTTTTAGCATAGGTATGTATATATTCTTTTGTACAAATTTACCTTATTTAAATAATAATATTTATTCTGCCCTATTACCAAATTATATTTTTGGTGTATTTAAATTACTGCAACCATTTGGTGTCCAAGCCTAGCATGGGCATTTTGGGCCCAAATGTGTTTTCACACATTCAAGACCTGTATAAGTCATATTGGACTTGATTCATGGCCTTGGGTCCTGTATTTGAACTTTGGTTCAAATTGTATACATGGACAAAATACGCAGATAATTAATTATTGTGTGCAATGCTGTTTTTGATTTTCTAAAAATACTTAAAGTACTACTAAAATTATGGAAAAATAGTTTTTAGATACTATATTACCTTAACTAATTTAGTATAATTTTTGTAGTATTTAATTCACTGTTTTGCCACTAGTTTGGCATATGAAACCAAAACTTATTTTCTGTATACTTAGGAAAACTGATTTTTTATAAATATTTGTACTGGTTAATAAATTCCAAAAAAATTATAATAAATTTCTATGATTAACAAGGATCACTTTGGTACTTTACTTTAAGAAAAACTAGGCTTTGTGTCTATCTCTGAAATTATTAGAACACAATGGTCTTTTGACTTATTTATTGATTAATTACGACTTGTAGCTTTTTGTGTTATTTTGAGTTTTAGCCGTGTTGAACCTCACCCCTCACTAGTGTAAAGACCCTAAAAAGTTATTTAACGTAGTGTGTCACCCCACATTGGTCTCCTAAGCTAAAATCATCATTTTGGCTAGGGGCCCAGTCACAAGTCGTGTTTCACCAATTAGTGTCCTAGTGTTTTAGCTTAGTGTAAAAGCTAAGTTTATGTATTTATTTCTACAGTGACGAGTTACCAGACATCCATAGCACATTTATCGCAGCTTGTTTTACTTTGCTAGAGGCAAGTACTTTCTACGAACTTTACATACTGCTAGAACAATAAACTGCGACTTACCAACCATGTTAAATGCTGATCCTTGGGGTAGCAAGTTAGAACTTTACATGTTGTATTACTTTCAGTCTCTACCATGTTTAGGACAGTATCTCATATCTCTCACATGCTTTATATCGTTCTCGTATCTCCCACATGTTATTACTGTTTTCATATCTCTCACATGTTTAAAATAACGGGTTAAGGGGAAACTGCTAGTAGTGTACGTGATCATGACCCCCTTCTCCGTATGTATTTACCGCGCTCGGGGACATTCTATATGTAACCTTGCCGTAGGTTCTGATCTCGCGTTTGTGTATGGATATACACCGATGCCGTTCGTGCACGTATGTGCATGCCAGAAAAACTTGATATGTACCGCTGTACATCCTATTCACCGATTCACGTACATGCTACAGTTTTAAACTTTTAAACTATATGTTGTCATTCCTAAAAAGAACCAATTAAACCATGATATACCATGATTCCAGTTTATTACCTTCCTATTCATGCTTTGTATATTCAGTTTGCTAGAAAACAGTACTTGCTCCCGTCCTGACAGGATAACGTTGTAGGTATACTTACTGAGGAGGAGTTGCTCTGTGATTCGTATTATGGAGTCACTGCCGAGGACCCGGTTTTGCCATACGAGGATGTTCCTGCGGGGAACCTCGCCTAGTTGTCTTTTGTTTACTTAGACTTTTGAGAGTAGTCATGTATTAGACTACGTATTTTGTAGCTGGACATGTATCCAATTTTACATTTCAGACTTGTACTTTGGACTTATTTCTATATATGAGATGACTTTTGTCTTTGGAGCATTTATGATTCTTCTTCACTTATAGAACTGTTAGCACATTTAGTCTTATCTTGTTATCTCTAGAACAGCTTATTGCGCTTTATCTTAAGCGTAGGCTGGACATGGCTCGGCCCGGCCCAACAATTTGGGTAACGGGTCGTGACAGAGTGCCAATGACTCCGTCGTTATTCCCCCTGAGCATCCCTTCCTGGACTCAGTCGGAGAGTCGGTCGGCCATTCACCGGACCCACATAAGCAATCTATTGGTGCCCATTCCACCTCGACTAAGACAGGACCCTCTACTTTTGGGACCAATGCCAATCAAGGACCCACCAAAACCACAACAATCCAAACCAGAACCGCCGTCAAGCGGATCAAAAAACCCCACCACGACATCCTTAATGCTTAACATCCTATCCTGGAATGTCCTTGGCCTGGCGAACAAACCCACACTTAGGAGAATAATTAGTCTTCTAAAAATCCATAAGATCGACATCCTCATTATTCTTAAACCCAAAATCCCTCCCAAAAGATTAAAATCCATCCATCTGCAGCTAGGTCTCCCCACGGCCATAGCAGGCAGTCACGATATCTGGATCCTCTGCACGAAGGAAGTCAACATCGGAGTAATCCAGGACTCCAGACAGGACCTCTCCTGCTGGTTTGAGCACCCAATGCTCCCTAAGCGCGCCATCCTATCCGCGGTCCACGGTAGCTGCAATATTGCAGAGCGGAAACACCTCTGAAATGACCTCCTTGACTTCCATCTCCACTACAATAACTCTCCGTGGCTTTGCATCGGGGACTTTAACGTAATTACCAGCAGAGAAGAGAAAACCGATGGCCGCCCCCCTCCCATGTCGGCCATGCAAGATTTCAACAACTTCATCTTCAATGCTCATCTAACCTCACCGGCAACGCTTTCACATGGTGCAACATGCAGGAAGGCGACCGTCGTAAATACTCCCGGCTGGACAGTGCTCTCACGAACGCTTTCTGGCAAGGAATGGGGATCACCACCAACCTATCCCATCTCAACTCCTCCGAATCTGACCACGCCCCTCTGCTGGTGGCGATTAAAAACAATACTAACCCATTCAAAAAGAACTTCCAATTCCTCGACTTCTGGACTCAGCACCCACAATTCTTAGGGATTGTTGTGGAAGCGTAGAATCGTGAGGATTCCCCCAACCCCCTCTATCGGGTGAGCAACAAACTCAAGGCGACGAGGAAAGCTCTGTCCAATTGGAGCAAACAAGCCTATGTGTACATTTTCCAAGCTGTTAGGGAGGCAGAGGACGACGTCACCCGTACCGAAGCCAAATTCGCCTCGGACCGCTCTTTAGAGGCCAGAAAAGCCCTGAACGTCACCAAAGCTATACTAACATTCAGGCTCAAAGTTGAGACGGATTTCTGGAAGCAGAAAGCAAGGTTGAAATAGGACAGCGAGGGTGACAAAAACTCCAAATACTTTTATGCATGCGTCAATAGCCGCAGACAGAAGCTATCAATTCACCATACGTCTGACGACAACAAAAACATCATGACAGACCAGAAGAACATTCAAGCGGCTGCCAAGGACTTCTATTCCAAACTATTCTCCAAAGAGACAGTTCACAAATATACCCCCTTCCTTGATCAAATCCCCCTCCTTATTAATGAAGCCGACAACATCCAACTAGAACGCCCCTACTGCCCAGGACGTAAAAAATGCGGTGTGGGCTCTGAACGAGCACAGTACTCCAGGCCCGGACGGACTCTCGCGAGTTTTCTTTCGCTCATGCTGGGATATTATCAAACAGAACATCACTGATGCGGCTATCGCTTTCTTCGAAGGTGCCATATACCCCAAAGCTATTTCTAGTGCCAACCTAATCCTTATCTCGAAAAAAGACAACCCGAAATCTTTTCGAGACTTTCGCCCCATCAGTCTTTGCACCTTCACCAACAAGATCATCTCTAAGATCATCGCAACCAGGATGGCAGACATCCTCCCCAAGATCATTTCAGAAGAGCAAAGCGGGTTTGTCCGTGGAAGAAACATCCAGGACAATATTATGCTAGCCCAAGAGTTAATCACATGCATAAAATTCCCAGTCAGAGGGGACAACATCGCCATGAAAATCGACATAAAAAAAGCTTACGACAGACTGGATTGGCAATTCATGATCTGGGTCTTCAGGGCCTTCGGATTCTCGGAAATTTGGACCAACATCGTGTGGAGATCCATCAACAACTCCTGGTTCTCCACGGTCATCAACGGTCAGGCCGATGGGTTTTTCAAATTCAATCGCGGGGTGAGACAGGGAGACCCACTATCATCAATTATCTTCATTATTGCAGCAGACGCCCTGAGTAGGAACCTTAACAACATGGTCACCACCCCGAACTTCCACCATTATCTTACATCAAGCGGATGCCCTATCATCACCCACCTGGCTTTCGCCGACGACTTACACATCTTTTCCTCCGGGGACGAAGGAGCAGTGGAAGTGGTCCAACACACCCTGCAGAGGTACTCTAGATGCTCCGGCCAGAAGATTAATCCTTCCAAGAGCGTTATCTACGCTCACCATAACATCAAGAGAGAGCACGCAATCAACCTCACCAACTTAACTTCCTTTTTTGTTACTCATCCTCCATTCAACTACCTCGGCTGCCCACTTGTGTACGGGAAATCTAACGCTGGCATCTTTGATAACTTGATCACTAGAATCAGGAAGAAACTTGAAGGGTGGCATAATGCTACTTTATCTCCAGGCGACAAGATGATCCTCATCAATCACGTGCTCTCGTCCATCCCAATCCACAATCTGGCCGTTTGCTCTCCGCCCAAGAAGGTTCTTTCCTCGATCGAACAGATCTTCTGTAACTTCTTTTGGGGTCACTGTAACGGGCAGGGCAAGCACCATTGGGCTAGCTGGGAATCCATGGCCAGCCCTACAGACGAAGGGGTCTAGGATTTACTAAACTAACCCATATCGTTAAAGCTTTCTCAATGAAATTATGGTAGAAACTCCGCATGAGCAACAACTTATGGACCAAGTTTTTGACAGCCAGGTACTTCAAGCACATCTACCCTTCTACGGCCATATCCAACAGCAGATCCTCAGCGGCCTAGCATTGTACCCTTACCGGGCGGGAACTTACGGAGCCTATAATGAGACTCCACTTGGGTGCGGGCAATTCTGATCCATTCATGGAGAGATGGGTAGGGGATTGCATGATCCCGAGTATCTCGGTGTCCCCGAGAGACAGCAGGATTAGAGACCTATGGAACCCCATTACTGACGACTGGAATTGGGACAAAATTCGGGAATGGTCCGGCAGCGATACGGCGGATTGCATTCGTACGAGCGGATTACGTATTGGCCACGGGACCGATGCACTAAGATGGTCGCTCGAGGCTTCAGGGACATTCTCGGTACGGTCGACAAGAATAGCCATCCAGGGTACCCGGCAGTCTCAACACTACATTAAGCACTATTGGCATTCCTACATCCCTAAAAAGTAGTCTTTCCTAATCTGGAGAGTCATTAGAATGAAACTACCAACAGATGACATCCTTAACACCATTGGTATCAGCTTAGCTTCAGCCTGCTCTTGCTGTTCAAAGCGAGAGATTTAAACTATCAACCACATCTTCTGTCAGGGGAGCCTGCCTGACAGGATCTGGAGGACCCTTAACCAGCTCTACAGCATTGAGCCGGGTGGCAGAAGCTTCCACGATCTCGCGGTCTCCTGGGGTTCAGCCTCCCACGGCCCCCAAATCGTAGCAGCAGCCACCACGTGGGCGATTTAGAAGAATCGCAACAAGGGGATATATGAGGGCCACCAATGCTCCGCCGACCTGCTCATTCGAGAAGTCTTCCGCCAATGCCGTAAGCGGAGCACTGGGTGCTCACATAGCCCGAATGCATTTTGGTCTAAGCTCCCACCCTAACTCTTGGTGGTGGTGTCGTCCCTCCCCCTTTTCTTTACTTTTGTTAGTATACTTGTATAGGCTTTGCCCTTTTGCGACTTGTATATGTGTTCTGGCTAAGGCCTGTTAAGCCTTCTTTAATAATACGATAAAAATATATATATATATATATATATATAGAGAGAGAGAGAGAGAGCGAGAGAGAGAGAGAGTGAGGTAGAGAAGAGAGTATAGAGAGTGAGAAATAGAGGAAAATAGGGATGTAACAGCAGCAGCTAGGGGGGATTAGGAGCTGCTGCCCCCTGCCCCACAAACAGCAGCAGCCGCATAATTAGCAGCAGCAGCAGCCTAATGCAGCAGCAGCAACAGCTTCAAAGCAGCTGCAACACCCCCCTTTGACCCCCAATGACCCCTATATATAACCCCTATGTAGCCCTATATATACACCCATATATACCCACTTTTAGCCCTCTATATAACCCCCCTAAATAGCCCTATATGTGTGTGTGAGTTGGGTTTTAGTATTAGAGTTAGTGATATGTTAGAATAGGGGATAGTTAGATAATGTAAGGTATTGAGATGGATAGAAGTTAGAATAAATACTAGATAGATTAGATAGTTAGATAGCAAGTTAGTATTGGTTAGATAGTGAGAGTTTAGTATTCTAGTTAGAGTTTAGAGTTATGTGGTATTCTTGAGACACCAAGTTAGTATCTCAATATCCATTACCTTAAGGTAATGGAAATTTACCTTTTTTGACTTTTAGATATCAAGATACCATGATACGGTATCAAGATTCTAGAAGAAGGTTAGAATACCATATTAGAGAGTGGGGGGATACTTAGAATGAGGGTAGGAAAGTCTAGAGTTGGCGTTAGAAGCTAAGGTAAGGGTTTACCTTGGAAAGGGTAAGAGGATATGTTAGGATAATGTCTATTTTAAAACATATGGGTTTAATACCTTAAGATATAGTTATAATTAGGATTTTATAGTTGGTAATGGTTAGGAATAGTGGACTTAGACTAGTTTTGACCTTGGTTGACCACGGTTGACTATTTTTGACCAAAAGTCAACCGTAGCATAAAATTGACTAGAACTTGACCGAAGTTGACCAGTTGACCCAAAAGTCAACTGTTAGTCAACGTTAGTTAAGTTTGACCTAGAGTTGACCTAGGGTTGACCAGAGTTGACCCGATGACCAAAAGTCAACTATAACTCAACCTTTGACTTAAATCGACCTAGTTTGACTTTGTTTGACTTACATTGACCTAGTTTGACTTTGTTAGGCCTAGTATGATTTAGATTGACTCTGAATAATCTAGTTTGACTTTGTTTAACCTAGTTTGACTTAGTTTGATGTGTCTTGACCTAGTTTGACTTAGTATGACTTGATTTCACTTCTAAACATTATATTGATACAGTATTCCATCTATAGGTCCTCGAGGCACTGTTCTTGGACTCAGTCGACTTATCCATCACATCACATGTGAGTACATTCTCTGATAACTTTTCCAATTTATGATAATTGTTATAATTCATGTAATTATTATAGATATGCTTGTTTTTGACACAATGGTCACACGGAT
Organism: Iris pallida; assembly: GCA_029216955.1. Taxonomy (NCBI): domain Eukaryota; kingdom Viridiplantae; phylum Streptophyta; class Magnoliopsida; order Asparagales; family Iridaceae; genus Iris; species Iris pallida. The sequence continues at coordinate 21,604,903 of JANAVB010041420.1, forward strand.
TGGTATTCATGGATCCCGACGTGAGATGTTATTCCTTGTTATCTTGGTATATCTTATGCAAGCCCCTTGTAGTTTTTGTGTAGTATATGGATATCGATTTTCGAGGAGACTTGCTCCCTTCTCGTAGAATCCTGCATCGTGATGTGTCTTATTTGGATCCACTATACCAGTCGGGGGCGGGGAGTACTAGTGTAGATGTATGGTCATTATCTATTTTTTTATTCTTGTAGACCTTATGAATGCCAATCCTGCACTGCATGTATGATTGGCTAGATCATTAGACCTTGTTCAGACCCAAGCCGGCCACATATCGAAGCTAGTACTCACACACCTAGATAGATGATTCTTGATTCTTGTACATGCCATGATCAGTTTTACTTGCCTTGTTCTAGCTCTAGATTTACAGCTTACCTTGCCATGATACTCACATGCACATCTCATGATTTCTTGTATATACTCTCTATTTACAGTCTTGTAGCTTTTATCCTATCTTGTGAACTGTTGTTAGTTAATTGTGCTCGTTCCATCCTGACTGGATATATTGACAAAATATTACAGATGCTGATGAGGAGAATTGCTGTACCTACTACGATCCGGATGACATAGTGGGCATAGACTTGGAGACCTTGGTTCAGCAGGGCTTAGTTCCGCCTGACGAGACTTTACCTATTGCTTAGTTAGAGTTGTTTTAGACTGGACTTTGTCTCCAGCTTGCCACTTATGATAGTACATTTTGGGATTGTATAAACATATTACTCTATGACTTTCTTTCTCGTTGTTGAGCTGGATATTGCACTTGTGGTTTATATCTATCTAGTTTTCGTGTCATGATTCTTCCTTCTAGATTGTGATTGAGTTTATCAGTATTTCATATTATAACCTCCGTACGGAGGTGACAGGTTATTATATACTGTTAATTAGCTAGCAGACCTATAGCGTTCTACGCCATTTTTATGATGTAGACTGGACGCTGTTATGCACTTGTGCCCCTACCTAGGGTGCGGGTCGTGACACGTTTTTAGTGGTGGCCCATTCAGGTCCCGTAAGTCGCAATTAGTACGATGTCATAGTGGTGCTTGACTTAGAGTGCCGTTACGAGCCTGTGGTACATATCTAGGATAGGCTATAGGCTAAGTTTACTCAATCACAAAATAGGAAACCTTCCACTTGCTGATCATTTTAACTGTCCTTTTTGATATTAATTCTTGTATTCTAACTGTCCTCCTTGATATAGTATTTCATGTGCCATATTGATTTTCTTCTTTTAATCTATCTTCAGGATGGTGCAGACAAGATCACAGCATCCTAAGGTCGCAGATATGGAGAGGCCTGCTATGTCTTGTGGCCCTGATCCAGACACTCCTGTCGCAGTTGGAGTGTCGACAGCAGATTTTGGGGGCGCTCCTCCACCAGTTCTGAGGACTTTCCTGGAGGTTACTATGATAGTTCCTACCGTATTACCAGTTGTTGATATGGGCACTCTTCCTCCTCCTACACAGCGAACTCCTCCGTCAGTTTCAATGGTTCTTCCTCCTCCGCCTCCTCTGCCTACAGACATGGGTCAGATGCTTGCTTTCTTCCAGCAGATATTGGAGACTCAGAGAGCCCATTCAGAGGCACAGCAGAGGCAGACCGATGTGATGCGTCAGGGCATGGAGGATGCCCATCAGTTGGCTTTAGCGGTCGTAGAGTAGAGGGCTACACATCATGGGGCACGTCCGAGGTCGGGCAACATTCAGGACTTCAAGAAGTTGGGTCTCATGACTTTAGCGGGACTGAGGGTGTAGTCTATGCTGATGACTGGCTCGAGGACATCGAGCGACAGATGAGGGCCTTCTGCCTCGCAAACGACCTGAAGGTCGAGGCAGTGGGTTTACAGTTGTTGGATATTGCTTGCACCTGGCTCAGGAACGAGCCAGCCCTTGCTGGAGAGGGCCATACCTAAGCTGAGTTCAAGCTTCTCTTCAAGGAGAAGTTCTTCTCTCCTACAGATAAGATTGATCTGGTAAGGCAGTTTCAGAATCTGCAGCAGGGCAGTTTGTCTTTGGAGGAGTATGCCGCAGAGTTTGGCCGTCTGAGCCAATATGCGGAGTATATGGTTCGCGACTCGGAGATCAAGGCGAGCCGTTTCAAAGAAGGGTTGATCTGGGATAGCAGGATCATTATTCCCTCTTTTTATGCAACTTACACTGAGATCTATGCAGAGGCCCGCAAGGTAGAGCGGAAGCGGGGCTTGAAGCCCAAGAGGGATCATGATCTTTTTTCGGGGGCTAGTAGCAGTACGGAGGCTGCTAAACGCCCTCAGCTTCAGTATCGTTCTTTCGAGCATCACCAGCCGCAGGTTCAGGCTAGAGCACCGGTTCAGCAGGTGTAGCACACTCAGCAGAGGCAGGTACAGAATGGGGCTTCTTGCAACTACTGCTAAAAGCCTGGTCACATCTGGAAGGTCTGCCGAAAGAGGCTGGGTGTGTGCCTCTAGTGCGGTGATGCCGGACATCAGTTGAGAGGTTGTCCTGCGAACCCTCGTAGGGTGGCCTGTGGAGCGGTGGCAGCTCAAGGGGCACCGACGAGGGTACCTGTAGTGCAGTAGAGGGGTCCACTTCCGACTCAGCAGCAGCAGTTTGCTCAGCACCACCAGCAGCGGGGTGTTCAGGATAGGGCTTTTGCTCTTACAGCCGAGGAGATCGAGCCAGTTGCAGATGTTGTGGCAGGTTTGGTTCTTCTTGATTCTTTTCCTGCTTTAGCATTGTTTGATTTATGTGCTACACACAGTTATGTGTCAGTTTCTTTTACACTTAGACACAATATTATTGCTGAGTATCTGGATAGGACTTGCAAGATTATGACCGGGGGAGGTATTATCCTGGTTAATAATATTTGCAAGGGGCAGAGTGTTACTCTGGGAGGCCGGGATCTGAGTGTGTACTTGCTCATAATGCCACTTTCGAGGTACGATATGGTATTCGGTATGGACTGTTTGAGCATGCACCATGCTAGTATAGATTGTAGAGCAGGCAGAGTATTGTTTAGTCCGCCAGGAGAGCCAGAGTTTTAGTTTATCAGAGGAGCAGCAGAGCCGGAAGATGGATTCTGTGGAGCCTTGTTGGCGGGGCAGGAGTTGCCGCATCCATTTATTACAGAGTTCTTTGATGTCTTCCTCGAGGAATTGTCGGGGATACCGCCGGACAGAGATGTTGAGTTCTCGATAGACTTGATGCCGGGCGCTGAGCCTATTTCTCAGCATGTCTATCGAGTCAACAACAGCGAGTTAGCGAAGCTAAAGAAGCAAGTCGACGAGCTGGAGGACAAGGGCTTTATCAGATCCAGTTCATCACCTTGGGGTAAGCCAGTTCTGTTTGTCCCAAAGAAGGATGGTACGGTACGGATGTGTATCGACTACCGATAGCTCAATAACCTTACTATCAAGAATATGTATCCAATATCTAAGATTGATGACTTATTTGATCAGTTGAGCGACGTGAGGGTGTTCTCGAAGATAGATTTATGATCTGGGTACCATCAGCTGAAAGTGAAGCGGGATGACTTTCTGAAGATTGCTTTTCGTACTCGTTATGGCCAGTATAAGTTTACCGTCATGTCGTTTGGGTTGACTAATGCCCCGGCGGTATTCATGAACTTGATGAATAATGTATTCCATCTGTACCTTGACAAGTTTGTGGTGGTCTTTATTGATGACATTCTCCTCTATTCAAAGACGGCTAAGGAGTACGAGGAGCATCTATAGATTGTGCTGGAGACTCTGAGGAGGGAGCAGTTGTATAGAAAGCTGTCAAAGTACGAGTTCTTCTTGGATCGAGTGGAGTTCCTGGGCCATATTGTATCTGGTGATGGGATTTCAGTAGATCAGAAGAAGATTGCAGCGGTGGAGTCTTGGTCGACAACCAGTTCAGTTGCCAAGATTCAGAGCTTTCTGGGTTTGGCAGGCTACTATCGAATGTTCGTGCAGGACTTCTCTTGAATAGCAGAGCCGATGACTAGACTCACCAGAAAGAACATAGAGTTCGTCTGAACTGATGAGTGTTAGGCTGCTTTCGAGGAGCTGAAGAAGTGGTTGACGTCGGTTCCTATTTTGACATTGCCATCTGGGTCCGAAGGATTCACGATCTACAGTGATGCTTCGGGAAAGAGTTTGGGTTGCGTTCTTCAGCAGCATGGGAAGGTAATTGCTTATGTATCTAGGCAGTTACGGTCACATAAGAAGAACTACCCGACTCATGATTTAGAGTTGGCAGCAGTCATTTTTGCCTTGAAGCTGTGGAAACACTATTTATACGAAGAGCGTGTGGAGATTTTTACTGACCACAAGAGCTTGAAGTACGTGTTTACACAGAAAGAGCTGAACATGAGAAAGAGGCGATGATTAGAGCTGATGAAGGATTTTGATATATCCTTACAGTACCATCCGGGGAAGCCAACGTGGTTGCGGATGCTTTGAGCAGGTATCCAGTGGCCATGTGTTTGACGATGGATCGTCACCTTCTGGCAGATTTGGAGAGCTTGGGCATTGAGGTGATAGTTCCTGGGTTTGAGGAGCAGATGTGGGGTCTTCAGGTATAGTCAGAGCTGATGGACATAGTCAGAGCATCTTAGTTTGAGGATGAGACTCTGAGGGTCATCAGGGAGCAGGTTCGGACAGAAATGTTGGATGAGTTCTCTATAGCGGGAGATGGGTCGTTGAGACAAGGTACCAGATTGTGCGTGCCGAGCGGAGGACTTCGGGAGGAGGTTCTTCAGGAGACGCATCATTCTCAGTACTCTATGCATCCTAGTGCCAACAAGATGTACAGAGACTTGAGACAACATGATTGGTGGTATGGCATGAAACACGAGGTGCTCAGTTCGTTTCTAGATGCTTGGTGTGCCAGCAGGTGAAAGCCGAGAGGCATAGGCCAGGTGGTTTGCTCTAGCCACTACCCATTCCTGAGTAGAAGTGGGAGCATATCACTATAGACTTTGTGTCTGGACTTTCGCGTTCTCCAGGAGAAGGATGCAATTTAGGTCATTGTTGATTGATTGACCAAATCGGCCCACTTTTTGCCTTTCAATGTGGGTTTGTCTACGGAGAGGCTAGTCGAGATATACGTGCGGCAGATAGTCCGATTGCATGGGGTTTCAGTAAGCATAGTCTCCAATCGGGATAGCCGATTCACTTCTCACTTCTGGAGGAGTTTGCAGCTTAGCTTGGGTACATTGCTCAAGTTCAGTACCGCATACCACCCCCAGACAGACGGGCAGTCGGAGAGGACGATTCAGACCCTCGAGGATATGCTTCGTACCTGTATCTTGGACTTCGGAGGATCTTGGGAGGACCACCTTCACTTGGTAGAGTTTGCTTACAATAACAGCTACCAAGCCAGTATAGAGATGTCACCTTTCGAGGCTCTATACGGACGGAGGTGCCGTACTCCCTTGTCTTGGGATGATATCGACGAGAGGGTTTTGTTTGGCCCTGAGATGGTAGTGGATGCTGCAGAAAAGGTCAGGGTTATCAGAGATAGACTTCGGGTGGTGCAGGACAGGCAGCGGCATTGGGCCGATAGCCACCGGAGGTCATTGGAGTTTGAGGTATAGTTTAGATTTTTTTTAGTATTTGAGTCTGATTGTGATTGTTTTAGATCAAGCCTTAAGTCTTGTGTTTTTGTTCTAGGTTGGTGATCTTGTGTTTCTACGAATTTCTCTGACGCGTGGCACGATTCGTTTTGGTGGAGACGAAAAGCTTAGTCCATGATACATTGGTCCTTTCCGTAT
>JANAVB010041420.1:21615671-21703816 GCA_029216955.1 Iris pallida
CTCTCCCAGCTTCACCGTCGCGTGGGAGCACAATGATACACCTGTAATCACTTCCCGGCATGACCAATAGGTGGCAGCAGGAAGGTAACCGGACTTGGAATTCTCAAACTTATATTTGTTAGTAATTAGGATTGTGACAACCCTAGTTAGCTAATGTATAAAGCCGTACTCATTGCTTGGCCGTGACTATTGTATGGAGTCCAGTCTAGTCTAGTTTATCTAGGCAGTGTCCGAATTTGTTTATTTTCAGCACATCTTTGTTTATGCTTTACTTTTGTCGATAAATGATTAGATACTAAAGTTTTGTTCAGGAGAAGGGTTACAATCCCGGTCCTTGTTTGGTTTACGGGTTGTAACTTGGGTTTCAGAATAGTTCCTAAGTCATCTTATCATTTGTCGTTCTATATAGTATCTTACATGCTCACATTTCTCAGTTACCCTACATGCTCATATGTTCCAGTTATCTCACATGCTCCAGTTACTTAACATGCTCACATGCTCCAGTTACATAACATGCTCACATGCTCCGTCTACTTAACATGCTCACATGTCTAGTTTATCTTTCATGTTTACATGCTTCCTTTTCTTATATGTACACAGTTTACATTACGTTACATGTCCTTTACTTTATGCTACATGTTGCTTTACTTATTGTCTTTCCTATTCTCGGGATAACTGCATTGGTAGCGCACGAGTCTCGATTTGCTTTTACTTATTTCTGTCTCTATCCATTGCTATGATTTGCATGCTGGTTTTAGTTCATAGTTTGGCTTCCTTTGTGGTACTTGCTATTGGGGGTCTGACCCCACTGGTTTTGTTTGGCCATATCTGATAGAGGAGCCCGGAGGATCTTCCGTACCTTCCACTCGTTGGTGATTACCCAGAGCTCTAGAGTACCTTAGTGGGTTTTCTATTTTATTCTCCCACTAGTTATGTACATTATTCTTTTGTGGCGTTTAGCCTCCGAGCACGTGTTTAGCTCGTGTTTTGGACTTGACATTTAGCCTACGGGCCAGAACATGATTTGTGTATTCTAGACTATAGCTAGAGCTTATCATGTATGACTATTACTCTTGCTAGTCTTCACTCTGTATTACTAGCTTCATGATCATTGATATATGATAGTTTGGGACGCTTTACTATTTTATATTCCAGTTGATCTTACTTCTTGTACATTGTTTACTGCCTATGATTGAGATACCTAGGATTCTTGACCTAGGATCGACTGTTGGCTTGTAGTAGTAATCCCCATCTATACAGCTTATACGTTATTTCGGAGTACTGGAGTACTTTGGTATACGTAGCTGGCCTGGTCCGTCCCTACTTGCCAGTATTCTGGTTCTGGGGCGTGACATAGGTTTTAGTGGTGGCCCATGCAAGGTCTGATTTATCAGATATGTGGGGTTACTGATGTTTAGATATCTCAGTCACAATTCTGCTTTATTGATATCCTTCGTGTTATTCTATATCTCTGATCCTTGACCTGATATCTACCTTGATCGTTGATCCTTCCTGTTCTCTCGATTTGATCCTTGTGTCCTTCAACTTTCAGGGGCACTGTTCTTATTTCTTTCGATCAGCTTATTTGGGTTTTGTTGATAGCAGTTAGCAATCTTCTGTTAGGCCAGATATGGAGGATCAGTCTCAGCATTCAGGGGCAGAGTTCAGAGATGACCCGAGGGTGGAGATGTCAGTTCAGCCTGATCAGACAGCAGGGTCAGTCCTGCCAGAGTCCAGCTTCACCGGCTACCCCAACAGTCCAGCAGTATATGGCTCAGGTACCGATTCAGCAGTAGCAGGTCAGAGCAGCAGTTTACAGAGTTTGGTATGTTAGAGCTGGTTTTGGCCGAGGATGGTCATGTGGTAGGTATTGTCCTATTCTTCTTCCACACTTATTTATCTCTTGGGTTATGCATATTAGGCGAGTTTCTCGTCCCCAACTCTTCTGTCTTCGTAGTCGAGGCATGTGATAACTTCATTGGTATCAACTACAAAGATACGTCCTAGGTAGAGTCATGTCTTGGATTAAGTCATTGGTACCGACTTATTTTGAGAATTGACTTTTATCTAAGTCGTGGAGTCAGCGTAGGCCTGCTCCTACTCAACTGACTCAGGAGACATATTTATTCATATGCCTCCATCCCTTCTTGATTGTGGTTGTGTTATTGCTTACGCATTTACTTATATTACTGTTGTCTTTATCTCACCAACATGCCATGTTTTGTTTTGATTGATATGATTTTTCAGCTCTTTGGTTTGGTTTTCATACTTGACTAGATTTAGGAAATTTCGAGGATGGAATTTATTTTTAAGTTGTGGAGAGTTGTGAGACTCGTCTCACAGTATCGGTATTTATATACGGATACGTATTTTGTAGTGTATTTCGTATTTTCTTGATTTCATAATGCTTTAAAATTTTCCTAACTTATAGATTTTCTTCTTGGCCGACATACCGCCAGTATACCGGAGTATACCGACGGCATACAGTCCAGACAGATTTTCCATATTTTAGATATTTTCGATTTCAGATATTTTCATGAATAGTGTTTCCGATATTTTCGTGAATAGTGTTTTAGATATTTTGATGAATAGTGTTTAGATATTTTCATGAATAGTGTAGATGCACCCTATTACCCAATGGATATTTGGTTTTGTTTTGATGGTTAGGATTGACTTAGATCTTCACATGGATCACCATCCGACGACTAAGATTAATTCCCCCTTCTATATATACCATTTTACTTTCTCTCTCCTCTCTCTTTTCATTCTTTTTACTCTCTCTTCATTTCTTCTTCCCTCTCTCCCCCTTGGAGCTTGCCAAGAGCTTGGCCTTGAGGCCTTGGGTGTGGTGTCTAACCCCCCTAGGAGGAGGAGTAGAAGATTAGGCTTGGAGCTTAACCTAGGCAAGTATATCTTGCCAAATCTATGAACCATATTGTTTTGTTGTCATTTTTGTTTTACTTGGTATTAAATGCTTAGAATTTTCCCAAACTCACTTTGTTAAATATGTTTTCCTTATGATTCTCGTATATATGCATGTTTTCCAAAATTTGTTTAAGCAAGGTTTTAATTTTCTGTTAAAACCCAATTAGACTTAGTAGAAAACTTGGTATCAAGAGTAATACTAGTGTTACCATCATGTATCTTGGTCACATATACATATATGAGGCCCTCACCAAGTTTGTATATCATGAATTTTGAGTTTGGTGGCAATCGGAACCCGTTTCGGTGTCCCGAGAACCTCTGTTTGGGAGTATTTTGAGGTATTGATCTATCAAATGTTTTGATTTATGAAAACTAATACTTCCATGTTGTAGGAAATTCAATTCTATGCAATTTTGACTTTTGAAAATCCGAATTTCGATTTAAAACGAAGTTTTTATGGCCGAAACAAGTTTTGAGTTCAAAAATCAACTTTCTGTGACGGTTCGGAAAATCCGTCGGAAAATCCGAACTTGTACCACAAAACTTGCTGTGACACTTCGAAAAATCCGCCGAAAATCTGCAATAATCCGCCGGATAATCCGGTTAGGCTATTTTTGTCTGTTTTTTTCCCGTTTCTGTCCGTTTTTGTCTGTTTTTGATATTTTCTTCGATTGTAATGATTTCTTAACATGATTAGATGATCCTGTGTAGTTAGAAAATGATTGTACACCCTACATACACTTGACACTAGCACATGTTCAATCATTTTCTATGAAATGTACTTAGCTTAAATTATTGTTTTCCACATGCCATGATATGTCTTTTGATAGATTCTTTCTTACAAGCTATGATAATTGTTACATGTCTTCCTTGCTTACATGATAGTGGTCCGCCGTGGCGCACTCTTCTTACATGTCTTCTTTGCTTATTAGATAGTGACCCGTTGTGGTGCACTCTTGTACATATCTTTCTTTGCTTACATGATAGTGGCCTGTCATGGCGCACTACCTATAGTGGCTCGTCGTAGCGCACTCCCAGCTTTCAGTTTATTATATTTTCTTGTTGTGGCTTGTTATGGTGCACATTCTCGCTTTTGTCCAGTCTTGCATGTCTTATGTCTAGGATGGATTCTGCGGAATGCCACACCCAGAATCCAAGAAAATGGTAAGGATTATATAACTAGATTGATCATTAGAACATGGGCGGGGAGGATTTCCCAGTTACCTGTTGCCTTTGGTCTTGGTCGTTATAACATTAATTTACGGGTTTGGAGCTATCCGTCGAGATGAGCACTCTCCAGCTTCACCGTCGCGTGGGAGCACAAAGATACACCTGTAATCACTTCCCGGCATGACCAATAGGTGGCAGCAGGCAGGTAACCGGACTAGAAATTCTCAAACTTGCATTTGTTAGTAATTAGGATTGTGACAACCCTAGTTAGCTAATGTATAAAGTCGTACTCATTACTTGGCCGTGACTATTGTATGGAGTCCAGTCTAGTCTAGTTTGTCAAGGCAGTGTCCGAATTTGTTTATTTTTAGCACATCTTTGTTTATGCTTCACTTTTGTCGATAAATGGTTAGATACTAAAGTTCTGTTCAGGAGAAGGGTTACAACCCCGGTCCTTGTTTGGTTTACGGGTTGTGACTTGGATTTCAGAATAGTTCCTAAGTCATCTTATCATTTGTCGTTCTATATAGTATCTTACATGCTCATATTTCTCAGTTACCCTACATGTTCATATGTTCCAATTATCTCACATGCTCCAGTTACTTAACATGCTCACATGCTCCAGTTACATAACATGCTCACATGCTCCGTCTACTTAACATGCTCACATGTCTAGTTTATCTTTCAGGTTCACATGCTTCCTTTTTCTTATATGTACACAGTTTACATTACGTCACATGTCCTTTACTTTATGCTACATGTTGCTTTACTTATTGTCTTTCCTATTCTCGAGATAAGTGCATTGGTAGCGCACGAGTCTCGATTTGCTTTTACTTATTTCTGTCTCTAACCATTGCTATGATTTGCATGCTGGTTTTAGTTCATAGTTTGGCTTCCTTTGTGGTACTTGCTATTGGGGGTCTCACCCTACTGGTTTTGTTTGGCCAGATCTGATAGAGGAGCCCGAAGGATCTTTCGTACCTTCCACTCGTTGGTGATTACCCAGAGTACCAGAGTACCTTAGTGGGTTTTCTATTTTATTCTTCCACTAGTTATGTACATTATTCTTTTATGGCATTTAGCCTCCGAGCACGTGTTTAGCTCGTGTTTTGGACTTGACATTTAACCTACGGGCCAGAACATGATTTGCGTATTCTAGACTATAGCTAGAGCTTATCATGTATGACTATTACTCTTGCTAGTCTTCACTCTGTATTACTAGCTTCATGATCATTGATATATGATAGTTTGGGACGCTTTACTATTTTATATTCCAGTTGATCTTACTTCTTGTACATTGTTTACTGCCTGTGATTGAGATACCTAGGATTCTTGACCTAGGATCGACTGTTGGCTTGTAGTAGTAACCCCCATCTATACAACTTATACGTTATTTCGGAGTACTGGAGTACTTTGGTATACGTAGCTGGCCTGGTCCGTCCGTACTTGCCAGTATTCTGGTTCTGGGGCGTGACAAAGAAGCTAGCAACAGAACAGTTATCCTGCATCCCAGCAACAACGACAATATAAAGGTACATTTTACAGATGATTATGTTTCATGTGTTCAATGGTTCAAGAACATCATTAATGGGACCAAATTAATTTAATTAGAGCAAATTGGCCTCTATATATGCACCACCAAATAATGAATACCTAGTATAAAGAAATAAACATTCATGCATATAAATGTACCAATAATTCTGATGTTCTAGATGAGAATTGAGATCATAGAATTTATTATAGAGTACTAAATAAGAACACCATCAGAAAACACCAGAGAGGATTTGCATCCTTATCCTGTTTGTAACTTATCCGTTTCCACATTGGTGCAACGTACGTGACTACCTTGTACCTATTTTGAAAATATCCCTATCCCACATGCAAAATAGCACGAGACAGTTCAACAAAATAAGCTGACATGGGAATCAAATCTACACCTACCCTGGAAGAATCCAGCTGATTTTTTTAGCAAGTTAGCATGGTCCCTCAACCTAGTGAGCATTTCCATCATAGCACTTTTCTCCTTCTGCATCCTTGGGATGGTTTCTCCATTTTTAACAGCATTAGCTTGAAGATTGCTATTGTATTGCTGCAAACTAGTGTTGTACTCTTGCAACCTCCAATTTGTTTCTTACAATACTTTAATCTAGCATTGCCATATAAATGAATCAAAGTCAATACAGAATCTTTAATCAGCATTCAGGTTATTTAAGAAGTGATTCATCACCTGATGATTGCTTTGTTATAACTCTTGAGTGATCCTTAATTTTAAGATCTTCTGACAAAAGAAGCACGTAAGTTTTCAGATGTAGCCCTAGTCTCTGCTTTTTCCTCGAAAGACTTATACTTGCAACCTGGCTTCTTCTTCTTTTTTGTGTGTCCAGATACCACTTAGAACCATAAAAAGCCAACAGAGGGAAGTACTCGCAATTGAAATATAAACACACCAATTTCTCGTCTCTTTTCTTGCTCAAACTCTCCTGCAAAGATAAGCACTCTGTGAAGATCCTCGATAATTGTATTCAATTCCTTAAGCTGAGCATTCCAATGTGTCTCTGCATAAACAAATAGAAAGTTTACATTAGCAATACAATGACCAGGTGGCGATAAAAAAGATTAAAATTAAAAAAAAATGATAATCAACAACTACTCATTGTTACTAGTTCATGCTTCCTCAGTTGAGAAATCGAGTCAGCGAAAACTCAAATTTTTAGTTGTAAAGTAAGCACAAACTGGCATTTGATGTTTTGCTTGCAGTTCTGTGCTCAAGAAGTTTATTAAAGCAAAATGACTTTCAATGCCATTTAGTTGCTCATACTTAATTTGACAGAAGCAAAAAATAGGTCTGCTTACAACCAGTCCCTTAAGGTAACAATACGCTCACTGTACAACTGCATTTTGAGCCTACCTCTGTATTCTGTAAATTAGCCAAGGAAAAATAATACAAGTGATAAGTATAGGCTATAGAAGGGGGAAAAATAGTTGTACATATCAAGTCCCTTTAAGCTACGTACAATTATCAAAACATAAGTAGCTATATATCTATCAATATATGTATTTTTATGTTCATTCACCTTCAAGTAATTGGAACTTTAAGATGCAAATTAAATACTAAGATGCACTGATACCTCCTCTTCAGTTTCCTTTAAACACCTCTTAGTTAACCAATAAAATCATTCCACATAACACTCAAATTATGTTCCAAAGGGTTTGGAAGAAATTTTGAAAAAAAAGCCTAGCTGAAACTAACCTTGTTTATCTCGTTGCTCATCATTCCTGATCCATCGCTGGCGGCAGTTGCGGCAACTCGGTCCGGCTGGGCGCTGCAGGCGTAGGCGATAGCCCCCACTGAAGAGGCGAAGGCGGCGGGAGGTGACTGGAACTCACCGTGCTCTAATCCTTCTGCCGGTAGTCTTCGTTTTGTTCAGAGCAGTCGAGGTTGACTCCGAAGAGATGGACCCACTTCGGCTCTACCGCACACACGGGCATTGAAGCTAGTATCCTCTTGCACATCGGCGGACCGGCTAGTCGCCGCCTCGGCCGCCGGAGCAGTCGAGATCTGTGATCGTTGGATTGAAGAGATTAAACATAGGGAAGAGGAAAAATTAACGGGGGGAGGGGAGGGGGTGGAAAATTAGGGTTAGGTTTTGGGACGGACTGAAGGAGTCGCCGAGGCCAAAGTCGTGGCGGATGATCCAGCCCTTACTGGTGTCGAGGACGATGATGTCGTTGCCGGAGGCCATGGAGGTGATGGTACCGCGCCCTTTGGCGGCGTTGCGCTCGAGGGGGTCGACGGAGAAGAGGGCGCCGGAGGCCCCACCGGAGTCCATGGAGGAGGGGATCAGACGGATGGATCGGTGTAGAAATCCTAAAACTAAACCTAGGCCTGGACGCTGGACCGAACCCTAATTCTGAGCATGGGAGCGGAGGAAGAGAAAGAGGAGGAGGAGAGGGGAAATGGAAGGAGAAGAAGGTATTTTGAACGCTTAATATTAATAAGTCTGCAAAATATTACAAGTTTGCCACCGCTCTAAAATATTAATAGCGCTTTGTTTTATAAACGTTATAAAAAGCCCAGAATTAGCCCAAACCGTCATAGAAAAAAGGTATTTCGAACTTTGATAACGCTTAGGTATCAGGCGTCATCAATACGTCTTATCGAGCATTATTAATAGGCCTTTTTGTTGTAGTATATATATATATATATATATATATATATATATATATATATATATATACAATATATATATATATATATATATATATATATATATATATATATATATATATATATATATATATATAGATAGATAGATAGCTATCTATCTATCTATCTATCTATCTATCTATCTATCTATATATATATATATATATATATATATATATATATATATATATATATATATATATATATATATATAGATAGATAGATAGAAAGATAGATAGATAGATAGATAGATAGATAGATAGATAGATAGATAGATAGATAGACAGTGAGGTAGAGAAGAGAGTATAGAGTGTGAGAAGGAGAGGCAGAGGGGGATGTAACAGAAGCAGCTAGGGGGGATTAGGAGCTGCTGCCCCCCCCCCCCCCCAAACAGCAGCAGCAGCATAATTAGCAGCAGCAGCAGCAGCCTAATGCAGCAGCAACAACAGCTTCAAAGCAGCTGCAACACCCCGCTTTGACCCCCAATGACCCCTATATATAACCCCTATGTAGCCCTATATATACCCATATATACCAACTATATAACCCCCCTAAATAGCCCTATATGTGTGTGTGAGTTGGGTTTTAGTATTAGAGTTAGTGATATGTTAGAATAGGGGATAGTTAGATAATGTAAGGTATTGAGATGGTTAGAAGTTAGAATGAATACTAGATAGATTAGATAATTAGATAGCGAGTTAGTATTGGTTAAATAGTGAGAGTTTAGTTTTCTAGTTAGAGTTTAGAGTTGTGTGGTATTCTTGAGAAACCAAGTTGGTATCTCAATATCCATTACCTTAAGGTAATGGGAATTTACCCTTTTTGACTTTTAGATATCAAGATACCATGATATGGTATCGAGATTCTCGAAGAAGGTTAGAATACCATATTAGAGAGTGGGGGAATACTTAGAATGAGGGTAGAAAAGTCTAGAGTTGGAGTTAGAAGCTAAGGTAAGATTTTACCTTGGAAAGGGTAAGAGGATATGTTAGGATAATGTCCATTTAACATATGTGTTTAATACCTTAAGGTATAGTTATAATTAGGATTTTATGGTTGGTAATGGTTAGGAATAGTGGACTTAGACTAGTTTTGACCTTGGTTGATCACGGTTGACTATTTTGACCAAAAGTCAACCGAACGTCAACCGTAGCCTAAAATTGACTAGAACTTGACCGAAGTTGACCAGTTGACCCAAAAGTCAACTGTTAGTCAACAAAAGTTAAGTTTGACCTAGAGTTGACCTACGGTTGACCAAAGTTGACCAGTTGACCAAAAGTCAACTGTAAGTCATCATTTGACTTAAATCGACCTTGTTTGACTTTGTTTGACTTGCATTGACCTAGTTTGACTTTGTTAGGTCTAGCATGATTTAGATTGATTCTGTATAATCTAGTTTGACTTTGTTTGACCTAGTTTGACTTAGTTTGACGTGTCATGACCTAGTTTGACTTAGTATGACTTGATTTCACTTCCAAACCATTATATTGATATAATATTCCATCTATAGGTCCTCGAGGCACTGTTCTTGGACTCAGTCGACTTATCCATCACATCACAAGCGAGTACATTCTCTGATAACTTTTCCAATTTACGATAATTGTTATAATTCATATAATTATTGTAGATATGCTTGTTCTTGACATATTGGTCATACGGATTGGTATTCATGGATCCCGACATAAGATGTTATTCCTTGTTATCTTGGTATATCTTGTGCAAGCCCCTTGTAGTTCTTGTGCAGTATATGGACACCGATTCTAGAGGAGACTTGCTCCCTTCTCGTAGAATCCTGCGTCGTGACGTGTCTTGTTTGGATTCACTCTACCAGTCGGGAGCGGGAAGTACTAGTGTAGATGTGTGGTCATTATCCGCCTTGTTTATTCTTGTAGACCTTGTGAATGCCAATCCTACACTCCATGTATGATTGGCTAGATCATTAGACCTTGTTCAGACCCAAGCCGGCAACATATCGAAGCTAGTACTTACACACCTAGATAGATGATTCTTGATTCTTGTACATGCCATGATCAGTTTTACTTGCCTTGTTCTAGCTCTAGATTTACAGTTTACCTTGACATGATACTCACATGTACATCTCATGATTTCTTGTATATACTCTCTATTTACAGTCATGTAGCTTTTATCCTATCTTATGAACTGTTGTTAGTTGATTGTGCTCGTTCCATCCTGACTGGATATGTTGACAAAATATTGCAGATACTGATGAGGAGGATTGTTGTACGTACTACGGTCCGGATGACGTAGTGGGCATAGACTTGGAGACCTTGGTTCAGCAGGGCTTAGTTTCGCCTGACGAGACTTTACCTATTGCTTAGTTAGAGTTGTTTTGGACTGGACTTTGTCTCCAACTTGCCACTTATGATATTATATTTTGGGATTGTATAACCATATTACTTTGTGACTCTCTTTCTCATTGTTGAGCTGGATATTGCACTTGTGGTTTATATCTATCTAATTTTTGTGTCATGATTCTTCCTTCTAGATTGTGATTGAGTTTATCAGTATTTCATATTATATCCTTCGTGCGGAGATGACAGATTATTATATACTGTTTGTTACCTAGCAAACCTACAGCGTTCTACGCCGTTTTTACGGTGTAGGCTGGGTGCTGTTACGCACTTGTGCCCCTACCTAGGGTGTGGGTCGTGACACACATTACGCTCTATCGTAGGCAAGCTCTAGCATATTTACCTCATTTATGTTTCATTAAATTGCTTGCATAAAACTGACTAGGATGGCTAGAAAGATCACAAAAATATGTTACATGTTTCACCAAAATTCTTGAACCAAATAAGAATACAAAAAATAAGTTAGCCATTCGCTAGTACACATGCAATGTACTGATCCTCGCTCTCTACAGGTACTACAAATCAGAAGGAGCGTGCAACCTAACTGAAGGCAATGCTTGTGTGTTTTGAAGCTTCGTCCGTGCGTGCAAAGACTTGATCATATCTCTTTTGAAGACCCCGTAATTGTCCAAGCGAAGATGTCCCAGCTCTCATATGTTCAAGGTGTCTACATATTTTGGCTGTATAAAGAGGTATGATATATAGAACGACTATCTCATCGATGTTTATTTTATAATAGAGTTAGTTTGTAAGCTCGATGGCACCTTTGTATCGAGTCTGTAATATAATGTTCATTATCAATAAAGCTCAAGTTTTTATTTATACAATGTATTCAATTTACTCTACGTACTCACTTGCTGTTGTGTTTCTGATAACCTTATTAAAGTTCCTTATGCGAGTGCAACCTAGGCTCATATGGTATCATGCCCGGGGGATGACTATCGATTCTTCAAAATAGGGACATAACAAATACATTGGTCCCTTTGATGCTAATTGCCAAGAGCAAGGAATTCGACACAAGAAGTCTTCACCAAAGAACCTCAGCTCAATGGTGTAGCAGAGCGTATGAACATGACACTGATGTAGAGGTACAATATTTTCTCACAAAGGCCAACTTATTAGGAAATTACTAAGGTGAGGCTCTCAACACTACTGCTTATGTCATTAATTTGTCTCTTAGTACTCCTTTGCTAGGTGATGTGCCTGACAGAGTATGGTACGACAAAGAGCCGTCATACAATCACCTTCGAGTGTTTGGATGTAAGGCCTTCGTGCATGTACCGAATGGCAAGAGGTCCATACTTGAGCTGAGGATAATAATACGTCAGGATAAGTTTGGGTATAGACTCTAAGACCCAGTGGAAGAAAAGGTCTATCGAAGTAGGGACATGATATTCGTTGAAGATCACACCATGACTAACACTCAAGATTATGAGATGCCTTCTGAGGCTGAGGATTTTTCTGAGTTAGAGTCATTACACTTTGAGCTATTTTTAAAGGACACTACAGAAAATCTAGTTATGGAGGAGCCCGTACATGGGTTTCTCCTAACATTGGTCGTCAGTATGCTAGTGATGATCATAGTGACCCTAAGGAGGATGTGCATACCAAGGAGGTAGTTCCTGAAGGAAATACGACTGTCAGTACATAAACAACACCAAAGATTCCATTGAGAAGGAGCATAAGAGAGCATCGACTATCACAAGGTACTCGCTAGATGAGTACGTGCTATTGACTAACGGGGGAGAACCTGAAAGCTTTATAGCGATGATAGAAGGCTAACAAAGGAAAAAGTAGATACATGCCATACATGAGGATATGAGTTTCTTATAGGCAAACTCCACTTATGAGCTGCTGCAGTTGCCAAAGGACAAGAAAGCTTTGAAGAATCGACAGGTGTTCAAAGTGAAGCATAAAAAAGATGCTACTTGTCCTTGATATAAAGCGAGGCTGGTAGTCAAAAGCTATAATCAACGGAAGGGTATGGATTTCTATGAAATCTTCTTACTGGTCGTCAAGTTGTTATCTATTCGGGTGGTGCTAGGTTGAGCAACCAGCTTCGATTTGGAGGTTGAATAGATGGATGTCAAGAAATATTTCTATATGGTAATTTAGAGGAAAAATTATATATGGAGCATCCCGAAGGAGTCTGTGAAAAAGGCAAGTTATATTTGGTCCACCAGTTGAAGAAGAGTTTGTATGGTCTAATGTAGGTTCCGTTCGCAATGGTGCAAAATGTTTGATTCATTTGTGGGGGAGTATGGTTATGCACGTACGACGTCAAACCATTGTGTATTTGTGAAGAATTTTTTTGATAATGATTTATTATTTTATTGCTCTATGTTGATGATATACGATTAGTGGATCGAAATACCACCAGGATAACAAAGTTGAAGAGCTAACTGGGTGCGACCTTCTATATGAAGAGTTTGAGCGCAATGAATACTATTCTTGTGATGGAGATCAGTCAAAAGAGAGTCCAAATTGCTTGGTTGTCCTAAAAGAAGTACATACATCGAGTACTTCATCATTTCAAGATGGATGGGTCGAAGATAGTAAGCACCCCTCTTGCAGCTCACTTTAAGCTCACTGTCACGACCCGCACCCTAGAGTTAGGGCACGAGAACGTAACGACGCCCAGCCTACGCCGCAGTGTCGGCGGTAGAACGCTGTCCTAGGTCTCAATGCATCTAACAGTATAAGACTAAACAGTTTATACTCCCCGAATGGGGGTGACATAGCAGATACAACTCAATCACATCTAAGGTAGAGCATGATAAGAATAGATAAAACATGAAATCCAAAAGAGATACAGGAGATAGAAGTCTAAGTGTCTAAGATACATGAACCCAGAAATACATCTCAATACTCAATAAAGATACAGTAATCCACAAATCAAATACAACTCCAGAAAAGAAATAACTATCTAAACATCCTCTACTGTGTCTCCTCTAGGCTAGCAGGCAATCCCAGGCTATCTGTAAAATTTATCAACAGGTCCAGTCAGGACTGGAACGAGCACATTACATCTCAACAGTTCATAGCAGGTTAGAAAATATAATCATACAGTAAAGTAAGATACAAGATCTGAAGAAATACAGTATGTAAACAGGGAGAGAGAACTGTAATAGAAATATCTACTATAAATAGAGAACTAACAGTGGCTAGTGATGTAGAGTACAGGATAGCACATGTGAACGGAACAGATTGGTACATGATCTACACTAAAGAGTTGTACATGATCTACACTACTAAAGAATTGTTCACATGACTACTAGCACTCCCCCGTTTTTCCCAATCAGTACACAAGGATCTAAGCAGGTTATGTTATTGTACATGATATCACATGGGGCCCTTAAAAGGGTGCACATGATAGTATACATGAAGGCTCTGTGAACATGAGAGTACATGATTCACAAGAGTGTACATGTATGGTGAAAGCACAGGAGTACATGATGAAAGTGAAACGCACATGACATAATGTACCCGATGCTCCCGAGGGGGATAACATCGCATGAAGAGATCCGTATAGTACTAATCCGTGATAATGTCGTGACAGCATCAAGTATAGTAATTTAAAGCAGGAATATAATTCTAAGCAGGATATGAAATGATCAGAGAATGTACTCGCCTCGATAACCTGAACAGCTGATAAGTATAGAGGGGTCCCACTGAAGCCACAGAGTCCTATTTAAAGCAACACAGGTTACAAGGTGTTCAAGTTGTAATAAATGAATCCACAACAATCTATTTTATTCTAGGTTCTTCTAAGTCAAACAACTCTAGGTCGACTCCGATCAATAATCTAGTCAAACTAGGTCAAGTGTTGACTTACAGTTGACTCTGGGTCAACTGGTCAACTCTGGTCAAACAGGGTCAATTCTAGTCTAATATAAAGTGTACTTCGTTATTTGTACGTCGAAACTTACGACACGCAAATCGAGATAAGAAGATTATCGGTAAGGTTGATAATCTTATTATAGTTATCCACGTGTCCAACATGCCAATTTCAGCGATGTGAGATCACTGGAATTGGCTGATCTCAGTTTCGTTGTACTAATCCCGAAATACGAACATTATATGAATTAATTATTAATTAATTATAAAAAGGTTAAACTTAGAGAAATTATCAACAAACATTGTCGGACGATGAAATGAACATCGCCAACGTGTCCAGAATGGTCAAATTAGCTAGGCTAGCCTACCCAACGGTCCAATTTGGACACAAGGGCAAAAAGGTAATTTCGGGTCAAAACGGTGTCCGTGTCGGAGCCGTTTTGCACCGAAAAACGTGCAAGAAAACAAGTCTATAAAATATAACAAATTATATGTCCACGCAACCAGAATGTCGATACGAACCCAACGGTATCTCCAGAATTGGATTCCGTTGACCCGATCTCAAAATGACCCGTTGACCCGGATATTGGTATCCGACTTGCACCGAAATGCGTGCCGGAGCCAAAGTTCTCAAAACTTAGCAAACTACCTGTCAACGAGTCCAGAATGATGATACGAACTCAACGGTATCTCCGGAATTGGATTCCGATGAGCCGATCTCAAAATGACCCGTTGACCCGGATATTGGTATCCGACTTGCACCGAAATGCGTGCCAGACCCAATGTCCACCAAAACCTAGCAAATTATATGTCAACGAGTCCAGAATGACGATACGAACTCAACGGTATCTCCAGAATTGGATTCCGATGAGCCGGCGTCAAAAAGTCCCGTTGACCCAGAAAGTGGGACCCGCTTTGCACCGAAAAACGTGCCCGGGCCCACGTTCTCCAAATCTAACAAATTCTATATGAAAACATGCCAGAACGACGCCACAAGTCTACTGGTGGTGTCAGAAATGAAATCTGGAGTCCCGTGTTCAAAAATGGAATTTTACAAGTTGGAAATTACGAATTCGGACGACCAACTTTGGCGTCGAATTCAACCAATCAAGCAAGCTCACAATGAAACGAAACTGGAGGGGTAGTAAGAGGGTTATACCAGCTTCGCACCGGAACTGGTAGCACGCCAAACGGAGCTGCGGTGGAGGAGATATAAGCTGACGAAGTTGGCCCCGCGAAACTGTCCAAATTTAATACAATTTAAACGGTCAACTTGGTGGCCGGTTTTGATGTATCAAACGATAAAATTAACGGACGAAAATTGACAGGGATGAAGGTGGATATACCGAGATTGTGACGGAGCGAAGAAATCGCCGATCCAACGGTCGGATCTCCGGGAAAACGAGCGCGAAGTCGCTGCGACGGGGCGCGATTTCAGCGTCGTTTTCGAGCTCGTCACGACGGGACGTCGTGCAAAACGCACAAATCGCCTCGACGGCGCGTCCCGGAGGACGTTGGCCGCCAGGGGGCGACAACCTGGGGTGCGCCCGGAGGAGAGCCACCCACGGAGGGGGTCGGCATCGCCGGTGGGCGGCCGGCGACGGCGCGGCAGTGCCGCTCGCGCGCGTGAAAAGGTGCGCTGCAGCTGCTGTCCGACTCGCGCGGGCTGCGCGCGACCATCTCGCCAGCGAGGGCACGTCGGGGATGGCCACTCGCGCGGTGGGGCGGCGGCGCGACGCACGGCTGCGGGATGGATGCTCAGGGTGGCAGTGATGACGGTGAAATGGTGGTTAGAGTGGTGGTCGGCCGGCTGTGGTGAGGGTGGTGGTGTCAGATGAAGTGGAGAAGGAAACCGAGGTGGGGGAGGCCGACGGCCAGGCCAGGGAGGTGGTCCGGCCAGGAGAGAGGGAGGTCGTCGGGCTGCCATGGTCGGGGAAGGAGCTGTGCATGGAGGGGAGATGTTGATGGTAGTGTTTAGAGTTTGTTGGAAAAAATATTACAAGTGAGAGAGAGAAAGAGATGAAATGTAATAATAACTAATGGGAGAGAGAGAGTGTTGCTCCCCTAGAATTTAGGGCCGGCACAATAGATTGGCTGTGAATGTGAGGGGAGTTGGAAAATGAAGGGTGGTGATTTGTTTAGGATGATCCAAAGGCTAGAGTTAATATTAGAACAATTGGTCATTCCTTGGAATAAAAATCAATAGAAAATTTCTATCAAATATAGAAAAATAGGCAAAATGGTTACTTGATATTTTGGACAAGAAAGTTGAGGGTGTCATGATGGAGAAAATCATGGAGTTGGACTGGACTCGGTGGAGCCGGATTGGACGAAAATCGGACATCGTGCAAAAATAGAATTATAATTAGACGTTGATGATCATGTGTAAATAAGTAGCACACGGGGATTCCAATAAATAGGACACAAGTGGCGGACGGATAGTAGGCTCAATGTGGGCCATGTCCATAGTTGGGGCTGACAGGTTTTGGTCGACAGGGGACCCACAAATCAAGTTGGAAAATGAATATGACGCCGTGGCGTGAAATAAAATCGGGTCACGCGTCGGAAAAGTTGTGCGAATCAAATGGTGCCCAAAATAACATGAATGAGTGGGAAACGAAGGTCATGGGTGACGAGCGTCTCGAGTAGATCATCAATGAGGAGTTGGTTTCAAGGAAATGACTGGTCTGGCGCTCCCAATTTAAATGTCATGGTAACGCGCTGAAAATGATCAAGGAAAAAAAAGTGGGAAATCAATTACTGATCGAACGGTCTAATTCGACCCGAAGTTCAGCGAAGAAAAAGGGGCACAAGGGAACAAGTTTGGGTGGGACACCATATACCGTCATGAAGGTAATCGTGTCCACTCCAAAACTCGTGAAGAGGATTTCCAGAGTTGAACATCCCTGATACTCTAAATATCAATGGCATGAAAAAGTACACTAACAGATAAATAAATAGAATGAAATATTTAATGAAACCAAACAATCAGAAAATAAATAAAATGAAAAAAAAATCAACCCGAATTTCAGGGTGCTAACATCCTACCCACCTTATAAAAATTTCGTCCTCGAAATTAAAATGTCCATACTCCCTCTAGGTCAAACCCCCACAATCAAAGTCCCAGAACTTAAACAAATCATACCATCAAATAAAAGAACGGCATACAGGGTCATGGCATACGGTGACAGTGAAGTCTCATCTAGGTTTCCTAGTCATGCTAACCAACGGTCATAGGGTATCAAACACGCAAGCAACCCAGGGTGCTAAAACAGAAAGATACAGAAACAACAACCATCAAAACTATAAGGTTATCTACCACCCCATATGAAAACTGGTACTCATAAAAATAAAGGAAGGTAACTACCAATCATCTGAAAAAGTACTATCCCAAGAAAATCAAAATCACAAGTTAAAGAATCGAAAGTCACTTGCATTGAAATCCAATCACAATATATATACAGAGAGAGCGTTAGAGAGGGAAAAACTAGCATCATGTGTATGGGGCATGTTCATACGGTTAGATAGTAGGCGTGTGTGTACGTGAATACATATGAAAGTGTATACGAGGATTTGGGTTTCAAACAATTGCTATCCAGTTACATTACTCATGGCATATGGTTTAACAATCTACAATATACAACCTATTTAATCATAACATGCATGGTTAACCATTTATATATATAAAAGGTAGAGATTTAGTTACGTATTTATATACATTATAACATGTATGCCTAAGCTCTATATACATCTATCTAGATATACAATCATAACATAGAGGGGAAGGGTAAGGTTACATGACAGGGTATACTAAGTTAGAGTGTGTGTGTGTCCTTATACAGGGTTATAGCTTAGTATTGAAAGGTTAAATCCAGTTTTAGTTCAACATTTACATATAAAATCTGAAAACAAGCTAACATTTAAACCATGGAAAATATGAACATAATGCAATTTCAAAATTTAGGAGTTTGAACATCACAACTATCTCAATGCTCCCAACACATCCTATCATGATAGAATGAACCCTAATCATATTACCAATACATTTATCTACGCATACAGTTCAATATTACATATTAAATCTGAAATTTAACTAAACATGGAAATCAATGTAAAAATGTTAACATGTATACAGTTTTTAGGATATTAGAGAAATTTTGAACATTAAAAACCAACTCAATGTTTATCACAACTAGCATGTAAGAATATGAAACTTAACTTTATATCCTACTTCCCACAAGGTAGCTCAATATTACATTTAAGGAAATAAAACAGCAATTTGAACTAACATTCGGAAATTCAGCATCAAGGGTTAACATGCACAGAAGTCTCAGATTTTATAATTTTAACATAACTTAACCAATTTTTTTGAATTGAAACTCTATGTATAACATACATGTGCAGTGATGTAAACCTAAATAATAACATGAAATTTATATTTAAATTACGACTTTAACTGGAAAAATATGAAACCATAAATATTGTGGTTTTGAAAATTTAGCATCAATCAACATATTAATAGTATCTAGATATGTGAGAATCAAGTGTAGCATGCATACGTGTTAGGCAAGTGTCTGATATATATATTCACATACATATTCTCATGTCCCAAAAATTTTTAATTCTACGTTAAGACTAATATTTAGATTCCTACCAAGATTGCAAGCAGGTGATTTACGAATCAAGACAGTTTTATCATCATTATTATCTAATACTAGAATAATAGCAAGAAAGAAATAACAATGAAATCTATTTTTGCTTATCTGTTTAAATAAGGAACGATTTTGAAATCTAGAGCTAAATATCAAATTCAAGATAAAGTCTAGCAAAATCATCGATTCATGGTATTATGAAAAACTCCTAGCAAGAAGCTACACAAAGGTTTATGAAAACAACTAAACATACTCTTAAGTTAAATGACAAGAAACTAGGCAAAACAACAAACAATAATTTTTTTTTTTGAATTGCTGAGAAAAAGGTAGAGAAAACATGTTCAAAATATTTTAAGGTACAATCCAATAATCATATGCGTCTTTCCAAAATCATGGTACTCTAAATCCTCGTCATACTAGTAAGCAAGGCTACGATAATCACAGAGCCCTTGACTTATGCACATATCTCTAGAATCATGGTATTTAACATTTTCGCGGTGCCGCATGCTTGGCTGCGAAAACCTTAAATTCCCACACCCGAGAAATACATCCAGAGTCAGACTATATGTCCTCACCATGCTGGCTAATGTGACTATAGAAGACTAGATTCCATAACATAGATATCCTAGCCCATATAATTTCATCTTGCCAAAAATCAAATTAAATCAACAATGAATACTCAAAAATCAAATCAAAATTTATTAACGAACATCAAAATTTAAAAGTGAACACAATCCATAAAAATGCAAACTCGAATGCAACAGCTATCATCAAAATTCAAAATTCGAAAATCTTCCATCAAAATAAATACAAACTCAAATTCAACAATAATCCATAAAAATCAAATTTAACAACAAAAGTAAAATAAATTAAATCAAGGGAAAAAAAAGAGAGTTTTCAAATCGAAGTTAAATAGGATTCTCCAGGGTCGTCCCGGAAATCATTCAAGGGTTCCTATCTGTGATTGAGTACCTTCAAAATATATCCTAATCCTACTGCAGGCTGTAGTGGTACTCTAGTTCGAATACCACTACACTTTAGTCTCGACCTGCATGGGCCACCACTAAAAACGTGTCACGACCCGCACCCTAGAGTTAGGGCACGAGAACGTAACGACGCCCAGCCTACGCCGCAGTGTCGGCGGTAGAACGCTGTCCTAGGTCTCAATGCATCTAACAGTATAAGACTAAACAGTTTATACTCCCCGAATGGGGGTGACATAGCAGATACAACTCAATCACATCTAAGGTAGAGCATGATAAGAATAGATAAAACATGAAATCTAAAAGAGATACAGGAGATAGAAGTCTAAGTGTCTAAGATACATGAACCCAGAAATACATCTCAATACTCAATAAAGATACAGTAATCCACAAATCAAATACAACTCCAGAAAAGAAATAACTATCTAAACATCCTCTACTGTGTCTCCTCTAGGCTAGCAGGCAATCCCAGGCTATCTGTAAAATTTATCAACAGGTCCAGTCAGGACTGGAACGAGCACATTACATCTCAACAGTTCATAGCAGGTTAGAAAATATAATCATACAGTAAAGTAAGATACAAGATCTGAAGAAATACAGTATGTAAACAGGGAGAGAGAACTGTAATAGAAATATCTACTATAAATAGAGAACTAACAGTGGCTAGTGATGTAGAGTACAGGATAGCACATGTGAACGGAACAGATTGGTACATGATCTACACTAAAGAGTTGTACATGATCTACACTACTAAAGAATTGTTCACATGACTACTAGCACTCCCCCGTTTTTCCCAATCAGTACACAAGGATCTAAGCAGGTTATGTTATTGTACATGATATCACATGGGGCCCTTAAAAGGGTGCACATGATAGTATACATGAAGGCTCTGTGAACATGAGAGTACATGATTCACAAGAGTGTACATGTATGGTGAAAGCACAGGAGTACATGATGAAAGTGAAACGCACATGACATAATGTACCCAATGCTCCCGAGGGGGATAACATCGCATGAAGAGATCCGTATAGTACTAATCCGTGATAATGTCGTGACAGCATCAAGTATAGTAATTTAAAGCAGGAATATAATTCTAAGCAGGATATGAAATGATCAGAGAATGTACTCGCCTCGATAACCTGAACAGCTGATAAGTATAGAGGGGTCCCACTGAAGCCACAGAGTCCTATTTAAAGCAACACAGGTTACAAGGTGTTCAAGTTGTAATAAATGAATCCACAACAATCTATTTTATTCTAGGTTCTTCTAAGTCAAACAACTCTAGGTCGACTCCGATCAATAATCTAGTCAAACTAGGTCAAGTGTTGACTTACAGTTGACTCTGGGTCAACTGGTCAACTCTGGTCAAACAGGGTCAATTCTAGTCTAATATAAAGTGTACTTCGTTATTTGTACGTCGAAACTTACGACACGCAAATCGAGATAAGAAGATTATCGGTAAGGTTGATAATCTTATTATAGTTATCCACGTGTCCAACATGCCAATTTCAGCGATGTGAGATCACTGGAATTGGCTGATCTCAGTTTCGTTGTACTAATCCCGAAATACGAACATTATATGAATTAATTATTAATTAATTATAAAAAGGTTAAACTTAGAGAAATTATCAACAAACATTGTCGGACGATGAAATGAACATCGCCAACGTGTCCAGAATGGTCAAATTAGCTAGGATAGCCTACCCAACGGTCCAATTTGGACACAAGGGCAAAAAGGTAATTTCGGGTCAAAACGGTGTCCGTGTCGGAGCCGTTTTGCACCGAAAAACGTGCAAGAAAACAAGTCTATAAAATATAACAAATTATATGTCCACGCAACCAGAATGTCGATACGAACCCAACGGTATCTCCAGAATTGGATTCCGTTGACCCGATCTCAAAATGACCCGTTGACCCGGATATTGGTATCCGACTTGCACCGAAATGCGTGCCGGAGCCAAAGTTCTCAAAACTTAGCAAACTACCTGTCAACGAGTCCAGAATGATGATACGAACTCAACGGTATCTCCGGAATTGGATTCCGATGAGCCGATCTCAAAATGACCCGTTGACCCGGATATTGGTATCCGACTTGCACCGAAATGCGTGCCAGACCCAATGTCCACCAAAACCTAGCAAATTATATGTCAACGAGTCCAGAATGACGATACGAACTCAACGGTATCTCCAGAATTGGATTCCGATGAGCCGGCGTCAAAAAGTCCCGTTGACCCAGAAAGTGGGACCCGCTTTGCACCGAAAAACGTGCCCGGGCCCACGTTCTCCAAATCTAACAAATTCTATATGAAAACATGCCAGAACGACGCCACAAGTCTACTGGTGGTGTCAGAAATGAAATCTGGAGTCCCGTGTTCAAAAATGGAATTTTACAAGTTGGAAATTACGAATTCGGACGACCAACTTTGGCGTCGAATTCAACCAATCAAGCAAGCTCACAATGAAACGAAACTGGAGGGGTAGTAAGAGGGTTATACCAGCTTCGCACCGGAACTGGTAGCACGCCAAACGGAGCTGCGGTGGAGGAGATATAAGCTGACGAAGTTGGCCCCGCGAAACTGTCCAAATTTAATACAATTTAAACGGTCAACTTGGTGGCCGGTTTTGATGTATCAAACGATAAAATTAACGGACGAAAATTGACAGGGATGAAGGTGGATATACCGAGATTGTGACGGAGCGAAGAAATCGCCGATCCAACGGTCGGATCTCCGGGAAAACGAGCGCGAAGTCGCTGCGACGGGGCGCGATTTCAGCGTCGTTTTCGAGCTCGTCACGACGGGACGTCGTGCAAAACGCACAAATCGCCTCGACGGCGCGTCCCGGAGGACGTTGGCCGCCAGGGGGCGACAACCTGGGGTGCGCCCGGAGGAGAGCCACCCACGGAGGGGGTCGGCATCGCCGGTGGGCGGCCGGCGACGGCGCGGCAGCGCCGCTCGCGCGCGTGAAAAGGTGCGCTGCAGCTGCTGTCCGACTCGCGCGGGCTGCGCGCGACCATCTCGCCAGCGAGGGCACGTCGGGGATGGCCACTCGCGCGGTGGGGCGGCGGCGCGACGCACGGCTGCGGGATGGATGCTCAGGGTGGCAGTGATGACGGTGAAATGGTGGTTAGAGTGGTGGTCGGCCGGCTGTGGTGAGGGTGGTGGTGTCAGATGAAGTGGAGAAGGAAACCGAGGTGGGGGAGGCCGACGGCCAGGCCAGGGAGGTGGTCCGGCCAGGAGAGAGGGAGGTCGTCGGGCTGCCATGGTCGGGGAAGGAGCTGTGCATGGAGGGGAGATGTTGATGGTAGTGTTTAGAGTTTGTTGGAAAAAATATTACAAGTGAGAGAGAGAAAGAGATGAAATGTAATAATAACTAATGGGAGAGAGAGAGTGTTGCTCCCCTAGAATTTAGGGCCGGCACAATAGATTGGCTGTGAATGTGAGGGGAGTTGGAAAATGAAGGGTGGTGATTTGTTTAGGATGATCCAAAGGCTAGAGTTAATATTAGAACAATTGGTCATTCCTTGGAATAAAAATCAATAGAAAATTTCTATCAAATATAGAAAAATAGGCAAAATGGTTACTTGATATTTTGGACAAGAAAGTTGAGGGTGTCATGATGGAGAAAATCATGGAGTTGGACTGGACTCGGTGGAGCCGGATTGGACGAAAATCGGACATCGTGCAAAAATAGAATTATAATTAGACGTTGATGATCATGTGTAAATAAGTAGCACACGGGGATTCCAATAAATAGGACACAAGTGGCGGACGGATAGTAGGCTCAATGTGGGCCATGTCCATAGTTGGGGCTGACAGGTTTTGGTCGACAGGGGACCCACAAATCAAGTTGGAAAATGAATATGACGCCGTGGCGTGAAATAAAATCGGGTCACGCGTCGGAAAAGTTGTGCGAATCAAATGGTGCCCAAAATAACATGAATGAGTGGGAAACGAAGGTCATGGGTGACGAGCGTCTCGAGTAGATCATCAATGAGGAGTTGGTTTCAAGGAAATGACTGGTCTGGCGCTCCCAATTTAAATGTCATGGTAACGCGCTGAAAATGATCAAGGAAAAAAAAATGGGAAATCAATTACTGATCGAACGGTCTAATTCGACCCGAAGTTCAGCGAAGAAAAAGGGGCACAAGGGAACAAGTTTGGGTGGGACACCATATACCGTCATGAAGGTAATCGTGTCCACTCCAAAACTCGTGAAGAGGATTTCCAGAGTTGAACATCCCTGATACTCCAAATATCAATGGCATGAAAAAGTACACTAACAGATAAATAAATAGAATGAAATATTTAATGAAACCAAACAATCAGAAAATAAATAAAATGAAAAAAAAATCAACCCGAATTTCAGGGTGCTAACACTCACTATAGAGAAATGTCCATTAACCGAGGATGAAAAAAGTTTTATATGCTTAAACAATGAGGAGTCTCATGTCTTCCATGGTGTTACAAGGCCAGAAATTGCTCATGTAGTTGGTATATGTGGTTAGTTTGTATCTTTCCAATCCTAGAAGGATATACATTAGAGGATGGCCAAATGGATCATTCGTTATCTTCAGGGCATTGCTAGTTGACTGTGAGCTTTCATTCAGAGCCAAAACTAGTTGGGTATACCAATGCTGATATGATCGGGGATGCAGATACTAGGAGACAACTTCAGGCTATGTCATGATGTTTGCTAATGTAGCAGTTTCATGGCAGTCGTGATTGTAAAAGTGTGTTTTCTTGTCTACGACAAAGGCAAAGTTCATTACGGCTGTAACGCCCCAAACCCAAAATGCATAGGACTAGGTACGTATCTATGCCAGCTGCATATATACGAAGCATACTCCAATATATGGAAATCTCATATGAATACATAAGATGTAAAATGCAGTAAACCAAGAGTAATCTAATCTCATCCACAAATAAAAAAATAAAAGATATCATATAATCAACTGTAATAAGTCTTTGTACAATACGTTGGGCGAAGACAAATCCACTACCAACAAGTAAGGAAAAATATACATAGAAATGAAAATGATTTGGAGGGAGTAGCAAAGAAAGACCCAAGATACGTCATCTCCGAATGAATAGAGAAGATCGTGACCTCGACTAGAACACCTGCAATATCACAGAAGCACACACCTGGAGAGATAACCAGGTTCTCAGAGGGACGTAACAAGACACATAATATCATGCCAATATAACTGAATACAAATTGCTCAAATAAATAAGTTAATTGAATTATAATATGGTCCAATACACACCTACTGAACTAGCGTACCATCCCCCCAACCAAACATGGACATGAGATGGTAAACTAATTTACGATGACGTATCTTTCTATGCTATGAATCCAATATGGTATCCGGACCCCAACAAGGTTCAATACCTTCTCATCGGAGTAGTAAGTCACACCTACAACCAAACAAGGACAAGATGTGACGAACTAATTCGCGACAAGTTATTGTTCCAAGCCACGGTCAGATACAAGTACCCAAACCAAAAGTATTCATACCTAACGGATAAAGGTGCCTAACCAATCTAAGTGAATGCAGTTTTAAGAACAGTTCATGGTCGCATGACTACCGGGTCAAGTTAAGAAAATACCAATACAGAACAGTACCTCAGTAGCGAGTCACAACACCATATACTATTCCTCAGTATCGAGCGAGTCTATAGCATATAGTCTACCTATCGTTCCTCAGTAGCGATCGAGTCTACGATAGAGTGGTAGTCAACTTCCAATCATGTTTTCCCTGCCAAATGCCAACTCATAACTGCTAAGTCTTCTAGCATGCAATTCTATTAGCAGTTATTTCCTAACGCACGTCTTATATGTACTGGTAATAGCCAATCACGCATATCCGAGTCCTATATGTGACTCACAACAACGTAGTATAAATGTGTCAAGGCCTATGTATGCAACACACAAAGGGTGGTCCCTTAACTCTAAGCTTAATGTGTAAGAAAATAATACATAGCAGGAAATATAATTGAACAATAAGTTCTAACAAGTTATGCCATGTATCACAGTTTATTTTGCATAAAGAAAATAATGAATAATACATAAAATATAAGCTAAAATAAATAAACAACAAATGGCAAGGTGTTTTGCCTGGTCGGACGCCTGGTGTACTGCAATGATCAATATGGTACGAATTGCGACTTCGGTAACAACTATACAAGGTGACCTCTGTTGGTGGCACGGACAGTTCCACTGGGTCCAGAACGGTCAAATTGGCTAGGGTTGACATATGGTAGTATAGAATTGGTAAAGGAATAGGAAAGATGGGCTGCGTCATGGACAAGAGGATATTTGATAGAAATTTGTGTTAACAAAACTTATACTATTGTTAGTAAATTATTTTAAAAATATAAAAAAATAGTTTATAGATATATATATTTGAAAATATAAAATTTCTAACAATACGGTTTTGAGCTATAGATAATATTAGTTAAAACATATGAGAAATACCAAAAGTTTACTTGAAACTACATTTTACGGGTCAAAGTATTTTAGGAATTATGTTGGAGATCATTTTAGGTAAAAATAAATAAATATGGTACTATAAAATAATATGAAAATTTATTTAGAAATATTTCAATATAATGAGAACAAAATAATAATAAAGGTACTAGTAGTACCAATGAAAATAATAATGATAATTAATTACAAACTATCCTTATAGATAATATTAATGACAGTAAATAAAATTTGTATTTAACTTATATACTTGTTTATAAGTACTAGTTAACAAATACAACTATTTATAATAATAATAATAATAATAATAAATTTTGTTAATAACCGTAATATACTACTATCGTACAAGAGAAGAAAATAATAATAATAAGAATAATGATACAAAAAAATATACTAATAATATGTTTAAATAATAATGTGTACGAAAAGGTATAAATTACTATTTACTAATGTGAATAATGTATAATGGTCATTTGAAAAAAAATAAAGACCAGAAAAAAATAATAATAACCTATACATGGAGACAAAAACAAAATAAAATAAAAAAAATAATAAAAATAATAATAAATTAAAGAGAATTCTCAACTGTTCTTCAAGAACAGTGATAATATAAAGAAATAAGAAGAAAAGGAAGAGAAGAAGAGAAAGAAAAGGAAACGAAAAGGTAAGGAAAGAGCGGGAGGAGAGAGGGGAGTTCGGGTCGGCGGAGCTCCGGCGGAGGAAAAGGATGAGCTGGGGAAGAGGAGGAGGAGAGTGAGAGAGAGGTTCGAGGGGGTTTGGCACCGGAGTTTAGCGGCGCGGGAGGGCGAGGCGACTGATCCGGCCAGGCCATGGTGAGTGGTGATGGAGGTGGTGTATTAATTATTTTATTTTTATATTTTTTTCGTTGTGGTCGGGAAGGCGTAAGGTGTTGCTGGGAGGCGACGGCCGGTCGCAGTGGCGGTCGACCGCGGGGGCTGTGGTTTGTGTGTTGATGGATCGGTGGCCGGTGAGTGGCTGTTTTGATGTCTGTGGCCGTGGCGGTGGTGTGTGTGTGGTTTAGTCGAGAACTGGGGACAGTGAAGATAATGGTCTGGGTAGTGGTCAGATGACGTCAGCGTAGGTGATTAGAACGAAGGTACCAGAGGGAATTCTGGCGACGAAAAGAGGTGGTGGTAGTACTGGCAGCGGGGTATCGCGGCAAAGGCCAGGGGGTGGAGGCGAGGGGTCGTGTTGGGACTGGTGACATGGAGGCTTGCAGGGATGGTCGAGGACGGGGATGGTGGTCGACCGAGAAAGGCTGGACTTGGCTAGGATTAGGAATTTGTTGGTGTCGGGGTGTGTCCGACACGAGGAAGGAGATAATGTATATGTAATTATGGAATAAGATTTTGGATGTGGGAAAACATGGACACGAAGCACTTACATGTGGTGGAAATTTGTGGATAAACTTTTGTGAATGGTAGAATTTATGGAGGAGTACCTGTCTTTTATAGGATGTGGGAATTCCAAGTTGGATAAGGATTGAAAAATTTAAACCCTTAATAGATAATCTGCTACTTAATTTAAATCAAATTTAAATCGATTCAATCAATAATAATACAAATCAAATTCTAATTTAAATCTAGATAATCTAAACTTAAACTAAATATAAATTCCATCTTTAAATGTAAACTAATTAAATCAAATCCATAAAAATCCATTCAAAGATTTAATTTGCCACAAAAATTTCAAAATATATTTTCTAAAAATACATATAATAATAATTTCAAAAATTATATTATTATTTAAAATAAACTAATAAAATATTTATGAAATATATGTATGCACGAAGAATCTTTATTTATTATTAATAACTGTTATAAACGAAAGACTTTTTATAAATAAAATAATAACTTGGAAACTTTGGTACGATAGCTAAAATAATTATTATATATATTATTTTGAAACTATAAAAATAGAAAAAATATTTTTCTAAAAATATGTACGCTCGCACATAATCGCACTCGTCGAATAAATTCGAAAAAGAATTTCCGTGCGCGACGTACAATACAACTACGCGACGTACAATACAAAATAAAAATTATTACCAAATTTATTTTTTTAAAAATAGTTGAAATTTAGGGGTTTTACATCCTACCCAACTTAAAAGAATTTCGTCCTCGAAATTAAGAATTTGTCGGGGGTGAGAAGGCACAAGGGGGTATTGGTGAGGAACAATCATTCACAACGTAAAACATGCATGAGGAAATCGCAGTTTCAATAATAGCGATGATAATCATGGGTTAGCGCAAAAAAGAAATGAGTATGTATTAATGATAAAATAAGATAATCGGCAATAAAGAATATTATGGTAACAAGAGAAAATAAATTAGAGACCTTAAAGTTATGGTTTCTTGGGAGTAGGTTGAGGGCACGATTAGGAGAACGAAAAAGATTCACTCCTAAATTAAGCGATTAGAAGGTCATGGTAGGGCCGAGAAAAGGACGAGTGGTTTAGGATGAAGATATAACAACATCGAGTAATGGTCACAATCGATAGGAAGGCTAGAGGAAGTCCTTGTATAACGCCTCCGTCCTTCTAAAATAGGTGAAGGCGAAAGCAATAAGGAGTTCAAAAGATGATATTATCGAGTACGAATACGTGGTTCAAAGACGACCGAATAATTTCAAAGGAATTGTCAAGGTAGTCGTGGATGGGATTCTAGAGGGCAATTTTAACTATGTCCTTATCCACGTAGAACGATAGATAAAAGCGAACCAAAATGCACTAGGTTGATCAGACCATCATGCACCGGTTCTGAGTAGACAATCTGTTAGTGGAGGCCTCCAGTAACATATGTCATGAACAAGCTTGATAAAGAATTGAGCTTGTAAAAACTTGGCTAAATTAGCATCATTAGTCCAGATAGTAAAAATATAGGCACGCGAGATTAAGATTGAAATAAAGTAGAATTAGTTCAAACGATTCTAAGTCATATCCTGTGTTGGTCTACATACAGTCGTCCTACAGTCTGCTTGTCCAAGTCCTTGGTTGACTAGATGGGTTAGGGCCCTCTAAATTCTAGAATCTAAGTAAACTTGTGAATATACGTCAAAAGTACAAAGGGATTGCTAGGTCACAAGGCATTCAACCCAACTTAAAATTTAAACTAATGGTGTTTTGGGACAATGTCTAACTAGTAGGGGTCACCTGTCTAACCTATAGCAAAACACGAAAGGAAGATAATAATTATGATGGAAGGAATCAAGCAAGATGCAGTCGATGAGTCGAACGATAGTTCGAATAGGGAATCGAGGAAAGAGGTCAAGTATGTGGATGAGATCATAGACTTCTAATTCTATTCGCAGGCTTGCTTAGTACGATAAAGTAACCAAACAATTTATCTTGACCTGCATGGGCCACCACAGCGGCAGCATAAGCTTGCAAGTTATTATGGATGATGAAGTTCCTACAAGAAATGCGGCTTTAGCAAGAGCAATATATTTTGCTTTACGATATCCAAAGTGCTATTTACTTCAGAAAGAACTCGATATTTCATAGTCGGCCCAAGCATATTGCAACTCAGTATCACTGGACAGGACCACAAATACGTGCTTATTATGGAAGATGATCGGCATATTCTCCATACCATCAAAACACCCGGAGGGAAACACCCTCTCTAACTTGCATATTATTACAATCTTCTTCTCAAGTTCAATCATATGTTGCACTATCAATTTGCTTGAACAAAAATCTCTAAAGAATATAGATAAGTCGGCCAATGGAGTCCATACGTGAGGAGGCAACATCTCTCTCAGAGTAATTTGAAGTATAATCTCTACATGAACACATGACAACCATGACTCTTTATCCCTGTTAGTTTGTGTTCGCTGATATCAATACATCTTACAAGATTCAACACATAGCCGTTAGAAAATCTCAACTTTGTTTTTTTAGTTCCATATTATCAATTTATCTTTCCTGCCCAATACGAAAGGCGCTGTAGCTTTGTACCCGTCCCAACATCGTGCCCGTTCTTCGTCGCGATAGAAAGAGCGCGATCAAGAAATACTGTCGCTATCGATTGGTAGGGAATGATTGAATCACGATCTTTTCCTCGTTATATAGAATAATTTTTTTAGAATCAAGTCCCATATTTAGCGGGTTGCGCCTCGAGGATGGACTCCGCGACTGAGTCGGGAGAGACCTTTCGTTGCTCTGTTTTTCATGCCATACATGCTTCTTTGCCTTTGGTTTTGTGAATGCAGTTTCGTGAATGTTTTTGATAGATTTTAATGCTTGCGTTCTTCAAACTTCGCATTTAATATCGAACTCAAAATAGAAGGATAGAGTGCTAATTCGTTGCTTGTGCAGTTTTAGGTGATCGCGTAGGCGCTGTCTAGCACAACCGTCTTCTTTCCTCTCGCCTCAAGTAAACCTAAAAGAGTAGCTGACCCTTCTTACATTGACTCTCGTATCTCAAATCAATCGATAACATCAATATGAATCAATATGCTAGCTATAGCCGCAACGACACAAATGCTTATGCTAAATGAATTGTTGCACGAATTCTCATGTATATATGCTATAGAACTACTACATGCTTACTTATATGTATATGCCATAGAACTGTGTTAACCTATGATTGATGCTATAAATAAATGTTGCAACGATAAGGCGGGATACATTGAAATCAGTTAAGTTTTCCCATTAATGCGTAGACCATGCTTGAGTAATTAGTTTAGTCTAGCATGGTTATGGACAACTTGTGCACTAGGGCGATTGTTCTTTGAACGGTATCCCGGGGCCAAGGGATCGATTCGGCTTAGTAACAAGCACGATAGCTATGCTGGATTGTACTGCGGGTATTTAGAGCCTTTCATTGGGGCTCGCTAACCACGTTGAACGTACCACCGTCTAAACCAAACTATAAATCCATGATGGCTTGTCATGCCAATGACCTCTACGAATATGCACTAGTTTAACTTATGCTATTCAATAAGACCGAGAAAAAGATGGTAAGTTTTCTATATCAATGGCATGCTCTGCCGTAGGTAAGTTCTTTCGTAGTTTATGCTGCTTTTACTGTATTTAACTGCTTATATGAAAAACATTAGGATGGCTAGAAAGATCACCAAATATACATGCATGTTTCATATAACTTCTTGAACCAAATGAGATAACGGAATGTATACCACCCACCAGTACACGAAAATGTACTGATCCTCGCTCTCCACAGGTGCTCCAAACCCTGAAAGCGTGCCAAGGAACAGAAGGCGACGCCTATAATATTTTGAATCCTTGCTAGTGTGCGAAGGCAATATCCAACATTTGAAGACTCCGATCAAGATCGTACCATGTCTCATCAACTCTCTTCGATCCCAGGTCCTAGAGAGTGTTTTGTGCTTATGAGTAAATGGATGTAAATGTGTGGAACGAATATCTCATCTGAGTCAGTTTTTAAGCTCGTACGACATCTCTTGTAATCGAGTCTTATAAACAAGTTTATTATCAATGAAATACAAGTTTTTCTGTCCCAAAATATGTTGTTTAATTTTTGCATGCTCTCTTTGCTGTTGTATTTTAGATAACCTTATGAATATGCCTTGGGCGAGAACAACCTAGGCTCGTACGGTATCATGTCCGGGGGACGGCTTTTATTTCTTCAGAATCAGGGCATGATATAATGGTACTAGAGCACAGCTTTACGTCCTTTGGCCTTCCATTTTGAGTCTCAAACCGTTGACCTCGTAATGATGAGATGAGTTGTTTCATACAATGAGTTCGTAATATTTTTTGAGACTAATGTGAGTTGCCTTCTAATTCCAGAAGTCGGAAAAGATGCGGCCGTAAACATAGAGAGTGCTTCGAGCGGCTCGAATAGATCAAGTGCAGAACCCTCAAAAGCTCTTATGGAACAGATGCATGCTGGAAGCGCAACAACGACAGGCCGAGGCCAATCAGTGCCAAAACGAGCATCACCAACGGCAGGTCAAAAATCAGCAGAGACAAGTTGAGGCACGACAGACTCAGTTTGAGACCCGATTCGAGGCGTAATTCAAGTTGCAGCAGAAGCAGCTTGATACTCTTCAGCAGATTATCCAGATAGTTGTGGCCAACAACAACTCTGCGATGACACATGTCGTAACCGAGTATGCAACTCGACCGATTGAAGTCAAGCTGGAGGAGCCTGTGCGTCAATATGCAGCACCAATAAGTTACAACTTTTAGGTGTCAAAATTCAGAAAAAATTGTCGCACTTCCTTCAACGGTACTGAAGATCCTTCTCTGGAGATCAACTGGTTGGAGGATTTGGAAGACCATTTCGAACTTCTGGACATTGAAGAGTCCAAGAAAAATCGTATGCGCTCAACTTCAACCCCGATTGAACGTGCCAGACTATTGGACCGTACAAAAGCGAGCAATCCGACACGATGACGAGACAACGACAATCACTTGGGCTACATTCCGAAAGGCATTCGAATCGAGTATATTCCTATAGCTGTTCGACAAGAAAAAGAATTTTTTTTATGCAGTTGAGGCATGGGAACATGACAGTACGGTAGTACGCATCAAAATTCGACAAGGTAGCCAAATTTACTGGGGCATTCGTACCTACCACGGAGAGTCACGCTCGACGATTCAAAGTAGCTCTACGACCCTCTATCTTTGCCCGACGTGACAGTATTGGTACCGGAATACAAGACTATGGTTGAGTCTCTGAATCACTCTCTTCGTCTTGGGCGCTAATACCCTCCAGCCACTGCTGGTACTGTGCATACCTAAAAGCACAAATGCCCTAGCCATACGAAAGGTAATAATGTGACCAAGCGTCCAAACAATAGCCACCAGAATGGATTCCAAGGGCGTAACACGGGACCTCACTGTACCAGATGTTGCCAATTTGAATACCTGGTCGTCGACTGTTAAGTTCTTGAA
Source organism: Iris pallida (assembly GCA_029216955.1). Lineage (NCBI taxonomy): Eukaryota > Viridiplantae > Streptophyta > Magnoliopsida > Asparagales > Iridaceae > Iris > Iris pallida. Next base: position 21,649,205 of record JANAVB010041420.1, read on the forward strand.
TGTGGACCTAGAACAGTGGTAAAAAGGGCCACTTCAGTTCAAACTGCCCGGCCAAGAGACCGAATCCAAATGTGCCCCAGCAACAGCATCGTCCAGACAATCGAGGACCAGTGCCCCGAGCTCCTTAGCCCGTACCATAAAATGGCATTCAAGACGTCACCCCAATGCTCGAGGATGCGGCTACACAATGATTTGAGATGAGGCTTTACCTCAGATACAGTCGTAACAGGTATACTACTTTTCAATAATAAGCCTGCATGTATACTATTTGATTCTGGCGCACACACAGTTTTATTTTGGCATAATTTGCCGAGGAACACAAATTTTCTATAACCACTAATGCCTTAGCCTTAGTGTTAGCATACCATCGGGCACGCAACTACTTGCATACTCAGGCTGCAGAAATGGAATCATTTATATCGGAGGTAAAAAGTTGTATCTTGGTGCGATAGTTCTAGATATTAATGACTACGATATCATACTGAGAATGGATTGGCTCGAAGCTTGCAATGCTACCATTGATTGTGCAAAAAAGAAGGTCACCTTCCGCATACCTGGAGTGACCGAATTATACTACTCCTGTAGTGAAGCATCGATGACATACATGGTGTGTAGGAGCGTAAAAAGTGCTTCAAAGAAAGAGTCAAAGTGATAGATCATTCCACTCAAATTGATCTACTTTACGCCGTAGAGAGGCTAAATACTTTACGCCCAAGACAAGGCTAATCATTTTACGCCTAAAGTAGGCAGATCATTTTACGCTCGGGTCTACACCCATGATTTTATGCCGAGGACAGATCAGCCACTTTTACGCTGGACAAAGCTATCAAGTCTCGCATTTAATGCAAACTCTGACATGAAGATATTGATGATGGCATATACCACAGATTTCGAAGGGATTTGTTTTATACAGAGACCAATGTTGTCGTCTAGTATGTGGACTGAGCTACTTTACGATCACACTATGGCTTCTTTTACGCACGGAGATTATATGAGTTTTTACGCTCGAAAGTCGACGTGTGCGTAAAGTCTATTTTGGCTACTTTACGCTCAAGGTTATTCAATAACCACTTTACATGGGAAATCTATGACAGGGCTGTTTTACGCCTAGTCCACTGCTTTACGCTCGGAGTACATTGGGGTTGTCTTATGCCCCATTCTTCTTCATCAGTTGAGAACGTGGTCTGCCTACATGGCTTTCATGCCACACATCTCGAAGAACGTATATACGTGCATCCTATTCTTACTGAAATGATGGGACACGTGTCAACATATACAGACGATGACTTCAGTCGTGGGTGACAGTTGTTAGCGTAAAGACGGAACTTTTGCTGACTTTTTACGCACAGGAGCACAAGTCTATAAATAGACTTATTTTCTCATATAACACACACACAGAGATAGGAGAAAAGACAGAGAGATTAGAACTCAGAGATTTTTGATTCTCTAGAGCATTCTTCTTCAACCTTTCTTTCAGAACAGAGTGAAGCAAAGCAGGAAAGCATTCGGCCTCGCCATCAGTGCCCAAGTACGTCGATACCTTTCTGGTGACTTAGTTCTTCCAAGTTGTTCATCTTCAAGCAGCGATCTTCATCATCATCGTATGGTCCAAGGAACAAAGTGATCATTTACAGATCAGACTTCTACAGCAATACTTTCCCAGAATCAAATTTGTACTTCTTGTACTCTTTCTCGTTTTATTTTCAAAATCCGACTTCCAGGTATTTTGTTAAGTGAAACAAAAATGGCAACTCTGCTGGGGACGACCTTCTCCTCTGACGAGGAGGCAATTGCTCAATACGATGATGTGTCGATTGGATCGACAAAGAAGACTCTGGTTGTACACTTCCACCAGACTGCTTATGAAGGGATGCTCCGAACTGGGGGTAGTTCTCGCTACTCCAATGTTCAAAAATCTTGCAAAGCACGAAAAGTTTGGATTCCTAAATCCAAAATAGCTTCTGATCTCTCTGTTGCTGTTAGTGGCAAGGGAATTCTATCCACTCCTATCATAGGGGCTCCCGTTTGTAACGAGGCAGTCCTTACTTCAGAGTTGCACTCAAAGTGTGACAATTTATCTTCCGTTTGTAACGGTGAAGATAATCAGGTTTCACGCCTACTGCGTAAGAACCAGGTTTTACGCTCAGTGGGTAAAAACCAACTTTTACGCTCAGTACATAAAGATGAGTCTCCCATTTGTAATGGGGCAGACTCTAACGATTGTGCTTCTGGGTGTAAGAATCAGTCTCCCGTCGGTGACGTGGTAGGCTCAAATAAATTACGCTCCTCGCGTAATACAAAATCTCCCGTCTGTGACGTGGCAGATAATCAGCTTTTACGCTCTACACGTAAAGGTAAATCTCCTGTCTTTGACAGTGTAGATAAAATTCGCAATGATGTTTTTACATCTAATGTGAATGCACCTAAACGTGTGCAGCGTAAAAATATTGTTGGTAAAGTTTCAGTTCTACGCCAACAGCCTTCTTATACTGCTCTACGCAAAGTACCAAATCTATAAATTACATGCAATGAAAATGGAGTCCTTCGTGCTAAAAAATCTTAAGATTTACGCACACAATTCCAAACGCGTAAAAATGTACAATTTGGTTCTACGAATGCAGCCAGTAATCTTCTTTATACACGGGGGACTAAACGTTTCTCCACCCCAAATGTAATAAAGAAGACTACTCCCTCCACTCCTTCTGACTTACGTGAATTGCTAATGCAAAAGCGTAAGAATAGACAATCTCCGGTGACATTTCCCCAAGAAAAACATCATTGTGATTATCACCAGGTTGTGATCAATTATTGTTGTTCGGCTTCAAAACGGTCAGTTTTTGATCGATTGAGTTTTAATGTATCTCAACAACAAGCTGAAGACCAAGAACATGAGTTGTCATATGCGTCAGTGAACATGGCATCTCATACTAACAGAGGACGACGTCCAAGACGAAATACATCCCAAACCCCAGGTCAGCAACAGTTCAACAGACTTCTTGATTCTTTTGAGGGGGTATATCAGAACACTCGATCAAGAAGACAAAGACAAATGCAGACTTCTGATTCAAAAGCTGGGGTACTCAATCTTTTGAGTCTGAGACTGACAGTGTCGATTCATACTTCTATACTGATCCTTCTATATCTTCAAGAGAGGTTGAATCCTACGCTGTTGGAGATGATCCAGAGACCTCATCTGTTAATACAGACAGCGTCTCATGGCCGTTGAGCAATCACTGAAAGACATGGTTAACATGGTGCAAAACATGCATCAGATAATATTGAATCAGCAAACTGCTCAACCGACAGTAATAGCACTTGTACCAGTAGCAGCACAAACTCAAGATAGACAAGGGGCTGATATACCTTTGAATGTTCAAGAACCTGCTGTTAATCAAAATTCTGCTTCTCCAGATCCTATTATTCCAGAAGATGTACCATCTCCGGTGGGGATTACGGTACATCCAACAACTATTCAATCAAATGTGCTTCCGCAAACTACTGAGGCCATTCAAGCAGTGCGTGAACTCAAAGCACAGTTTGAAGTCTTGAGGCACAAGGATCAACTCCAGAGGTTAGGGATTAAACAACCTTATCCTCCTCACCAAAATTCAAGCCACAATCCATGGTATTGTTTGATGGGAGGACTTCTCCTAGTCAATATATCAATTATTTTGATATTATGACTGTACATCTGCTAAAAAATGATGCTCTTCTCACTCGAGTGTTCATTGGTTGCTTGATGGGTTCGGCTTATGATTAGTATCGAAGTTTACCCGACAATTGCATTTCGTCTTTCGACGAATTTAAGGCAATGTTTCTCTCCCGCTTCTATGAAGGAGGTATGGACATGAACATGTCCTCCTTGATAGAAATCAAGCAAAAGGAGAAAGAAGATACTCGGACGTTCATTGAACGTTTCTGACAGGCAACTTTAAAGATGCCTCCTGGCATGCCAGATTCAGCACTCATTGATACATGCAAGATGAATCTGCGACCATCTATTGCTGTTTTTATGGGTTCTTAATTCACAGATTGGGCTTCGTTCATCATAGCAGTAGTTTCTGCCGAGACCAATGGTAGGTTGGCTCGTGAACATGGGATGATTTTTGCCGCAGATGATAGAGGAAAGAAAAGTAATCCTGGTAATAACCCCGGCAATCGTAATGTGAAAGGAAAAGATACCCTCATGGTTAATCTTTCCAAGAATAAAACGACGCCGAATAGCCAGGAATCTTCCAGGCCAAAGGAAGAATACTCTTTTGATGAGAGTAATATCCCAGGGATATTTCAATGTCTGGTGAAGAGTGGCAAACTTCAGATTCCAGAGCCAAAGAGGCCCAATGAGGTGAATCTAACTGACAATCCCAAATATTGTATCTATCATAGATACATTAACCATCCTACCAGTGCTTGCTATGTCCTGAAAAAGAAAATCCAGGAACTGATAAATGGCGGTGCTATCGCCTTAACTAATGATGACCATACGGTTACAACCAATATAGTTTCTCTTCAATTCGGGGACTTTCCTCCACAGCAAGTAGCAGATGGAATCATCCCAATCCCGAAGGCGACGATGAAGATTGTGAATATCCCGCCTCCTAGAGAAAAAAAAATGACGGATTGCAGCCTCTTACCTTAAAAAATGGTGAAATTATGTGGGTATACCCTGACTTAATACCTGAATTGGAAAATGAAAGTAAAACTTCAAAATCCAAGAAAGACAAGAAAGTCAAAACCTGCAACATGATTTCTCATGTTATTCCAGATCCCGACGATTCAGATTATTTATGGGATGGCGCTCCTTTGGAAGATAGACTAAGAGGATTGGACATATGTCCTCCAAGTCTAGCTCCTCCTACCAAACTCAAGCTTACTCATCAGCAGTGGTTAGCTATGAATAGTGTCCCTTTATACCGGGCACAACAAGTCTTCGCTGCACGAAAAAGCTCCTACAGGGATTTTTTCTTGTATCCCGAATCCTTCTCCTCCTGTAGTTACAGAGACATATATTCCTCATTCTCCTGTGGATACAGAGATCCCTTCTTCTTCCTCTGTGGAACCATTTGCTAAAAGTCTACTGCCCATTCATCTATACAGTCAGCAATCTGTCCTTCTCATGAAGAAAATGGGTTATGACTTTCAGAAGGCAGAAGGTTTGAATTATGATAAAGGAATACAACTTCCTTTACAAATTCAAAATCAAAAATCCACTGTTGGATTGGGTTCTGAAATTCCTCACAACAAACCTTACAAGAAAAAGGCTAAAGGGAGGAAGACTATATCCTGTAATATGGTACTTCCTTCTCTTGAGTCTGAAGAAGAAACTTTTACTTGTACAAGATCCGGAAAGGAGTACCACAAAGATTATGAGGGATCTTCCAAAGAAGCAGAAGATGTAGTGGAAACACTACCAGCTCAACCTTCTCTTGTTCCTGCTAAACCTTCGGTGGTTGAAAAGGGGAAACAGAAAGCAGTACAGTTTGACGTTCCATTGAAGTCTGCTTCCAGTCAGGGGGTGGTGATGAAACCTTACAAATTTGATATTCTAGCTCAGTTAGCCAATACTCCGGCTAGACTATCTATATTTGAACTGCTTTGCCTTTCTAGAGAAAGCAGGAAGACTTTGAGTGAAGCTCTACTTCAGGCATATTCATGCTTGGCTCAACTCAAGAGTCCTGATAATACTCTAGTTTCATGTCCGCAATGTCATAGTGTGATGGAAGCAATTCCCAACATCACCTTTACACAAGAAGATATGCTGTTGAAGCATAACAAACATGACAGGCCTCTGTGCTATACTGGGTATATTGGATCTACTGAAATTGACAGGATCTACATTGATCCTGGGTCTTCAATTAGCATAATTCTTCAGAGTATGCTAAGACCCCTGAGGATTCCTACTAGTGATTTGACTTACACTAGTACTACGATAGTCGGTTTTAACTCTGGCAAGAGTAAACCACTGGGGAAGATTCGTCTGCAGATTCAGATTGGCGATCTCCGAACTATGGTAACCTTCTATGTTATCAACTCAGACGTATCCTACAATATCCTTCTTGGAAGACCATGGTTACATGAGCATAATATCGTGCCTTCAACTCTCCACCAATGCTTCAAGTATGTGGATTCTCAAGGAGTCGTAAAGACTGAGTTTGCTGATATCAATCCTTTCAAGGGTGTCGAAGCCTATTTTTCTGATTAAAGGCTTTATAAACAAGAGCATATGAAAAGAGATATCAGACATAGCTGAGGATCAATCATCTACTGAGGATCGGTCTCTTAATAAAGATCCGCCAGAAGAGCAACCTTTGAAGATCATAGTCAAGGGACGAATCCAATCCCAATCTGTCAATGATCAACCTTTGGTAATCAAGGTTAAAGGAAGAACTCAAACTTCATCTGAGGAATCAGTAAACGTTCCTACTAAGAGCCAAGTTTAACCCTTTTTGATTAAAATCAAAGGGCGTACCTCTTGTACGAATGATCCAGAACCACCATTGATTGTCAATCTTGGCAAATCTACGCAGAAGATGGATAATGGTCCACTGATGATTAATCCGAAGTGTAGCAGTCAAATCGTAAATGATGTAAATATTGATCATTCTGTACTTTTTGATATCAATGAAGATTTCTTTTTCGAGTATATGGCTGCCAAGTTTATTGAAAGAATGACTTTATCTCCTGATAATCAAAGTCATCAATCTAAAGGCGACATAGAACCAGAAGAAACTTTATACATCAACCATAAAGAAAATTCCTTTCCTCTTTAGGTTGATGTTGGACCCTTATGCTCAAAAGTTCTTGACATCTTCTCCTTATCTACTTTCGGTAGTTGCTCAATCACAAGCTTGTGTAACTTATAGACGTCATGAAGAGTCTTATTTCGTGGTTTTGTCTAATAAGAAAACAAGCGCCAAATTGTTTTTGGCTTGGCTAGAAATATACCTGTTGCTCAGACAGACGATCTGAAAGATAAAGATAAAGGAAGAATCCGAATTGACAAATACAGTCAACAATCCATCAAGATCATTCAGAATATGGGATATGATTTGAAGACTATGCAAGGTCTCAATCAGGGCAAAGGTAGACGACTCCCATTATGTGGTGATCCGTTTTACCAGAAGACTCGTCATGGATTGGAATATGATCCATCCCATATGTTTAATAACGATATACAAGAAGAATTCTCTTCTAATTCCTCACAATCATCTGATTCAGAAGAAAACCAATTCATCGAATCGGATATATCTCGTTCCTCATATGATGAATTCGAACGTGTATCTTCAACTTTCCATTAGGATCTATTCTTGAGTTGACCTCCTTTCCTTTCCCATAAAATAGGTTAGGTCATCCATTTCTTTTATCAATATTTGACATATATGCTCATAATGTCTATCTTCTTAATCCCCAGCTACCAAAGTTTGGTCAAGCTGATTACTCATCTCTTTTGAGAGAAATTTTTATCTTCCATCTTATCAGTTGGTATAGAAAGCTGAATTTATTATTTATCACGTTCTTATAACCTCTGAATAAATATTAAATTTGCTGATGTTTCCTATCTATCATGTCCATTTGACCTCTGCATAGATATTAATCTACTTTTTTGAGTTCTTACATACTATTATGTTCATATTACCTCTGATAGTATTATGCTCTAAAAATAGAAAATGCGATTTCATTATCTATCATGTCCATATTACCTCTGGATAGATATAATACGTTGAGTTTAAAAGACTTATCACGTCCATATTACCTCTGATAAGTGTTTTCTATCTCATACCTATTATTTAAATTCCAAATAAACGATAGGATCACAAAACAAATCTTTCATTCATTTCTGGTGGAAACACTACAAAATGAATTAGACTAAAGATGACAAAACACTCTCTTAAGGTGGAGTGGAAATATCTTGAAGCAATTTCTTTAATTCTTCTAGCCGCTTGCCACGAGAACTCATAACCTTCTTGGTAGCCTCAGCACATCGAGCTTCGGGGGTACAAATACAGGAAAGCTCAGCGAAAGTGATTATCAAATTGTCCTCGGCTTCATCAAGGGTTCTGATAGTCGATTCAGCCCCAAAAGCTTGTTCTTCTAAAATTGAGCTTTAGGTGAGGTACAGATTTCGAGCATTGATCATCTTCTCCCTTTCAGCCTTCAAGCGAGCTAACTCTGCCTCGACTTCGCGGATCTTGTCATTCTTGCTCTGAATATCTATATTTAAAGCATCATAAGCCACTCTGTGACCATGCAGGGCAGGTTTTATGCCAGCCAAAAAGGCTTTCTCTTTGGCAACCTTTAGACTGTGTTCATGGAGAGCTGTATTATACGTAGTCTCTCTAGCAAGATAATCAGCCGTTAAGGCATCATACTCCTCCTGAATAAGGCTTTCAACAGTCTCATTTGATAGCCTGAGATATTCTCCAATCGACTGCTCAAGGTCCTCCACAATTTTCTCCAATGTTGCAGCTCTCTCAACATCATTGAACATGGCAACATACTTGATAGTCAGAGCCGTTGCCGTCTTCAAAATCTCATAACTGAGACCCTTATTCAGGACCATCTTTATCAGAGCTGCCAGAGTTTTATAAAAAGTTTCAGTATGAATCTCAACCAGGAGATTCATTTCTACGCTGGAGCTTGGTGTGGCGGCAATATCTAATAAATCTCTTCTTTCGAGATCGGGAGCAGATGTGGTTGGCACGACAGCAAGATGAGACGAAGTTGTTGCTGTCACTATTACCTTGGCCAAATTATCCCTAAGAGCTTCAGGGATTGTATCTCCGACATCTATAGCTACCATTGGTGTAACAACAGACGGAGGTGGAGCTGTTGTTGTCATTGCTGTTATTGGGCTTCCAAGAACTTTAGGAGTAATGTCTTCAATATCTGTTACTCCAGCCGTTTCTGGAGTTCCAGTGGCGGTGATATCCGTGGATGTGGTGACAAGTACAGGAGCTGTTTCAGGTTCCGGTATCGGCTTATCAAAAACTGATATTGAATCAGCAACTATAGTAAAAGATGCTATCGCTTTCCTGGGTTCAGCACCTTCTTCAACTGTCGGCTCCGGAGGATTTTCCACTGCTTCAGTTGCAGTAAAATCTTCTATAGCTAATTCTTTATTTAAGACCGATTCTCCCCCAGCAGGTTCATCATCACCTGCAGTGAGGTCTACTGCAGCCTCTTTCTGGTGCTGATCTTCAACATGAGAGGATAGTTCAGGATGTGCTTCTTGATGCTCCACCACGGGTTGTTGTCCTTCCTCTTCATCAATACCCTCTTCGCTAGAAGAAGAAGTCTCATTAGCAGATTCCTCATTTTTCTCATAAATATCTTCTTCTTGAGGAGGAGGAGCCATAGGCTTTGGTGCAATTATGACATCTGCAAGAAAACGAACAAAATAAGATAATATACAAAATTATGATATATAATTCCGTATAGGTTTTGTGTAATACTTGAAATATATGCATTTTTTTCAAGATATGTATCATAATCACCATCCCAGTCATCATCCTCGAAGTCAAGAGTCGGTTCGTCTGTTGGGATGCGGTCTTGATCAGTGGTGAATACAGTAGTAGCACCCTCTGTAACCTGTGCCTTAGTTGGCAAAGATAAACGGAGTGAGGTGCTAAGACGCCCAGGAGACAAAAGTGTTACAGCTCCTGACCCAACTATTGGTGGAGGGGCTGAAGATCCTTCTCCTGGATGGACTGAGGAAGAACCGACAAGATGATCCCCTTCAAACAAAGTGTCATCTTCTGGAGTATGGGCCTTGGTTTGGAATGCTCTTTTGTGGTAGACTTCTTCTTCTTTTCTGGAGTTTTCTCTGGAAATGTGACGGCTGCACTTTGTTTTCTTTTTCGACTTTTGCCAATGATGATAGGTTCTGCAGCTGGTTCCCCAACTCCTGTTGGGATAACTTCTAAAAATAGATCTGGAATGCCAGTATCGTCAGGGATGTCTGCTGGTACCCTGACCTGCTCCTCAATGTCTCCTTCTTTAGGCCACCTCAGACTACCCCTCATATTGTAATCGTGGACAAAAGAACGAATTGAAGTATAAAAGTGAGCATACGTATGAAGTATACGTAGCTCTATAGTACTAGTGGCGGTTAAGACTCTAAACTTAGCGCCAGTACGAGCAGCATTAAAATATCTCCAACCCCTAGCACCGTCGAGTAACTTTCCATAATGACGAAAGTTAGTAGTGGGGTTACCAACATGAAGTTGGTCATATCCAAATTGGCGAGAGAACCTACTGGGTAGATATGGTTCAAACGCACAATTATCTTTATTTCTATATATCAAGTGAGAAGGCCTGATGCATTGAAGCCATCTGAAGACTGATGATGGCAATACCGTTCTTCCTTCGACTTCATCTTCAAACTGAATGCCAAAGCAATCTGCTGGAACTGGTGGCCGAGTGCAGAAGAAGTTCCAACCATAAGAATAATTCAGAACTGCCCGGGTATCCGCCATAGTCATAGCGATCCATGTAGCTTTGCTGAATTTTTGGAGGAAGACCTCCGCATCATCACCTGGGCCCGGTGGCAACAATCTGCAGTTGTGATGCAACAGCCAGCCCATCAGATAAGTGTAGGGCATTTCTACTCTAGGGAAAACATTCCGATGAGGAGCATTGTTGATTAACTCCTCGCCGAAAGTCCTTAAACCTGTATTTATTCGACACACCATGGCTGATAGCAGGTTAATCCTGACTTTAAAAACCAGACGTACTGCTGACCATAGCACACTACGGTGGATTCTGTCAACAGTACCAATACCCGGCACAACCCATCTTCTTAACCATAAAAAAAGAAAGTCGGCCAGCAAAGCTCTCCGAGAGATTTTCTAGCTACCATATCTAAGGAAGCTCACGACTTCAGTCCCGGCAGGGAATTCCCCAGTCTTTGTAGACAGATATTTATTAGGAAATTTGTAGACAATCGTCATATCCCTAATTTTGTTGGAAGGGATTGTCGAATCTATGTTGATGGCCGGAGCTTTGTTTTCCTGAAACCTTTCTTTGTCTTCCTTGGATATCTTATTCTTATGGAAGAAGAGATAAGTCATCCACTTGTTGATATACGCCAAATGAGATATACTTTCGTGCATTGTGGTACAAACCATGTAGTGACACATCAATTCCTCATATATCTCAATCAACTGAGGATTAGTCTCTCGGATTTCAGCCAGTTCTCTGTTGGAAGGAACGTATTCCTCATATGGGGCTTCCCCCATCGGCAGTTTCGAGATGAACTGCATATCATGAAGAGCAAGGCCCATTTCGCCTTTCGGGGTGGCAAAAGTTCCAGTCGAACTCATATATATTTCCATCAAGGCCAGAAATAGGTTTCCGTTCGAAGGAATACCCTGACTAGTGGAAGCTATTGCCTCATATAAACCAATGTCTCTCAACTCTGCTTCGAAGTTCTTCATCATCCAAATACTTATCTGGATCCAGTTTTGATTGAACGGAGTCAACCATCCCGGTAGCCTGGGGTTCGTCTGAGGATACAATACAGCAGCCCTCATAAATTCGTTGACGAACATCGGAGTTTGTACTGGTTGAATTAAACTCGAGTCTTCACTGGGATTAGCTCCTGGCATGAGGCCAAAAATAGAAGTGACACCACCATTGGAAACACTAGCAAAATACCCCATGTCATTAGCATGCTCCCTCTTGAAAACAATTCTACCTGGTCTTCCGTAACTATTAGGAGTCAAATTCTACAGCATTTGTCGATGGTGGGTAGCATGGAAAAATGCTGACAAGGGATAATCTCTGTCCATATCTGGGAGATACATGGCTCTATCCCCAAACTTGAATACCCAAGGCTCCTTCTTGAGGTGAGTCTGGGATTTACAGTCAATGGCGTCCCCAAACAAGAAGGCCGGTTTTGCAAATTGTTGTGCATCTTGTGAAGTCAACAAATCTACATTCATCATGGATAACAATATCCTATCCCCTTGAGCTGCTATCAATTGTGCCCTCTCTACTGGGTATTCAGGGTTCGATTGAGGAAATTGGACATAAGATAAATCTTCCAGATAGTTCGAACCTACCATGCCAACTGACGAGCCAAAAACTTCTGCGAGAGGGTGAACTTGTAAATCCACTGACAAAAGGACAAAAGAGATCAAATTAGTTTGAAAGTTTTATGACTTTTATGCTTACTAAAAGTGGATAAAGGTCTATGAAGTCTTTGTTTTACAAAGCCTCTCAGTGATTGATGAATTTTACGCTACCACATGTTAATGTAAGCGTAATATAACTTTTTACGCTGGCATGTATGAACATGAGCGTAGTTAAGTTTTACGCTAGCACATTAATTGTGGGCGTAATCCAAATTTTACGCTGACACGTATAACGTGGGCGTGCTCTTTTTATCTTTTACTCTAACACGTACAACGTGGGCGTATATTGTCATTTCAGTTTTTACGCTAACACGTATAATGTGGGCACAAAAACTGAAGGTTTGGGTTATCTTTTCCTTCCTTGACGGGTTTTCCCAGCCAAAGAATAGGGTTTTACCCATCATAGGCGGAGCTACGACCGGGTTGGGTTGTCGGTGTGATGTTGACGACGGAATGGGAGTTGTTGCATGATCGACCGACGACGAATAGACGGCTGGTCTCTTCCCCTTGTTGCTAGCGGCGGATGATTTCTTGGGAGCCATTGGATCAAAGTGAGGGTTTCGAAGAAAGACAGGGTAAAGGAATTTAGGATTGCAAAGAGATGAGTAAAAGTGTTTTCTCTCTCCGAAGAACCCAATTTATAGAGAAATTTCAAATCGGTTCAAATTCCAGATTTTACGCCGACTGTTGGATATCCCCGCTTTTACGCGGATGACTGTTGCGTATCCCGAATTTTACGCTGACTGGTCAAAACTCATTTTTTACGCTTCTATTCAAAGTGTTCCAAATTTTGGAGATATTTGAAAACTTTGAAGGGGGTCTTGTAGGAGCGTAAAAAGTGTTTCTAAGAAAGAGTCAAAGTGATAGATCATTCCACTCAAATTGATCTACTTTACGCTGCAGAGAGGCTAAATACTTTACGTCCAAGACAAGGCTAATCACTTTACGCCTAAAGTAGGCAGATCATTTTACGCTCGGGTCTACACCCATGATTTTACGCCAAGGACAGATCAGCCACTTTTACGCTGGACAAAGCTGTCAAGTCTCGCATTTAATGCAAACTCTGACATGAAGATATTGATGAGGGCATATACCACAGATTTCGAAGGGATTTGTTTTATACAGAGACCAATGTTGTCGTCTAGTATGTGGACTGAGCTACTTTACGCTCACACTATGGCTTCTTTTACGCACGGAGATTATATGAGTTTTTACGCTCGAAAGTCGACGTGTGCGTAAAGTCTATTTGGGCTACTTTACGCTCAAGGTTATTCAATAACCACTTTACGCGGGAAATCTATGACAGGGCTGTTTTACGCCTAGTCCACTGCTTTACGCTCGGAGTACATTGGGGTTGTTTTATGCCCCATTCTTCTTCATCAGTTGAGAACGTGGTCTGCCTACATGGCTTTCATACCACACATCTCGAAGAACGTGTGTACGTGTATCCTATTCTTACTGAAATGATGGGACACGTGTCAACATATACAGACGATGACTTCAGTCGTAGGTGACAGTTGTTTAAAGACGGAACTTTTGCTGACTTTTTACGCACAGGAGCACAAGTCTATAAATAGACTTATTTTCTCATATAACACACACACAGAGACATGAGAAAAGACAGAGAGATTAGAACTCAGAGATTTTTGATTCTCTAGAGCATTCTTCTTCAACCTTTCTTTCAGAACAGAGTGAAGCAAAGCAGGAAGCATTCGGCCTCGCCATCAGTGCCCAAGTGCGTCGATACCTTTCTGGTGACTTAGTTCTTCCAAGTTGTTCATCTTCAAGCAGCGATCTTCATCATCATCGTATGGTCCAAGGAACGAAGTGATCATTTACAGATCAGACTTCTACAGCAATACTTTCCCAGAATCAAATTTGTACTTCTTGTACTCTTCCTCGTTTTATTTTCAAAATCCGACTTCCAGGCATTTTGTTAAGTAAAACGTGGTGATTTCAGCAATTTTTGCTAGAAGGATGCTATATTTCGACTGTTAAGGATACTTAGCGTCCGTTCGCGACACGAGATAAGATAGTGCAAATGCAGTCAAACCGTCATTGTGGCAGAATTTTTTAACGTGTTCCTGGACGAGTAACCCGATATGCCATCCAAACGAAAAATCAAATTCACCATCAATACCTTTTCCGACACCCGACTGATTTTCAAGGCTTCATACAGAATGGCCCCTATAGAAATGAAGGAAATCAAAGTCCGGTTGCAAGAATGTTTCGACAGGGGATTCATCCGGCCTAGTGTTTCACCATAGGGAGTGCATGTATTGTTCGTAAAGAAGAAAGATGGGTCGATGCATCTGTATGTTAACTATCGAAGGTTGAACAAAGCCACCATCCGAAACAAATATCCATTCCCCCGTATAGACAACTTGTTCGATCAGTACAAAACGCCTCAGTGTTTTCAAAGATTAATCTTCGCTCGGGTTACAATCAACTCAAGGTCAATCCTGACAACATGTCAAAGTCAGCTTTTCGTACTCGATACAGCCATTATGAGTTCCTGGTAATGCATTTCGGCCTAACAAACGTCCCCGCTGCCTTCATGGATCTAATGAATCGGGTGTTTTGACCCTTCCACGACAAATTCATAGTAATCTTCATCGACGATAATCTCGTCTACTCGAAGGACAAGGTACAACACGCGGAACATCTGCGGACTATACGCTAGACTCTTCGAGACAATCAGTTGTATACGAAGTAGAGCAAGTACGAATTCTGGCTGAGCAGCGTATCATTCCTTTGGCAGCCTGCGTCAGCTAGTGAGATTTGAAGCTTTCTTAGTTTGGTAGAAACTATAGACAATTCATGAAGGACTTCATGAAGATTGCATCGCCCTTGACTCGCCTTACTCAAAGAGCGTCGCATATGAGGGGTCGAATGACTGTGAAGCTTCCTTCCAGAAGCTGAAGCAATGGTTCGTTACAGCCCCTATACTTGCACTTCCAGATAAGGTAGAGGGTTTTCAAATATTCATCGATGCTTCAGGCTAGGGCTTGGGATGTGTGCTCATGCAGCGAGATAAGATGATATCTTTCACCTCAAGACATTTGAAGCCGCATAAGAAGAACTATCCTACGCATGACTTGGAGTTAGCGGTAATTGTGTTCCCATTGAAATTATGGTGATACTACCTTTATGGCACGACGTGCAGCATCTACACCGATAAAAAAAGCCTCAAGTATTTCTTCACCTAGAAAGAGCTGAACTTTCGGCAAAGGCGTTGGCTAGAACTAATCAAGGATTATGACTTAATGATTGACTACACGTCGTGCAAGAAAAATATTATGACAGACGCTCTAAGTCGAAAATATATTGCCTCGTTATCCATCAACAATAGGCTACTAAGGGACCTAAAAGAGAGGGGCATCAGCCTTCGAGTTCGATTCACGGGAGTACAGTAGCCGCAACTGCAACTAAAGCTGGGCATGTAGGAAAATATCAAGACCGCTGAGAAGGACGATACGTATCTAGAAGATTCGAGAGCTAATTTTAATGGGTAGGGCGATCGACTTTGCGGAAGACGAGATCGACGTACTACGATTGAAAGGCCGGCTATGTGTTCTGACTCAGAACTCAGAAAGGAAATAATTTTGGAGGCACATTACGCGAAGTATTTTTTGCATCCTGGCAACACAAAGATGTATAAGGACCTCCGTATGACCTTCTGGTGGCACGAAATAAAGAGGGATATGGTACTCTTCGTGTCATAATGCATGGTCTGTCAGTGGGTAAAAGCTGAGCATCAGAGGCCGGATGTCACGACCCGCATTCGCTTTTCGAGATACGAGTGCATGTCCAAGCCAGCCTACGCCGCAGTGTCGATGGTAGAAAGCTGTCAAGTCATAATGCTCAAAGTGATAAATAATGCTCGTTCGCAATAACTAAATTAAATTACAATATTCAAGGATTTATATTCGATGCAAGGTACAATGTCTCACAATTTATAAAGAACAACTGAATAAATACTCAACTATCTAACTAGTCTCTAGGTTTGGCCTGCAAGTACACCTGCCTCCCCAGTGCTAAGCGTAGTCTCGACTAACCTGAAAAATGTTAATTTTCAGTCAGGAATGGAACGATTACAACTTATTAAATACAGTTCCAATATATGATAACGACTATAAAACAGAGGTCAGCCGTAAAGTACATGATTTAAAAATAAGTAGGAAAAGACATGAGAAAAGTAGACAGAAAATTAACCGTGAAAGAAATAAACCAAAAAAAATACTTTCTAAGTGTTTGAAGTACCTTTTTGATATGTGATCAGTATAGGAACAGTTACATCACAATATCTACGATGTCAAAACAATGTCTACTTTGCAATAAAATAAACAATATCTACGATGTCTACTTTGCAGGAAATAAACAATGTCTATGATGTCTACAATTTATAAGGTCAGATCACACATCTTTGGTACTTCCCCTTCCCGACTCTACAGGTAAAAAATACGACAAAATATAAAAAAGACAATAATCAAATATAGAATGACTAACAATAAAATATAGAATGACTAACAATAAAATATAGTAATAATCAATATCGAAAATAAACAACAAATGTACTCGCCTGGGGTCCTTTGTTGGTGAAACCGATAATATCAACCACTCAGTGCCACACAAAAGTCCAACTGGACAACAGTCTCCGGAGGCTGAAACAGATATTATCAACGTATTTAGAATAGTCAAATTAGCTAGAATAGCCTACCCATAAGTCCAATTCTGGACACAAGAGCAAAACGGTAATTTTGAGCCAAAACGATGTCCGCCGTTGGACTTGCTTTGTACCGAAAAGCATGCCAATATCTATGGTCTCTAAAGTCGTCAAACTATAAGTCTATGGGTCTGATTTAATGAGATGAACCCAACTGTATGTCTAAAGTTGGATTCCGGTGGGCCGTGCATAAATTCGCCCGTTGGATCGGGTCGCAGGCCCGCCAAAATGGCATTCCGGTTGACCTTCTCAGAATCGGACCAAACTTGGCATACATGACCAGAAAAGTGATACGGTCCTGTTGGCCCAAGTTTCGTCTCGAGATGACGAACATGCACAAAGTTATAGGATAGTTTGCAAATGGGCCGATACGGGATATCTCGACGGATACGCGTCGATTTCGTTGCGCACACGCAGCGAAATCGAGTTTCGTTGAATCCTACGCGTCGACAACATCCATACGCGTCTTTCGATGCTTATGGGTAGCGACCATGTCACCCGGTTTGTCGGGACGCACGCCGTATCGGAAAGATTTTCTAAATTTCTTAAGGTTTTAAACACTGTTTTTATCGATCTTTGAAACTGATTTAACTAGAATTTAATCGATAAAAAATAAAACTAATAGAGGGTTTTCCATCTCGTATATGTTGTTTATAAATCCCTTCAAACAAAATTTCAAATCTGTCAATGGATTGGCGAGAAATTGCCTTCCAAACTAGGGTATTGGACAGTTCTATCTACTGTTTGTGAAAAAGTTTTTGTCGTTTTCACATCGATTTTTTTATATAGAACTAATTTTTGGGATTTCGAGAGGGTCATGCAGGCTTCCACTAGAATCTAGTAGATCGACATTTGATCGAACATAATAGGAGAAATGAATCGATGAACAGGATTACCTGGCCTGTGTGTGCTGTCACTGGGGTTTTGCCTTCCCGGCTGTGTGGTCGGCTGACCCAGCTCCGGCGGTTCTGGGTGGTTGTGGTCGGCGGCATGTGCTCGACTACGGTCGCCTGGGTATGGAGAGAGGTCGGGGCGGCACTGGTATAAAAGGAGGTTAGGCTTTGTAGCTTCTCCTCTCCCTCTCTCTCGATTTATCAATCCATATATTTGCGGTTCTGTTGGGTTCTATTGAGAAGGTCGGGTCTGGGGGTTTGTATCTCGCAAGATCTTCACTGAAGATATCACGATATTTTTCTTTTTTTTTTTCTTTCTTTTTTCTTATATTTATTATTATATATAAATATATATACATATCAATTCATATATACAAGCAAAAGTATTTCCTAAATATTTTATAATAATTCCTAAAATCCTACAATATTTTCAGGAAAATGTTTTAGTAAATAATATATACTGTACATCTACTAACTATATAAAATGCTACAATCTTTTGCTATTATTATTAATATCAAAACTATTAGATTTTGAATACAAGCATTTAATACTTAAGGAATGCTGTAACAATTAATAAAATTAATAAAATTTCCAAACTTTCCAAAAAAATAATAAAATACTTTTCTGAAGCCTTTGGTACATAAACTGCTACAACTTATCTATGTCTAAAATGTCGCATTTGAAACTTGTTACCCAAAATATTATAAAAGACCTAAAATTTTAAAATCCAATAACCAAAAGAATATTGTAAAATATAACAATAAAATTTAAAATTAAGTAGGGATTTACATCCTACACAACTTATAAAAATTTCATCCTCGAAATTAAAATAATTTTACTGCATAAAAATATAAAAATAACGAGATTTAATACAAGGGAGGACAGGTACGCCAAATCTTAACTCAGTTTCTGAATCGATGGAAGAGGTGGTTATCACGGAATCCAAATGTCTTTATATATCCTATAAGATTAGGTATTCCTGGTTCAAAGCCATACCCAACTTATAAAAATTGGACAATCGTGCGAATCGTAGCTACAAGACTTCCTGAAAATGACAATTTCTAGGGAGAGGCACGAGAATATTGGGCACTTCTGACTGCGGTCACGGATTCTAAAGGAACCTTTATATTGTCATGGCCTTCGGTCAATAACTTCTATAGGAGGATTGTTACAATCTAACATCGGTCCTATGGGGCATGCTTTCCACAAGCTGGTAGGGACCTCTTGTTTGAATATAACTAAATCGTGTAGTTCATTCTTTGTCTAACCTGAGCATCTATGAGGTGATATTACAGGATTCAAAAAAGAATAATCCATGGGCCAAGGGATGACAGTCTATAATAAGCACGAAACCTTGCTATAGAATTCGATTAGGTAAGTATTTGGAATCTTTAAGTCACAATGACTAGGGTATGCGGGTTAGTGTTTGGTATCGTGTAGGAGGCACATGCTTGCTTGCATGGAAAGCATATGTCATAGGCATGATGCATCTTGCATGGATCATGGATATTCAGTTTATTTGAGATAATGGGTCGATATTGTATGGTTAAAATCAATTAGGATGAAATGGGCATCTATAGTTTATCTTAGGAGAAAATATGTCCTACACGTGGTGTAATTAAAATGGAGCACAGGAAGTTGTGCTTGTGTGGGCCCTGTGTATCATATGGGTAGAGTGGCTCGTCTAGTTCATGAGTATGCAATTTGTTGGAAGGTAAAGGCCAATGCTGTGCTCTAATTATCAAAGTCACGGTATGGTTATCAAACGATAAGGATAGAAGTGGACTCCGTGAATCACTATTTTATTAGTTCAATTGGAATAAATATATCACAATCATTTGCTAATTCTTAGAGGGGTTTTCCTAAACATTTCGAAAAATTTCATTCTCGAAGTCGAAACTAAGACATAATTTTTATGATAGAATGGTATTTGAAGAATCAAGGTTGCGATCTTTTACCGCGGTTATCTAAACGCACAAGCAAGGGATATAAAACATAATACAAAGATCGTATCACAACTTTCAAACAGATGGAAGAATGGTTACGAATGGAATCTAAGTTTGGCCTCTATTCTAAAAATAGAGTACACTAAGTTCAAGGTTCTATCTAACCTACAAAAATTGGTTAATTGTGGAAAGCACAGTAATAGGAATTCTAAGAAGGTCAACTTTCAAGGAGATATATGAGGATATGAGATACTTCTGATCGTGGTTACGGACTCTATAGCAAATCTAGGTAATACTTATCTAACGCGGCTCATATATTGATCATGTTTCATCTAAGCAGTAGGAGGGGTCTTAGTCAAGCATAACCAGAAGCAAGTTGGTACGACAACATTCCATTCATCGCTTAGCATATGCTATGAAGGAATACGATTAAGGGATTTGTGGAAGGAGGGTTAGTGGACCATGAGATGGAGGCTACATAATAGGTGTAGGGACTTATTTTATAAGGTTTGGTTTTATAGTCCAAATATGACGATATGTATGGATGGGTTTAACTGGGTCTCAATGGGTTCCCTAATTGGACATCAATCCTTGATTGAATAAAATTTGGGTTTCAATCTATATTGGCTGGACAAAGTCTCATAAATCAATCTGAGCCTTTCCTACTAGGTTAAGGTAAACTAGAATAGGTTCCAACTCAAGTGGTTGGGCTAATTACCAGTCGGGTTAGTTAACTAGGTTCCTAAAGCCCAAAATGCACCTTCTGTGACTTATGTGTTGAAGTAGCACAAGAAGACTCAATTGAGTGACACACTAGTGGCATGTGCATAGTAGGCTTCGAGTAGATCACAGCCGTATATTTGGTCGAAAGATTTGAGTCGAGGTTGAGTCTCAAATTGATGTCGAAAAATATATCGGTATTATGGTAAGGGTATTAGTTAGTCTTTCTGACGTAAAAGTCGAGTCATGAAAATAGAGTATAAGGGGACATGTTTAAGTGGGACATGATATGCTAAGTGAAGTTGGACTCGTCTAGGTCTTACATATGTAATTTGTTGGAAGGAAACAACTGATCTCATGCTCCGAATATCAATGTCATGGTAGGGGACACCAAATGATCCAAATAGAAAGTGGATGTTCATGAGGAACTTAATTTGTCATCCTAGTGGGAACTAACTTATCATAATCAACCAATAATTATAGTAAATTCTAAAATTAGGAAGGGCTTGCAATCTATTCACTCTAGAAACTAAGATACGGCTTTTATGATTAATGAGATTAGGAAAATTCCAAAGTAGTGATATTATACCTTGACTCTTGATTATAAAAGAATATTACACGACATAATGGATAATGGGATATGGTAGGTATGAGTCCAATTCAAGATCATTTCTTTGATTTCGGATAGATGGAAGATGATTGTGTATATATAGCTTTCATGGCCATAGGTGATATGGTGAACTAAGGGGACATTCTCTGTCTATCTTCCCTCAATTACGAGTATTTGTTTTCAAAATAAGTAAAGGCAAAAAACAATAAAGAGTTCAAGAGAGGGAAAATCGAATGCAAATACGGTTTTCGAAGGCGATTGAATAATTCAAAAAGAATTGTCAAGGCAGTTGCGAATGAGATCCTAGAGACGTCCATATCTCAATCCACGTAGGTTAATCATATGAAGAGCGAACCGATGCACTAAGGTTGATCAGACCATAATACACCGATTCTAATTAGACAATATGTTAGTGGGCGTCTCCAATAATCATATGTCCTAAACAAGCTCGATAAAGAATAAGCTTGCAAAACTAGGCTATAATAGCAGCATCAGTCAATGTATTCCAAAAATATAAGTACGTGGGATTTATGATTGAAAGAAGGCACAAATAGTTCAAGTTTATCAAAATCTAAGACTCGTCCGATGTTAGTGCCTCTATAGTTGTCCTACCTGTCTTTTTGTCTAAGGCCTTAGTCGACCAATGGGTCAGGGAGCTCTAAACTCTATAGTCTATGTGAAACAATTAGTGTCAGTCAATTACCTCGTTAATAGATCATGAGGACAATGTGATGCTAGGTTGGGAGGCATGCTACCCATCTTATAATTTTTTTTACTAGTATTGGCTTTAAATCAATGGGACATACATGGCATTTTCCTACCCACTATAGTATACAAAAACTGTAATCATGTCTGAAGTCATTTATCGAGAATTTATGTCTCGCCGGTATACACCTGGTTGTAGTAAATCGTTGGTTACGTGACTCAAATATGATACAATATCGGATATTTATTAACTCTATCCAATAATGAAAGAAGGGTAACTAAGATCAAAAGAGGACCACTAGGACATAGTTTTAGCAATATTTGATAACCTACGTTCTCTTAAAATAATTTCAACTCTAGGGGGCGTACCTCGCTAGTGCGCTGCTGACTGCAGTGAACCAACATTCTCCATAATTCAAATAAATGGCGACAGTGTGCTACTGTCCTGCCATTATGAGTCAACGAATATTCTTTTAACATATCCGTAAAATTCAGAGGGGCTTCTAGAGATTCAAGCAAGTTGACTATGATAGAAAGCGTAAGTATCTGTTCTTGAAGTGAAAGCATCCATTTTGAAAATCAAATGATCGATTAGGTATCAATTTTGAAAATTAAGCAATCTACTAGGAGAATAACTGAAATAAAATTCCCAATTCTCTATTTCTCTCATACTTAAGGATTGAAGGACAACATAAACAAAACTGTCTCGGGATTACTAGATGGATAACTGGGTCATGTTATGCTCAAAAGTCAACGGAAAAAATAGAATATTAACTTTTTAGAAAATAAATTTCTTATGGAAACAATTAAGTGATACGACTTAGAAAGGAAAGGTAACTCAAACCGATCCCAAGGTGATCAAGATGGGAGAAGTGTAAGTATCTGTCCTATAAGTCTCAATCTTTAAAAATAAAAGATTGACCAGGAAGGAAATAACTGGAGATAAGAGAAGTACAAACATTCTAATCTCTATTTCATGTGTATTCAATTGATTGAGGAAAAACTTTGAATCGAAACTAACTCGAGGTTCGTATATGGATAACAGAATAAAAATTATAAAAATAATTCCTTATGGCAAAATGGGATTAAATAGGCAATTCAGCCTTATGATATGAGGATGATATATAAAGAGGGCAAAAAGAAAAGAATTGAACAATTTATCAAGGTTAGAGTATTAATTCTTGGAAGGCCTAACTTACCAAGTGAATAGTCTATCCACATTGGATCATATTGTCATATCAAAATACAATTGTGTATCTATGGGGATCTGTCAAGCTATCTAAATTTACTAACTCCTTACCTAAATTGCATGGCCTATATAACAACCTTAGCTAGCCAACGGTCAATTTGAATAAGGGACTCCTAGTCCCAGTCATTCTCTTAAATC
The DNA here is from genome assembly GCA_029216955.1 of Iris pallida. NCBI lineage: Eukaryota > Viridiplantae > Streptophyta > Magnoliopsida > Asparagales > Iridaceae > Iris > Iris pallida. Next base: position 21,672,327 of record JANAVB010041420.1, read on the forward strand.
AATTCAATCATAATTGTGAATGAGTACTTCCTAGTCGCAGGCTCGCAATAGTACGACTAACTTAAGTACTATCATGAGTTCACATGATTTGCGAAAATAGACCTGCATGGGATACCACAAAAATTTGTCACGACCCGTACCCGCTTTTCGGGATATGAGCGCGTGTCCAAGCTAGCATACGCCGCAGTGTCGGCGGTAGAACGCTGTCAAGCCACAATGCTCAAAGTCATAAATAATGCTCATTCACAATAACTGATATTCAAGGATTTACATTTGATACAAGGTACAATGTCTCATAATTTATGAAGAACAACTGAATAAATACTCAACTATCTAACTAGTCTCTAAGTTTGGCTTACAAGTATACCATCTCCCCAATGCTAAGCGTAGTCTCGACTAACCTGAAAAATGTTGGTTTTCAGTCAGGAATGGAACGAGTACAATTGACTAAATGCAGTTCCAATATATAAGAATGACTATAAAACAGAGGTTAGCCATAAAGTACATGATTTGAAAATAAGTAAAAAAATACATGAGAAAAGTAGACTGCAACTCCTCTTCCCGAAATTTTGATATATATTATTTATTTATTTATTTGAATTAAATGGTGATTTTTAGAAATTTTATAAATAATTACTTAGTTAATTATTACGGTAGATGACTTTAGCCAAAGTGGAGTTTTGGAGTACAAGGTGACTAGAAATCGTGGCACGGATAGTGCAATGGCGTGCTTTGACTAGTGTATTAGCCCTGGTAGGGAAGGCCGAGCCATAGTGATGTCCTAACAAGAAAAACCAGGCCAAGTTGCGACTTAACCCTTATCGAAGATTTATTTATTTATTAATTATATTATTGAGTTTTAGGGAACCCGGTTGTACCGAACTAGTCCAGATTGGACCCAAAACAAATCCAAGCCCATGTATTCATGCGATACGTCCAATGACATTCGTGTTGATGTATTTTGGTATGATGGTGTTGTATTCCGTTTTAATGATCTAATAAATATTTTCTAAGTATTCGTTAATTAAATATTATAAATATAATTATTAGTTGATATTCAATGACATTTGTATAAAATAGGACCTTGTACATCTTGGGATTATTAGACTATATATAATGGTATATACACCATTATTGATTTATTGAATTTCGTTATTATTATTATTATTATTTTCATTATCAATATTATTGAGGTTATTATTATATAATATTATCTTATTATTATTGGTTATATTATTTTTGTCAAATAAATGTTATAATATATATATTCATATTTATATAAATAGGCCCTATACTAGGAATAGGATATTATTGATATTTTATTTAGATTTTATGGAGATTATTCTATATAGATATATACGAGCATATATATATATATATATATATATATATATATATATATATATATATATATATATATATATATATATATATATATATATATATGTTCTTGGAGCAGTTTGGGGAAGTGGCAGCGAGGCGGCTCAGAGTGGCAAATCTGACTTGTACTTCGGCTCCTAATTCATTGGTATGGGGTGAGCGGAAAGGATCTTTCTCGCTGGCATCGGCATGGAGGTGTTGCCGGATCTCCCATCCAATATCATCTTTATTTTCTAATATATGGGGCAAGTATATTCCGGCGAAGTGGAGCATTCTGATGTGGAGGGCTTGTCACAACCGGCTGCCCACTGATGACAACATTCAAAAGATTGGCTTCCATCTGGCTTCCAGGTGTCATTGCTGTCAGGCTGGGCATGGGGAGACCCTTCAGCATATTTTCTTCCACGGGGATCTTGCTATGGCGGTTTGGTCTGTCTTTCGAGGTTTCTTCAAGGCACGGATGCATAGAGATTTTCTTGCCTTTCTTCAAAGGTGGTGGTGGGGCCCGGGCAGTCACCATCAGAGATCATTGGCCGGTGCGATCATATGGGTGCTTTGGAAGAACCGGAACAAGCATCGATACGAGGGGCGTAGTGCTGGTTCTACTTTCTTAGTTCGGGAGGTGAAGCGTCAGTTTCGGAAGTCGTTGTCGGGTTGTCATCATCTTCCGACTATTTCGCATTGGGCTTTAGAGTAGTGCTTTATTTGTTTTTCCTTTCTTTATTTTTGTTACCGTTGAGGTCGGATGTACTCATTACCCTATTTTTTCAATAAATGTAACGGTTTCTTAAAAAAAATGGTTATATATATGTGGTTTTATAAAGAAAAGAAAAAAGAAAAGAAAAGAAAAACCATAACTCACGAGATATTGCCAATGCAATATTTTACGAGTTACAAAATACCCCCACACCCGATCAATACAGGACGGACCCCCCCCCTCCCCCCCAAGTAAGTATATATTTAGAGAGAGAGAGAAGAGAAGGGGAAGAAAACCCTATCAAAACCCTAACCTAACCCTTGCTCTCATGACCACCCCCACCCCGACCTCCAGGCAGCCGTGCACCACCGCGCCACCGCCGGGGCGGTGATCAGTCGGCCACCGGCGGCCGACAGTGGAGACAGCAGCCGCAACAAATGACAGCAACAGTGGTGTCAACGATGTAGCTTCGGGTTGTGTTTTCTCCAACATCGTTCGACGAATTCCCGAACCAATTTTCCTGGTATGTACCCAACATCACTCTCTTAAATCCTCTTCAAAAAGAATAATACATACCCCAATAGATTGCTCAAAAAATCAATGTGAAGTTGACGATATACTGTTAAAGAAATAGAACAGTTTTTGGGTTCAAAACTCGAAATTGGAATGCCTTTCTCTGTCTAGTTAGTAAAATTTTTAGAAAACTAATTGAAGACACTTTTAGACAACCTATAGGGCTTCACAACCCTTTTTGTGGATTTGGATTTCGTCGACTGTGCGTCAAGAAATCAGAGTTCCAAAACCAAGAAAAATCTGTTTTGAAAACTTTAAAAACCTTCGATACGACGTGCGTCCCGCTAATTCGGACGACGTGGTCGTGAACCGAAAGCATCGAAAGGTGCGTAATGGCTTCGTGGACGTGTGGGCTTTGACGGAATTCAAATTGGATGCGTGTGCACGACGAATTTGATGCATATCCGTCAAAATTTACCGTATCGGCCTCTGTGCAAATTTCTCAATTACTTTGTGCACGTTCGTCAGATCGGGACGATACTTGCGCTAACATGACCGTATTATTTTTTTGGTCGCCAAGTTTGGTCCGATTCGGAGACAGTTGACCGGATCGTCGTTTCGCGGGCCCTACGATCCGACTCAACGGACAATTTTGTGCACGACCTGCCGAAATCCAACTTTGGACATATGGTTGGTTTCGTATCATCAAAACGAATCCATAGACATGTTGTTTGACGACTTTAGAGACCAATAACTCTGGCACACTTTTTCAGTACAAAATGGGTCCAACGGCGGACACCATTTTGACCCAAAATTACCATTTTGTCCCTGTGTCCAAAATTGGACTTAAGGACAAGCAATTCTAACTATTTTTACTATTCTGAGAACGTTGGTAATGTCTATTTCGGCATCTGGAGACTTTTGTACGAGTTTGACTGTTATGGCATACTGAGTGGTTTGAATTATCGGTTTCACCAGCAAATGACCACAGGCGAGTACAGTTTATTGTTTGTTTTCGATATTGAGCTTTACTATACCTTATTATTAGTCAATAGATATGTGATTTCTGTCTTTTATGTTTGTTACATTTTTGCCATGTCGGGGAGGTGAAGTACAAAGGATGTGTGATATGACCATATACAGTGTATACCATGTAAACCATGATTTATTACTGCATTATACCGTGTAGACAGTATTTTATTATTACATTATACCGTGTAGACAGTGTTTTATTATTGCTTTATATAGTGTAGACAGTGTATATTATACAATGTAGATATTGTAGACCGTGTCGTGTAATTGTCCCGAGACCGATCACATGTCAAAGGTACTTCAGTCAGTCGGTGAGTATTGTCTTTGTATTTATTTACTATTTTCCTTGTTTAGTTTTATTTTGTCCTTCTGTGTTTATTTTTCAAATCATATATTTAAATGCTAACCTCTGTTGTATAGTCATTTTCATTTATTGAAACAGTATTCAGTGAATTGTACTCGTTCCATTCCTGACTGGAAACCAACATTTTTCAGGTTAGCTGTGACTTCACTTGGGAGTTATGGGTGTACTGGCAGACGCAAACCTAGAGATTAGCTAGATAGATGAGTTGTAATCATTTCAATATTTGTAAGAGCTTATATTTTTCTGCAAATATAAAAGTTGTGAATATTATAAAATTAATTAATTTTGTGAATGAGCATTATTTGTAATTTTGAGCATTGTGGCTATACAACGTTCTACCGCCGACACTGCGGCGTAGGCTGGCTTGGACACGCATTCGTATCCCGGAAAGCCGGTGCTGGTCGTGACAAGTTTTTGTGGTGGCCCATGCAGGTCTGTTTTTGCAAATCATGCGAACTCGTGATAGTACTTAAGTTAGTCGTACTATTGTGAGCCTGCGACTAGGTAATGCTCATTCACGAGTTAGAATTAATTTAATTTAAGAGAATGACTAGGACTAGGAGTCCCTTATACAAATTTACCAATGGGTAGTCTAGGCCATGCAATTTAGATGAGGAGTTATTAATTGTGATAGTTTGTCAGATCCCCATAGATACACTATTACCTCTTGATATGAAGATATGATCCAATGTGTATAGGTTATTCACTTGGTGAGACAGAGCTTCATAGAATTAATGATCTAACCTTGATAAATTGATCAATTCCTTATCTTTGCCTCTTTAGATATCATCATCATATCTTAGTCTGAATTGCCTACTTAGTTTCTATTTTGCCCTAAGAATTATTATTTTTATATAATTTCTGATTATGTTATCCATATACGAACCTCGAGTTAGTTTCGATTCAAAGTTTCTCCTCGATGGTTTGAATACACATAAAATATATACTAGAATGTTTGTATTTTTTTTGTTTTCAGTTATTTCCACCCTGTTAAATCTTTTATTTTAAGGGTTGTGACTGATAGGACAAATACTTACACTCTATTTCATAGTCAACTTGTTTGAATCTCTAGAAGCTCATGAATTTTTACACATATAGTTAAAGGAATGTTAGTTAACTCATAATGGCAGGACAGCAGCGCACTATCGCCATTTATTTGAATTATGGAGACTATGGATTCACTGCAGCCAGCAGCGCACTGGTGAGGCACAACCCCTAGAGTTAAAATTAGTTTAAGAAAATACAGGTTATAGAATATTGCTAAAACTTTGGCTAGTGGTCCTTTTTTGATCGTAGTTACCCTTGAGTCAATATTGGATAGAGTTAAGAAACGTTCGATTTTGTATCATATTTGAGTCACAAAACCAAGGGTTTACCACAGCCAGAGTATACGGACGAAGCATAATCCTCGGTGAAATGACTTCAGACATGATTACAAGTTTAGGATACCATAGAGGATAAGAAAATGCCATGTGTGTCCCACAAGATCTAAAGCCAATACTAGTGGAAGTTATACAAGTTGGGTAGCATGTCTCCCAACCTAGCATTCTGTGGTCCTTATGATCTATTGACGAGGTAATTGACTGACACAAATAGGTTTACCTGGAATATAGAATTTAGAGGTACATAACCCATTAGTCGACTAAGACCTTATGAATAAGAAGATAGTATGATGACCGTATAAGCAAGAACACCAGGTGAGTTTTTGATTCTCACAAAACTCGAACTACCTGAGCCTCCATTCAAAAAACTTGTATAATTGTATTTTGACTATCTTGACCAACGCTGCTATTACAGCCTAGTTTTGCAAGCTTACTCTTTTATCGAGCTTGATTCAAGACATATGTTTATTGGGGACGCCTACTAACATATTGTCTAATCAGAATTGGTGTATTACGGTCTGATCAACCTTAGTGCACTCGGTTCAATCTCTCTTTGATTATCCTACGTGGATTGAGATATCGAGGTATCTATGATCTCATCCGCTACTGCATTAACAATTCCTCTTGAATTATAACCTCGCATTTGAATCACGTAATTGTATTCAGTGACATCTCCCTTGAACTCTTTATTGTTTTTGTCTTTCACTGATTAGAAAAGACAAAAAGCTCATAATTGGTAGAGAGATACAAAGTATTCCCATGGTTATTATACACAAGTGTAGCTACCATCGGCCAGCCATGTGACTAGAACCTTGACTTGAGTTACTCGTTCTCCTCTCGACCCTCAAACTACTATTGGGACCTTCTAGCCATCTGAATTTAAGAATGATTAGGATTTTACCTTTAGTCAAAATGCCAACCTAGGAGACTATCTATTCTCAAAAAACTAATTGTTGTGAGTCTCTAATTATTTGATTGAAGCTTGCTTTAACTAGCAACCCTTAAGCCTTAACCCAACCTTTCCTCGACCAAAGCACACAGTTTAGACATGAGATGGATAGACAAAGGTAATCATTTACCATGACTATGGTAGACACTCATCCCGAGATTGGTTTCCAACAAATGTTACCCTAGTTATGTAAATTTTATTATTAAGACCTAACTAGTATTGGAACACCACAGTCACTAGCTTAGCCAATACCATAGCTCAAATACCCTGTCATAATACGATCTACCAGTTATCAACAGCAATACATGATCACTACGGCCCATACCACTAGAACCCTTGTGACAATAATCTGACAGGCTTGACACAAATAGAAATTCACGACTCAGTTGTTAAAAATCTTTTCATATGATGTGCCTTAGAGTTGGTTATCCCGTCGATAACTCTTGTATACTGTGGACGAGTGGATCATTCTATTTTATCGACCATGTGTCATGGTACACACTCGTTTTTCATTTATTGAGGAACGATCCTTGACTCGACTTATATATACCGTATTCTGTTACGCCGTGCCTTATTCTTTATTAACAAGAGTCGAGGTACAATATTCGGACTTTGAAATTCTTCTAACCTCATTATTTCTAAAACCATGTCCTAGCTTCTAAGTTGAGTAGACTGTAATCCTTCTAAAATTTTGGAGTATGCGAGGATTACCGATTGATTAGAATAATTTTCATTAGGATGATAATTAGTGCCCCCTCGACTCCCACTTCCATTTAGATCATTTTGTGTCCCCGGCCGTGTCATTAATATTCGGAGCACGAGACCAGCTGTTACCTTCCAACAAAATTCATCTGCAAGATCTAGACGAGTCCACCTTCATCTAGGTATATCATGTCCCACTCAAACCCATCCCCTTGTACTCTATTTTTGTGGTATGAATTTCAGGTCAAAAGGACTAGCTATAACCCTTACAATAATACCAGTATACTTCCCAACTACAATTAGAGATTCAACCTCGACTCGAACCTTTCGACCTAATATATGGTTGTGATCTACTCGAAGTCCACTACGCATATGTCACTAGTGTGCCACTCAATTGTGTCTTCTCGTGCTACTTAAACACAAAAGTCACTTAAGGTGCATTTTTGGGCTTTAGGGACCTAGCTAACCAACCTGACTGCAACTAGCTCAACCACTTGGGTGGAAACCTATTCTAGGTTACACTAACCTAATAGGAATAGTTCAGGTTGAGTTTGTGAAATCTTATCCAATCAATATAAATCTAAGGTTCATCCAACCAACGATTGATGTCCAATTAGGGAATCCATTAAGACCCAGTAAAACCCATCCATGCATACCACCATACTTGGACTATAAAACCGAACTTTTTGAAATAGGCACCCTATACCTATTATGTAGTCCCCACCTCTTAGAATGTGAGGCCATTCGTAACCCTTATTCCATCTACCTGAAAGTCGCGATACGATCTTGTATTACATTTATATCTCTTACTCGTGTGTTTAAATAACCACGAAAAAGATCACAATCCTGATTTCTCAAATTCCGTTCTAGAATGGAATCTTGTTAGATTAAACTTCGAGAACGGAACTTTTGTATTGCACGGTTTGCAAGTCCTTCTAAGAAACGAAGGGTTCTTCGATTTAGCAAGTGACTGGACTAGAGTAGACCAATCTAGCAAATAAGTCAATGGTTCATACACTTTCTTTCTATCTACATCATTGGATACTCTCTACCACTCTTGAACCTTCATAATTGCTTTCGGTTATACTTCCTTATCTTTCTGTCCTTCTTATTGCGGAGCGACGAATGGTCATGCTTATTAAAATTTACCAATATTTTTTAGCTACTTGTGTAAATTTGTTGCTTGTTAAATTTTGGATTGCTTGATAGATAGGAGAGGATTATATATGCAATATACAGTAGGTATCTATTGGTAGCAATTTTAGAAATTAGATGGAAGGTTATAAAGTTTTAGGGACATACCTTTGAGGGAGTAGTGTGACCAAAGGTGGGTAGAAGTCCTCGGAGTTTCGTAGTTACAAAATGGCTAGGAGGAGGATATAAACTATCTTTGAGGAATTAAAATTTATGGAGATTAAGGTAATAATAGATTTCCTTTTCGAATTTAAGGAATAGTTATGAATTAGAATTTCGAGGACGAAATTATTTTAAGGTGGGTAGATTTGTAACCACTCTTCCCAAAATTTTGATAATATATTATTTATTTATTTATTTGAATTAAATGGTGATTTTTAGAATTTTTATAAATAATTACTTAGTTAATTATTACGGTAGATGATTTTAGCCATGGTGGAGTTTTGAAGTACAAGGTGACTAGAAATCATGGTACGGATAGTGCAATGGCGTACTTTGACTAGTGTACTAGCCCTGGTAGGGAAGGCTGAGCCATAGTGATGTCCTAACTAGGAAAACCAGGCCAAGTTGCGACTTAACCCTTTCGAAGATTTATTTATTTATTAATTATATTATTGAGTTTTAGGAAACCCGGTTGTACCGAACTAGTCCAGACTGGACCCAAAATAAGCCCAAGCCCATGTAGTCATGCGGTACGTCCAATGACATTCGTGTTGATGTATTTTGGTATGATGGTGTTGTATTCCGTTTTAATGATCTAATGAATATTTTCTAAGTATTTGTTAATTAAATATTATAAATATCATTATTAGTTGATATTCGATGACATTTGTATAAAATATGACCTTGTACATCTTGGGATTATTAGACTATACATAATGGTATATACACCATTATTGAATTTTGTTATTATTATTATTATTTTCATTATCAATATTATTGAGGTTATTATTACATAATATTATCTTATTATTATTGGTTATATTATTTTTGTCAAATAAATGTTATAATATATATATATTTATATTTATATTTATATAAATAGGCCCTACACTAGGAATAGGATATTATTGATATTTTATTTAGATTTTATAGAGATTATTCTATATAGATATATACGAGCATATACGCCCTTCCCCTGCTTGGGGATCATACGCCCGAGTCTATCCTTGGCGCGTATGCGCCCGCTCCAAGAGCGTCGGCCTATGCGCCCAAGCGCCTCGTCTCGGGTCCTGGACTTGCCTCCCGAGGATCCTGTCTCCCCCTTCGGGCATATGCGCCCCTTCTTGTGGCCCGGCGCCCCATGTGCCCCCCTCCTCCGTGCCGGGGCTTACCTTTGCCGGACATGCGCCTCCCGCGCTGAAGAGTTGCATCCCCCTCCCCGGCTCCTCGACGCCCGCATGCGCCGCTCCCCTCCCTCCCGTCCTGGGCCTTCATGTGCCCCCCTTGTCGGGCCCGGGCGCTGCCATGCGCCCCCCAGTGACTCCCGCTCCCCCCTGGGCGCTCCGAGACAGACCTGCGCCGGTCGGGCTGGCCGCTCCAGATCCTCTGTTCCCTCCGTCTACTCCCGCGGGGCCATCTCACCCCCGTCCCCAGCCGGGAGGCCCCCATACCGCTCTTGGCGCCAGATCTGCTGCTGCCCCCCCTCTCGCCTCCCCTTCCAGCCCCCCTCCGTCCTTTGCTGAGATCCTCAGACCTGATTGAGCCTCCTCGCGGCCCCTTCAGGGTCCGGTTATCGACCTCCCTGAGATCGAGTTACCCCCCCCTCTGATGGACTCCCCATCAGTATCCCGTTCTCCTCGGACGAGATCTCATCCCTTTCCTCCGCCTTCTCAAGGACCTTCGTGCTGAAATTCCAATCCGGGTGCCCCAAGCTTCCCTCGGTCAGAGAAGCCCTAGCAGGGTGGGGTCTCTCATCCGCCTTCAAGGTTGCCCCTCTAGATCCCAAACACATCTTCCTCTATCTCTCTTCCGATCCAGACTTCTCGCTTGTTTGGGCCAAGGGTTCCTCCACCATTGGACCATTCAGCGTAAAGATCGCCAAATGGACCCCCAGCTTCAACCCTAACACCGACTCGACTAATATCACGACGTAGGTCATCCTGCCGAATATCCTACTCGTCTGCTTCGCCCCAGCAGCACTCAAGAGGATCGCGAGCTCCTTTGGTAATTTGGTGCCATCGCGAAAGAAACCCAGAATCTATCTAAAGGCAACTACGCCAGGATTTGTATAGAGATTAATATATCTTCTGCCCCACCGACAGTTCTCCAGCTCGAGCTAAGGAGACGATCACACACCCAGAAACTGGAGTTCGATAACAAAATCAACTTCTGCAATCACTGTTAGATCCGGGGCCACCTTTCGAAGCTTTGCTTCAAAGCCCATCCAGAGCTCAAAAAGACAGCCATCAGAAAGACCCCACATTCAAGAACGCCCTTAATCCCTTCTACCGGCCCCATCCTTCCTCTCCCTAACTCCCACTCCCACTTCTCAGGAAGGGACAGCTCCCCCAGTCCCCGCTCCCTCCAAGCCCAGCGGCACCTCGCCCCGAGTCTAGCCCCCGAGCATCTCCCTTCTCAACAGGTTTCAGATCCTATGCACATCCCAGGAGACGGACGAATAGGCTAACCCCCCCTCCTCCTTCCTCGACGACGGAGGAGAGACCACCGTAGTCACGGTAGACAAGAAGCAGAACCGTTCGGCGCTGACTCTGTACCAGGCACCAGCAGATCCACCTTCAGCTACAGGGCGACCTACTGACACCCTCCTCCATTATATCCAAGGACCTCAACCCAGCCAACCAAATCACCTCATCCCTAGACAAGTCCCTTAGCGACGACAATGCCGAGATCGGTTCAGCCGTTAAGGAACCCACAGGGCCTCACCAGCCGAAGCCCATCCCCGCTCCTGTCGATCCCTCCTCCAACCTCTCCCCGGAGGCGGATGCTCATTCTCTAGGACCCAAATATGAGGCCAGGATTCGACAAGCCCAGGATACAGGATTTCTCAACCCTGATAACCCCCTCAGCGCTCTAGCAGAAATGAAGATAGAACTCATTAAATCAGCAGAGGACGTAACCGGCGTCGACGACATGAACCACCGAGCGAGGACGGCAGAACCACTCGCAACATCCCTGATAGTCCCCAAAGATCCACTGTTCAAGAGGAAGAAGAAACGAGCACAAGAGCCTCCGGCTATGATCACCAGGTCCGCCACCAAGAGCAACCCCACACCCAACTATATTTTAGCTGATGGTTAACATCCTAGCATGGAACGCCAGAGGGTCGGCCAACAAACCCACCATGCGAAGATTGACAACCCTCACCAAATCCTACCGGTTCGACATGTTAGTCATCATTGAACCCAAAACCCTCCCTAGCAAACTTAAATCCATCCAACTCCAGCTCGGCTTCCCTAACGCCATAGCAGGCTGCCACGACATCTGGATCCTCTTCTCCGACGACTGCCTCTTTGGCACCATTCTCGATCACGAGCAGAATCTCTCATGCTGGGTGGAACATCCATCCCTCCTTTCTCGATCTCTGATCTCCGCTGTCCACGACAGTTGTGACTATGTAGAGCGGAGGCAGCTCTGGTCTACCCTCTTAGATACCTGCAGATCCTTCATCAGCCTTCCTTGGCTCTGTATAGGAGACTTCAACACCATCGCGAGCCCCGAGGAGAAATTGGGTGGTCGCCCCCCCACCGCCCGGCCATGAACGACTTTACCTCCTTCATGTTCCAGGCCAACTTGCACTCGCTGCCATACTCCGGCAACACCTTCACCTGGTGCAACACGCAGGAAGGTAATCAGCGCCAATATTCTAGCCTCGATCGTGCCCTTGTCGACATTAAATGGTCCGACATGAACCTAATATCCAACCTCTCCCACCTTAACTCAACATAATCCGATCACTCTCCTCTCGTCATTGAGACCAGCAACAATCCCAACCCATCAAAAAAACTTTCAGATTCCTCGACTTTTGGAGACATCACCCCCAATTCCTAAACACCGTCGCTGACGCCTGGAACTCTACGAACAATCCTGACCCCCTGATCAGATTGGCAGCGAAGCTTAAGGCCACCAGGAAAGCCCTCTCGTCCTGGAGCAGACAAGCGTTTAGCAATATTTTCTAAGAAATCAAAGCCGGTGAAGACGACGTCACTTGTGTGGAGATTCGGTTCACCACGGACAGCTCCGCAGAGGCCCGTGCCTCGCTCAACCTCTCCAGAGCTATCCTCAAATCCTGCCTGAAAGTGGAGACAGAATTTTGTAAGCAAAAAGCCAGGATGGCCTGGGACACTGAGGGGGACAGAAACTCTGCGTTCTTCCACGCCTGCGTTAGGGGCCGCAGACACCAATTATCCATTCACCAAATAACCGACGAGTACGACAACCTTATCAAAGATCAACAGAGCATTTAGACGGCCGCCGCCGCCACCTTCTACTCCAAACTCTTCTCTAAAGACGGCGTAGTCAAGTATGACAGCTTACTGGCCCAGATCCTGAACCTGATCACCGAGCAGGACAATGAGCAACTGTTAGCCCCTCTATCCACGGACGAAGTCAAGTATGCGGTTTGGGCCCTCGACGAGCAGAGCGCCCCGGGTCCGGACGGGTTCACAGGGACCTTCTTTCGCTCATGCTGGAACATCCTCCATACCGACATTACAGATGTCGCTACGGCATACTTTCAAGGCGCTCATCTCCCCAAATCTATATCTCGGGCTAACCTTATCCTCATCCCAAAAAAGGACAACCCGGAGACAGTCAAAGACTTCCGCCCAATCAGCCTCTGCAACTTTGCCAACAAAAGTGTCTCCAAGATCATCGCAACCAGAATGTCCCCCATCCTTCCCAGAATTATCTCCGAAGAACAAAGTGGGTTCGTTCAAGGGCGGAACATCACCGACAATATCCTTCTTGCCCAAGAGATGGTCACTTGTATAAAATTTTTGGCAAGGAGAGGGAACATAGTCATAAAGCTTGACATAGAGAAAGCTTACGATCGGCTGGACATGCAATTCATGATCTAGGTTTTCAGAGCTTTCGGGTTCTCAGAAACATGGACGGACATCATTTACAGAGCCATAAGCAACTCTTGGTTCTCCACCGACATCAACGGCCAAACTGACGGCTTCTTCAAAGCTAGTCGCGGTGTTATACAAGGAGACCCCCTATCCTCCACCATCTTCATCATTGTCGCCGAAGCTCTCAGTATGAACCTCAATTGCATGGCCAACACCCCCAACTTCCTCCACTTTCATACCACTACGGGTTGCCCCATTATTACCCATCTGGCCTACACCGACGATGTGCTCATTTTCTCTTCCGGAGACATAGGAGCCGTACAAGTGGTCTGCAACACCCTAGAGAAATATACCAGATGCTCCGGCCAACGGATCAACCGGGATAAAAGCATCATATAAACTCACCACAATGTCGACAGAGGTCACTCTAACGCCCTCGCCAACCTCATCTCCTTCTCCATTATTTCCCTGCCGTTCACCTACCTGGGGTTCCCTCTGGTGTACGGGAGGTCAAACTCGGGTATTTATGGCGGATTGGTTGGCAAGGTTCAGAAGAAGATAGAGGGTTGGCACAACGCGACCATATCACCCGGCGGAAAAATGATTCTCATCAAGCACGTGCTATCCTTCATCCCTATCTACACCCTAGCGGTCTGCTCCCTGCCATTGAAGGTCCTCTCATCCTTGGAGGCCCTCTTCGCCAGCTTCTTCTGGGGCCACAACAATGGCCAGGATAGACACCACTGGGCCAGCTGGAATTTTATGGCCAAACCCACCGACGAGGGGGGCCTCGGCTTTTTCAAATTAGTGCATGTCGTGAACGCCTGCTCTATGAAGCTGTGGTGGAAGCTCAGAACGCACTGCTCCCTCTGGTCGAGGTTCATGAAAGCTAAATATTTCTTCCACTCCCACCCCACTACTGCAGCCGCTAACAGCCGATCCTTGGCTTCATGGCGCCGCATTCTCCACGAGCGTCTGCTCGCAGAACCGCTCATCTGCTTGTGTCTCGACTATGGGGACTCCTCCTCACGCTTCGAACGGTGGATCGATGACAGGATATTCTATCTCTCCCCTAACGCTCCACAGCGATGCCTGATTCGGGACTTGTGGGACCCGATCGAGGGCTGGCGTCGCGATCGGCTTCGAGAGTGGCTAAGACCGGAGGTGGCGGCCAGGATCGAAGCTGCAGACATCCGGATCGACGAGTCCCGTTACCAACTGATGTGGTCCACCACCAGCGGGGGATCGTTTACGATAGCCTTCGCCAGACGGGAAGTGGGCAGGGGCGGCACACCGGATCCCCTGATCGTGCCTTTCTAGCAATCTTGCATCCCCCACAAATGGTCCATCTTGATCTGGCAAGTGCAGCGTAGAAATCTGTCGACCGATGATTCTCTCACCACCATCGGCTTCAGCCTCGCATCCAAATGCCACTGCTGCACTTTCCACCACCCGGAAACTACGGAGCACATCCTAGTCTCCGACGAGCTCGCTAATATGGTCTGGCAAGATCTCTACAGCCGATTTCAGAGGAGACTCCCTCCCGAGGGCTTCAACGATCTTCTGGCACATTGGAGAGATACCCATGGTCATCAGATCGTCGCGGTCGCTGGTATTTGGGTTCTCTGGAAGAATAGGAACAAACACAGGTATAAAGGGCACCAATTCATCCCTCCTCAGCTGGTTAAAGAAATCCTTCGGCAAATTCTCAAATCTCGGAATTGCTGCTCTCACTCCTTGGACCACTTTTGGTAGGCTTTCCTCTAGCCTCGGTCTAGGCCCCTTCGCGGCGGGCTTCCCCTTTTGCTTTCATTTTGCTTTTGGTCAGCGCCCGGCGCGCTTACTTTTATAGGCTTCGACATTTTGTGCCTGATACATCAATAAAGCTTCTCTTATATATATATATATATATATATATATATATATATATATAGTTAGAGAGAGAGAGACATTATATATATATGTATATATATATGGTTTTATTAAAAAAAAAACCATACCTTATGAGATATTGCCAATGCAATGTCTCGCGAGTTGCAAAATACCCCCACACCCAATCAACATAGGACCGATTCCCCCAAGTAAGTATGTACATAGAGAAAGAGAGGAAAAGGGGAAGAAAACCCTATCGAAACCTAACCTAACCCTTGCTCTCATGACTGCCCCCAACCCCGACCTCTAGGCGGCCGTGCGCCACCGCGCCACCACCGGGGCGGCGACCGGTCGGCCATCGACGGCCGACAACGGCGACAGCAGCCGCAACAAATGACAACAACAGTGGTGTCAACGATGCAGCTTCGGGTTGTGTTTTCTCCAACATCGTTCAACGAATTCCCAAACCAATTTCTCTGTTACATACCTAACATCACCCTCTTAAATTCTCTTCAAAAAGAATAACAATACCCCAATAGATTGCTCGAAAAATCAATGTCAAGTTGACGATATACTATTAAAAAAATAGAACAGTTTTTGGGTTCAAAACTCGAAATTGGAATGCCTTTCTCTGTCTAGTTAGTAAAATTTTTAGAAAACTAATTGAAGATAATTTTAGACAATATATAGGGCTTTACAACCCTTTTTGTGGATTTGGATTTCATCGATTGTGCGTCAAGAACTCAGAGTTCTAAAACCAAGAAAAATTTGTTTTAAAAACTTTAAAAACCTTCGATACGACGTACGTCCCGCCAATCCGGGCGACGTGGTCACGAACCGAAAGCATCGAAAGGTGCATAATGGCTTCGTGGACGTGTGGGCTTTGACGGAATTTAAATTGGATGCGTGTGCGCGACGAATTTGATACATATCCGTCAAAATTCACCGTATCGGCCTCTGTGCAAATTTCTCAATTACTTTGTGCACGTTCGTCAGATCGGGACGAAACTTGTGCCAACAGGACCGTAACGTTTTTCTGGTCCTGTATGCCAAGTTTGGTCCGATTCGGAGACAGTTGACCGAATCGTCGTTTCGTGGGCCCCACGATTCGACTCTACGGGCGATTTTGTGCACGACTCGCCAGAATCCAACTTTGGACATACAGTTGGGTTCGTTTCATCAAAACGAATCCACAGACATATAGTTTGACGACTTTAGAGACCATTGACTCTGGCACACTTTTCGGTGCAAAGCGGGTCCAACGACGGACACCGTTTTGATCCGAATTACCGTTTTGCTCCTGTTTCCAGAATTGGACTTAACGACAGGCAATTCTAGCTATTTTGACAATTCTAAGAATGTTGGTAATGTCTATTTCAGCATCTGGAGACTGTTGTACGAGTTTTACTATTGTGGCACACTGAATGGTTTGAATTATCGGTTTCACCAGCAAAGGACCACAGACGAGTACAGTTTATTGTTTCTTTTCGATATTGAGCTTTACTATACCTCATTGTTAGTCAATAGATATGTGATTCCCGTCTTTTATGTTTGTTATATTTTTGTCGTGTCGGGGAGGTGAAGTACCAAGGATGTGTGATCTGACCTTATACAGTGTATACCGTGTAGACCGTGATTTATTATTACATTATATCGTGTAGACAGTGTTTCATTATTGTTTTATACAGTGTAGATAGTGTACATTATACAGTGCAGATATCATAGACCGTGTCATGTAATTGTCCCGAGACCGATCATATGTCAAAGGTACTTCAGTCAGTCGGTGAGTATTGTCTTTGTATTTATTTACTATTTTCCTTGTTTAGTTTTATTTTGTCCTTCTGTGTTTATTTTTCAAATCATGTATTTAAGGGCTAACCTCTGTTGTATGTCATTTTTATTTATTGAAACTGCATTCAGTGAATTGTACTCGTTCCATTCCTGACTGGAAACTGATATTTTTCAGGTTAGTTGTGGCTTCAATTAGCATTGGGAGTTATGGGTGCACTGGCAGACGCAAACCTAAAGATTAGCTAGATAGATGAGTTGTAATCATTTCAATATTTGTAAGTTTATATTTTCTGCAAATGTAAAACTTGTGAATATTATAAAATAAATTAATTTTGTGAATGAGCATTATTTATGATTTTGAGCATTGTGGCTATACAGCGTTCTACCGACGACACTGCGGTGTAGGCTGGCTTGGACACGCATTCGTATCCCAGAAAGCGGGTGCGAGTCGTGACATAGACAAAAAATTAACCATAAAAGAAATAAACAAAAGAAAATACTTTCTAAGTGTTTGAAGTACCTTTTTGATATGTGATCGGTCTAGGGTCAGTTACACCACAATGTCTACGATGTCCAAATAATGTCCACGATGTCTACTTTGCAGGAATTAAACAATGTCTACGATGTCTACTTTACAAAAAATAAACAATGTCTACGATGTCTACAATGTCTACAATGTATAAGGTCAGATCACACATCTTTGGTACTTCCCCTTCCCGACTCTACAGGTAAGAAATATGACAAAATATAAAAGAGACAAGAATCAAATATAGAATGAATAACAATGAAATATAGTAATAATCAATATAGAAAATAAATAACAAATATACTCGTCTGGGTCCTTTGCTGGTGAAACCGATAATACCAACCACTCAGTGCCACACAAAAGTCCAACTACACAACAGTCTCCGGGGACTGAAACAGATATTACCAACATATTTAGAATAGTCAAATTAGCTAGAATAGCCTACCCATAAGTCTAATTCTGGACACAGGGGCAAAACGATAATTTTGGGCCAAAACGATGTCCGTCGTTGGACTCGCTTTGTACCGAAAAAGCGTGCCAGTATCTATGGTCTCTAAATTCATCAAACTATATGTTTACAGGTTAGATTTGATGAGATAAACCCAATCGTATGTCCAAAGTTGGATTCTGGTGGGCCGTGCACAAATTCGTCCGTTGGATCGGGTCGTGGGCCTGGCAAAATAGTGTTCCGGTCGATCTTCACAGAATCAGACCAAACTTGGCATGCAGGACCAAAAAATTGATACGGTCCAGTTGGCGCATGTTTCGTCCCAAGATGACGAAAATACACAAAGTTATGCGCTAGTTTGCAAAGGGGCCGATACGGGGTATCTTGACGGATATGTTTCGATTTCGTCGCGCACACGCAGCAAAATCGAGTTTCGTCGAATCCCACACGTCGACAACATCCATACGCGTCTTTTGATGCTTACGGGTTGCAACCACGTCGCCCGATTTATCGGGATCCACGTCGTATCAGAAAGATTTTCTAAATTTCTTAAGGTTTTAAATACTGTTTTTATCGATCTTTGAAACTGATTTAACAAGAATTTAATCGATGAAAAATAAAACTAAAGGAGGGTTTTCCATCTTGTATATGTTGCTTATAAATCCCTTTAAACAAAATTTCAAATCTGTCGACGGATTGGCGAAAAATCACCTTCCAAACTAGGGTATTGGACTGCTCTATCTACTATTTGCGAAACAGTTTTTTGTCGTTTTCACATCGATTTTCGGAACTGATGGCTCGACCATATCTATAACTAATTTTTGGGATTTTGATAGGGTCATGCAGGCTTCTACTAGAATCTGGTAGATCAAAATTTGATCGAACATAATAAGAGAAATGAATCGATGAATAGGGTTACCTGGGCTGTGTGTGATGTCACTGGGGTTCTGCCTTCCCGGTTTTGTGGTTGGCTGACCCAGCTTCGGCGGTTCTGGGCGGTTGTGGGCGGCGATACTAGTATATAAGGAGGTTAGGGTTTGTAGCTTCTCCTCTCCCTCTCTCTCGATCTATCTATCCATATACATACGGTTCTGTTGGGTTCTATTGAGAAGGTCGGGTCTGGGGGGTTTGTATCTTGCGAGATCATTACTGAAGATCTCGCGAGATTTTCCTTTTTTCCTTTTTTTCTTATATTTATAATTATATATTAATATATATATACATATTAATTCATATATACAAGCAAAAGTATTTCCTAAATTTTTTATAAAAATTCCTAAATTCTTAAAATAATTTCAGGAAAATGTTTTAGTAAATAATATATACTGTACATCTACTAACTATATAAAATGCAATAATCTTTTGCTATTATTATTAATATCAAAACTATTAGATTTTGAATACAAGCATTTAATACTTAAGGAATGCTGTAACAATTAATAAAATTAATAAAAATTTGAAACTTTCCAAAAAAAAAGCTTTTTTGAAGCCTTTGGTACATAAACTGCTACAACTTATCTATGTATAAAATGTCGCATTTAAAACTTGTTACCCAAAATATTATAAAAGATCTAAAATTTTAAAATCCAATAACCAAAAGAATATTGTAAAATATAACCATAAAATTAAAAATTAAAGGGGGATTTACACAGGGCGAGAAGATGCAGAATCTGGCGATTCCAGAATGGAAGTGGGAACATGTGAGCATTGATTTTGTTGTTGGCTTGCCTAAGATGCCACGAGGGACGACTATCGATTCTTCGAAATCGGAGAATGACACGCTTGACCCATGTATCATTGCCCCTTCATCTTAAGTTCAACTCTGGATGCTTACAAATATTTTCTAACTTATTTCTTGCTTTGGGATTGTATTTCATTTTCTTCTTGATATCCATCACCGTATTGAAGACGTTGTGGAATATAATCTTTTCTATATATGCATGACATCAATGTTATTTCTTATAAGATCGTCCCTCAATATGGTAAGTCCCAGAAGATACTCTGCTTTGTCCAATTATGGCTATGTCCGAATTCGTCAAATAAAAGTTTGATCTTGGTTCTCCCATCAAAGTCGACAATTCCTCAACCTCTTCCTAAATCTTGTCTCTTGTTATTATAAATAGGGAAAGGAATAGGTTTTGTTTACCAGCTCAAAAGGTTTCTTTGTTTCGTCTCCACGGATGTGATGCAGGAAGAAATTGGCTGTGACAGTCAAAAAAGCATGCTTTCCCTCCATATTGAAGATGAAATGTCTTACTCTTTCCTATGCATGTCGGACAAGACTTAGTGCCATGAGTACTCGACCCCGATAATATGCCGTATGCTAGAAATAATTGATGGTCCATATAAGTGCTGCTCTCATCTGAAAGTTCTGCCCCTTCGATATATCGTACGTCGGGATGCCAAACTGCAATAATTGGTTCTGAGATCTCGGCTGTCCACGATGTCAAGAACATGTAAGGAGTCTTCATGTACATCTACTGTGGTACATTGTAATTGATCAAAATCATTGGCCATCATTAGTTTTGAGATATCGACTGTTCGAAATGAGTGAATCCATCAAAACATAGTGCCAACCGAACATTTTTAGGCTCTGCAACAAATTCTGAAGGACACCTAAAATGCTTCCATGCCTTCCCATCGGTAGGGTGAGATAATTCTTCATCAATTTTCTATTTCTTACTATGCCATGTCATGTGTTATGCTATATTTGCGGACATATACATATTCTATAACCTCTTTGTGATCGACAAAACTACATGCACTTGTAGGAACAACTTTTCTTGGGCAGTTGACTTTCCTTTTCCCCGAATTGGCTTATACTAATTCGCATGACAAAAAAATACATCTGTCTTTATCCTTGTTCTCCTTGTAGTATAACATGCAGCTGTTTCGACATCAATCTATCTTTTTTAGCCTAATCCTAATCCGAGTTTTCTTATCATCATCTTCGACTTGTAGAAGTTTTCAGGCAAGTCTTTGATCCTTTCAACAACTCTCTGACGAACTGAATTATCCGGTCGTAGCATTCTTACGACAAGTTAAAATTAAACTTGAGGTTTAACAGTCGCATCACCACCGACATGACATAATGAGTATAAAAGTCCTGCATATCGAAGTATCAACATCCTTGAACATATCATATAACTTCCTTGCCTCAGAATTCGAATCATCCGGATCAAAACTAGGTCCGACAGCAGCAAATACCATCTCCCATGCTAGGTTTCGCTACCGATGTTCAAAGTGATCTCCAGTATTTGACTCTCTGAACTCATTATCAAAGGAGGACTATTATTGTGGGAACATAGGTTCTCCTTGAGCCGTCTACTCCTTGTTGTTTTGTACGAAAATTTTCTTGTAGAGGCGCTCCCTCACAATATCTACCTTTTTGAATGGTCTACTAATTATGATATTTAACGTAAGGGCACTTGATGAGCCTGTCATCCATGAAATCAGTTTGGCTACTGTTGTATTTAATAAATTCCTCAATGCCCGGTTTGAAATCATTATTCAGATCGATCTTGCTCTCATATCGCCAATTGTACATCCACTATAGTCAACTAAGTATCGACTCATTACTTTTTAGTTGTGAATGATTCTGCACCATATATATCCAAAAAAAATAAGGATTAGATACTAATGCTGATTTATAGACCAAACTATCGACTCATTAGTTTGAAGCTATTGCAATTCTGTCTCTAGTTCTAATACAATTTCCTATTTGAATACTAGGCTAATTCTAATTAGGGATTTTTATTCCTTAACAGTTTTTGAATCAAATTTGGCTATCTCCCGAAATTTGTACTTATTGTCCCTTTTGTATATCTTGATCTGAAAACCTGTCGACAGTAGAAATCACACTCGGAGCAACCCTTTGTCGAATTATATGGGTGTAAAATCCTTCGGTGGACAAATTCACACCATAAACACACACAAGAACGTAAATATATTCATAAATGAATTGTTCAAAAAACAAGTAGAAATTCTTACCGAGGCAACTTACCTTGTTGCACCCAGAGCAAGCGCAACAAGTTCAATAGCTCTAGACTTATAGCAAATAATGTTATATAAATGCAAACAATATACAAAATTCTGAAAATAATGAGTCAATGGTTGGATTTGATTTCTAAAATTGTAAAATTTTATAAGTATCATGCAAACAATATAGAAAATTAGATGTGGATGGTTGTAATTGTGATATTTTACTTAAATCAAATTGCAGTGGTCCATTTGGTGTTGTATGCTTGTTGGTCAACCAGTGGACATCTCTATGATGTTAATATGTTTTTTTACATTACTAAGAATTAAGTTTTTTAAAACTGTTGTCTCCATGGGCAGAACCAAGCCAGCCCACCCTAGCCCACTCCAATTTTTTTTTAATCTTTTCTTTTTTTACGATTTTTTGTTAAAAAAAATCCTATAAATTAGTACACATCTAGTCCACCTCAATTTAATTTTTTGGTTTCGCCCTTGGTTGTCTCATCTACTATCAAGAATGAACTTGCATGTCTACTACTTATAGCCATGACACTGTGGATGGTTCTACCTCCCTTATTATTTTTGTTTTAATTAATATTGTTATCATTTTGTGTGTCTGTGGATGGGTTGGTTACAATATAGAATTTATTCAAAAAAATTAGCACATATATATATATATATATATATATATATATATATATATATAACTTAAAAATTAGTATTATATTTGAACTATAAACACGGCCAATGAAGTAAATATCAGAATAAATGTATCTTAGTACATCAACGTAATAGATTTGACAAATGATTGGTTTCAACTTTTAACATGTATAGTCAAATATAAAGGCCATTTGGCGAGTAGCTTGTAATTTGCTAAATAGTTGCATTGCATTATTAATAATTACTTAATTTATCGCATATAGACCCCTACATACTTGTTCCTGTATATATATATATATATATATATATATTTATATATATATATATATATATATATATATATATATATATAAAAATATATATATATATATATATATATATATATATATATATATATATATATATATATATATATATATATATATATATATATATTTCAAGGACCTCTAGCTCAAGTGGTTAGAGTGAGGTATATCTCCCAAGAGGTTGCAGGTTCGAGTAACGGGAGAAGCACATTTAATTTCCTATGGGGAAAAAATGTGAGTACGGTACGGGCGCGGGCCTTTGGACTGGGAGTGTAACATTCGGGTCGAGTTTGTAGGCATTCGGGTCAGAAGTCTATAACACAATTACCTTATATATATATATACAGGACGGACACTCTCTGTGCTTTTAACAAAGTATGGTACATTTAGGACTGGAAATGTTCAAGTATCTCATATTTTTTTCACCAAATATTTACAGTATTTTTAATATCATTTACCATAGTACATTCATTTTATATTAAATCATTTTCAAGATAATCCGAATATCATTTTATCAGGCTTCCACTGTATGGCTGAACAAAATTTCTTGCGAATGTTTGAATATAATTAACCTACTATCAAAGAGAATTTTTCTTACATTACATTATGCCTTACACTGGCATCGACTTCATACTGATGGCATCGATGTACTGATGGCAATAACAAAGGATGAACATGCAGGATTACAATTATGTTTCCGCAATAACAAGGCATGAACATGCATGATTACAATTTTGCTTCAGCAATAACAAGGGATGAACATGCACTGGCATCGAATTCATACTGATGGCATCGATATAATAATTTTTTACAGAAAGCAAAACACATTACAATCAAATAAAGTTTCAGTGATCCCAGGAATGCATCCGTAATGAGGCCACCTGTAAACCCTAGCAATGCGCCCAGGACTCACGAAATCTGTGATGGGCATCTGCAAATCAAAGGAATACACCAAAATATCAATATCATCTATCAAGGCCAACTGCCAACCAAATAAATGCTTCAACCAAAAAATCATAATCAAATTAAGTATACTTCATTCCAAGTCCAATAAACTGCATAATTCACGTTACAGTAATCTGTCCAATCCACGTTAGTAATTCAACATAGAACCTGCATAATTCACAATACAATAATCCAAATAAATATCAGACCTACTCTAAATTCAAGACCATATTACATTTTCAAAACAAATTACGAACTATGCACTGAGTACAAGCAAAAAGTTTAGTCTTACAATATTTCAAACACAAAATTTAGTTTGTCCGCCATGACCAACAAATATTCAGAACAATATTACAAGTCAAATATTACTTCCACATTGAAATAAGAGACATTCAAAACTCAAAAGATGAATCTTCATAGACGTCTCCATCTTCTTCTTCTTGTTTCTTTTTTTTTTCCTACTTCTTCTTTCTCAAAATATCCTTCACCTACACCTTGAGGGACGGATGAAGAAAAATTATAGTCAGTATTGACTCACTTTATAGGTAGAAATGACATCCAAAAACATAAATAGAAGTATCAAAGTGATGGCTAGCATTAAAGTGTCAATGTGCACAGTCTATATTTTTACATAAGTTTTTGGGCTAGCCCCATTTACCTACTTCACGAGGGAAGGAAAATCTTATTCTTGGTCAGCAAATTCAACCTCTATCTGGTTAATCTTATCCAGAATCAATTTCTGGTTGTCGGATATAGTCTTCATCTCTTTGAAGACATTCTCAAAGTTTGCAGCAACAAAATTGTATAGATCATCAACCCTGTCCTTAGTGTTTTTGATTCCATAAGTTGATGGTTTTCCAGATGTTGATGGTTTGCTTGCAGCTGCTGCCCGTTTTCCAAACATTCGAGTGAAGGTTAGTTTTCTCATGGGGCCTTTATTTTTAATATAAACATCCCCTGCTAAGCTTGGGACAGAATGTTTATTAGCCATCGAGCATACAAATCCTCCGAAAGGGAGAGCTGTCCTTACAGTTGGTTTTCCCACGAGATGCATCATTCTACTGAACATGTAGGAACCTATATCCATCCTTTTTTTCTTCCCCATATAATAAAGAAATTTTACTCTCTCGGGATGGATGGAAAACTCATGTCCAGTAGGGTTGAGTGTTTGAGATACGTAGACATGCAACAATTTATACAAAGTTTTTAATTGATCTTTGTATACATTTTGAGGGGTCTTGGCACCCATTGAAACACCTGTAATCTTATGAATTACATCCGTCATGGAAACATTATCAATATCTTTCATATCAAACTCAGGAACGAGATCAAATCCATAAAATTCGTTGATGACAGCAACATTTACCCTAATCAGTTTCCCTCTCAGAAACACCAGTGGTTGATCCTCTTCTTTTTCTTTAATTTCAGCCGGAAGATTTGAGTAAAATTCTCTTACTATTGTTTGGGAGATTTTCTCAAGACAGGATTTGTTCAGTTTCTACAATTGATAGAATTTCAATATATCCAGGAAAGCTTCGTCTTTGACATCATCCATCTTAATTGATCTTTCAGGCATAACAGCCTTTTTCTTGAAATATTTAATGTATATCTTCTTAGTTTTAGAGTCTTTAAATTTTTTTACCTCCTCTCCAGCCTGGGACTTATCTGATGATTGCTCTTCCTCTTCATTTTCCTCTTCTGATGAGGATTCAAAATCCACAGAGTATGCTGATGACTCTGTATCCGTTGCCACCTTAGCCTTCGCTTGAGTACGCCTTCGATCTTCATAAGTTGAGTCTTCCGACGACTCTGTATCGAAGATAGCTTTTCTGGTCTTTGTCGAGCAATGAGTGTTTTTAGCCTTTTTTGCACGTGGCTTGGCTGCCGCCTCCGCTTTCATCGTCGCTGCCGCCGCCGCTGCTTCCGCCGCTGCCCTTTCGGCCTCTGCCCTAGCGACCATAATCTTGGTTTTCGCCGCCCTTGCAAGTTCTGCCCTTCGGGCCTGTATCGCATCCCTTCGTGGATCCTTCCCCTTCGGCGACGGTCGTTGTTTCTTCGGCGGCATTTTGATTAGAAGAGGGTTTGGGAGAGGGTTTGGGAGAAGGAAGAGGGTTTGAGAGAAGAAGAGGGAAAGTTCGACCGTCTTATATGACCTTGGGAAGTGGAAAAAATTAGAATAGTTTTGAGTCTTAAATTAAATTTATTACTATTATTACTAGTATAAGACGGTCGAATTTATTACTATTAAATTTAAAAAACTACTTTCCAAAATTAAATTTATTACTATTATTACTAGTATATATCCATGTGAAATCACTACATAAACCTTTGGGATTTTGAGACCTTAATTTTAAAAAATTCTTTTCCAAAATTAAATTTATTACTATTATTACTAGTATATATCCACGTGTTCCGTATAAATTATTGAAAAATTTGGCAGAAAAAATGTGGTGGAAACATATTTATTTAAAAAAATTTGACAACATATTTAAGAATGTGAAGTTTAAGACTCAATATTTCCATTTTACGAATATTTGATTAAATTTTTGAAAATAAGAAGACTATGTACTTGAAAAGAGTAAAATTGAAACACTCAACGTTGTCCTCTATTTTACTTTGTAATCATATTTAAGATGGATTTGACGGCAAGATTGACGCTGGCAGCATAATCAATTCTATGACGTAACAAGTCATTGATGGGGATATCGTCGCTGATATATTGATTTGACGTAAAAAGATTTGTTAATTATAAAGAGCAATGCTATAGTTAGCAAATGGGTGTAAGTTGTAAGAAGGTTGTAAAAGTTTGATTGTAGCCGAAACCAAATTGAGTTAACAAAATATTATATTTCATTAAATCCCAACTTCGTCGCCGGAACATTCTCCAGAGAAGTATACAAGAGGAGGACAAAAAACTGTAAAACACGGAAAAAAAAAGGGTCTAGCCCTCACTGGCCTCCCGGAGGATCTCCGCAAAGTCCTGCAGGGTGCGCACACCCGCCCTATGGCACAGGCGGCGAAACGCTTCCCTCTTCTCCAGAGAATCCCGTTCCTCCGGAGTGATCGGCAACAGGTCAAAGTTTGGCGCCGGATGAAGAGGTCGAGCGATGACCTCCAGTGACAACCCGCAGGCGGTCAGAAAGTTCGCAGCCGCTGCCAGCCAGTCATGGGCCGGAGGCGGCGCAGAGGGTGCTCCATGCGAAGGGGCTCGGCGTCGACTGGAAGAAGGCTCTGGCAATGGTTCCCAACCAGATGATCTTTTTGGAGCCATGTTAAATGTGCAACCTACTCAGATGAATGGGGACCCCTATGTATATATATACACGTTCCTAACCGACTCTTCCTATTCCTTATTAGAAGTTGGGATATAATGTTGAAGTTACAACCAAATGCTTACAACACTCTTACAACCTTCACCCATTGCTGACATGTGGGCCATGTCATCAATGGGTGAAGGTTGTAAGAGTGTTGTAAGCAAGCATTTGGTAGTAGACTATAAGAGACATTATTGATGTCTTATTCCAGGCTTAGTTGGTTGTGCTGTTTGGCTTTTACATGGAAGGCCTAGGTTCGAGTCTGGTGTTTGGGTTCTGTAGAATTTTTCTATTGTTAACATTTTTTGGGTGCTATTATATGCTTTTAACTTAGTATGGAACAATTTTTGGGACTGTTAATGGCCATTCTCCGTTCCTCTAACACGAAGAATGGTACATTTAGGACGGATGTAGGACGGAGAATTGTACATTTAGGACGTCGAATGGTACATTTAGGACGGAGAATGGTACGTTTAGGAATGTTCTGTAGGGTTGTGAATTTTAAATAGTTTGGCTGTTTAGTTTTCTTTTGAATCTATATAAATTAGTTTTGAAGGCTCGTGAAGATGAATTAGTTTGGCTGTTTGGTTGTTAATGGTCATTCTCCGTTCCTCTAACACGGAGAATTGTACATTTAGGACGGCGAATGGTACATTAGGACGGAGAATGATAGATGTAGGACGGAGAATGATAGATGTCGGACGGAGAATGGTCCATATAGGACGGAGAATGGTACATTTAGGACTGTTGTGTAGGGTTGTGAATTTTAAATAGTTTGGCTGTTTAGTTTTGTTTTGAATCTATATAAATTGGTTTTGAAGGCTATGAATTAGTTTGGCTGTTTGGCTGTTAATGGCCATTCTCCGTTCCTCTAACACGGAGAATGGTACATTTAGGACGGAGAATTGTACATTTAGGACGGCGAATGGTACATTAGGACGGAGAATACGGAAAGTTGGACGGAGAATGATACATGTAGGACGGAGAATGTTCCATATAGGACGGAGAATTTATTTTGAATAAGGTAAAATCTGTGTTGGAAAATGGCGAAATCTCTTGGATATGATTACACTGAGATGTTGTATTAATGGTAAAATCTGTGTTGGGAAATGTCGAAATCTCAGAAGTGAGCCGTCTTCGGCGTCATTATATCACAGTCCATTTTATTTATAAAAAAATAATCATGTTAAAAATTAGTATTGACAAAAGTAAAACTTGCTCAAAATGGAGAATCGAACTCATAAAAAATATCTTGTATGTAGACTAGTGAAAAATATATACTCCTCCGTCCCAAAAATATAGTCTCACTTTCCTTTTTGGTTTGTCCCATATTATAGCCCATTTCTTTTTACATAATGGATGTTTGTGGAGTAATTTACAAATTTAGCCTTATTTAAACTGCAATTATATCAAGATAAACTCTACAATTCTCTATGCATTTAAGAGTTGTATTTTGAAAATATACTTGAGCTCTAATGATGGATACTGAAAAGACACTTTAGTTTATATTGCCTCCAAAATTCAAACTAAAATTTGCCAAAATATTGTCTCCAAAGTTTAATGGCATTCATTAACCCAATTAGAGATCACAATAAGTACAAAAGCAAAATTCAAAACATCTATAAGGGGCATATTGGAGAGATTTTGTTTTGTTGGACATATTAATTGGATTTCTTAATCTTGGTGAAAATAGAAATAGGACTATATTTTTGGGACGGAGGGAGTATAAAGAAATGCATGCATGCATGCTAGTGTTTTCACCATTAACCCCAGTAATGATAGATCGTATCTAATTCATTATACCACTCGTACACAGGTTCTCCTGGTACTGGGATTACATTATCAAAGGGTTTTTTAAACGTCTGAATTGAATAACAAATTTTCCAAAGTTCGTCGTCGAAGATCACGTTGAAGCACCCACGTATGTCGAGCAGGCGAAGACCCTTGCAGTTGCATATGATAGATCGCAGCGTGTCTCCATTGAACATGCCGAATCCTATATGTAGGTGCTCGAGACGCGGCATTGAATCAGCCACGGCCTTTTCCTCTGCCTCGTTTTTCGTGTCCAGTACGAACATGTTCCTGAGCATGAAATCCGGAGGGGGCATGTTCCTACTCAGCTTGACCAGACGGCGGCAATAATTTCCGGCGGAAATTATTCCAGTCGACGTGATGTAGAGGCAGTAGCTAATGTCGAGTTCTTCCAGCACAGGAAGAAACTCCAAGTGTCTCACGAAAGTTTCATCACTCACGTCGCACTTCGGAATGTGCAGAACCCTTAAAAATTTTCCACTGTATTATAAAAATGGGAAAACATCAATAGAAATTAACAAAAGTATACGTAAAATTTTGTAATAGAAAAAATAAAGTATTAGAATAAGACCAAATAAAATTTTGCACTGGCCTTAAACATGCAAAAGAGAAGGCTGCTTCGTCGAGCTTGTACGCGGAGAGGGACCCTAGATGTCCCTCACTGCGAGCCACGAGCTTCATTACGGTCAAACTAATCTAAGCAGTTTTCTGGGTCCTCCGGCACCACTGTACCAAGTCGACGTTGGACCAATAGTATAAGGGACCATTGAGCGCCTTCCACCACGAACGGCAAACTGGGGCCACGTTGTACATTACCTCGTCCGTCGGCATCCCCGACAGTACCAGTATCATCGAGAGAATCTCGGTAGGGATGACGGCCCATCCGCTGCAGTTGATCTTGCTCCTCTCCATTGCGACTGTTCTTCTTCTTCTTTTCTTTGTTTCTCTCTAGTCGGATGGGTTCTCTTCTTTGGAAAAGGCTATTTAACCCTCGTTTACGCGGGTGTATGTAACCCGCTCGTGGAGGGGTGTGTCCGAACAAGTCACGAATCTATTGGGAAATAACGGTAATGCCACTGTATTAATATTAGCAATTAGTCGTTTGGGCTCCCAACATATTTGGGTGATGCCATCTCCCATTATGTGGCATCTGACATGGCAGATGACATAACAGTTGACATGGCAAATTTTAACCCCAAAAATTAATTACCCAAATTTTTTTAATATTAATGTTAATGTCAATATTAATATTAATGTTAATGCTAATGCTAATGTTAATGTTAATATTAATGTTAATATTAATCAATGTTAATTTAATATTAAATTATTTATTTACTATTAATGTTCATTTTAATATTAATTTTATTGTTAAATTTTGCCATGTCAGCTGTCATGTTAGCAACCATGTCATATGCCACATAATGGAAGATGGTATCACCCAAATTTTTTGGGAGCAAATAGCATTTTTGTAATATTAGTTTTAATTATATTGTAAATTTTAAATTAACAGAAAAGCCAATGTAGATTTAATATTAATGCTCTGAATAGCCAAACTCATCATGCTAATTGGCTACAACGCTCATGATCTCTCTAGCTCACAAAGGAGTACATTGTTCCATACATTATGCCTCTTTATAGCCAACAACTAGTCTTCGGCTGAACATCTCGCAAGTCCGAACGCCAATGTGGTAGCTCCTCTTGAACGCTAAGGACTCCATGCATCTGGAAGTCCAAGCCGAACCCCGCCTCGAGCCGAACCTATCCTGAACTGTCCACCACCGTGTCCCTACGGCAGATACAGTTAGACATAATGTTAACATAAACATTGTGATCGTGCTCATCTATGTCCCATTTCGCCTAGCCTGCAAGGTTAGAACTTTACATAAGAATTATATCATTTCACTCAACCAACCAACCGTAAACTTAAACATATGCATAAGGGTAGCAGGCCCTGCGCCTGCACCCAACGCTAATCTCAGCCCACCGGCCCTATCTATATGAAGGTCACGGTATTTCTGTCATAACCCACACCCTGATTAGGGGCACGAGTACGTGGTTACGTCCACCCTGATTAGGGGCACGAGTACGTGGTTACGCCCTATCTTATGAAGGTCACGGTATTTCTGTCACACCCGCACCCTGATTAGGGGCGATGTACGTGGTTACGTGGTTACGTCCAGCCTCGAGCCGAACCTATCCTGAACTTGTCCACCACCGTGTCCCTACGGCAGATACAGTTAGACATAATGTTAACATAAACATTGTGATCGTGCTCATCTATGTCCCATTTCGCTAGCCTGCAAGGTTAGAACTTTACATAAGAAATCATATCATTTCACTCAACCAACCAACCGTAAACTTAAACATATGCATAAGGGTGGCAGGCCCTGCGCCTGCACCCAGCGCTAATCTCAGCCCAACGGCCTATCTATATGAAGGTCACGGTGTTTGCACAACCGCACCTGATTGGGGCACGAGTACGGGTTTCGCTCCACCTGATTAGGGCAACGAGTACGTGGTACGCCCCATCTATATGAAGGTCACGGTGTTCTGTCATGACCCGTACCCTGATTAGGGCACGCGTAAGTGGTTA